>PVHT021183631.1:9383525-9404515 GCA_004024745.2 Catagonus wagneri | reverse complement strand
GAGCTAGCTGTGTGCTCCTAGCAACTAGCTGTGTGCTCCCAGCAGCTAGCTGTGTGCCGCCAGCAGCTGGCTGTGTGCTGTTTGGCAGGTCCTGGACATCTCTGAGCCCCTTCTGTAGACTGGGGGATGGACTGGCCCCATGACAAGCGCTCTGACGCTTAAATGATGTAATGGATGGAGAGCCAGGTATGTGGTAGGTGCTTAGTGGACGTTTGCTGGGGGGTGCCTGCTTGGGCCCAGAAGGCAGTTGGGTTGAAAATAAGCTGCTCCTCCTCTAGGGGACGATGGGAGAAAAGGCACGAGTTGCAGCGCTACCCCGGAGGGGACGCAGGGGGCCGAGTGCCATCTGAGGAACTAGCTGCAGGAAACGGGCTGCAGCTCCCCGGCGAAGCAGCTGCTGTCTTTGGCCACTTCTGCCCGAGAGCCCTGCCACTTGAGCAGAGGGAGAACAAAGCCCAGCCCTGGCCCAGGGGTGAGAACTTGAGGCCGTCAGGCCTTGTTCGGGGGTCCCGAGCAATCCCACCCCCGACTCCCCGTAACTGTCTCCCTCCTGGGTTTCCCCAGATCCGCTCCAGCAAGACCAGCCTCCCCTGTGCGGGAGGGCCGTGCCCTCGTCTGTCTGGAGGGCCTCCGCGGCCAGAGGATGTAGCCGTGGGCTGAGGTTACAGGCTCCCTCCTCCTTGACACCCGGTTGTCCCCTCCCCACCCCCCTTTCTGATCCTTGACTTACCCTGAGCTGGATTAAGACCTTTAGCTGCCCTGAGAGCTGAGAGCTTAACATGCACCTGCCCCCACATCCACTCCTAGACAAACGCAACCACCCTAAAGCTTAAAATCTGTGTGACAAGGTCCAACAAATTTCTGATTTTTTTCCCAGGACCATGCCTTCCTTGCTACTTTTGAAATACTAAGCATCAGCTCTTAAAAAAACAAACCCAAACCAAAACACTTTGTCGATGCCCTTTTACTGCCAGTGTCCTGAGCACACGCTTAATCTGCCTGTTAGGTAACCTGGCCTTGCCTGCCCCCTCCCCTGTGCCAGAGCGGGACAGAGGCCTGGCCTGCAATACCGGGGCATTGGGCCACTCTGCCCAGGGCCTCCCCCAGGGGAGAGGGAAGCCCTGGGCCAATCAGCCCCTCCTGGAGCAGTGATGTCAGGAAAGCCCAGAAGGTTCCACCCCACCCTTGCCACGGGTGTACCCTGTCCTCCCCACCAGAGCTGCCAGGGCCAGCCCGGGCCCCCTTCCAATCCTCCAGCTGGCCGAGGACGGCCAGGCTGCGTCAGTGCCCAGGCCCGCTGCCCCTTCACACCTGCGGCCAGGTCTCCCTGCCCTAGCCGCTCCCCTCCCGCTGTGGGGGAGCGAGTGAGCAAGTGCTGGGACATCTGCAGACTGGCTTTACCAGATCCCGCTTATGAACTCTGGTTAAAAATAAACCCCGTGTGTCTGAGCAGGAGAGGGTGGGAGGGTGAGGGGGTTAGAGAAAGAGAAGGCAGGCGGCGGGCCAGGGATGCACAGGAAGGCACCTTCAGGGAGTGTCCCAAAGAAAAGGGCCGAGCATCCTAGAAAATTCCAGGCGGGAGGACTTTTCGGAGCACTTGTTTCACCGAGAAAACAGGCCCAGAAAGACGGCAGGTCTTCTCCCTAATGTCAGCAGCACATAAGTGGCAGTTGGGACAGAGCCCTCTTGGCCTTGCTCTGGCTTGTCCCCTTTTCCCGAATCCAGCCTGCGGATGCCCTGCCGTCCGGAGCAGCCCCTGCTAAAGCCAGAAAGCGCCTCTGTCTCCCCTACCGCCCCGCTGCCTCTGCCCACTCAGCTCTTTCTGTCCCCGCACCATCCAGCTTGTCCCCCTTTCGCCTCTTCAAAGGAAGGGACGTTTATTATTGTCTCTAGGGTGGCGCAGATGCAGCCATGTCTTCCTCTCGATGAGAAACCGAAGCCGTTTCCTGAAGGAAATTTCACATTCCAGGGGAGCACAGGAAAGGAACTGGTGGGGATTCTGAGCGCTTGACATGCACGGGGCATCTGCCCTACATGACTTGCAAGCCTTAGGGCAGCGCTGCCAAGCATCTCCCATCGGAGAGATGAGCCCTCAAGCCAGAGAGCTTTAAGGCACCGGCTTAAGGTCACGGAGCAGCGAGGCTCGGCTGGAACCTGTCTCCCCACCCAGTCCTTTGCTCCTGCAGCGTCACAGCTTGGAGCCCAGCTCTGAGGCCGGGCCGGCCCGCAGGGAGTGCTCTCTGGGCGTTTCTCGCATCATCCTCACAGCACCCACGAGAGCTTCTTGTCCCCTCTTTTTACAGCAGAGAAAACTGAAGAAGTTTAAGGGACTATGAAACCCCCCCCACTAGACAAAAGTGGAGAGGGAATTTGAACCCAGGGACTCTGCTCGGGCCCGTCTCTTAATCGGGCACAGTCTAAGCCCTTCCCCATACTTTCCTCTTCGCCTTGGCCTTGAGGATGGGGGTTTCAAACCAGCAGCCTGCCCGAGTCTCCCTGGGGAGGACAGGGGCTGCGGGTTCAGACTCTGCAGCCGCTCTGGCTAAAGGCTCGGGGAAGGAGGAAGCAAAGATATGGACTGAGAGTAGAGTTTGAGATTTATATCGTGTCCTTTTTCAGAGTTTTCACTTTGTCCCCGTTGCTCTGGGAGATTAAGGTTGTAATTTTCTTTCCTCAGTAAGTGCTCCCAACAGAAAAGCCCAGGAAACACACAGATAGGGTGTTTTGAGAGAGTTCAGGCAGGCTTTAGGGTTAGACACAAGGGGTTCACAATTCTTCCGTACTCGCGATCTTGGAGAAATCACTCTGAGCCTTGAATTTCCTTTCTGCCATGTTGAAAGCACAGTGCCTCCGAAGAGTTATAAAGGAGGTCAAACGAGACAACAGATTGCTCACAGAGTGCAGGCATCTATGGCTGTCAGTTGTGACCCACTGAAACTAGTATCTTCTTAAAGGAAGAAGTCAGTTTGAGGGGTAATGAAGGCGGCCCGGGGAGTGACAAGCTAGGCAGAAAGGCTGGTGGTAAAGTGAGTGTCGTCCCAGAGCCCTGAGACCTCTGAGCTAAGGGGAGAGGCTGCAGGTGTGTCAAGATTTGCTTTTACCTGTGTGCCCTGTCCCCTGTGTTCCCCGGGGGGGATCAGGAAACTGGCTCTGCCTGGGCTGCCGAGGGAGCAGCCAGCGCTTGCATTGCCCCTGGGTGGAATGCGCCTGTTGCCCTTCCAAAGTGCAGGGCCCCCCGGGCTCATTGTCAGACAAGGGCAGTGACATTCTCCTAGCTGATTCCACTCCAGGGTCCCCCGAAGGGGAGGGGCTCCTGGCCAGTCTGGAAAGCTGAAGGGGAAAGCTGCCTGTCAGGGGTCCTCGTTTCCAAACTGCCCAGGTAGCTGCGGGGAGCTGGGAAGCTGGGCGGAGACACGAGGAAACTTCGCCTAAGCAGAGCCTGGTCGGTGGCACCAGGAGGAAGGGGCTTCAACAGGTGGATGAGGTCTCCTGGTTACCACTTATGTAACCAGTTCCCGCAGCTCCCCCGCTCCAGAGTACACACAAACAATAACTTGGGATAGATACCAATCTGGTTGAGGCAGGTCATCAAAACCTGGAACAGTCCCTGCCAAACAGGAACGTCCTGCCTCTTCAGTTGAGCAGATGCCTGGGCTGGGGGGGTTGGGGGAGAATGAGAGATATAATCATGCTCTCAGAGTCAGGAAGTGTGGCTTGTCCTTGCTTTGTTGGGTCATCTGGTCAGTTAGCATTTTTCAGCATTCAGAATGTGGTCATAAATAAGCCAAAGTCCTTGTCTAGTGGGAAAGAGTTCCAGAAACACCCAGCTTAGAAATGGAGAGGCAACTGCTTTGACTTGGGCAATTTGGCTTGGGTTTTGGCAAGTGAATAGGAGTTCACTGAACAGAGAAGGGAAAATCCCAGGTCTTGCTTGTCCACCAGTTTAAGATGAAAAACCACCCCTGTGCAGAATACATGAGTTCTGGGAGGTGCTCTAAGGTGGAAAGAAAGTAAGACTCAGGAATGAGGCCATTCTGGGTCTGATGGTGAATCTCCCTGATACTATAATTTTGGTCTCTGCCCTACTGGGCAGGCCTCCAACCCTTTGCTGGACTCTGCTGGAAGAAAACATAACCTAAACCAAATTTCTCTCACTGAGTGGCCATTCAGTGCTTCATAACTGGGAGCAGAGACCAAGAGAGACATGTTATTGGTGCTGTGGAGAGTCAAAATACACAGTAAGGAGGCCTTTCCATCTCCCCGCCCTTGCCCTCTTCCTCTCTTGTCCTGACCACAGTCACAAGGCCCCCTCATCTCTCTTAACCTGCTCTTGCTTGGCCCTGAAATAGCCTGGCTGAGTCCTTGACTTGTCATTTTCTAGACCTCTCAGCTCAGTGGTTCAGGCCCCAGACTCTTACATGGCCATCGCCAATTATTCCTGAGGTCCTGACCTTGCACTCTCAACTTGATTGACCCTGCAGCCCCATAAGGACTCACAGGTAAGTCCTCTTGAATAGCAAAAGGTCACCAATAGCAAAATCCCAAACCAGCTGTGGGCCCACAGGCAATCCCCCATTTGAACGTGGCAGAGCCTACATTCACCATTTCCAGGACCAGATGGACCAACTGCAGGGCAAAGCCTGCGGAGTGGGCACACCTGGGCTGTTTGTGACCATAGCCCCTCATCACTTAAACAGTAGGCAATGCAAAGCCATGCATGCGTTTGGTCTCAGCTGAATTTATTTGCATCTACCTTTGGATGAGTCAAAAGCATGTCTGGGGAGTTCTCTTGGGGACGCAGTGGATTAAGGATCCACCGTTGTCACTGCAGCAGCTTGGGTCGCCACTGTGGCTAGGGTTCTATCCCTGGTCCAGGGACCGTCTGCATGCTGTGGGCGTGGCCCCCAAAAAAGCATGTCTGATTATCATGTATTATCTCTTTTCAAGTTAGAGTTACTCCACGTGGCAAGCAGAAGTAGGACTTTGTCACTTATTTCACCGAAGGGAGGGTCAAGACCTTAAAGTGTGATTTGCTCAAAGTTCCTTTATTGGAGTTCCCATCATGGTGCAGCGGTTAACGAATCTGACTAGGAACCATGAGGTTGCGGGTTCAATCCCTGGTCTTGCTCAGTGGGTTAACGATCCGGCATTGCCGTGAACTGTGGTGTAGGTTGCAGGCACGGCTCAGATCCTGCGTTGCTGTGGTGTAGGCCAGCAGCTAACAGCTCCGATTAGGCCCCTAGTCTGGGAACCTCCACATGCCACGGGTGTGGCCCTAAAATGACAAAATGGCAAAAAAAAAAAAAAAAATCCTTTATTTAGCAGACCCCTAAGGAGCACCTTACTATCTGCTGTCACTGCAAACACAGGGTATTTAGGAGGAAGCCCAACAAAGTGCCCTTCCTCAGGAATCTTGCATTCTGGTGTTGGGGGCAGACCAACCACAAATAAATCCATCCCAATATGTCAGCCTAAGTCGTATGCCATTCAGATGGATAAAGCGGCGAGGAGGAGAGTGAGTGACATTATGGAGAGAGGGTTGTAGTTTTATACAAATGGTTCTGGAAGGCCCTGCCAATGAGGTGACGTCAGAGAAGAGACCTGGTATGCAGATGAGGCTAGGGTGTTCCAAGCCACGTGAAGAGAGCCACGCTGCAAGGCCCTCGCTCTTTTATCTCTCTGCCGATGGCTCCCTGCAGCGAACGCTGAGGCCAAGGGCACTGGGCAGGGGGGAGGCTGGGCCCTGGCTGTGCAAGGGAGATCTGTGCCTCTGGGAGCGTGTAAGGCTGATCCTACCTAACATCACCGAGATAGTCACACAAGAGGCAGAAGGAGGAACTCCTGGTCCCCTGCACCGTAAAATACCCCCCACCCTGGGCCGGCATCGGAGTCCCAGGGCAGTCCTTTGCCCTTCCCTCCCGCAGAGCGAGAGAAGTGTTCTGTGGCCCATGTTTTCCGCGTGTCTGTGTGTGTCAAGCCCTGGGGGGGGGCGGACGCAGGTCCTCCCTGCCGTGTGCCACAGACTGGGTCCCCCTGGGGTGGCAACGCCTGCAGGCGGTTCAAAGGCAGGAGATGAATGCAAGCTGACACTTCCCCCGTATCGACAAGGGGCTGAGGTGCCTCACAGAGGACAGGCCTTGTAATTAATGTGCCGCGTCTTCATTGACAAAGCAGAAAAGCAAACACACAGGCGAAGGGGGTGAGTCACGCAGGGAGGCGGCAGTGGTGGAAGGAAAAGGGCAGGGGTGTGTGCGGAGGGTGTCCGGGGGAGGGAGGGCTCGGGCAGGGCGAGCTGAGCGGGAGAGAGAGAACTGGGTTGTCTGTGCATCTGTCAGGAGATGCATGTGAGAGAGAGAAACGGGAGAGAGTGAGTCTGAGGGGGAACCGAGGGGCGAGGAGAGGTGTGTGACTGACAGGAGGCGGGAGGGAGGGGCGGCCGGCGGGCCTCTCCCCCGCTCCTTCAGCCACAGGGGCTTCTGGAAAGCCCTGCAGTTTGGAGCGAGGGACGTGCAGGAGAGGTGAGATTTCATTACCTCTCCCTTTGTGTGATATTTTCGTGTCAGA
Source organism: Catagonus wagneri (assembly GCA_004024745.2). Classification (NCBI taxonomy): domain Eukaryota; kingdom Metazoa; phylum Chordata; class Mammalia; order Artiodactyla; family Tayassuidae; genus Catagonus; species Catagonus wagneri. The sequence goes on along the minus strand of PVHT021183631.1, from coordinate 9,397,951 downwards.
AATGTAAGACTGGAGCTATAAATAATCCAGTCACAGCTGCAGCATCCTGGAGATTTACGGCGCATGCCAATGCCAGCCGCCAGCTTTGGGCGGGGGTGGGGGTGCTTTACGAAGCCAAGATGAAAGGCTTGACTCTCCCGCACTCGGGACCCCCCAACCCCAGTCAGCCCCCACCACGGAGCTGGGGGAGAGAGAAGCCCACGGATATTTAGACCCCCCTTGCCCTGGGCATGGCGGGAGCTGAGTTCCGAGAGGGCAGCTCGGGAGCGTGGGAGACAGTGGGGTGGGGGCAGAGTGGGCAGTGGTGCTTCCACTTTGTCAGCAGCATCAGACCAGGGCCAGGCTGGTTGTGCCTGGCGGAGCCGACAGGTGGCCCAGACACAGGCGGGCTCCGGCCTGGCAAAGGCCCCCGGATCCTCGGCCTCCTCTACGGGCTGGGGCCTCGTCTCTGCTTCCCCAGCTGTGCCCAGCTGTGCTTGGTGCCAGCCTGAGACGGGGCTGGGGTTCTCTCTGTCCTGGGACGGGAGGCACATCCTGCTGGCCTGGGAAGGGGTCATTCTCCACAATCATGGGGGCTGCTGGGTGGGACAGGGAGGGCAGAGGCAGTCAGTGTGTCTGGGACAGTGACAGGGCAGGGAGGAGGCGTCCCCGTCTCCCCAGGCCACCTCCTAGGACTTGTCTCCTCGTGAGGGCCGAGGGAGGAGGTGAGGGGAGCCGTTCAGAAGCCCAGCCACAGGCTCGTCCTCAGCACCCACCCACCCACGGGACTGGAGAAGAGGGGGAAGGCTGGGGTCTTAGGGAGAGGGGCTGGTTCAAGGCACCCCAGTGACAAGCCAGTGCCTCCCGGGACCAGAGCGCTTATCCTGCTGTGGTCCCTATGAGCCGGAGGCTTCCTGAGGGCAGGGAACATGCATGCACGCATGGCTCTCACCGCAGCCTGGTGACAGCCTGGCCCCTGGGAGCCGGCCATCAGGCCTGCTGACCAGTCAGACCCTGGAGCTGACGTGTGCACCTGCCCTGTGGGCCGCAGCCCCCAGAGGGGTGGGCAGAGGGAGAGGCCAGAGCCCCCTGACTTTCTGGACCCCACTTGCTTCCCTCCAGCCTGTCCTCAGAGCGCCCTGCCCCTCGGCCCCCCACCCTCTCTGTGGCCCACTTTCTTCAGGCACCTGAAGCAAATACTGAACGTCCAGAGGGACATCCGAATCCTGGGTGGGGATGGAGGGGGTAGCACAGCTGGCCACGTCCTGGGGCAGCTCAGTCGAGATAAACACAGCTCAGCCACAGGCCTCTGGCCCAGGGAGGCCGTGAGGGGTGGGGGTGGGGTGGGGGTGGGGCGCAGTGGGCGGGGACGGGGACTGGGCTCCAAGGATCCCTCCGGGAAGGGGAGTCTGTTGAAAGACAGCCAACTCCAGGGCAGCCACCTGTGCGTTGTGGCAGATTTTGTCTTGGGGCTGGGGCAGTCTGTCCTTCTTCAGCCTCCAAAGGCAAACCAGGTCTGGGAGCAGGACGCACACAGTAGGATTTACTGCCCAGGGCTGTCCTAGAGGCAGCTCACTCAGCTGAAAACACAAATGACCTCAGAGCAAGCTGGCCTAATTTCGCAAATGGCAGAGCCGTGACGTTCAGAAAGGAAGCTGGAGCCTCTGAGGACCTCCCTGACCTTCAGCCCAGTCGCACCCTCCCCTGATGCATTCCTGGTGCACCTGTCAGGGGACCACCCATCACCACATGCATCATCGCTCCGTCCTGGTGCCAGTCCGGGTTTTTATTCCAAGCAACCCACGTGGACCCTGACACGCTTAAGCAGAAGAAAGACTTGTGGGAAGAATTTGGGGTTGCTCACAGCATCAGCAGGAAGGCTGGAGACCCAGTTCAGAAAATCGTCCAGACTCAAGCGATGCTAAGTTGTCAGCACCATTGCCAAGGTCACCCCACAGGGCTAGTCTGCTTAGGGTGCCTTTGTTGGCACCACCTCTCTGCCATCCATGGTGTGATGACTGTTAATTTTACGTGTCAACTTGACTGGGTCACAGGATGCCCAGACATGGAGTCAAACATGCTTCTGGGTATTTCTGTGAGGGTGCTTCTGGATAAGGTTAGCGTATGAGTCTGTAGACCGAGTAAAGCAGATTGTCCTTCCCGTTGTGGGTGGACTTAATCCAACCAGTGGAGGGTCCAAATGGAACAAAAAGGTGGAAGGAGGGAGAATTTTCTCTCTCTGCCCTTGGACTTGAGTGGAGACGTCCATCTCCTCCTGCCCTTGAAACGAGACTTAGATCATCAGCCCACAGACTCTCCTCAGGAAGGGAAATTTCCATCCTCAGCCCCCAATCAGAAAGGAGTATTCTAGATGGCATTCTCAGTTTGCTCATCTAGAGCTGCATCCTTCTATCCTTCCGCCTTGACTCTGAAGCCCAGAAGGCTGACCCGTGTGGGCTGCATCAGCTGAACGCTCATGCCTCTGGCTTCTGGTTGGGTTTGGCCAATGGGAGGCACCACCGGACGAGACTGCAGGGTGAGAGGAGACAGGTGGGGGTCTGTATTCACCTTGCTCTTTCCTTTGCTGCTGTGGCTCTCTCGGGCTTCCAGTCATCTCTGTCCCATCAGGGTCTTACCATTCTTTCTGGTTTCCCTTGGCACAGCCCACCCTTGATAAACATTCCCTTACTGAAAGACTCCTCAATTGCCCTGTTTGAGGCTAACGCCTCTTTCCTTCTGGAACCTCAAATGATGCAGGAAGTTTGGAGATTGGGAGGCAAAGGAGCCCCAATGAATGCCCACAACATGGTGGTACAGATGCTCAGGGGAGGCAGGCAAAACGTAAAGTGGCAAGACCATGGACTTTGCAGACAGACCGACTGCAGTGTAAATTTTCATCCCAACTCTTATGACCTGTGTGAAGTTGGTCAAGTTCCTCAACCAGACTGACCCTTCTTTAATCTTCAGCTGGGAAATAAGTGTTAATCATTACTTCTGGATTTGTTGTGGGAACTGAATAACAAATGTATTGAGCACTCGGCACTTAGGAGAATGGTGATGGCACAAGGGTCCACCTTAAGTGCCGGATTCAGTGGATCGGTAAGGGCTCCTTGGAGCACTGCACCAAGAAGAATTCTGACTCCCCATCCTGACCGGGAGGTGATGGGTGCACTCATGATTGGTGGTGACTGTCAAGGTGTGGACCAGCAACTGGCAGTGGAAAGTGCTTGTCTTCTCTGGAGTAGACACTGAACGATAGCTATCAGTTCTCACGTTTCTCTGCTACTTGGGAAGAGAAGTAGGATTCTGCTGGGGTCAGAAAGGTCAGGATTCCTGCTTGGGCTGGTGTCCATTCCACCAGCACTGCCCAGTCCTGAGTCAGATGTCCTGGCCCAGCAGAGACTTCTCGGCGCTGAGGATGCTCCAGCCAGCCCTTTCCTTTAATCGGCAAACCACTGCAGCCCTGCTCCAAATTGTTTAAGATCTTCTTCCTCCTGGGATTTTCTCTCGCTCTTTTCAAACCTCAAATGCCAGCCTATCCTCCCTGCCAACAGATATAACACACACACACACACACACACACACACTTCCATGTTTACCACCTCCTCCCCGTAGTAAGTTACAGGGAATTATTTATATGAACTTGAATTTCTCCACCCCATGTGACTCCACCATCCAAATCTCCCCCATTATCTCCCGTGCCAACTCAGGGGGCCCAGCTTCATTCCAGCAACACATACCGGTGTTGGGCGAAGGAAGAAGTGAGAGAAAAGTCATGGCTACGGGCACCCTCTTATGCGAGCTGGAGCCTTCGTGATCACCCAGCGGCCCCTGGAGTAACAAAGAAAGAAAAGGGAACAGAAAGAAAAGAAATCCTTTTCAAAAATAATTTTCTTTCTAGTTTCCCTGGCACTTAGGTGCAATCTTCATTTATTCGTTTATTCAAGAAGTATTTCTTGAGTATCTCCTACGTTCAGGGCAGCAGTGCACAAAGCAGATATGCTCTCTGCCCTGAAAGGGGGACAGATGAGTATAACCCAGTGGGTGCTGGGCAGTGCAGGGAGCGCTGGGATGGAGGTGAGCATGGAGGGACCAAGGTGGGCTCGGCGCGGTGGGACAAGCAGGGAAGACTTGCCTGAGAAGGTGGCTTCCGAACCAAGTCTGAAAGCATAAGGAAGCTGTTGGAGGAGGCAGAGGGGGCAGCGTTTGCAAAGATCTGAAGGTGCGTGTTTGGAGAACCGCAGGTGCCTGGAGAGAAGCCGGTGGCTGGGGAGGTGGGTCCTCCAGAGTCTTGAAATGGCCTTTCCGAGGAATCTAGATTTTTCCAAGGGAGCCCCTCCCCCACAACTCCCCATCCCCCAGCCTGTCTCTGCCTTCCGCCCGCCTTACCAAGTGAGGTCCTGGAGAAAACCTCCCCTTCCTCCTATTCTGCCATAGAGCCTGGGAGCCATAGGACTGCCCAGGTAGTGGGGGGCAGATGCCTGCTCCCCATGCCCAGGCCCTGTGAGCCTCCGGAATGTCATGGGGCTGATGGACGCTGGGCTGGGTGGGTGGTCCCGGGCAGGCGCGGCTGAGTGAGGAGGAACTACATGGCTGGGGCTGGGGGCGACCTGATGAGTGATGTTTTTAACGCAATCTCCCTAAAACGTGCCTGACCCAACTGTCAGGTGCAATTTAGGGTAAAAATTCGGGCATTTTTTAATCCAATGACTAAGCAGGTTCACAATGACCTCCTCATAAACCCCTAAACTGTTTCCCCAGCCACCTCTCCTCCAGACCTGCTTCTCTTTGGAAAACGGGAAATGGTGCATCTGTGTAGCTGTGCTGAAATGTGTGTAGTCTCGTATATGTGTGAGGAAGTGTGTGTACAAATTAGACTGAGTGTTCTTTTTTTTTTGCTTTTTATGGCCACACCCGTGGCATATGGAGGTTCCCGGTCTAGGGGTCGAATTGGAGCTACAGCTGCCAACCTACACCACAGCCACAGCAATGCCAGATCCAAGCCGTGTCTGCTACCTACACCACAGCTCATGGCAACACCAGATTGTTAACCCACTGAGCAAGTTCAGGGATTGAACCCGCAATCTCATGGTTCCTAGTCGGATTCGCTAACCACTGCGCCATGATGGGAACTCCAGAGTGAGTGTTCTTGCACATGCATGTAAGTCAATGCTAGTGCCACGTATGGGAGCATGTGCACACGAGACTTGTATGCATCTGGGCACATCAGAGGATGCATAGCGTGCCTGTGAACATGTGTCCAGGAGTCTTTGGGGTTTATGAGTATAGAGGACAGTGATGTGTGTGTGTGTGTGTGTACAAAGTGTGCACGATTCTGTGCAAATGGTCAGCATGATCATCTCTGCAGGAGAGCAGCTAGGCTGGGACACCTCATTAACCAGAGCAGAGCAGTGTCCAACGGGTCTCCCTGCTTCCCCTCTTGCTCCCTTGCAAGCCAGCAGCCAGTGTGAGTTTTCAAACGTGCAGATCAGATCATGTCACTTCTGGGCTGAAAATCCTCCAGTGGCTACTCACTGCCTCTGGAATAAATCCAGACTTCTGACTATGGCCTGCAGGATGTGCCCCTGTTCCAGTCTTTGAACGTTTGTGGCCTCATCTCCTTCCACTCCTCAGGCAGCGCCCCCTGCCACAGTCTCACAGGCAAAGAGTCTTTGTATCTGTTCTTCCCTCCTCTGGGCCCCGGGGCTGCTGGCTGACGGTCCTGGCTCTAAGTTTCAGCCCAACATGGTGATGTTAACCCCGACTCCCCCGGGTGCTTCTGTGCCCTTTGCTCCTTCACTCTGACTTCTTTCCTCCCCGGCCTTAGGTCAGTTGGGTCTGAAGCAGATGCTGAGACAGAGTTAGGTGTATACAGGGGTTTGTGGGGAGCAGCCCTTGGGAAGGAATAGCGAGAACTCCAGATGCAGCTGAGCAGAGAGCAGCTAGCCGACCACAGGGCAGTTCTGATAAGGTTTCTGCCAGCCCCCGAGGTGGCTGGAGCAAAGACTGCCCACCAGTGGAGTCCTGAGTTGGGTTGGGAGATGGCTAAAGCCTATACCACATCTGGCTTAGTCAAGGTCTGGAACCATCAACTCAAAAGCTGAGATTTGGAGTTCCCGTCGTGGCTCAGTGGTTAATGAATCTGACTAGGAACCATGTGGTTGCGGGTTCGATCCCTGGCCTTGCTCAGTGGGTTAAGGATCTGGCATTGCCGTGAGCTGTGGTGTAGGTCACAGACGCGGTTGGGATCTGGCGTTGCTGTGGCTGTGGTGTAGGCCAGCGGCTACAGCTTCGATTAGACCCCTAGCCTGGGAACCTCCCTATGCCACGGGTGCGGCCCTAGAAAAGGCAAAAAGACAAAAACAAACAAACAAAAAAGCTGAGATTTAAGAGAATGAGAAGACAAAACATAGATGAGAGAAAGACGGATCTATTCACAAAAGACAGATCTCAGAAAGGACTGGTATCCAACATATGCAAAGTACTCTTAAAACTCAGTAATAGGAAAACAAACAACTTGATTAAAAAATGGGCCAAAAGCCCAAACAGATACCTCGCTAAAGAAAACATACAGCTGGCAAATAAGCCTGTGGAAAAAATACGCCGCATTGTACATCACGAGGGAACTGCAGACTACAACCACGATGAGACACTGCCACACACCTGTTAGAAAGGCCACGTTTCGGAATCCTGGCCCCACCAAACGCTGGTGAGGGTGTGGGGCAACAGGAACTCTCACTGGAAGACAGTTTGGCAGTTTATTGTGAAACGAAACCTACTCTTTCCACACTATTCAGCCACTGCACCCCTTAGTATTTACCCAAAGAAACGGAAATTTCTGTCCACACAACAGCCTAGGCACGGGTGTTTATGGCAGCTTTATTTATTCATAACTGTCAGAATTTGGAAGTGACCAAGATGCCTGTCCGTAGGCATCGAATGGACAAGTAAACTGTGGTACATCCAGATAAGGGAATGTCATTCAGAGCTAAAAAGCAATGAGACTTCCAGCCACGACGAGAAACGGAAGAAACTTAAAGGCAAATTGCTAAGCAAGAGAAGCCAGCCTAAAAAGGCTACAGGTTGATTTTAGCTATAGGAGCTTCTGGAAAAGGCAGAACTCTGGAGATGGTCAAGAGTGGTGGCCAGGGGTCAGGTGGGAGGCAGAGAGGAATCCGTAGGTCACAGAGGACCCTCAGGGCGATGAAACTCTTCTGTGTCATCATACTCCAGCGGTGCGGCTGTTGTCTAAAGCTGTAGAACGTACGTACTAAGCGAACCCCTGTATACACTGTGGACTTTGGGTGCTAATCGATGAGTCAGTGCAGGTTCATCGATTGTAGCAAATATACCTTTGCAGTGGGGATTTTATTTATTTGTTTATTTATTTTTGTCTGTCCAGTGCCACACCGTGGCATATGGAGTTTCCCAGTCTAGGGGTCAAATCGGAGCTACAGCTGCTGGCCTACGCCACAGCCACAGCAACGTGGGATCCGAGTCGCGTCTGCAACCTACACCACGGCTCACGGCAACGCTGAGTCCTTAACCCACTGAGCAAGGCCAGGGATCAAACCCACAACCTCAAGGTTCCTAGTCAGATTCGTTAACCACTGAGCCACGACGGGAACTCCTGTGGTGGGGATATTGACGTGGGGAAGAGGCCGTGCTTGAGTAGGCGCAGGAGTTGGTAAGAACTCTGTGTACTTTCTGCTCGATTTTGCTGTGGACCTAAAATTTATCTTTAAGACGTCTATCAAAAAGGAAAGGAAAAAAGAAAGAAGACAAAAATCCTCAGACTTTCACCCAGGCTCTTCTCCTCTTCTCTCTCCTCGCTCTCCTTATTTCCTTCTGCTGTCCGAGCATTCTCTGACTTTCTCACTGGGGATATGTTTGTTGCGCATGTCTATCTGCCTATCTTTTCCTGCTGTGTTTTGGTTGGAGCCTTTGTTTAAGATTTTTCCAGCTCAGGGGTCACCCTGGCCCGCAGCTTCTTCGTCTTTGCAGTCCCTCTGCCAAATTTGCAGGCCCTCTCCCCAGCCTTCTCCCAGCCCAGCCCACCTTCTAGAAAGCATGCGATCTGCTCTGTGAGCCCTGTCCTGGTATAAACATGGACCCTGACAGCCAACCGAGGAAGAGGAAATTCAGGATTGGAGAGAGAAGAAAATCCTGGCTGTGTCTTTAGCAGCATCACCTACCAAGCTTAATCTGCCCTCCTTTGATGTTGGACTGAAGCGAGAGGAAGACCCCTTCCTTGTCTCCAGGGACAGACCTGGAGGGGTCCCACAGACTGTGTGTCCCATTTCCATTTCCCAGGCTGTGTACAACTTCTAGGAGTTCTCTTGTGGGGCAGTGGGTTAAGGACCTGGTGTTGTCATTGCAGCCGCTTGGGTCACTGCTGTGGCATGGGTTCGATTTTTTGGCTGGAAATTTCTGCATGCCACAGGCACAGCCCAGAGAAAGAAAGAAAGGAAGAAAAAAGAAGAAAAAAACTTCTAGAGGCACCAGACTCTGAGCTTAGGCCATCCCCGTGAGCAGTACAACATAAATCAATACGAAACCACCAAACAAATCTGGGGAAGTCCTTCAGCATTTTGAATTTTCCCATGATGTGTTTGGAAGTTTCGGATTCTTTGAAACATAAAATGTAAAATTCTTAAACGTTTTTCTTCTTTGTTGGTTCCTTCAGTGTGGGTTTGGCCTTGCCCCTACCTGTGATCAGCCTAGCTGAATTTCCTGTCCCTCACCGGGCCTGCCCAGTGCTGAGGCTGCAGAGGGTGGCCCTAGGCTTGACCCCGTGGACGTCAGGGATCCTTCCATGAAAACAGGCCTGGCGTGGGGTGGGGAGGTCACGCGGTCAGGCTCAGGGCTGACAGGGAATGAAGTAATTCGGGATCAGGGAGGGCAGAGTCCTGGATGGGAATCAGATAGCTGCCGGGGTCCATACTGGAGGCAAAAGTCTAGCTGGGCTGGAGTGTGAGGCCAGCAGTAGGGTCTTATCATGTCTGGGGGTAGTGGCCTTGGGCTCCCCTGACCTGGGGGTGGCCCAGATGGCGGAATGGAATGGTGAGGTGCCCACTGTGGTGCTGCCCAAAAGCTCAGGTCCATTCCCTCCTGTAAGGACTGGAGGATCACTCCTGAACCATAAATGCGCAGACCAAAGCCAAGGTCACGTGCCGAGTAAGGGAAGATCCTGGCTCTCTCACTGGGTCAGTATTGAGATTTTGGCTCCCAGTGACCCTCAGGGGCCCCAGAGTCTGGCGCTCTTCATTTGAGAATCTCTTCCCTTGCCTGGCTCCTTCTGAGGCTGGAGGGAAAGGGGAACAGCCTACAGGCATTTACATCATAATGAACTATTTAGTCCTACTATGTGCTGGGCACCCAAGTAAATAAATGCTTCAACTCTACCATCTCATCCGCACAGCCCCATTGTGCAAAATGGGCCCCATTTTGCAGATGAGCTCAGAAAGGGAAAGGGACTTGCCTGAGATCAGAAAGTGTGTGGTGGGGCCTTTCGGCCCATGGGTGCGACTGCAGCGCCCATCTGGCTTTCAGCTAAAACCCAGGCCACAGCACCTAGTGCAGTGACTAGTATGTTGTGGGCAAGCAGTAATTATCTGGTAAAAGAATGAATAAACAAATGATCAGTTAATTCCTTTTGGTCCCAAATATGTGTTCTTCCCTGACTTCCACCTAGTCTGGGGGATCTGGCAGCTGAAAGCAGAAGCCGTAGGTCTTTCTGGTGGAAAGGCTTCCAAGGTGTGTTGGTGAAAGTGCCCAGGGTGAGGAGCTGCAGAGAGTGGGGAGGCCTCCTGGCTTTGCCAATTCAGGGACCCCATGCCCTCCCCCTTGCTGTGCACAGCCGTTCCTCGTGGCCACGCACAGTCCCAGAGGGACTGGAAGGGGTTCACTGAGAAATAAACACCCAGGCTGTACATCCAGTGATTCAGAAGAACCTGCTGTGCCACTGGCCTCCCTCTTCCCCAAACCTTGCTGTTGCCATGACAACCGGCTCTACCAAACCAGAGCTCACTGAGGGCATCCTAATTAACCCCTTCCTGGCATAGCCCGGCCCTCGGTTACACCAGGACGCCTGTCTGTATGGCCTCAATGCCCATGACGCCGATGCCCAAGGGCTGCCAGGAGAGGCAGGGTGGTGCTGTGGGCAGAAGTGGAGGCTTCAGGGGCCAGAGGGCCGGGGATTGAATTTTGGGGTCGACCGTGTGAACTAGAACACTCCCGTCAACTTTAAAGCCCTAGCTGGGGTTTTTTTTGTAGATTTTTTTTTTTTTTTTTGCTTTTTTAGGGCCTCACTTGAGGCATATAGAGGTTCCCAGGCTAGGGGTCTAATCGGAGCTGCAGCTGCCGACCTACACCACAACCACAGTAACACAGGATCCGAGCTGCGTCTGCGACCCACACCACAGCTCACAGCAACGCCAGCGTGCGAGGCCAGGGATCGAATCTGCAACCTCATGGTTCCTAGTCTGATTCGTTTCCACTGCGCCACAATGGAAACTCCCTAAAGCCCTAGTTTAATTCAGGGAATGGTGTGTGCCCTCCTGGGGTTGCTGGAGGGGTGGCTGAGGAATGCGCCTTAAGGCCTAGCGGGGTACTTGGCACAGAGTGTACTGCAGTTAACTCCAGTCCCAGGAGAAGCTGCAGGGCCCCAGGGCACATGGGGCGGGGCGGGGGGGGGGGCACACACAGTCACAGACACACAGAGCAGTGATTCATCTGGAAAAAAGGAAGCCCACAGACACTCAAACTGTGCGAAGCCTGGAGGTTGCCCTGGGAGATCCCCGTCAAACAGCCCATTCATTCCACCTTGAACTCAAACCTCTCCAGGCCGCCTGGGCTCTCTCTGGAGCTCCCAGAAGGAACCTGATGGAGACGGGGCGGATCTGTGTCAGCTGAGAGCCGGACTGAGTAGGGCGAGGGGAGAAGGTGGGGCTGGGCCCGGATTTCTGGGAGTCGAGCTCTGCAGAAGAGAGTATGGGGCTGCCTGCTGTCAACCCCAGTTGAGCAAACAGGCCCCTAAGGGAAAGGACAGCAGAGAGTCCAACAGACAAGACGGTATTAATGACCACTGTTTATTGAGGGTCAGCCAGGGGCCAGAGTGATAAATGCAAATAAGGCCACATCCCCCGCCTGCTGCTTAAAGCCCTTTGCTGGCTCCCCCCGTGCTGTTGTCACCAGGACCCAAACCCTCAATGTGGCCTACACAACCCCCGTGTCCTGGCCCCTGCCCCACCACTCAGCTCACTCTGCCGCCAGCACTCAGGCTTTCCTTGGTGTTTGTTTTTATTTTCAAGTGAGTTGTGCTTCTCCGGCCTCAGCGCTTTTGCTCACGCTCTACTTGGATGCTCATACGATCTTTCCCCGCTCGTGTCAACTGTAAGAGATGCCCTTAAAAAGACCAACTTGGAGTTCCCGGTGTGGCTCAGCAGTAATGAACCCACTAGGATCCACAAGGATGAGGGTTCCATCCCCGGCCTCGCTCAGTGGGTTAAGGATTCCCATTTGCTGTGGCTGTGGTGTAGGCTGACAGCTGTAGCTCTGACTTGACCCCTAGCCTGGGAACTTCCACATGCCGTGGGTGCGGCCCTGAAAGGACAAAATAAATAAAGACGAACTTTTTGGAGTTCCCGCCGTGGTGCAACATTGGCACCTTTGCAGCTCCAGGACACAGGTTTGATCCCTGGTACGACACCGGCCTTGCCGCAGCTTGGTATAGCTCACACCTGCAGCTCAGATCTGATCCCTGGCCTGGGAACTCCATAGGCTGCACAGCGGCCCAAAAAAAAAAAGCCGGCTTTTTACAGGAAAATAATTTGGGTTTACATAAAACTTGTAAAAAAGTAGTACAAGTAACTCCCATATTCCCTTCACTCAGTTTCCCCAAATGTTGGCTCTTTGGCATGTTGACCTTTGCACTGGTGTGCTGGACGCTAGAGCCATTTGTGTGCGTCTTTTCCCAACTCCTTGTGCTGTGACATCATGTTGGTGGCTTGAAACTGGCTGTGGAGGCAAAGCATTTCTATCACAGAAATTGGTAACCAGGGCCTTTTCCCCCAGGAAGTACTGTTAAATGTTTACCACCGTGCTAGTCTTTTATCAGTCTCTTTTCTTTCTCCTCATGTGTATGTATACACACTTGCATTTCTCTTTTTTTTCCCTGAACTGTTTGAGAATAGGTGACAGATATGTCCCTTTATCACGAAATTCCTTAAAAAGAAACTTGTATAATAACCACAGTACATATATTAAAATCAGAAAATTAGTATTTCTACAACAATATTTTCTGATTCATAGACCTTATTCAAATGTCTCCAGATATCCTACTAGTGTCCTTTAGGGCAAAAAAAAAAAGAAGAAAAAGAGAAAAAAACTTCCTGCTATGTAAATATCTAGTTTCTTATCCCCTGCTAGTTGTAGCATTCATTTATGATTCTTGCCTAAAACAATTAGTGTTAGAGTGATGGGCAAAAGATGATTTCCTAATTCTATTATTTCTTCTACATTTGTTCCTTAGCATTCCTTGTTAAGGAAGAACATTCTTTTCTTCTCCGTTTATTTGTTTGGTCATTAATTTATTTATGTCAGGATAGACTCATGGATTCTTATTTTGTTCTTTGGGTTACAATCTATAACTCTCACTATTGATTTCGGTGCTCAAATCATGCCAGATTTGCCTAGGAGAAACCCCTTTAAGTTGCCTCATTCTTATTCACGTGTCCCCATTTTTTTTTAAAGCATGTCATCGCTTTCTGGCACAACAAGATGCTCCAGGGTCATCTTGTACTTTCTCTGAGTCAGCCCTGGAATTGGCTCTTTTCCCAAAGTGCTCTGGTTCCTGTTTTTTTTTTTTTAGGGGAGAATGGCATTTAGAAACCAAGGTTTGGGAATTGGGGTGTTCTGAGTGGAAAAATACATCTTTTATTTTTAAATTTTTAAAAATTTTTTGGCCTCTGGAGTGCCTGGGCCAGGGATCAGATCTAAGCTGTAGCTGCAACCTAAACCACAGCTGCGGCAACAACAGATCCTTAACCCAGTGTGCTGGGCTGGGGATCGAACCTGCGTCCCGGTGCTCCAGAGATGCCGCCCAACCTCGCTGTGCTACAGCGGGAACTCCAAGAGACCTCTTTTAAACATCTGACAACAGGACGCATTTTATAGACTATGGTGCATATGATCCTCCAGTCTGGCATTCGGCCCTTTTCCTTCTGGCCACTTTTCTATTCCACCTGAGGCTGAGCCCAGCAGTCAGCCCTCTGCCGGGGCCCCCTCCCCACCCGGGGCCCCCTCCCCACCCTTCCTGCCCATCTCTCTGCCCAGTTCACGTGCCCTTTGGCCCTGTCTCCTCTTTCCTCTGAACAGTAGCCTGGGAGCCTATCTGCTACCAGCTCCGCCTGGGGATTTGACACAGGCGAGCTGGCCGCGGGGCAAGGTGGATTTCTCTCGGATTTTACCCTCTTCCCATCTCAGCCACGACAGACCTTCTTTGTTTTCATTTGGGTGGGAGATAGGAAGCTCCTCTGGGGCTGGAGGAAAGTCTAAAAGAGTTCTTTCAATAAGCACAAGACATTCTAAGGGTAAGAATGCTCTGTGTCATGGTTAATTAGTAGAGTTTTTCTTTCTTGCTGTTACCTAAAATAACAGTGTTTTAGATTCAGTGAAATAGATCACACCTAGTTATCCTTCAGAACAGAGCTGGAGCTCTGAGTACTTCCTCGTGAGGACTTTGCCTCCATAAAACTCAACACAATGGGTAACATAGATTTTGGGGGCGCACTCTTGGTTAATATCTGTCTGAAGGCCCCCTGAGTACGTGTCCTGTCTCTCCTGTATTTGTAGCTACCTCCTCGATGCCTGGTGCATTGTAGGTGCTCAGTAAAAATTTGTTGAGTGAATGACTGCATTAATTTAATCTTCTCAATAATCTGCAAAGCAGAGATGACTCTCTTTACTTTACGATCAGGGAAACTGAGGCTCTAAGAGCCAGGGTTTGTTCACTGTTGTCCCTTGGTGAAGTGGTGGAATGCGGGTTCCAATCAGGATTTGTCAGAATCCAACATCTGTGCCAAATATTTCAACAGAGGAAATGCTTTTAGCGGAGAATTGAATTGAGTTTTAATTCCCATGATGAGTTTGGTCGCCGAAGGAGTTTTCTAAATGCTTCAAAATTAGGGTAGCACAAAAATGTTCCAAAAGAGGGCACAGAACAGTGGCCAATGCTGCAAAACTGGCCAAGAGGGGTTCTCTGGGTGGCCGTAGTCACCGAGTCCATCCTTGGCCATATTCCCACAGGGCCAGCCTGGACTGTCCTGCCCCATTACGGAAGGCCAGGCAGAGGTACAGGCCAGGGACTTGTCCCCGCCCGTGAGCCCCGCCCCCAGGTCCCCTGACTAGCTCTTGGCCCTGCCATGCTGCCGTCTCTGGCAGAACAC
>PVHT021183631.1:9329375-9382525 GCA_004024745.2 Catagonus wagneri | reverse complement strand
GTCGGAGACCTACACCGCAGCTCATGGCAACCCTGGATCCTTAACGCACTGAGCAAGGCCAGGGATCAAACCTGCGTCCTCCTGGATACTCGTCAGGTTTGTCACCTCTGAGACATGACGGGAACTCCTCTCAGAGGATATACTTACCTGAGAGTAAGTTACTGTCCCTGAACAAGCGAGGCCTGGACTTGGCGATGTCACAGGCTGCTCCAGTGCTCCTGGCCGCGGTTTGATAACCAGTGGCCACCTCCCCCCACTTACCCTCCCCCCAACCTCAGGGCTTTCCTGCCCTCTCATCAGGGCAAACGGCGTTTTCAAACACTTCCCTTTGAACTGGCAGAGTCCAAAACACAACCCTCATTGATGTTTCAGATCCTGATTGCCTAATCTGGGCCAGACCCAGCCTCCATGTGGTCTCCGAGAGTCCCTGCTGCCAGGCAGCTAGGTTGGCCTTTCATGAGATGAGGAAAGCACTTTCGGAGATGGTTTGAGAGACACTGAAGGACATTTCCACTTTTAAACCTATCTCCGTCCTCGAAATATCACAAAATATAATAGCCACTCACACTTAGACTTGTACACGTTAAGTGCCAAGGACTCATTTAATCCTTTCCCACGACCCTGTGAGGGGGGTGTTATCACTTGCCCATTTTACAGATGAGGAAACAAAGGCACAAGGAGGTTATTTGACTTGCCCAAGGTCAAGGTCGGGAATTTGAAATTCTTGAGGGCAAGTTCACAACCACTGAGCTCCACTACCTGAAATCCCCACTCTTGGCTACCCAGCCTCTCACTTGGAATGCACACACCACGGACGATAACCTTGGAACACCAGCATCTCAGTGAAAAGTTGGATGGGGCCCCCGGGATGCAGCCCAACCCAGATGCTTTTAGGGGTTTCAGGCCCTCGGCAGCCTCTGGTCAGCTCCAACTCTGGCTGTCCCCTTCCTCCTCACTGCCTGAGGGCCATCGATAGACCAGACACACACCCAGGCCTGCAATCTGGGTGAGAGGGGCTGCCGGTGACCAGAAATCACTTCCCAGTGTTCAGACAGGCCTGGGGCTCCAGGTGTCATGAAATGTCAAGGGCACGCCCCAGCCTCCTCATCCAGAGGGACCAAGGTCCTTGCTTCAAGCATGGGCTCAGGTTCCCTGGTATGAGAGACCAATGTGCTTATTAAAGATGGCTTTAGAAGTTCCCGTTGTGGGAGCTCCTGTCGTGGCGCAGCAGTTAACAAATCCGACTAGGAACCATGAGGTTGCAGGTTCGATCCCTGGCCTTGCTCAGTGGGTTAAGGATCCAGCTTTGCCATGAGCTGTGGTGTAGGTCGTAGACTCGGCTTGGATCTGGCGTGGCTGTGGCTGTGGCTGGCTGGCAGCTGTAGCTCCAATTCGACCCCTAGCCTGGGAACCTCCATATGCCACGGGTGCAGCCCTAAAAAGCAAAAAAAAAAAAAGTTTCCATTGTGGTACAGTGGGTTAATGATCCGGCTTGTCTCTGTGGAGGCTCCAGGTCCATCCCCGGCCTGGTGCAGTGGATTAAGGATCTGGTGTTGTTGCAGCTGTGGCATAAGCTGAAGCTCTGGCTTGGATTCGATTTCTGGTCTGGGGACTTCATATGCTGCAGATGCGACAGAAAACAGAAAAAAAAAAAGGCTTTAAAATGAACTCCTGGCCCGCAAAGACTCTGTGTGCCCTGCTTGCAACACACAAATACAGCTTAAATAGAGTTGAAATACACACTCACCTGTCACAGATGAAATTGCTTCCTGTACACACAAGTCCTGCATTCTGCAGCGGCTGTACCACTGACTCCTGTGAGCACACTCAAGCCATGCTCACATCTGCATTTGTGCACACACACACACAAACACACACACACACATGAGTTAAGCCCCCAAGCCCACCCGGGTGGGCACCCATGGGTGATAGAAAGCAGGCACCCACGGGTGATAGAAAGAACATCACATATTACAGTGAAGTCATCTCCTATTGGGTGGAGACACCCAGGAGGAGAAACCACTTGGTGCTTCTCAAGTGGAAAGTGATGGTTTCCTCCCCATACACCCCTCACCCCACTCTGAAAGCCGGTCCTATGGGGGGGGTGCAGCATCTGGAGAGGCGAGAGGATGCTGGGAGGCAGAGGCTGTGTGTATGTGTCTTAAGCAGCTTTTTTCTTCTTTTTAAAAAATATTGCAGTATAGAATTTCCCGTCCTGGCTCAGCAGAAATGAATCTGACTGGTATCCATGAGGACACAGGTTTGATCCCTGGCCTCACTCAGTGGGTTAAGAATCCAGCATTGCCTCGAGCTGTGGTGTAGGTCGCAGACGTGGCTGGGATCTGGCGTTGCTGTGGCTGTGGCACAGGCCAGCAGCTACAGCTCTGGTTCGACCCTTAGCCTGGGAACCTCCGTATGCCATGGGTATGACCCCCCCCCAAAAAAAAGACCGAAAAAAAATGTTTGCATTCAAGAGTTCACTCTGTGGCAGACCCAGGGTAAGTATTATGAGGACTTGGGTTTGATCCCTGGTCTCAGTGATGGAGGCCAGGGATCGAACCTGCATCCTCATGGATACTAGTCAGGTTCATTTCCACTGCGCCACAATAGGAACTCCCTATTCTTAACACCCCATCTTCTTAAGCCAGTCATCTGTTAATGCACACCTGGGTTGCTTCCATGTCTTGGCTATTATAAACAATGCTGCTATGAACATTGAGTTGCACATATCTTTTTGAATTAGAATTTTCATTTTTTCCAGACTTATACCCAGGAGTGGGATTAGAGGGTCATTTGGTAACTTTAGTTTTTAAAGGGACCTTTATATGGTTCTGCACAGTGGCTGCACCAATTTACATTCCCACCAACTGTGTAGGAGGGTCCCCTTTCCTCCACACCCTCCCCAGCATTTGTCATTTGTACACTTTTTCACGATGGCTATTCTGACCTGTGTGAGGTGACACCTCATTGTGGTTTTGCTTTGTATTTCTCTAAAAATTAGCGATGTTGAGCATCTTTTCATGTCGTTGGCCATCTGTACGTTTTCTTTTTTTTTCTGTCTTTTTGCCTTTTCTAGGGCCGCACTCGCGGCATATGGAGGTTTCCAGGCTAGGGTCTAATCGGAGCTGTAGCCGCCGGCCTCCACCACAGCCACAGCAACGTCAGATCCCAGCCACGTCTGTGACCTACACCACAGCTCACGGGAACGCTGGATCCTTAACCCACTGAGCAAGGCCAGGGATGGAACCAGCAAACTCACGGTTCCTAGTTGAATTCCTTAACCACTGAGCCACGACAGGAACTCTCTGTACGTTTTCTTTTGAAAAACATCTCTTTAGGTCTTTTGCCCAAGCACCACTATTCTAACCCCTGTTCCATACAAAAAACTCACAGACTGAGGAAACCTGAAGTCCTGACAGAGGAAAATGCTGTCATTTAAAGTTCATCCAGGAGTTCCCGTTGTGGCTCAGTAGTTAGCAAATCCGACTAGGAAGCATGAGGTTGTGGGTTCAGTCCCTGGCCTTGCTCAGTGGGTTAAGGATCCGGCATTGCCTTGAGCTGTGGTGTAGGTTGCAGATGTGGCTCAGATCCCGCATGGCTGTGGTATGGCGTGGGCCGGCGGCTACAGCTCCAATTGGACCCCTAGCCTGGGAACCTCCATATGCCGCGAGTGAGGCCCTAGAAAAGGCAATAAATAAATAAATAATAAAAAATAAAGTTCATCCAGTCGTTACATTCAGCAGCAGCCAGTGCGTGCCAGGCACTGGGGAGACAGCAGAGAACAGATGAGATAAAGTCTTTGCTCTCGTGGAAGCCCCAACCATAGACAGTGGGAGGCCCTCTTGGGGGGCTTTGTGTCTTTCCGCCCCGGTTGGCAGCGAATAGTTGTCCCCAGCCCCTGTCCTCACCCTGAGAGCCTGGGGAACAGAGGAAGGATTCAGTGTTGCTCACCGGACATTTGTCTTCTGTCGTGTCCCCTCGTGGCTGGGCCCAGTCCTGCACCTGTCCCAGCGCCTCCGCCCCCCCACCCCCCCGCAGCCTTCCCTCCCCGGCCCCCCCCTTCCGTCTTGCTCACCTTCCTCTCTCCCCTACCTCTGCGCAGCGGCCTCGGTTCTCAGTCTGGGCCCGTCAAGCTTCCTTGGAAAAACCTTCACAAAGCACAGGACCCACCTGGGATGGTCAGACTTTGCAGAGTGGGCACGGGTCCTGGATTCTGATATTCTTAAGCTCTCTGGGTCTTTCTGAGGCAATTCCAGGTGGAGATCTTGGCTCCACGAGCTTAAAGGGGAGGCCTGAGGGCAATTTCCGCCAGCTAGACTTGGGGCTGGGGTGCAAGGCCAAGCCAGCGCAGAGAAGAGAGGCCAGAGCCCAGCAGGTCTGGAGGGAGCTGATATTTATTCCAGGAGGGGAGTGGAGGGTGGGGACCCTCTGCCTCCTCCTCAGGCCTCTTTCCGAGCTCTCCACCCCCAAGGCCGCAGAGGCTCACAGGGCAGAGCCCAGTTCTCTGAAGTCAAGGAGGAAAAGGTAGAAGAGTGAAGGGATGAGGGCAGTCAGTCTCCTTTCTCTCCTTTCCCTCATAAACCCTGCTCATCTTTCAAGGCATAATTCAAATTTCTCTTCCCCCAGGAAGCCTTCCCTTATCGCCCAGATGAAAACCAACCAATCAGTTCCTCATAGGACTTTGCCGAGGACTTCCTTTGGATTCGCTCTGTATACTTGTCTCATCAGACTCAGATGCGGAAATGACCTTGAAGTTGGCCAACCATCCTCTACTTCGGGCAGGCCTATAGGTCAGACCCCCCTGACACTTGAGGCCACTTGCGGGTATAGGGGCTTAGTTCCTTTGGCCACATCTTTCCTCTGGGGTGGGGGCAAGGCCTGGAGCTCCCGGACTGGGAACAAAGCTCTCTTGGGGCCCTTCTGAACCCAAGCCCTGGGCCAGGACTCCGGCTTTAAGGGCTTTCGTCTGGGGAAACCAGGTGAAGCTCTGCCCTATCCAGAGGGACTGGATGCTTCAGCCCCAAACCTGCTGCCTGATTCTGGGCAATCAGCCCTCTTTGTGGCCGTGGGGAGTCAGACCTTTCTCTGCCTGGAAAGGGTTGCGGGGTTTCTTCCCCCTACGTGTCATACAAGAAAAACCTCATCCAAAAACAAAGGAGCTGGAGTTCCTGTCGTGATGCAGTGGTTAACGAATCCGACTAGGAACCATGAGGTTGCGGGTTCGATCCCTGCCCTTGCTCAGTGGGTTAACGATCCGGCGTTGCCGTGAGCTGTGGGGTAGGTTGCAGACGCGGCTCGGATCCTGCGTTGCTCCGATTAGACCCCTAGCCTGGGAACCTCCACATGCCGCAGGTGCGGCCATAAAATGACAAAAGGCAAAAAAAAAAATAAATAAATAAATAAATAAATAAATAATAAAATAAAAAAAATTATAAAAAAAAACCAAAAACAAAAACAAAGGAGCTCAAGGAAGATTCTGATTTTCCCCATGCTGATCTTTTCGTTTTTCAAATATCACATTCTAAATTTTTTTTTCTCTTTGATGGATGTCTTGCTTTGCTGGTAACCCCAGCAGTACGTGTTACTGTGTGTGTTGGGAAATCCAGATTTGCATGCCGTGCGTGTCTATGTGTAGGTGTTTCCATGCCTGGGTTATATACGCATCTAGCCTGTGTATGCACACGCATCACACTGTGTTGCATTGACTAGTGGTTCTCAACCGTGACTGCGTGTTGGGAACACTTAGCGAGGAACAAAATCCCAGTGCTCAGGCTGCCCTCCAGTTGAAATAAATGAGAACCACACGGGGTAGGGCCCAGATGTCAGCAGTGTGCAGATCTCCCTAGGTGTTGCCTCTGTGCCATCAGCTAAGAAGCACTGGTACAGATGGCAGCTTGCCTGATGGAATTCCTTTATTGAACAGTTAACATGAGGGAGTGTTCAGACTCTAAAATTAAGGGACGACACTTGGAAAGAAGCAGATGGCACAGGCTTGGCCTGGATGCAGTGTTCTCACCTGCAAAGGCCAAGACCACCTCCAGGGTCCCACCCAATCCTTAGAAAGTGCTTTGACTGCAATGGGCGCAATCAGGTAGGAGAGGAGGAAATCTGCTCTGGGGGAGCAGCCGAGCCCCAGCTCAACAGGCTGACATGACCTGGAGTTCTGAGCCTCCAAAGGGCCACAGCTGCTGCTTTTTTTATGATGGCCATAAACCAAGGGACTCCTGCCCACCTCTCCCAGGAGAAGACAGCAGCGGGCTGAGCTGCCGGGGAGCTGGGATTAGGGAGGGATTAGTGTGGTTTGGAGAGGCTCTGGAGTCTTGCAGCCAGCTCAGGAGTCTGAGGTCCAAAGATAGCAAAGAAGAGAAGGAGGCAGGACTGTGTGTAGAAGGGAGGGGGAGATGAGGGAGAGGGGACAGCCGGCAGGCTGATGCTTGGGCCAGGAAAAGTTCATTTATTAACTATCAAATTTTTTTAAAGTTTACAGAGTTCCCGTTGTGGCTCAGTGGTAACAAACCTGACCAATATCCAGGAGGATGCGGGTTTGATCCCTGCCCCCCCACTCGGTGGGTTAAGAATCTGGCGTTGCTGTGAGCTGTGCTGTAAGTCACAGACGTGGCTTGAATCTTGCATTGAGGTGGCTGTGGCACAGGCTGGCAGCTGCAGCTCTGATTCAGCCCCCTAGCCTGGGAACTTCCATACGCCAAGGGCCGCAAAACAGTTTAACTACAAATCTTAAGACATTTTGTTTGTTTGCTGTTTGGTTGTGGCCACACCCATGGCATGTGGAAATTCCAGGGCCAGGGATCAAAGCAGCAACAATACCGGCTCCTTAGCCCTCTGGTCCACAAGAGAACTCCATAAGCTAAGATATTCTTATAACAAATGTGGACAGTACTGAAACAGAGAGATAAAAAATGAAAAGTTCATTTTCGCCTCCCATCACCTCCTGAACTCTACTTCCCACCATCATTATTTCAGCATCTATGCTTTCAGAGCATTTTCTATATATACATGCTTTCTATACACATTGCTTTTGAATTTGGATTATTTTGCAACTTGGCTTTTTTTTTTTGTCTTTTTGTCCGTTTATGGCCGCACCCGTAGCATATGGAGGTTCCCAGGCTAGGGATCAAATCATAGCTGTAGCCACCAGCCAACGCCACAGCCACAGCAACGCAGGATCCGGGCCACATCTGCAACTTACACCGGATCCTTAACCCACTGAGCAAGGCCAGGGATCGAACCCACAACCTCATGGTTCCTAATTGGATTCATTTCCACGGCGCCACCATGGGAACTCCTGCAACTTGTTTTTTAAACAGTATACCAGGGACGTCTTCTGTGCCTGGTTCCTAAAGCAAAGTTAACCTCATTCCTTTTGACAGCTGCCTAGAATTCTGCAGCCTATGACAGTTTATGGGAACGCGGGCCAGTCCATGCACTATTTTGCTGCCATGGGATAGCTTCCTAAAAGCAGAATGGCTGGTTCTGAGGGTCTGTGCCTTCCTAGAGGGGGCGGATTTTAGCCCATTGTCCCCGCCCTCCCACCCAGAGCAGTGCAGTCCCACGGGAACTCCCTCTTCCTCCGGGCAACCTCACCTACAGGGCGTGTTGTCAATTCTTTCAAAATGCAGTCCCTCAAGGGCTTGTCAGCCTTCAGGGGGTTTCCTGTTTTCCCGGTGAGAGGAGGGGTAAGGGTGAGGGGAGGAGTGACTGTCAGTGGAGTGCTGCCAAAGACAGGAGACCCTCCTGAGCCCTCCCCCTCGAGGTGGCTGTGTGACGGGCTCTGTGCAGAAGGGGCGCCAGCGCAGGACTGGGGCCGGGCAGCCCCGCTCAGGCAGTCAGAGAGGTGAGATAAGGCCCTGTGTAAGGACAGGCTACCTGAAGCAAAACTGTCTCAGCTCAGATCTCAGCTCCGCCCTCACTAGCTGCTCCTTTGAGCCTCCTTCCCCAGCTATTAAGTGGAGGTGATGGAAGTGGACTCGCTCAGCTCCTGGGCTGAAGAATGAGAACACTGTCTGGCAATAAGCATCAATGTGCTGTGAGCTTCCAGTGGGTGAGCTATTCGCTGCTACACACACACACACACACACACACCCCAACACCTCTCCCTTGGGGTAACCGCTATTAACAGTTTGGTGTATATCGTTCCAGACTTTTAGGGACATTTAGACACATGACTTGTGTGTGCCTCCAGGTACATGGGACAGTTATAAAATTCCCACGTGCACACTCTCTCATTTACAAGTCTTCTTTATAAAAATCTTTTTAAAACTAACTTTATTTTCTGAACAGGTATTACACACACATGATATAAAATACAAAAAGCAAAAGAGGGTCGACTGAAATATAAGCATCCTTCTCGTCTCAGTTTCCTCGCTATTTAGGTTCCTGTTATCGATTTCTTGAGTATCCTTCAAGAGATATTTCAAGCATTTTTAGAAACATAGTCGTTATATATTATTTTTTCTCACATAAATGGTAGCATACTTTACATAATCTCTACTTTTTTATGCTTAATGAAATGTCTTGAGTATATCTTTTTATATCACCACATACAGAGTTTTTTAAAAGATTTTTGGTTGCATAGTGTTTCGTGGTTAGAAATACCTCACTTTAATCTGTTTTTAAACTGAGCTTTTTTAAAAAAATAATTTGCTTATTAATAAGTTACGACAAATATCTTTAAAAGGAGTCTTCTTTTTATTAAAAAAAATTTTTTTTCTTTTTAGAGCCACACCTGCAGCATATGAAAGTTCCCGAGCTAGGGGTCAAATGGGAGCTGCAGCTGCCAGTCTACACCACAGCCACAGCAACACAAGATCTAGGCCCCA
This sequence comes from Catagonus wagneri, assembly GCA_004024745.2. NCBI lineage: Eukaryota > Metazoa > Chordata > Mammalia > Artiodactyla > Tayassuidae > Catagonus > Catagonus wagneri. The sequence goes on along the minus strand of PVHT021183631.1, from coordinate 9,373,688 downwards.
TCTGTGACTATGCTGCAACTTGCTGCAACGCTGGATCCTTAACGCACTGGCTTCACTCAGTCTTCTTTTTAAAGCAAGGGAAAACCTAGCTAAAATGGACTTAAACCAATGAACACATGGGGTTTGAAGTCTCTGTAAGTGCACACATTCAGATCCAAGGCTGACTTTGATTCAGGCTTGATCCATCCACTCAGGTCCCCGCCGACCGGTTCTCTGTCTCTTTTCTGTGTCTCCACAGGTTCTATTCAGCGTTTGCTCCCCTCTGCCTTCACCACATCTAGGCTCTTTCCTTTTGGAACAAAAAGGCTGCCACTGTTCTAGCTCTCCATCCTCAAACCACACCATCCGAGGCAAGGCAGAATATGACCTCTGTAGTTTCTACAGGAGAGGGAAGAAGTGACTTGTCCCCGAAACCCAGAAACGACAGCATCTTCCACGTTGTCCTCTCACTTTCATTTTTCACTTTAATCCTCTGTCAAAAGCATTGTTCCAGACTGGTGTACGTACATCTATTTCACTCTCTTTTTTTGGCACGTGGAAGTGCCTGCACCAGGGATCGAATCTGAGCCATAGCTGCAGCCTATGCCAAAGCTGCGGCAACACCCGATCCTTAACCCGTGGTGCCACACCAGGAGCTCCTATTTCATTCTTTTCTCTAATGACTTCATGTACTGAATTGTATGGTGTTACCATGGCTCCTATACTCACTATCTCTTGGGTGGACATTTACGCATTTCCATTAAAAACAAACAAAGAGACTGGAAGATCCCTTGTGGCTCAGCAGGTTAAGGATCCAGCATTGACTCAGCTGCAGGGTAGGCTGCAACTGTGGCATGGGTTCAATCCCTGACACAGGAAATTTCACAGGCCGTGGGTGCCGCACAAAACACACACACACACACACACACACACACACACACACACACACACACGTAAACAATGTTGAATGTCTGTGTCAGGATACAGTTCAGTTGCTTTAACAGAGACCAACAATAACCAGTGCTTAAATAAGACAGAATTTATCTCACCGGCCTCAGTGGGTGTTTAAGCAGTTCAAGGTTGACAGGGTGGCCCTGTTCATCAGGGACAGACTCCCTTTATCTGGTGCCCTCGTCTACACGGTCAAAGAAAACTCAAATCTTATCTTCTGGGTCCATATTCCAGCCCACGCGCAGTGGAGGAGAGGGCTAAATGGAAGACCCCTTCCCTCTCAGCACAGAACCCACAAGCTGCACGTCACTTTTGCTCACACCCACTGGCCACACCTAGCTGCACATGCAATCTTTATACTGAATAGGCTGTGCCTCACTAAAAGGTGGTGATTCTCTTACTAAAAGAAGAGGAGAGACTATTATGGAATCGTTAGCTATCTCTGATACAACATCCTTAAACATTTATCTGTAAACAGGTATTTTTGTGGACCAGAATTCTTTTTGATCCCCAGTACCTGTTTTCCAACACCCTGTCACCATGGCCGCTGCCACCACAACCGTGGCCACAAGCTTTCCCTGGGCCATCGCTGGCTGTGCCCACTGCATGGGCCAGTGGCTCTGATTGTTCATCTGACAATCTCTAGCTCTGTGGCCTTGGCTGTTGTCTGTTTCTGTATCTATAAAATTAAGATATTGAACTCTTGGAGTCCCCGTCATGGCTCAGCAGGTTCAAAACCAAACTAGTAACCATGACGTTCGATCCCCAGCCTCGCTCAGTGGGTTAAGGATCTGGCGTGGCCATAGTGAGCTGTGGTGTAGGTCACAGATGCGGCTCGGATCCTGCTTTGCTGTGACTGTGGGGGGTAGGCCAGCAGCTGTGGCTCCGATTAGACCCCTAGCCTAGAAGAGTCCATGTGCTGCAGGTGCAGCCATACAAAAGAAAAAAATAATAATAATAATAAAATAAAATTAAGACTTTGAACTCTAGTCCAGGTCTTAAAGAATCTCAGGTTCTCTCCCAGCCTTAGAGTTAGTTGTACAACTGAGGGCAGTGAAGTCACGGGAGAGGCAGCTTGGCAGAAAACTCATCTAGAAAGAGGGAGGCGATGGTCCCAGCTTACATGCTGGCAGAAGACACCCAGGTGGGTGGAGTTCAGACCTGAGCAGGACTCCAAGAGCCAACAGACTGGGCTGTGGTCAGAGGAGCGAAACCGGGTCCAAAGACTAGCTTGAGAATGACAAGGACCGGTCAGGTTCCATGTGGCCGGTTTGGAACCAGGGGTAGCTGGTTTGGGCACAAAATAATAAATAATCTCTTAGTAAATATAAATACGTTGAGGAGTTCCCATTGTGGCGCAGTGGTTAATGAATCCGACTGGGAACCATGAGGTTGCGGACTCAATCCCTGGCCTCGCTCAGTGGGTTAAGGATCTGGCATTGCTGTGAGCTGTGGTATAGGTCACAGATGCGGCTTGGATCTGGAGTTGCTGTGTAGGCCGGCAGCTGTAGCTCCGACTGGACCCCTAGCCTGGGAACTTGCATATGCTGCGGGTGCGGCCATAAAAAGCCAAAAAAAAAAAAAAAAAAATCCAAGCTGCTACCTGTCACTCTCTCTCTGCCACCCCCACTGAAACTGCTCTCACTACTGAAACATCCTTCCATCTCCTAGAAGTTTTCTGGCCTCATCTCAGCTGCCCTCTGAGCAGCAAGCCTCACCTGGGCCACATCCCTCTCCTTCTGCCCCTTTTCTGGTCCTTTGCCAGGGTCACTCTTTGCCAGCAGCTTCTGTGCTGTAGGCTTTCACATCTTCACATCTCAGCAGCTCCACTCAGGGGGCGGCCAGTCTAGAACTTTGCCCCCAGGCTCCTGTTTGGGGGCCTGGAGCACGTAGTTAAAGGCTTAGTGTCCAGTAGACACGTAGATTTCAACTTGTCCAGAAGGACCTTGTCACTGCCCTGTTCTTCCTTCTGCAGGGAACAGAGAGGGCCACCATTTACACAGAAGCTGAGGGCCAGCCCTGCCCGCGTCCTTTCTAATCCGTCCTGCATCCTTAGTTTCTCTTACGTCCATCTGTGTCCTCTCATTGCAGCTACCACCTGCTGACTGATCTCTCTGAGTCGGCTCCTTTTTTTTTTTTGTCTTTTTAGGGCCACACCAGGCCAGGGGTTGAATAGGAGCCGCAGCTGATGGCCTATACCACAGCTACAGCAACGCAGGATCCAAGCCGTGTCTTCCACCTACACCACAGCTCATGGCAATGCCAGATCCTTAACCCACTGAGCGAGGCCAGGGCTCAAACTCACGTCTTCATGGATACTAGTCCATGACGCTGAGCCACAGCGGGAGCTCCTCTGTGCCCACTCTTGCCCCCTAACCCCGTTCTATGCAATGACATCACTCTGGCTTAAGAGCCTCCAGTGGCCTCCCATCACCCTCAGGACAGAATCCAAATGGCTTGGCAGGCTTAAAAGGTTCTTCTAGATCTACCTTCTTCCTGCCTTCGGGGACCCCAGCTCCTCCCATTACCACCCCACTTGGTGGGCTCCGGCCAGCATCACCCAAGATGGCAGCATCACAGGCCACTCCCGCGGCCTGGAACGCCTCCTCCCTTGCTTCCTCTGGGTAATGGTCAACTCCAAGTCCTTCAGACCTCTGTGCAGACTTCTCCCCCCCCAGGGAACCCGCCCTGGCTGCCCCAGGATGGCTCAGCTGTCCCTCTCCGGGACCTTATTAGCACCATGGATCAAGCCGCAGCAGAGGCTTTGTGCACTGTTCCTAACTCTGCACCACCAGGGTTCTAGAAGCTCTGCGTGCAGGAACCTTGCCCGGCTCGCTATCGCTGCTTACTCGAAGTCTGGAACAGAATGCATTGGATAAATATTTGTTGACTGGTGTGGAATCAAAACCTGACTAATTGGGTGCAGCTCAGGGCTTCAGCTGTTGCCCCCATCTTGAAGGAAAGGCCAGGGCTCGGGGCTTGGGAAACCAACGACCGAGAGTGAGAACAACTAGAAAGTGAAAGTAAAGCTGAGCCCCAGAGGGTGCAGTCTGGGGAGGAGGGGCCGGGCCAAGGGTTCATTCAACCCAGTCTAGCGAGGGAGTCGGCGGCCAGCGTGGGGGGAGGCGCTGTGGGCGGAAGCGCGCGGAATGAAACAGAGAGAAACCGTGTTTTGTAATTAGTCATCGTCCCTGGGGTGATGCTGGGAGTTTTCACCGGAGGTGGGCAGACCAGATCTGCAAAATGACAAACAGGGGCTAACCACCAGCTGGGGCCACAGTGGGGCTTCCGGCCCGGTGGCAGAAGTCGAGCTTTCTAGTTTTTTCTCTGTCCCGCTCCACTTACATTCAAGATTCTGCCAAATTGTGGAAGCAGGAGAGGAAGGCCTCTGAGGGAAGACGGCCCCAGGGGCCAGACCTGTCTTTCCTGACTTCCTGGGTGGCTGGTCTCTTCCTCTGTGCAGGTTCTTAGGACCAGAACATGGGGACATGTTGGCGCTCGCTGCTGGGAAGGCTCTGAAATGAGCTTGTACTCAAAGATCTTGACCGATCTGCCCGGGGGGAGGTTCTTGGGAAAAGCTAAACCATCCCGGATACGGGGAAGCTGGTAAAAGCCCTGTTCCTCCCCTCCTGCTAAGGAAAGCAGTGGGATTCAGCTCAAGGAGGTGTAAAAGGGACACCCCATCTATGCTTAGGAAAGTGGGGGTCAGTTGCTCCCCCACGGATACTCCTGGGGACGCTGGACAAAGAGACCCCTGTCCCTCATACACGCAAAGAATGTCCCATGGGTTTCGTGCCTTTGTTTTCAGAGCAGCGGCTTCCAAACTTTTAAAACAAACACCCTCAGTAGGAAATGCGTTTCGCGTGGCAACCCATTACTCGGGTGAACAAATGTTTACATACACATTGCGGTTTACACACACAGAAACAAGATGTACGAAAATATACTTTCTTTTTACCTTAGGTAACTTGCGCTTATAGTTTTCCATTCTATTTCTTTTTTTTAAAAAAAATCCTGGGGAGTTCCCGCTGTGGCACAGTGGGTTAAAGATCTGACTTTTCTCCGTGGAGGCACCAGTTCCATCCCCTGCCCTGCGCAGCGGGTTAGGGATCTGGCATTGCTGCACCTGTGGTGTAGGTTGTAGCTCCAGCTCACATTCGATCACTGGCCCTGGGAAATTTCTTAGGCTGTGGGTGCGGCCGAAAAAAAAAAAAAAAATTCTGTGTGCAACCTCTAAACTGATTGCATGACCACTGGTGGATCTCAACCCACAGTAGCTCTGGGGATGTTGATTCTTCGCTCTGCGGGGTCTCGGACCCCTGACATCTGGAACTGGGGCTCCGTTTTCCCGGTGAGTTCTTCCCTCCATCAGACCTACGGTCCCGAAGGTCACCACCTTCACCGGTTTACCACGTCTGTTCCTCTGATGCCCCCAGCCCCTTAGGCACCTCCAGGCAAGGAGCCCCGTTACTGGCAAATCATCTAAGATAAGGATGACACTGGCAGAGGGCCCACTAGGTCCATAGGGAGGAGGGGGAAGGGGGCTGCAAGAAGACTGCAAGACGAAAATTCTTAACTCAAGCAATTTTAACAGTAAGGAGTTGGTTAATCAAATCACACACCAGGGAGCCCAGAGGAAGGTGGCCCCAGAGTTGGTTAAGCCATCACATGGCTTTCTGTTTACTTGCCTGTTGGTTGTCGGCTGCCAACCTTTGGAAATGTCTTTCTCTACCTGTGTCTCCATGTGACAGGAGTGCTATGTTAAGGGGCTTTTGTGGGCAGCAGGAGAAGGGAAGGGTGGGGCCTGGGTTTTAGCTGGCTGGGTAAGTGAGTGAGTCACTGGGTAGCTGGGCCCCTTCAGCCCCATGTAAGGACAGGCTGCAGCCACCCACTGCCCGCCCCAACTCTGTCTGGACAGAAATGGGCATGTCTGCTTTGCAAGGGGCCCCACCTCACGCTCGGGCAGCCCTGGGAATCAGGAAGGCCGAGATGCTTATCAACCATCCCCTTTCTGCCCACGAGTCACAGGCCCCCAAAGCGGAAATGACTCCTGGCCTCCCCTCCAGATCCAGGCCCGAGCTGAGCCCAGAACCGGTGTCCTGTCTCCAGCTGGGTCCTGGATTCCCTGCAGCAGGAAGGGCCAATCAGGAGTGACAGGAGCTCTGTGGTGCCGCTTCTCCAATGGGCTAAGTCCTGTCCCCAGGCGTCCAGGCGCAACCAGTTGTCTGCTGGTTTCCCAGGGCGACTCTGAGGCCGGGCTAGGGCGGGCCGTGGTGAGGACGGAGTGTCCCCTGCTATCTAGGTCTTTGGTAGCATCTGATAGGCTAGACCTAGTAGCCTCTGGGTCGGAGTGTGAGCTGGAAGGAGCCTGAGCGCAAACAGCCTCGTTTGCTAGCTGTGGACACTCGGGCCCAGAGAGGGGCAACGACTCGTACAAGCCCACACAGCTAGTTAGCAGCAGAGGCATGAACTGGGGTCCTTTGCCCTCCAAGCCCCTACTCTTTCATTACTCTCACCTGCCTGGATCCCCAGTTTGCCCTTCAGGTGGCTCCAGCCTGCACCCTCTGAATCCAGGACAAAGCCAAAGCGGCAATTCTGAAGCGTGGGGCTGCCCGCCCCAGGGTCCCCCGTCACCGGAGGAAGGCCCCGTGTCCCAGTCCCAGGCTGGCCTGCCTCTCTCCTCCTGGACATAGCACAGGCTGGAGAGGGAATCCACACTGCAGGCCCCGAGATAATAAATACTCGCCTTTCCAAACAAAGTCCTTCCTTTAACAAAAGGCAGCAGGAGTTGGCTGGCCCTGGGACAAACTGGCTACAGGAGCTGGAGCTATGGGTGTGTGTGGTGTCAGCTATATGGGTGCCTGTGGGTGGGAGGCGAGGGCCCACCGGGATGGGAGCTGGCATATATGTGTGTTAGGGTGGGGGTGGGGGCAGGTGGTGTAGACATCCAGGGAGTACTGGGCTGGGAATTGGAATGCCAGGGTTCTCCCTGCCACACCTCAGCCCCGTGACCTTGGGACTTAACTTCCCAGAGTCTCAGTTTTCCCAGCTGCAAAATAGGAAGGCTAAGAATCTCTTCACAAGGTCGTTAAGAAGATTCGAACTGGGAGTTCCTGTCGTGGCTCAGTGGTAATGAACCTGACTAGTATCCATGAGGACTCGGGTTTGATCCCTGGCCTTGCTCAGTGGGTTAAGGATCCTGCGTGGCTGTGGCTGTGACTTAGGTCGACAGCTGTAAGTCTGATTCGATCCCTAGCCTGGGAACTTCCATATGCCACGGGTGTGGTCCTAAAAAGCAAGAAACGAACAACCGAAGAAGATTCTAGCAAATGGATATGAGCAGTCTCCCAGGGACGCAGCAGCAGGGCTTCTATGGGGTTGCCTTGTGGGAGGGCTTCTGCTGCTCCCCTTGGGCCCTCACTGGAGCTGGGGTCTCAGGCAGCACTTGGTTTGGGGAAGGTTAAGGCAGGGCAGCCCCAAGCCCCGGGCCTGTGACTTCCTCCTTTGTTTGCTTGGCTGCCCCAGGCAGCACTAAATCAGGTCGCCACTTGTCTTTCCCTGCTTTAGCTGTCATGCACACAGCTCCTGCCCAGCTCCCAATACAGGTCACCAGCCCCCACCCCCTCCCTTCCCCAGCAGCCCAGGAGATGGCCTCTCTGTACTTGCGTTCTTGAGAGCTGTTCATTAGACCCTGGCCGTGTGCCTGACACCGGGCCGGTGGCTTTGGGAAGACATAGCGCCCTTTGCAGCATGCGATATGCCAGGCTCTGTCATGAGATTATCTCTTTTCTCAGGAGATACGATCTTTTCCATTTTCTAAGTGAGGGCACCGAGGCTCAGAAAAGGTAAGCTTCTCGATCAAGGTCACTCAGCTGGCCGGTGCAGAGCCAAGGCTGAAACCTAGATCTGATTCCAGAGCTCGTGCTTTTAATCCCCAAGATCCTGTGTTTAGAGAACAGGAGAGAGAGGGTTCAGGCAGGACCGGGGGGCGGGGCGGGGAGGCAGGTGAAGGCCCGAGGGGAGGATGCTGGGACTGAGGGAGAGAGGAGCAGAGAGGCCCGCAGTGTGGTGGGGAAGCGGACACACACACACGAACACACATCTAGAAGACACGCACGGACCCAAAAATGCACACTCATCTTGACGCACATCAGGCACACACACAAAGCCCGTGCTACTCAGACTCACACAGAGGGAAGGGAAGGGAGAGCCAGGGCCGCCTCCTCTCCCGGCCGCCTCCTCTAAGGCACAAGGAAAGCCTTCCCTAGAAGTGCTGAGTCAGCAGCGGGTGACAAATGAGCCTGGGGCAGCGGGTTCGGGTAGGAGCACTTAGCATGCAGAGCGCGTTGTGCCAGCGCCAGCCTCGGCCAGCGAGGGGGGCAGGGAGCGGCCACTGGCTGCTGCCCGCACAGGGGGAGGCCCCAGGGAGGAAGTGACTCACTTTGACTTTGCAAACGCCGGACTTGCAGCCCAAGGTCAAGCAGCAGGGCTGCCAGCCGGCTTCCTGCAGGGTGGAGGCGGGGTGGGCCTGGCTGGTGGGGGCGGGGGCTGGATGCCGGTGGGAGGCAGGCGGGCGGGGGGGGGGGGGGGCTGCTGGCACTCCCCACTGGGAAGACATTCCCCGCATGGGAAGGTGGGGAGAGGTCCCTGAGCCCTGAGGCTTGTCTCAGAAATGGCCCGGTCTGGCCTGGGGGGGGGGCATCCTTGGGGTCCTGCCCCCTTGTCTAACACCCCCACGGATTCCAGGGCTAGGACACCTCACTGCACTCCTGGGTGGCCTGGCTCTTCTGCCCTCTTGTCCCCTAATTTGCCCCAGTGAGATCTTTTCAAGACATCAATCACACCGTTTGCTCCAGCGCCTTCCCGCTGCACTGAGAATAAATTTAACCCCTCCTGAGGCCCATCTCCCAGGTGGGCCAGGCTTGACAGTGAAAAAAGGAACAGTTAAAAATGACACCAGAGGAACTGCCGTCACGGCTCAGTGGAAATGAATCTGACTAGCATCCACGAGGACGCAGTTTCGATCCCCGGCCTCCATCAGTGGGTTGAGGATCCAGCACTGCTGTGAGCTGTGATGTAGGTCGCAGATGCGACTCAGATCTGATGTGGCTGTGGCTGTGGCGTAGGCCAGTGGTTACAGCTCCGATTCGACCCCTAGCCTGAGAAGCTCCATATGCCGTTAGTGCAGCCCTAAAAAGTAGAAAAAAAAAAATGACACCAGAACAACTTTGGGCTTGTTCCCACCTCAGAGCCTCTGTCCCCACCCACGTCTTTGCCTGGCAGCCCTAATCTCAGCGTAAATGTCAGTCACCTCCTCGGAGACAATGCACTCTGCTTTATTTCCTTCATGGCATTTACTGCCACCTGAGTTTATCTTTTTGTTGGTCTGTTTACTTCTTTTTTGTCTGTCTACTTCTCCCTCCATAAAAGCTTCCCAACAGCAACGACCTTTTGTGTTTGCTGCTGCTGCGTCCCCTGTGCCTAGAACAGCATCTGGGAAAAATGATGCTGAGAGACATGGAGGGACAGGCCTGAAAGGGAACACAAGACCTCAAAGGGCGGCTTGGAGGGACTCAGGGAGACGGACAGGGCCCTCCCGCGGGGGGCAGAGGGGGGCGGCTTGAGAAGTGTCTGTGGATGACAGCTACAAGGGTAGCCACGGTCCTGGAACCATCAGGAAGGCTCCAGAATGACCCCGATCTGGCTGAGAAATACCCCCTCTCGGGTGCTAGCTCTATGCCTTTAGACCAGTTATTATGATCTAGAAGATGAGAATGAACACAGTTTCTCTCCTAGATTTTTTTTTTCTTTTCTTTTTTAGGGCTGCACCTGTGGCATAGGGAAGTTCCCAGGCTAGGGGTCAAATCTGCTGCAGCTGCCGGCCTACGCCACAGCCACAGCCACACTGGATCTGAGCTGGGTCTTCAACCTACACCACAGCTCACGGCAACACGGTTCCTTAACCCACTGAGCAAGGCCAGGGATCCAACCCACATCCTCATGGATACTAGTTGGGTTCTCAACCTGCTGAGCCGCAACAGGAGTGCCTCTCCTAGAGTTACTGATGGCTCTGGGGCCCCTCTTCTCCCGAGACACACTTGGCTCTGCTGAGAATCCAGAAGTGGAGAATACCTTTCCTTAAGGAGCGTCTGGGAGGTGCCAGCCCTATTTCCACGCTGGGTCCTGTTAGGCCACGTGCCTCAGTTTCCTTCTAGGCGGACAGGGATTTAGCAGGGCTCCCGGTTCAAAGGTGGAACCTGGTTACGGCGAGGAAACCTGGCAAAATAGAAACCTTCTGAAGTGTTTGTGTCCCGGCTCTGTCTTGTCCTCCAAGTGGGGAGGATGTTTTCTGCTTTTGATTTTTCACTTCTATCTTCTCCACCCCCGGCTCGCCTCCAGTAAGTGTGATCACAATAGGGCTTTGGAAAATATCTCTGCCAGAGGAGGGGTCCTTAGCTGAGATTTCCTTCCAGTGGCACAGAGCACAGAAAGCTGCTGAGTCCCCTCTCTCCCCTTGCCCAGAAGGGCCCCACGGGCCTGTCTTTCTGATTCCCCAGCCCGACCCCATCTCCTTGAGCTGGTGTTGCAGCCCTGACCTGGCCCATCCTGCTTTGGTAGAGAAAATAGAAAGTGAAAGTGGCCCTCCTGGTGGAGGAGGCGCCCCGGGGAGCACACAGCCTGCCAGTGCTCCAGTAAGGAAGGGCGGCACCCGCCCCCAGGCCCCCTGCCCTGGGCTGCGCTGCGTGCATGCATGCACAGCTGTCAGCCTGCCTGAGCCTGGGGCTCCTTCCTGCTGCAGCCCCGGGCAGGGCCGAGCCAGTGGGATGACTGGGCAGCGAGAGGATGCCCTGAGGCCACTGTTCCCCAGTCTTCTGTCCTGACTCAACCTCTCCCTGGGTGAGCAGAGGGGAGGGAGGGCTGGGAGCTGAGGCTGTCCTTTGGGATGGTTCAGAAGCTAGCAGTGACACACCCTCTGTGGGCTTCCAAGGGTGCCACTGGGAGGTCTAAGGTGTGAGTGTGGGCAGAGGAAAGTGAGGAACAAGACAATAGCTGCCCCCAGTTTCCAGCCAATCACTGGCCAGGCCCATGCCAGGTGCCTCACAGTCACAGCCTGCAAAGGTGCCAGTGCCATCGGCCCATCTCCATATTCATCCATTTATTCAAGAGATATTTTTTGAGTGCCCTCTGTGCACCAGACAATCTTCCAGACACAGGACACAGCTTTGGAGACAGGTTTTTTTTTTTTAAAAAAAATCCCTGACTTCATGGAGCTTACCTTCTGGTGGAGAGAAAACAATCAACAACCAAAGGAAATAACTAGAAATAGCACATAAGATGGTGATATGTGCTGGAGAAAGATGAAGCGGGGGAAGAGGAAGGGGTGCTGGGGTGGGGGCAGGTTTGTAATTTTAAGTGGGGAGGGTGAGGAAGGTCTTGCTGAGAAGGGGACACAGATTGTTGTTGTTGTTGTTGTTTGGTCTATTTAGGGCCGCACCCACAGCATATGGTGGTTTCCAGGCTAGGGGTTGAATTGGAACTGTAGCCGCCGGCCTACACCACAGCCACAGCAACGCCAGATCCGAGCTGGGTCTGCAGCCCACACCAGAGCTCAGAGCAATGCCGGATCCTTAACCCACTGAGTGAGGCCAGGGACTGAACTTGTGTCCTCAGGGATACTAGTTAGATTCATTTCTGTTGAGCCATGACAGGAACTCCGGTGACGCTGATTCTGATTCGGTAAGTCTTTTTAATTGACATAAATGTCAAGGATGCAGATAGGATTATTATCATCCCTATGAAGAACAAGGAAATCAAACCCAAGGACAAGTCCAAGGTCAAATGTCTGGGAAGCAGAAGAACTAAAATATGAGCTCCGGCTCTGTCTGTGTCTGTAAAACCGTCACATGCTACCAGGCAGAGAGACAAAGAGAGGACAGGATGGAAGAGAAAAGGGAAATAAAGGCCGTATGGGGGCCTCGCAATGGTAGCCATCTGTTTTCCAAACTGAAAATTAGGACACAATCTGAAAAGATTTTCCTGCTGCTCGTAATGAGAGTGGCTGTCTGGGAGAGGTGGTTTGGATGCTGGCCTGAAGGGTGGGATTTCTGAGACATTCCAGTGGCTTGTGGGGCCCACGAGGCAGTCCAGGGGTAGGGCATTGCCATGGCAACCCCAGCCTGGCCTCCTGGCCAAGAGCCTGGTGCAGGGCCACATGGCAGAGAAGCTACTGGGCATGGACCCGAGCCTCTGCAGGCCAAGGGACAGCCAATGCCAAGGAGACGGTGGAAAAGGGAGAGAGGTAAGGCCTGTCGCCCACGTTCTGGGCCAGTGTGTGTCGGGGTGGGTGCCGGCAGGTACCAGGAAGCCCTCGGGACAGGAGTCTGAGAGGCCTGTGGGGCAAGAACCCAGGCTTTCCGGTTAGTCGAGTCTGGGTTTGAATCTTGCAGCTCTCTGACAGCCCCGTCAAGTCACACAACTCTGACGAGCTTGTTTCTCTGTCCGTGAAATGGGGAGAAGCCTTCACCTCAGAGACAGTCGCAAAGATGATCGCGTTTTGAAATCACGCGTGAATTGTACACAGCAGACTGCAGACTTCAGACACGATTCCTGCTCTTTGCCTCCACCCGGCGGGGTGCTGGGGGCATGCCAAGGTGGTGAGCTGGTGGAACAGGAAGAATGGTGGGGCTTGGGAAACAGATGACCCAGTCAACCAGGGCAGAGGCAGCTTCCCAGCCAAGCCCTGCACTGTGGCTGGGGCTTAGTCAGCAACAAAAGAACAATGCCTTTCCCCAGCAGCCAGGCCCACAGCGCAAGCCCCTCCCCCAGCTCCCACCAGTCTCAAAGCAACTGCCCTGGTGGAACTGCATTTCCATCCCCTCACCCTCCTGCCCACCTCCTGGGGGTGGGGGTGGGGGGATCCACAGCGCCCTCTGCTGGGGTGGGCAGCAAGGTGCTCCCAAGGTGGAAAGGGGCATGCCCGCTGCTCCTGCTGGGGACTCTGTCCTTTCTGCCCTGCTGCCTGAGCTCCTCCGTAAACTCATCACTGGTCCCACTACTTCTGGAAGATTGTCCCTAAGGAAGGGAAAGAACAAGAATGAACTTCAAAGACTTTTGCTTCCCCCCATTTCCAGGGCCTGGGTTGCAGCCCTCTGGCCACGGCCAGGGCAGAGTCAGAGACCAGCTGGAATCCAGCCCAGCTTTCACCAATAATTCATTGCGTGACCTTGAGCCCACTCTCTGGACCTCCTTTCTTTCATTCGTAAAGTGAGGGGTTTTAAACTAGATCATCTCTAAGGTCTGGTGACGTCTTAGTGACGGCATTCATGGATTTTTTTCATCGGTCTGTTCATTCATCTGTAGCGCTTATCACATCCCCACATGCTATCTTTTCTGTCTGTTTGCTTCTTGTATGCCTTGCTCCACGCCAGCTCTATGAGGGAAGGAGTTTTTGTTTGCTTTGTTCACTGCTGCATTCCTGCTACCTACGAGAAGGTATGATAGAGAGTAGGAGCTTGTGTTGGACCCAGTCATGGCAGGAAACAGATGACCGCAGGGTGGAACAGCATGATGGGGGCAGCTCCACAAGAGCACAATTTCTAAGTGGTAGACCAGGTAAGGACCGAAAAGCATCCCAGGGTTCGAGACGGGGGTGAGAGACCCGAGAGAGTGTGTCCGAGCTGAATTGTAGGAGGGGACAATGGGATAGGAACTGAGGCCTTTGGTAAAGGAAAGCCACTGCCAACCCATGGTCCAGCAGAGAACTGAGGGGAATAAAGACCGCCCCCCCCTTCTGTTTCTACCCTCTGGCTGCAGGGTCCATTGGCTAAATCCAAGCAGAAGCCAGAGAGCAAGAGAGCTCCCTCCCTGATGGTCCTTAGAGGTCGGGCCCCAGGGCACAGAGTGGGTAGGAAAGGGTGGACTTGTATCTGGACCAGACAACGGGGGACATTCAGCACATATTCACTGAGCACTTGCTCCATGTCAGAGTTTGCATGCCGGAGACAAAAATGTGACATGAATGTTGGCAGAGCAAGGGCTCTGCCCTGCAGGCTGCACAAACTTGCCTTGACTGGGTCTGGAAGAGCCCTCCCGTCCCCACCCCACCTTCCCTCTGCGCGAGGATCTCCCATCTCTATCTGATTTGGGGGCAGCAAGTAGATAAATCAGTCTGATTTGCAAAATTACACTGACAAATGGAAATGAAATAGCGCTGTTGAAGGGAGGCTGAGAGCTGAGAGGAGGGGCGGAGAGTAGGTGGGGGGCTGGGGTGTTCGGACGATGGGAACTGGTGGCAGAGCCATGAATCAGCCCTCAGGAAGGTGACCTTGAAGCTGTGGTTCAGGCTCCAGAGTTCGAAGTGTTCAAATCCCATTCAGTCAGGCACTGGCTGTGTGATCTGGGGCCCTGCTTCTGTTTCATCATCTATAAAAACAAAACAAGGGGGTGGGGGGGAAAATAGGACATAGGAACTTGGGGGAGATGAAACACGATCTGTGCACATGGCAAACACTACGATTATAATTAGAGACAAGGGCCACCCCCCACCCTCCACTAGTCCTTTTCTCACTGGCGAGGGATCTCCACCCCGTCTCCAGCTCCATTTAGTTCTGAATGTTTTAGGTCATTCTATGCCTGGCGTTCTGCCAAGGCTCTGACAAAGACAGGAATTTCTGCTCATTCATCCTAATGCAAGTTCCTGCGTTTATGATAATAGGGGGGAAAATGCATGAAAGGGCTCGCTGCCTGCGGAGGGGAAATCTGCTTAGAATTGAAAATCTGAGTCCTTCGCTGGCCCGGCTCTCCCCTCCCAGCGCTCTGGCTGAGGCTGCCGAGGGGAGGGCGACTGGGAGGAAGACGGGGGAGGGAGGGGTGGGGGAGGAAGAGCGGCCACGGCGGACAGAAGGGCGGGTGGGGGCAGGGGCGAGGCCGCGGCTCGCGAGGGTGAATGGGTTTCTGGGTGGCTTAGGAAGCCTGCCAAAAAGGCCGAGTGAAAAGGCCAGGCCCCGGGAGGCGCTGCGCGGTTTCCATGGCGACACCGGCAGCCGCCTGGGCCTGGCGCGCTGGCTCCTTCCGCGGGGCCTCGTCTGCCTCCACATGGTTACCCGGCGCGCCGAGGAGGAAAGATCTGACAGGTTGCCACGGCCCAGCGCGTCACCAGCCAGGGCCACCGTGTTCTAGGCGCCGCGCCGCGCTCCCTGGGGGAGATGCGGATCCAGCGAGGTGTCGCGCGAACCGCTGGAAGATCGAGCTGCATCCAGTGCAGCGTGGAGGGAGGGAGGGGCGGCCAAGGCGCTAGTCCGGCGAGGGGGCAGGGGACGGGGACGGGGACACGCCAGGCTCTGTGGGAGGCCTGTGGGCCTTCGGTGAGAAAAGGTGAGGCCAGATGTGTTTGTTAAAGATGGCTGTGCCTATGCAGGCCTGGAGGGGGATGGATGAGCTGGCGGAGTGGGGGGGATGGTGAGGGTTAGATGGATGAGAGGTTGGGGGGGCGCTATACCGCAATCTGGCGGAGGGACAATGGCCTGACCTAGGGCACCAGCAGGAGGTGGGGAGGTGATCAGAGCTCTTTAAGAAGTAGAAGTATCTGGGGCTTGGGTGGAAAGGATGATGAAATGCAGGAGTCTAGGACAGCAGGTGGGTGGGGCTGTGCTCCCAGGACAGAAAATAGAGACACTTAGCTTCCAAAGAGGTTCTCTTCTCTTTCATGCGATCCCCTTTTTATTTTTTGGCAACACCCACAGCATTCATAAGTTCCCAGGCCAGGGATTGAACCCATGCCACAGCAGTGACACTGAGCCACCAAGGAACTTCTTTGTACCATTCTTGTCTAGCTTCTCTGCCACCTCCCAGAGCCCACCAAGGACTAGGGCACAGTGCGCTTGCTTACATTTGATGAAAAGGGAAGAAATAAGAAAGTACTGGAAACAAGAAACGGGGGGGGGGTTCCACCTAAATACACACCACCCCCTCGATGCCCATGGCCTGAGAGAACAGGTGCCCAGACAAAGTGGTACTGGGCCCTCACACACAGAGGTGCATTTGTTACCTAGAGGTGCCCTTGCTATGTTTTGTTTCAGCCGTCTTAGTGTCCAAATCAGGCATTGCACATTTATTGCAGTTCTATTGTTTTTTACTCCCCGCAGAGCTCCTTTTACGAGCCCTGTCAGGGTGGAGCCCTGTTCGAGGAGCCGGGGCTGCCTGTGAGGGTGTCAATTTGCAGGCCTTCCTTGTTTTAAGTAAGAAGATGGGGTGGGTGGATATTGAACACAGTGGACCTGGCCGTGCTGCCCACGTGCTCCACAGGAGGCATCTCTGACACTTTGCTTTATGCACAAGCTCCACAAGGCTGAGGCTGTCGGGAGGTTCTGAGGGGTCAGTGGATGTTGAGCTTCCCAGGGACACAGTACCTGTGTCATTTTTATGGGGGCCCAGCTGGCCAAGAGTACACTTCATTGGCTCCCTCCCACCTACTCTTGTCTTCCTACCCATAGCTTCTTGATATTTGGTGATAAAACTGGAGTGGGTTGGACTTCCCATGGTAGCTCATCAGTAACGAACACAACTAAGTATCCGTGAAGATGCAGGTTCGATCCCTGGCCTCAGTGGTTTGAGGATCCGGCATCGCCATGAGCTGTGGTGTAGATCGCAGACGCGGCTCAGATCCCACGTTGCTGTGGCAGTGGTGGAGGCTGGTGGCTGTAGCTCCGATTCGACCCCTAGCCTGGGAACTTCCATATGCTGCAGGTGTGGCCCTAAAAATACAAAAAGATAAAAATTGGAGTGTCGAGAGCGAGTTCATGCATATCCAGGCCTGCCTTGTGTTCACTGCCCTCAGATCTCCCGTGATCACGTTCCCTAACGCACCGCCTCCCTCAAACTCCGCTCTCAGGACCCAGTTTCAGTTTCTGTTCTGCCCTTACCTCCATCTGTAATTGTTTCGCTGTTTACTTGGTTATGACCAAAGGTTTATTGTGTGAACAGGAACAGCCCTTGAAGCAGGGACTTTGTCACTGGTTCACCACGAAAGTTTCAGTCCCTGGAATGCTTTCAGGCTACCAGGAAGCGCTCGGTTTTTGCCGAAGGGATTACCACGTGAATGAGTGAACAGATAACCCAGGAGAACTGGCTGATTTTTCTTCAATGCATCCCCCCCACTGACGGGCATCGGGAGGCCCGTGGGTGGTTTCCATGGCCAACTCTGTTTCCAGGGAGGGCTGGATTCCAAATGCCCTTGGAGACTGGGCAAGGTGTAAGGGCGTTATTTATCATCCAACAGATACGTGCTGTGTGCCCACAGGTGCCAGCTCAACGTGGGACACCGCAGGTCCAGCAGGGGGCAAGACAGAGCTCCTGTTCTTATGTGGTAGACAGACAATAACAGAAATGAATAAGTGAGTGGGGAGCTCAGCGGGGCTCAGCGGTGATGAAGCCAACTAGAATCCATGAGGATGCAGGTTTGATCCTTGGCTTCGCTCAGTGGGTTAAGGATCCAGCGTTGGGGGACACAGAGAAGGAGATTCAATACAACAAGGAAGAGCTTGCTAGTAACCAGAGCTTTCTCACGGGGCTGGACCGCCCATCACTGGGCGTATTCAAACAGCGGCTGGCAGGGTGCTGAGGCATCTCCACCGGGGGAAGCCAGTCAACAAAGACGCTGGCTCCCTGCGGCTATGAGCCCCCTCTTTCCTCTAGCGGTCCTGCAGCTCAGGAGGACAGCATGTGCCTCCCGTGGCCGCCACAAAGACCCCTCTGCTGGCTGGCTGAAGACCAAGCAACCAAGTCAGCGCTGAGCCTGCTCTGCTTGCTCTGCGTTTAACAAGCTCTCTTTGGTCCCGTGGCCAGAAGAAGAGCAAACCCCGGCGTGGGCGGAGCAGTGGGGCTGGGCTGACGCTGTGCAGGCCTGTCCCAGGCCTCCCAGCTTTTCAGGAAAGGGCGTCCGTGTGTCGGTGGCACTACTGGAGCCAGGCGTGGTCGCCTGAAACTCCCCCATTCTCAGGCCGGACCCCCGTGGGAACGCTCCGAGAGCACCGCGGATGTGAGGTGGGGGCTCTCCTGCCTCAGCTGCTGGGCAGCCCCGGCCTCTTCCCAGCCACGCTCACCAGCAGAGCCTCAGCTGCCCCGTGGCGGACAGAACCCACGTGGCGGCCTGGGGCTGGGGGTCCGCGCAGGCCGAGATGCAGGCTGCCTGGTCCCGGCTGTGGCGGACACTTCCAGAAAGCTCTGAACCCCAGCGGGCATGATGGCTTTGCTCCAGGGCCGGTCTCAGCCGCTGCGGTGGATCCCTCTGCGCTCCTGGAGCGGGGAGGGTTGGCATCCAGTGCCACTCCGGGGGCGGGGTGTGGTGCTTGACACAAGATCCTTCACCTGCAGGAGCCCTCCTTTGCCGATAGGACTGCAATTGCCTCTTTTGTCAAAATAATGATGATGACATGGTGATGATGATGATGATGAGAGAAGGCAGGAGGGAGGGCCAGCTGCTGTGACTGCGGCCCCACTAGAGCCGCCGCCGCCGTGGAGGCGGAGGACCTAGCTGGGGTGGGCTCCCCCTCTCCCTTGCCTGTGGCCCCAAACCTGGGGCCCAGGGCAGAGAGCGCGGATTGGCGTGCCAGCCTCTTAGATGGGAGGCCCAGCTGAGAGCTGGGGGAGGGAGGACGACGAGGGGGCCTGGCTGGGGCCCCCCAGCGGGGGTGTGGGTGTGGGGTGGGGGCTGGAGGCCTCCTAGCTCTCCCAGCCAGCTGACCTTGTTATTTTTAGCTCTGGAATGCTCCTCCCAAGCCCCCTTCGGCTCTGTTTATCTTGCTTTTGTGTCCCTGTTCCAGGAAACTCAGCAGCAGCAGAGGGACAGATGGGGGGTGGGAGAGGAGGTGCGGAGGGACGGGGCTGGGGGCAAAGAATGGGGCCAGGCTGGAGGAAGAGGCCGCCGCCGCTCCGCCGCTGCCCCTCCCCAGGGTCCAGAGGCTGTCTCTCACCTTTCTGCCTTTCTTGGGTTTGGGGCCACTAGGTAACCCCTCTTCCTTCTCCACTCTCCCCTGAAAAGACTTCCTTTGTGCCTGTCAACGTCCCTGCCCCAGGCCAGGCCTTGGGCACAGCCACGTCCTCTCCCCTTTCCTCCTGGGACTCCAGGTGAGGTCATACTCCTCGTGGGGTGGGGGGAGGGTCAGCCCTCGGACCCCCGAGCCTGAGTGGGGACACACTGCCATCCCTTGAAGGAACCCCTCTGTGAGAAATGCAGAACAGACGCAGCAGGACTGGAGACAAAGAGCTGGTGTGAGCCGGGACCCCAGTGGCATCCTCTGTGAAATGAGAATGACACTGTTCCTCTCGGAGGCGACTGCTTCCAGGACTGCGTGAAATGGCGGCTGTGGAGCACTCTGCTGACACGTGGAAGCTGCCAGCGGTTGGTGGAGGGGGCGGTCTGTCACATCCCTGGAGCTGCTTGCGGGACGGACAGGCAGGGGTCTCCGGGAGGCCTTTCAGCGGCACTTGGACAAAGCCACGTCCCTCCCCACAGCCCCCCTGAGTCACCGCCTGGCTGCTGAGCTCTGTTACACGGGTGTGTCACTCACCCACCGGCCCCTGTCCCTCGTCCCCCAGCATAGGGAGTGATGGCGATGGCGGCTGGAGGAACACCTGTTGGCTGCCTGGGGGCGCAGGGGTGGGGCTTCCAGATGACACTCCTCCTGCCAGCCTGAGGTCACAGACTGCAGACCTCAGGGCCAGCAGCGGAGAGGGGGCAGCGGCTGGAGGTGGGAATGGAAGGGCGTGGAGTGTGATGACTTCCTGACTGGGGTGGGCATGTGCTGTCACCTCCTGTCCTTCCTTTAAGCCCCCTTATAGGAAAAGCCCACTGGGCCTCGTGGAAGGCCTGGCGTCACCTGGAGCTGGAACGCAGAAGAGGCCCCGGGGGTCAGCAGTGAGCCTTGGCAGCCCTCGGGCTGAAGGAGCAGCAGCAGTGTTCTGGCCACTGGCTGCGGTCAGTGAGTCAGTCGATCAGTGGCTGTGCTCCAGACGGAGTGGCAGCCTCGGAAAACCGTGTGGAAGGTGGGGTGGGCACGCCCAGGCCAGTCCTAGGTAAAGTCAAAGGAGGGGAGGCCTCGAGGGCGACCAGTGTCCCTGGGCGTGGGCCTGGCACTCTTCAGAGGTGGAGAAGAGGCAGCAGCTGCCCTAACCCCGAAAAGGCCTTGACCTTTAGAATGGGAGACAGAAATAGCCGGGGGAGGACAGAACCTGTGTGGGGGAGACGTCCAGGCTGGGCAGGGCAGGCCCTAACACGAAGAAGGAAGAAACAACCGATGCTGCAGACACTGTGTGGGGCCCTGCAGGTACTTTCAGTAATTTCCAACCTCCAGCGTGTGGGGTGTGTATTATCATCTCCATTTCACAGATGAGAAAATTGAGGCTGGGGTGGGGCGTGGCCAGGCTGGTAATCGGCAGAGTGGGGCAGGAGCCAAGCCAGCTGGCCTGACAGTCCACTCCCCTACACTGCCTGCCCCCCGCCCGCACTCCCAATTACTGCCGCCACTGTGGGGTTGGGAATATTCAGCTGAACTGGCACTCGCTGCTGGCCTGATGTAGGGGAAGAGGAAATCCTCTCCACAAGGCCCGGAGGCCCCAAAAGGTGAATCTCGACTACTGCTGCTCATTAGGTAACCCCAGAGTCCCCGCACCTCGGCAGCTTGTGACCAGCTTTCCTTCCCTTCCGTCCTGACAGAAGAGGGAGGGTCAGCAGTCCCCGCCCAGGCCAAGCAGAGCCCCAGGAGACCCCTCCCCTGCAACAGTGGCAAGGGCAGGCTGGGGGACAGGCCCTCGCTCAAGCCAAGACGAGGTCTGGGAAGGAAGGGGAGGAGAATAGACTCTAAATAACACCGGCTGGCTGGCTCCTCGTTCTCCCTCCCCACTGACAGCTTCCCAGCCTGGGCAGCTCCCAGCTGTTTCTGCTTATCTGAAGCCAGGGAGGCTGGTTGCCTGGATACCAATGCTTCTGATTAGCAGTTGAGTCCTTCTGGGGCAGGCGGGACTGCGGGCACTGCTGCATCCCCAGCCAGCTGGGCGTGGCATCCTCAGGCTCTGCCGAACTGGTCCTTGGAAAGTTGGCAACAGAGGATTCAGGAGGGCATGGGGAATGCTTACGAAAAGACCCCCCTTTGCCAGGAGTTGGCTCAAAGCAGTGCTTTAGAGGCTGGGAAGCGGGCTTTGCCACTTGCTGGCTGTGTGACTTTGAACGCGTTAACTTCTCTGAGCCTGTTTCTTGATCTGTGATGAGGGATAAATATCTCCTGCTTCAGAGGGTTGTTTAAAGCGTCGGTGTGATAGAGTTCCCTTCGTGGCGCGGAGGAGACAAATCCGACTAGGAACCATGAGGTTTGCGGGTTCCATCCCTGGTCTTGCTCAGTGGGTTAAGGATCCAAGCTGCTGTGAGCTGTAGTGTAGGCCGCAGACAGCGGCTTGGATCCCCGCATTGCTGTGGCTGTGGTGTAGGCCGGTGGCTGTGGTATAGGCCAGCAGCTATAGCTCCCATTAGACCCCATATGCCGTGGGTGTGGCCCTAAAAAAAAGTCAATGTGATGCTACTAGATACAAAAGCAATAGGTAACAGGAACCCACCGTACAGCACAGAGAAATCTATTCAATGCTGTTGGATAACTTCTATGGGAAGAGAATCTGAAAAGGAATGGATATAGCTATAGGTATGATTGACTCACTTGGCCGTGCATCTGAAACGAACGCATTGTAAGTCAAGTAGACTCCAATTTAAAACAAAACAAAGAGTAAATGTGATGGTCAGAGCACCGTCGTAACCCGGTGACTTTAACCCTTTGCACTCACCCGCCACGGCTGGGCCCTGCTGGACCCTGTTACCCGCCCTTGTCCTCCAGCGAAGCCGCGTAGGGTCACCGAGGAGGTAGCACAGCTCCTGCTTCAGGACAAGGGCCACCACACCTGCCTGGTGTCCCCAGAGCTTGGCGGGGCTGGGGCTGGGCCCAGTAATGGAGCAGGAAAGACTGGACTGGAGAACGGCCACTGGGAGCGGTGGGAGCGGGGCTGGCGCAGATGGTGCGGGAGCGGCGCTGGGGTGGGGGCGGAGGAGAGCAAAACCACGGGGCAGAAACCGGACCGAAAAGACCTGCCCTTCTGCCTCCTTAGATACGGTGGGCCCCAAAGGACCTTCTTCACTTGAAAGGCAGAGCCCAGGGCTGTGAGCTGGGATGGGAAAAATTCGAATCCACCATGCAGAATGGATCTTCCCAAGCTCACCCCTCAGCTAAACCCTCCATAGAGCCAGGCCCAGAGACTGGGTCTGGATGAGAAGCAGCAAATGGCTAAAGGGCCCCAGTGCCCCCGGAGGTGTGTGTGGCCCTCACAGACCCTCTTCTTGTCCCTTCTGACCTAAGAAAAGGGCAGAGAAGAAAAGGGATGGCGAGGGGGCGCCGTTTCATCAGGGCCTTTACTCTCTCACCTTCTGAATGGAGCTTGAGATCAGCCCCTGCTGGCAGCGAAGGGAATGGAGCCCATGAATGACGCAGAGAAGAGCATGGGCGGCTGGAGAGCGGTCACCAGTCCATCAGAGCCGGAATGGGCCTCGAATACACAATGGTGGGGAGACTGGGGGCTTGGGGGCTGGAGTGTGAAGGGAGAGCTGCCCTCGAGGTGCTGGGCTGGGAGACTCGCTGCCCCTCCCCTGGGCGCAGGTCTTGCACGGGCCTCCCTGTGGCACCTGCAGCAGCCCCGGGGCCAGCCGATCTGGCCCAACTGCCGGGCGCGCTCCAGTCCTGGCCTTCTGGCTGCTCAGGGCAGTCCCTGCCTGTCAGTACCTTCCAGCAAGCTGGGTGGACGGAAGGCTTGGAGATAAACCCCCTCAGGGAAACAGAGGGCGCTTCCGGAGATGCAGGGTCACTCCCAGCAGCTGGGGAATTGGGAGAAGCCTAAGGCAGACGTGTTGCTTAAGTGACAAAAGAAGAAAGTAAAGTCTATGAGGCGGGGTCTAGGGCAGGTCTGGATGGGAAAGGCCCCCAGCTTCCCCCTACCACCCGCCACAAAGGCCATCTTGCCTCAAGAGGCCTCAGAGTTATACCTCTGGATGGTTTTTCTGAGATCGGTAGAAACTTGAGGATTTGAATAGAATAGAGACAAGATTAGATGTGAGTGAGGAAATCCACCAGGGCTACTAGCAGGGCGGCCGCAAAACCTGGAGACGTGGACAGTATGACCGTGTCGTGTGTCCTATACGCACCGCTGCCTCCGGCCTTGATGGTCACGCTGCGATTTGGGAAAAAGGGACGCAGGGGTGAGTGAAGCATGGACTCAGAGTGTGCAGGGCCAGAGGCTGGCATGGCCAGGGGCCTGGGCGGCAGCAGCCAGGGGCAGTGTTCCAGGGTCAAACGGCCACCCTTGGTGAGCTGCACCCTGGGCGACTGATGCAATGTGCACGGCAGGGCCTGATCCCGGCTTTCGGCTTGGGCCCCTGGGGGCTGGGTGGGCAGGGGTGCCTTGTATCCAGAGAGAAGGCCCGAGGCTTTGGCGCTGGGAGGGGCAGGGAAGAGGCCAATCCTGCGGTTCCTGAGCGGGGACCAGCTGGCCCTTGGAAATCGGGTCAGGAGTTGGAGACGGGGCCTTGTTGCTGCGACAGGCCCTCTGAGAAGAGACAGGCAGCCCTGCTCCTGCCTCCCCCAGCCCTCAGGAAGAAAGGGGTCAGGGGAGGCTCCGTTAAAGTCCTCCTGACAGGAGCCTGGGGTTCTGGGTAATTCCGTCACCCCCAGCTGCCTCCCAGCCGGGGGGAAGCCCCCCTTCCAGTCTCGCTCCTCCAATCTCTGAAGCCCAGGGAACCTTAAGGCCTTTCTTCTCTCCGCTGGCAATTGGGCCCTGGAGCAGCCCCATGAGGCTCTTTCCTGTGGGCAACAACCCCCGGAGGAAGGCTTCCTCCTCTGGCAGCGAAGTGCCCTGAGGGGCTCGTGTGCCCTGGCAAGCACCTGGCAAGCGGTGCCCTGGGGCGTTGCCCTGGGGTGTTGCCCTGGGGCAGGGGAGTGTTGAGAGCAAGCCCTCCTCCCTGACCCCCCTGGGGGGTGGGTGTTTATGCTCTCTGTTGCCTCCTGGGCCCCGACTCCCACCCCAGGGCTCCTGGGCCTTCTGCTGGCACCCGACCCACACAACAGTGCTAGGGAAGGGCTTCCCATGAGAGCGTCTTCCGACAACAGGTACACGCCAACCAGTCAATTACAGGAGCAAACAGAAGCCTGGAGAGAGAGGTACCCCAGGAGCGGCCATAGCCAGGGAAGAAAGGAAGCAGGTTCAGCTGAAATTGGAGGGGTGGAGTCTCAAGCAGGCTGTCTGGGGAGGCCCAGAACGCGGAACAGCAGGCAGCTGGAGAGGAGGAGGCTCTGGGGCCTTGCAGGAGACACAAGCCCCAGGGGCCTGGTGAAGACAGGTGGGTACCAAGATGGATGGGAAGTGGGGGAAGGCCCATCAGAGCAGGGTCTGGAAAATAAGGTGTCATTTCTTCACGCGTGCCTCGTTCACATCCACACCTGCATCCCAGGGAATGTTCTGAAGATGCAGAGAAAGTCCAGGGCAGTCCCAGTCCTGGAGCAGCTCAGGGCTGTGAGGAGCAGAGACAGGACAGGGCCCCAGAAGACAGAGCCCAGAAGCAGGCTGGAAGGCTGTGGGTCGGGCGTCTGGTGGATCCAGCTTAATCTGCCTGGAGGGAGAAGAGGCAGACGCCTGGGCAGAAAAGCAGTGGTACAAGGCCGAGAGACAGGAGAGAGGCTGGTGCTTCCCAAGACCTAGGTCACGGAGTGGCTTAAGAATGGGTGTGTGTGTGTATGTGTGTGTGTGTGTGTGTGTGTGTGTGTGTGTGTTTGCGCTCGCGTGCACGTGCACCTACATGCATAGGCTTTGCGAGATGACATAGGGCTGCACAAGAGGTCAGAGCCACCTTGCCAGAGGTCCTGTGTTCTCCTGTGAAGACTTTTGGACCTTTACTGAAGGCCATGGACACATTTAGATGACACAGAGCGATGTGTGTAAGATCTGTATTTCCAGGACCAGTTAGAACTGGAAAGCAACCGGTAGGAAGCCGCTACGGTGATCCATGCTGGAAAAGACGAAGGCCTGGAATGACACCTCACCCTTCTACAGCCTTGCCTCGGCCAGGCATTGCTCTTCGTTTTACGAAGAGGAATTAGGAGTTCTCGTTGTGGCTCAGTGGTTAACGAATCAGACTAGGAACCATGAGGTTTCGGGTTCGATCCCTGGCCTTGCTCAGTGGGTTAAGGATCCAGCGTTGCCGTGCGCTGCAGTGAAGGTTGCAGATGCGGCTCAGATCCCGCGTTGCTGTGGCTGTGGCGAAGGCCGGCAGCTACAGCTCCTGTTAGACCCCTAGCCTGGGAACCTCCATATGCCGCAGGTGCGGCCCTAGATAAGGCAAAAAGACAAAAAAAAAAGAAGGAGGCACTATGGCCGCAGGCACAGAGAGACCCACACACGGGGAAGCCATGCGATGATGGAGATGGGGGCAATCAGTCCACAAGCCGAGGAATGGCGAGGATTGCTGCCAAATACCAGAAGCTGGAAGAGGCAAGGAAGGATTCTTCCCTAGAGCCTTCAGAGGGTGCCTGGCCCTGCTGACACCTTGATTTCAGACTTGGGGCCCCAAGCTGGGAGAGAATACACTCTCTCTGCTGTGCTAAGCCGCGCAGCTTGTGATAATTCGTTACGGCAGCCTTAAGAAACAAATACGGTCTCCCACTTCAAAGAAACCCAGAGGAGGACGTTAGCGTATCTAAGTTGGTTAGGTACCATTTAAAACACAGATGGAAGAGGCAGGAATGATCCCTTAGGTGAGCCTTAAAGGAAGACTGTCGAGCTGGTCTGGAAGGCCCTCCGAGACGACATTCCCACCATGTGATCACAGATAGGTCCTGACGGAAGGAGAAGGGGAGGGGCCCGAGAGATGAAGAGAGCACCGCGGAGCTGGCAGATGAGCCCAGACTGGAGAAGGACACACTCAAAGCTGGAGGAAGGGCACGGAACCAAGGGCAAGAATAAAGGAACATCTGAGATGGCAAGAATAGAACCCAGCTCGCTGCCCCCACGTGGGGCCGAAGCTTGCAGACCAGACGGGGCCAAGAGCGACACAGTGGGGGGAAGGCGGGAGGGAAGGGAAGCAGGGAGTTTTAAAGTTTTGTTAGAATCAGGGAAACCTGCTGGGGGTGAGGGCTAATTCAACCTTCACAGATGACAGATGTACCCAGATGCTATCTGTCACTGATCTTCTCTGTAAAGATAAAGGAAGGGAAAGCACAGGGTTATTATCATTATTTTTTTTAATGGAAAGAATAGCACAAGTTTAAGTGAGAGAAAACCGAAACCCAGGACTGGGCAGAGGAGTTGTCTGTTAAGGAGGTGAGATCCCCATCACAGGAGGCATTCAAGCAGAGGGCGGAGAAACCTGTCATCAGGGTTGTGGCAGAGGCAATTTCTCTGAGACCTTACAGTGGACACAACTCATCACTCATTTCCAGGCCTTCTGACCCTTGGTCCCCCTGCATCACAGTGAAGGGAAGCCAGACGATACCCTAGAGGCCCCCCTGCCTGACTTCGGTGAGGAGGCAGCAGAAAGACAGCACTGCTTCAGGGCCTTGGCTCCGACTGATTCGTACCGGGCAAATCAGAAGCTCGTGACACGGTGGTTTTCTTGCTAGGAAGGTTTTGTGACCTTAAAAGTACAAAACGAACGTGTCAGTTTGTCAGTTGCAACCCCATCACGAAAAATCCTGACCCTCCCCTAGTTCATGTGTCCCCCCACCCCACCCCTTCAGCGCCTTCGGTTCACAGTGGGCTCCCAGACAGGCACAGAGGAGCAGGGCCAGGCCCTCTCCTGGCGGCGGCCGGCCAGGCGGCAGGGAGACAGGGAGAGCGGGTCCCCTCCTTCTCTTCCTTTCCCTCCCTCCTCGCCTTTCCTCTTTGTTCTCCTCTCGTCCCTCTCTCTGGCTTTAAGGCTGGCAGGATTAGCTGCTGGGGGAAGAGCCAGGGCGAGCCCTCGCCTCCCCTGCCGTCTGTCTGTCCATCAAATGGGGGAGAACGTTCTCATGGTCTCTCACCTTTGCCACCCAGGGTGCTCGGATTTCCGAGGTGCGTGGATCCACTCCCAGCCTGCTGACTTGACTGCAGGTGGGGGGAAGGAGACAGAGACGATGCCCTTGGCTGAGGACAAGACTCTGCGTGACATTTTCTTTGACCTTGAGAAGGCCTTCCGCCTGCCCTGAATCAAGGGAGCTGGAACTTGCCCCCTTGGCACCATCAGCCCCATGCAGCTGTCACGTGTGCTCTAACACGGCTGAACCCAATTCCTAGTCTAAGGCCTGAGAGACAGGGTGGGGACGGGGTGTGGGCAGAGGGTGCTAGCACCCACCTTGGGCTGAATAAATAAAAAAATAGAGAGGGGTGAGGCCCACCTGGGCTGCTGCTGTGTGTCCTGGGCCTCACAGCACCACGGCTGTCACACCGATAGACGCAGATGCCAGAGTCCCAGTCGCCAGCCCTTACCTGGGCTGACAGCCTTTCTCTTCTGCTCCGACTTCAGATTCCCTGGCACCTCCTTCTGAGCTGCCTCACCTCCCCGGGCCCCAGCATGTGACACAAGAGGCTGGGTCAGACAGCCACACCGCCACCTGCTCCGGCCTTTAGGGAGAAGAGCCTCCGACTTCGCTGCAATCTCTGGCTTCTTTCAAGTTCCCTTCCCTTTTTTCTCCCAGATCAAACAAACTAGTTGTTTATTCTTTTTACACATTTAATGTATGTTGGCTGAAGAAAAGAGGCAAAAAGTCTGTAATAAGAACCACCAGGAGTCCTCCTGTGGCTCAGGGGGCTAAGGATCCGGCGTTGTCACTGAAGCAGTTTGGGTCATTGCTGTGGCATGGGTTCAGTCCCCGGCCTGGGGAACTTCCACATGCCAAGGCTGCAGCCAAAAAAAAAAAAAAATTACCAGCACCTAATAGAACATTGCTATGAACATCCTGGTATATAGCATTTTTTTCTCTCTCCCCCCGACACTGAGGGTTCATCAGTGACAAATTAGGCAGAACTCCTACCCTTGAAGAGCTGATATATCAGTGGGAAAAATGACCCATAACCTCTACAACACCGATTGAACACCTCCGCATGCCCCCTCTCTCCTCTGCCTCCATCTCCACTGTCACTGACTCCCACCCCGAGAAGCCTTCCTTTTATTTTGCACGTCTCTGCTGTGGCAGGAGGAGGCTTCCTATGCAACGTGAGGTGCCCCACTAGCACCTAGGCTTTGTCCTGGGCAGGGAGAAGGCAGCCCCCACTCCACTGGTGGCAAGATTTGCCTGGCTCCTCAGGGCTGCCTGTGCCCTACGCCTGAGATCAGAACAACCACATCCCAGCATGGGGAAGGAAGGGCCCCTGCAGATGCCACCCTCCCCTGCCACCGCCCCGGGCCCAGTGGCAGGGGTCAGCCCACATGGCGACGACCCAGCCAGGGGCCAAGACCCAGATGGCTCCCCTGGCACCGGGGCCTCCCGTTGCTCTTTCTGGCCTCCCAAGTGGTGTGGAGGAGAAGCGGGGGGTGATGAGGTGATGAGGAAGGCAGGGAAAGTGAGAGGGGAGGGAAGGAGGAGACAAGAACCAGGCTTGTTGCCATAGCAACCACACATGTGAGCCAGCTGCTGTTGCCATGGAAACAAGGGGAGCCTGCTCAGAGGCTGTGCTATCTCAGGGGAGACACAATTTTTGACAAAAAAAAAAAAAAATACCCTTTGATAAAAATAAAGAAAAAATAATGAAAGCCACCCTCTTTGGGATTCGGGGGCACTGCCGAATGAGGTGACAAAGAAAAAGAGGAGGCTGGGCCGTGGGGGAGGAGGCTGCAGGCCAGGCAGTTGTGCCAGCTGCGGAGAGTTGCCGAGTCAGTGTTTTAGAGCCAGGGGGACCTCGGAGATCACCCCCACCTGATGGACGAGGAAGGGAGGGAGGCCCGGGGTGGGAGGCAGGTGGCTCACTCAGGGTTCCGGGGCGTGAGGAAGCAGCTCGGGGAAAACCAGAGGGTTCTCTGAGAAAGGGAAGGGACACGCTGGTTCCAGGGGGTGGCTGAGAGCAGCCTGCAGGATTCCTCGTGAGCCAGTGCATGGAAGTTGGGGAGGAAGAGAGAGACAAATGACCAAGTTGAAGCCCCTTTTTGCAGGGGTAGGGAGTGTGGCGGGCATTTTGACCTCTTCCTTCACCCCGTCTCCTGCCACGCCCACCCGGCTTCCCAAGGTTTGGGCCGTGTCTCAGGAGACCAAGCCCAGGTGAATCCCCACCAGCAGGGCTGGCGAGAAACTGCCTGCCAGAGACGGCAGTGGAGCCTCCCAGTCTAAAAACAGGAGGGAGAAAGGGTGGAAACGCCCAGAGAACGCTGTGCTGTCTTCTCCAGGGAAAGGCTCACCGGCCTAAAGCATCCTTGTGATGGAGGCGGGTAGTGTAGTGCGTTCGCCGGGCAGTTGGCTGGGGACTAAATGCTCTTGGTAGGGGTCAAGTCCAGGAGAGGGCAATTGAGACACAGTTAATGCAGGAAGTGAGGGCTTAAAAAAAAATCAGGGCTTTAATACAAGAGTTTCTCAACTGCAGTTTCCTTTTAGTACAGCTGGGCACTCAACCAGATAGGGAGGCAAAGGGTGGGCTCTGCATGCTCTCCCATTTTGCCCGGAGCACCTCTGCTTCTCTCTCTTTTACACGTTTCTTTTTTTCACATGGCACTTTCCTAAATGTCACCTCATGTGTCCCCCTCTGACAACACTAAGAGGATGTGCCTGTTCCCCACTGCAAAGAGGAAGACACGGTCACGGAGAGGTTAAACCCCTTGCCCAAGGTCACACAGCTCACAGCCGCTGAGCAAGAATTCAAAGGCTAGCCTCAGAGAAGGAGGCCAACCCTGTTCCCAGGGAAGGGGAGATGACACGCAACAGGGGGCACGTTCCTGTTCAGGGTCGCCCCTGACCTCTCCTGGAAGTGATCAGAGGCTGTTCCAGGGCGCATGGCGGCCAAAGGATGGCCCAGGTCAGGGACACCTTTGGGGGAAGTGATCTTGCCAGCTCATTGTCTGGGAGCTCCCTCTCCCCTCTCCTTGGGGGCTTTGTGGGACCTCAGCGGGGGGTCCTGGTGGGGAGGGGCGGTAGGGGCCTGGGAGGGCGGGGCTCTGCCCTCACCTTCCAGGAGTGCCTGGCGCCTCCCGGCAGCTGCCCTTCACAGCTCCCCCCTCCAGCCTCTAAGGCAGAGACCACGTGGGGCAGTTGCCATGGCAACTGCGGAGTTCTATTTGCAAGCGGGCCGGGTGTAATCTGAGCCGGCTGGGGGAAGGGTGCCGCCCGGTTGGGTGCCGGGCTGGGTACCGAGGTGGGGCAGCTACACCTGTTTGGCTATTGTCCTCCTGGTTCACCTCTTCTCACCAGAAACTGCCTGTCGTTGGAAGGTTTCACCCATAAATTCTCTCCCATAAATTCCCTGCCTCCCGAGGCCCCAGGACCACGGCCCTCTCTCCCCAGCCCGTTGGTAATTCTCTGGCAGTAACCCCGTAGGCCCTGTCCTGATTCCCCAGAGGAGCCGATTATCCCCGTTATACAACACAGGGTGGCAAAAACCCAAGAGAGATCATTTTTGCCATACAAGGGGCGGGGCGGAAACTTGGGGATCATCAGGATTACAGGGTGTGTGTGCGTGGGAAGGAGGGGTGGGCAGGGGGGACCTGGTGCTCCAGAGATGGGCACGCGAGCCCCACCCCCGTTCCCCACCTGGTGCAACAGCAAGGATGCCGGCAGGCCCGCCAGGGGCTGAGCACTGACCCAGGAAACGGGGAAGGCTCTGAGTCTGACCCGGGGCGGAGAAGTGGCCTCCATTAGAATTTCCCCTGAGCTACACTCAGGGCCTCACTCTCCCCGGCTCAGTGCCTGGTTTAGGCGGCTGCCATCTGTGGGTTTGTCCGTCTTGCCAGCTGTAGCTCTGCTCTGCTGCCCACCCCCACCACAAATGACAGCAGAGGTGTTAAGAATTTTGCTTCTCTACTTTGCTGTGTGATTTGGGGCCCATTGCTTAGCCTCGCTGAGCTTCAGCTTCCATCCACAGAGATAGAAAAAATAAAATAACTGCCTCATAGCGTTGCTGGGGATTAAACCAGACAATGCCTTCAAAGTGCTGAGCATAGCGCCTGGTGTCAACAAAAATAGAAGTATGATTACTGTTATTATCTATCCCTCAACACCCAGAACAAGCCCCGTCTCCTCCACGAAGCCTTCTTTCTTTCAGGAGAGAAAATTGGTGCTTGGGCAGGAGCATCCACGGAGCGCCGGGCACCGCCCCTGGGCTCTCCCGTTGCAGCCCAGAGAGGGAGGTGCTCTTCGTTATCCCCATTGCACAGAGGTGGACGCGGAGGGGCAGGGAGTGTCTTGCTCAAGGCCATCGGCTGTTAGGAAGTAGAGTCAACATTCAAGATCCACGTGTCTGGTTTCAAAGCCTTGTGCTTTTTTGCTACCATGTGGCCCTTGTTCGTGGAATAACCCTCCCCCAGCCATTTCCTTCCAGTCTGAAGCAGGTTCTTACTGCTTCTGATGACTTTCTGGCCTCCTGGACTCCCTCCACCAGGCAGAGTAAGGAGGCGGTTACCGGGGAGGGTTGGGATTCAGACAGTCCCGGTGGGGAGCTGGGAGCCAGGTGGGGTGTTTGTAAGAAGCAGGTGGCCTGGCACAGGAACCCCCAGGTCCGGAGAGGGTTCCGAGTGCCAGAGGGGTTGTCTAGGCCCGAGACAGACTCTCCCCAACCCACTCTGATTTTCTGCTCGGCTCTGACCTTGGTCTCTGGACCCCAGTCTCTCCAGCTGGGCTTGGGGAGGACTTGATGACCTTGACTTGGCTTTGTTGGTTTGGGGACTCCAAGTGTCTCCTTTAAGTGATGAAGAGAGAGAGAGATAAGGGGCGATAGGAAGGAGAACAGGAGGAAAGGAGGAGGAGGGAGGAAGCAGAGAGCAGAGGGAAGAGAAGCCGCTAGAGGAGAGGGTGGAGGGAAGGACACGGGGGGAGGGGGGTACTGGCTGCCAAGTGTGATGCTGAGCTCTGAGCTCGGAGGAAGAAGAAAGGATGAGAAAGCAAGAAATCGGCTTCAAGGGAAGGATGAAAAGGGGAGGGAACTGAGAAAGGGTGAGAAAGTGAATGAGGGAGAGAGAAAGCTGGGGAAAAGGAAATGAAAGGATGGGGAGAGGCCGAGGGGAGAGAGAAAGAGGAACAAAGAGGAGACTGAGCAGCTGCCCCGCCCGCCCTTCCTCCCTCCCGCCAAATGAAGGGCTCTGAGGGCCAAGTGAGGCTGAATGGCCTGGGAACCAGCCCTACTCAGTCTCAGCACCAAATCCGTTCTGGCTCAGCATTTTCCACGGGGAGGCTGCTGCAGTTCCTACAGCATCCTCCACCGTCCGCTCCTTTTCTGGAGCAGCATCTTCTCTGGGGTCCCAGTGACCTCTCCGTTCTTTTTGGCTGGTGACATCAGCGTTCTTCCAGGTGCACTGTCCTGGGCAACCCTTCTGGAACCTTCTAAAGAGTCAGATACCAGTTGCTGTGGTGGGGGGGCGGGGGAGGCAGGTCTACATGCAGCCCAAGGAATTCCCACTTCTCTTACTGCTGAAACCCGATTCCTTTCTCAGGAGGCAGTGCCCAGCAACTGGCTCCACTTTAATAAAAGAACTGAAATGTCCTGAGATCTTAGCAGGAGCTCAGCAGGTTATGTGTTCTATCTCATCCAGTCTTCACAGCCACCCTAAGAGGTCCATACTATTATCGTTTTCATTTTCCAGAAGGGGAAGGAGAGCTCAGGAGATCAGGTTATTTGTTCAGCTCATATAGACCTGGGGGATCTAACTGGTGGGGACACAGGTTGCGGTCCTCCTGGAGTTTAAATCCAGGGTGCAGGGGCCGAGGCCGGAGGTGGTGGGTATGGGGTTGGCAGCTCTGAGGGGCCACGGAGGAGCTAACGATGTGATGGTTCAGGCAGTCTCTGAAGTCTCTGTGCCTCAGTTCCCCCCATCTGACATCTCTCCGGCTGTAGGGATGTGTCGGGGAGGAGCCGGCCAGAGAAGTCAGGGCACAGAGTGAGTGGGGCAATCTAGAGGGTGGCGTCCACATGCAGGGAGGAAGAGCTGGCCACATGGAAGGAAAGCTTGTCAATAGCATTCTCCTCCCACCAGCATCTCTAGGGGAGGCCAGGCGGGTATAACAGGGCTCTGCTCTCATGGGGCTCCGTGAAGCTTTCTCTAAAGCGCTTGGATCTGTGGACACACACACACGCACACACATGTGCCATCCTTATCTTCATAGCCTTTATTTTATGAGACTGGAGGAAGCCAGGGTCACTCACCTGGCGGCAGGGAGAGCAGATGCCTCCCGGAGGCAAGGACGGTGAGATGAAGTTTCTGCCATCAGGGCACCCTGTGGACTCCCAGGGAAACAGCAGGCCCTCAGCCTCCACTCTGCACCCGGGCCCCACCCCATTTGCCACCTCTGCAAGGCCCAGCAGTCATCGCCAAGACCCCGCCAATAGCATTGCTCCCTTGGCACCATCTGGCCACCTCTCTCAGCCCCTCTCCAGCCCGAGTGAGGAGCTGCGCCTGCTCCTCTCCTGCCTCAGGACCCCTGTAGATTCCTGTCACCTGAGGTCGGGGTCCACGTTAGATTGTGAGTTTGGAAAAGGCGCCGCCCAGATGGCAGCTCTCCTTCCCCGGGGACCAGGGATGCAGCAGCTCCTGCAGCCTGCGGTTTCCATGGCAATGGCCCTCCCTTAGATTTCCGTGGGGGCGATGAGGGAGGATGTCAAGGAGGGTGTGTGTGCTCCTGCGTGTGTCCATTTTCAGCCCCGGGTGAGGAGGCCTCAGGGAGCGGGACCCCCTCCTCCTAGGGTGGGGTTGGTCTTTCCTCCCAGTTCATTGCCAGCCAGCTCAGGGGCATCCTGGTGGAGGGCAAGGTTACCTGGTAGACAGAGGGACACTGGAGTGAGAAAGATGCCCCAGGAGGAACACTGCAGGGGGAGGGTACAATGGGCATCAGCAGAGTCACCAAAGGAGGAAGGCCTGGATGGCGGTAGGGTGGGACCTGCAGGAAGGAGGGAGCGGGGGCAGCAGAGCGAGCACAGTGACGGATCCAGAGCTCCGAGGGGGAGACCCGGGAAGGGGGTGGGCCCCACATTTCTGCCACCCACACCCCCTTCGGGGGTCTCCCGCTGCGCTTCCCCAGCCGAGAGAAGGCCCCTCTGCTCCTCCAACATGATCTGTAATTTCCGGCAGACATTTGAGGTCCCTGACATCTGCATAATGTGGGCCAGTCTCTTAGCAACGGGGAACAGCTGTCTGGCATTTCCAAGATTAAACTGTAACTATACAGGGTCCTTGCCAGGGGAGGGGGAGGAGAAGGGGATAAACACTGCCTCCTGGCATTTTCAAACTCATTTAGCTTTTATTCATTTCCTGCCTCCAGTAAAGAGGCCAGGGATTCAGGCTGGGCCAGGCTGTTCCTGCCCCTGCCTCCACCGCCGCTGCTGAGGTTGCAGATGGCTTTTCACCCAGATCTGATTTGCTTGTGGGAGGGGACAGGGAGCGGAGCGAGGACAGCCCTAGCCTTTTTTGATTTTATTGTATTTATCTTTTTGTAGGTGCAGTGATCTTGGCACAAGCCGGGTAGGTGAAGCTCGGGAAGAAAGGCTGTGTGGTCTGTCCGTTAAAGCCCCCGAGGCGGCTCCAGCCTGGTTTAATTCCATCCAGCTCCATCGCTAATAGCTGTGTGACCTTGGGCCAAATCCCTTTACCTGTCTACACCTCCATCTCCCCATCTGTAAAAGGAGATAATTCTACCACTCTGAGGGCTGGGAAGATAAAATGAACCCGTGCTCAGGCAATAGAGCCGTGATTAATCTCGGTGCCTGTCTTCCTCTGTTCGCCCTCTGCCCGCCCCATCGCCCCATCATCTGTGTTAGCAACCTCAGGCTCCGCTAAGGGGCAGAGGGAGACGTGCAGTCCGCTTCCCTGGAGCCACCACCTTGAACCCCTGTTCCCTGCAGCCGCAGGCAATGACACTTCAGCCCCCTTAGGACTTAAGCCAAACTCAGCAGTCCCCAGCAGGGCCCTTGGCAGCCAGACAGGAGGCACCCTCAACCCCCAGCCTCCTGGGGGCCCCCGGGCAGGGCAGCTCCCGTGTCCCAACCTCTCCGCCTGCCGGTTCCTGCCATCTGGCCACAGTTCTTGAACTCGAGAGTGCGGTGTTTTGGTTTTACAGCAAGAAGGAAAAATAGAAGGGCGGGAGTGGGGCGGACCAGAACGGGGAGAGGAGAGGGAGAGGGAGGAGGAGGGAAAAACCCTTGAGCGGCCTGTGCTGGCCAGTTCCAGGAATGTGTTCTCGGACAGCGGTGCCAAAGCAGTGACCCAGGCGAGGCAGCCAGGCCGGGGGGGGGGAAGGGGGAGGCCGGCTCCGGCTCCGGCTCCGGGGTGAGAGCTCTCTGCTGACTCATCGCAGCTCCAGTTGGCAGGAGCCTTTTCTGGGGATGGCTGTTGCTAAGATTCCTCGGCGATGACTGATTGCTTCTCCTTGAGCTTGGTGAAAACATGTTTGGGGACGGCACGCAAACGCACGCACCCGCTCCTGTGGATAACTGCACAGGTGGGTGCGGTGCCTATGTGTGTCTGCACACGCAGCCCCGAACATGCGTGCTGCTCCCACGGCCTTCGTAAGTCTTAGGTACCCATCCTGCACACATGAGTGCACCAGCCCCACGTCCCCCCTCCCGGGAGGGCGGAGACACGCCAGGTTTTCCTTGGCCAGTGGGGAAACCGCCAGTGTCTGGGCCTGCTTTAATCTGAAGGAGTTTTCAGGTTGCCTTGAAACATTCTTGGCCTCTGTCCCCCGCCCCCCTCCGTTTCTCTGTTGCCTTCATTCTGCTGTAATGATCTAATCTGCCCTTCTTCCTCTGCCTGCCAGGTTTTTGATGTCTGCTGTTCCAGGCACTCAGCTGGGAGCTGGAATGCTCTAAGCTGGATCCCGGGCCTGGACCTGATGCCCCAGGGGGCTCCTGGGGGACCTCAGAGGTTCTATTTCCCTTGGAGAGAGGGGACTGCACGGAGGACTCATGGATGGAAAGCTCCGGGCCTTTCTCTGGGCTCTGCTGCCGACAGGAATCTGGGAAATGTTTGCTCCTGCTTTGCGCCAGGCCCAGAGCCTTGCTTAGGGTGGCCCTAGGGCCCAGGGGTCAGCATGCAGCCCCGGAAGCCCGGCCTCTGGTTGTCAGCCCTGTGTGTGAGCTTGGTCACACTGGGCTCTCGCTGCCTTGGTTTCCCCACCCGCTGGGCTGAAATTGGACTCCTTGCTGAGCCTGCCAGGGTTTTACTGCTACAGGGCTTGGCAGGCACTTGGGCACCAGGCAAGGTTGTTTGTCATGGGTTCTCGCGGGGGCGGAGGGGCAGGCGGCCCTGTGCCAGCGCAGAGCCCACGTGCTTCCTCTCGCCGGCTCTGCCAGGCTCTCAAATATGGCTTCTTTACAGGGACCCACCCTGGGGGCCGGATCCCACAAGCGAGAGCTCTCTGCCGTGATTCAGCGGCGGTTGCTAAGGAAGGCCCGGGTACCCTGCCTCAAGGGATGAGCGGTGGCCAGCCTGGATTAGCAGGCTCGGCAAGGCGCCCACCAGCCACAAGAAAAATATTCGTCTGGGCTCAGGGTCCTTAGACCTAAAAGGCAGACAAGGCCGGCTCCGCGGTTCCTGATGGTTTTGACATGCAACGATGCAGAGCAGGGGTGGAAATTAAGAGAGTAGAGCAAATGACAAAAATTAAAATGAGCTGAACAAAGAGACCACTTTTTGTGCACATGTCAACAGCTAGTGTAAGCTCCAGACTGCAGAAACCCTCTACCGAACGTGCGTTTTGTACAGCGCCACGTGAATCCGGCAGAGTCAACAAGCCCAGGGCAGGAGAATACACTGTCTCAGGTTCCAAGGACACTGGCCTCCCAACTTGGGACGCATCGGTCTGTTGCCTAATGCTTCTGGTTCGTCCCCGCCCCCTTACTCCAGCCAAGGGACAAAGCTGGCACCCAGCCACCTGCCTGCTCTCCTTACTTTCACCAGGAGGTGGCTAGAGCTTCTACGTGCATTGTCAGTGGCTCAGATTTGGGAATTACAAGGTAAATCGGGGAAAAAGGAAGCTTGTGAGCTGGGAAGCCCAGGGAGTGAGCTCTGAGCCCCAGTGGCAGCCTCTGGCGAGGCGGGCTGCTGGAATCCTGCTGGCCAGCAGAGAATAACTGCAACGTCGCAGCTCGATTCAGCTTTTCCTGCATGCCAGGCAGCTTTCTAAATCTGCAGCATTTCTCCATCTGATTTTCACCACAGCCTCATGAGGGAGGCAGTGTCATTGTCCCTGTTCTCCAGATGAAGAAAACAAGGTGCAGGGACGTTAAGAAGCATCTAGTAAGCAATAAGGCCAGGATTCCAGCCAATGAAGTTGGTCTCCAGAGCCCCCAGCACAACCACTTCCCTTCATTGTCTCCCCCTGACTGTGGGGCGCCAAGCTGGCACAGCGACACCAAGTGCCGACCATCTCCGCTGTTGCCATAGGCAGAAGAGAAGCACGCGTCCCATAGACCCCTTCCAACACCGCCTCTGCCTCTGACCTCCCATAAGGACACATAGGCTCCCAGGAAATAAGCCTCAAGGCCAGTTTCACTGCTGAGTGACCCAAACATATGACTCAGCTCCTCGGACTTTCCTCCTTCCCTTCTGTCTAGCGAGGCCTCTAGGCCCCCTGGCTTCCTCTGCTGCTCTGACTTGCAACAATTCTGAAAAACTCTTTCCAAGGCTCCTAAGCGTAGTGCTACGATGCTACTGACGTCTGAGCCTGGTCTCGCACACGCAAACACACACGCAAGCACACACACACACAAGGTGCAAAATCCTGAACAGAGTCACAGACACTATGTTAATCAGGCAGGGCTTCTGGGTGTCTTGCGTGATTGTTGTATTTTTTTATGCTAGGAAAGACCAGGGAGCAGCTACGAGCAAACATTGGCTGGATGTACAGTTATCACGAGATTTCTCGGCTAGTGTTACAGGCGATGAACACAAGTGTTCTTGTTCGCAAGTCTTGTCCTCCTGCCTAGTCCTAAGCAGCCATGCCTTTGGGAACAGCATGCTTTCTAGTGTCTCCCTTATGTCGCCTGGCACAGCGTAGCCTCCAGGGGGTGATCAGTTTGCATCTGTGCTTTGGCGGATAAAGGAAGGAAGGACAGTGGGTGATTGATGCTAACAGGATTTTTCAGTTAGATGCATCCACCATCCCCGTGGTACCTTCAGCAGCCATCGCCCAGACCAAACCTCTCAACCCGCATCTAGGCTGACTCCTCTCTCAGCCGTCCCACACCTGCCTCCCAGCACCTGCAAAAGGCTCAGCTTATATCCCCTGCTTTTCTTGGGCCCCTGCCTTCCTTCTCCATCTCTTACAGGGGGGCTTCTGAGTCACTCACTCAACTTCTGCCTTCTTCCCCGGCCCCCAACCCCTCTGATTTTTCTTTCCAGGGAAGAGCTAGGTGGAGGCCTCTGCGTGGCTGTCAGAGAGAGGACTTGGAGCCGAAAGGGCTGAGCCTCAGGCCTGCAGGGCACCGCCACCCCTCGTTTTGTCATCCCCTCCCTTGAGGCCCACCTGGGGAACCAGAAGT
This sequence comes from Catagonus wagneri, assembly GCA_004024745.2. Taxonomy (NCBI): domain Eukaryota; kingdom Metazoa; phylum Chordata; class Mammalia; order Artiodactyla; family Tayassuidae; genus Catagonus; species Catagonus wagneri. The sequence goes on along the minus strand of PVHT021183631.1, from coordinate 9,335,036 downwards.
GTCGAACTGTAACTCAACCTCTGCGAGCTGCGAAGTGAGTTCTCAGGTAAGTGGGGTTGAGGAAATGAAAATGCTGGGAGTCCTTCCCCTGCAATACCCAGGGCCTCCAGTTGGGTGAGCCTCAGGGTTTAGAGCCAGGAACAGGTGAGGACAGGAACACGTGCTTCCTCCAGCCAGTCTCCCTCCAAGGCCCGAACAGGATAGGAAGGAAGCCAGTGTTGGGGCCTGCTGGTTTCTGGGTGACAAGCCGTCGGGACTCTGATTAAGCTGGAAGTGGCCAGTCTGAGCCTCCCAGCCCTCCTTCCAGCCCTGCCTGACTTTGAACCAGCTTTGCTCGGGGGTGAGGCTGGAGGTCTCTGCGCCCAGGAGCTGAAGAGATGCACAGTCTACACGGCCCACGGGACCCTTTTGTGGGTGGGGCTGGGGTCGCCCCAGGCAGGTTGGAGAGGGGCATGGTGAGTGTGGAGGGCGCTTCCAGTCCCTGCCGCTGGGGGCTGGCTCAGATGGGGAGGCGTGAGTGGTCGTCTACTGCTTTCCCACCTCTCCCTTCTTTCATTTCAGGCCTTGGATGACTTCTGCTGTCCCCGGGCTCATGGACCAAGAAATATGCCTTCGTGGGGGTGCTTCTGCTGGCCTTGAGATGGGGGTTCACGGCCGCTGCTCCGCTCCACCTGGCTGTGCTTCCCCAGTCTCCAGGGTGGGTGCTGGAGAAGAGCCTCCGGCCATCACCCTTCATCCCGCCAGCTACAGAGCGACACCTGGTGGATCTTGGACGCCATTACAAGGAGACCAGCGTCCCTTCCTGGGTTCCAGCATCCCACAGGGCCTCTTAGCCAGCGGAGAGTGGGGTGGGGGCAGGCTCCTTTTTCGGTCCATTCCTGCAAGGGGCTGAAACCCACCATTTCCTCCCCAGACACTGGGGACCCCTGGAGACAAGGAGGTTAGTCTTGGAAGGATGCACTGCCCCATCACACAAAGACTTTGGGGGGCCCGGCCAGGTGGTGACTTGGAAAGTAGAGTTGGACGAGGCTTCCAGAAAGATCTCAGAGGGAGTCGGCCTGGGATGGGCTCTCAGATCCAGCGCCTGGGGATGTTTGGGGGCAAAAACAGATTCTGCCACCCTCAAGGGTGAGTCAGAATCCATGTGTCAGGCCCTGAGCCGGGATTAACAGACCCCAGTGGGACCCACTGGGTGATCTGATTCCGCAGATTGCTCTGGCAGCACCGCGCACACTGAGGGCCTGCACCTGCGTGCTTTGAGGACCGAGGAAAGAATGGGAAGGGCTTTGAGCTGCCTGTCGCCTGCCTCTTATTTTTTACACGATTTAGGCAAGGTCACAGGGCTACTGAATGGGGAACTGCCCTTAAGGCCCTCCATGGCAGGTCGCTTCCTGTGGGCGAAATTGGGCACCGGGTGTGAAATTGGGCGCCGAGTCCGCTGCACCCCCCAGCTCGAAGGTGTCTGAAGGGGGGCCTTCCATCCCTGCTGCTTCCATCAGGTGGTCGGTCAGCGGCAGTCCTGTCTTTCTCTCCTCCTCAGTTTCTCAGTGCTGAGGGGTGCCGCATTTAGGCTGCTGGGCTGGAACCCAGTTTCACAGTGCTAACCTGTGACCCTGGCTCCCCAAGATCTTTGTGCCTCAGTTACCTTATTGGCACAATGGTTTTAAAGGATCTCCCACTTTTTGAAAGTTGGTTTTTATGCCATTTGTACAAAAGACCCACATTAGTACCTGTTTTCTTTCTTTCCTTTTTTTTTCTGGTTGCTTTTTAGGGCTGCGCCCACGGCACATGGAGGTTCCCAGACACTTCTTGGCCTCCTGGCTGCAGCTGGTTTTCCCAGTCAGCAGTTGTGGCAGCAGGAAGGACAGTTCTGACCTTCTAGGCATCAACCAGGCCTGATGGGCTGATCTAAGCCCCAGGTCCCTGCAGTCCCAGTGGGGGGCGGGCGTGGGCAGCCTTCCCTTGACAGGGGTGAGCATGAGTGAAGAGCTCCTGCTGATGGGTGCTGCATGCCAAGAACCCCTGCTCGCCATCTCTCCAGCCTGGGGAGAATCCACTGCAGGAAGCTGAGCTTTATAGCTTCCACTCGCCCATTTCCCTGGGTGCCGTGTGCCTGGGGGCAGGGACACCTTTCCTCAAGGCTGCTATCAAATTTGAGCTTGGGGAGTTCCCCTTGTAGTGCATCAGAAGCAAATCCGACTAGTGTCCATGAGGATGCGGGTTCGATCCTAGTCTTGCCCAGTGGGTTAAGGATTTGGCATTGTCATGAGCTGTGGTGTAGGTCGCAGACAAGGCTCGGATCCCGCATTGTTGTGGCTGTGGTGTAGACCAGTGGCTGTAGCTCCAATTCGACCCCTAGCCTGGGAACCTCTGTATACCGTGGGTGTGGCTCTAAAAAGCAAAAAAAAAAAAAAAAATGGAGCTTGCAAAGTGTATAGTGGCAGTGGGCCATGGACTGAATTAGGAGAGCTCCCCTCCATAAGGCTGAAGCTGAGGGCCTGTCAGGCACATGGCTAGGAGATGCGCAGGGTGGGGGTGGGGTGCTGAGGTTTGTTGCCTCAGGCTGGAGGTACAAGCTGGCAGATTCTACCCTCCGTATGCTCACTACCCCCTCTCTCAGCCTTACTGCTGAGGGGCTGTATTAGTTAGGACTGCTTCAGTTGTAAGGGATAGAAACCCAAACTGAACTAGCTTAAGCGGAAAAGGAAATTAACTCACAACTGGGTATCACTTTCAGGCACAGTTTGATCCAGGAATTCCAACAATGTCATCAAGGCTTTATTTCTCTCTTGGGCTTTCAGCTTTGTGGTGCTCCGTACACTGATTTTTTCTGTAGATGGGCTTTCTTCCTGTGTCAGGAGATGACAGCTGACTCACATCTTTCTAGCCTAATAAATCCCTGGAAACATCATTTCTGTCTTCTGTATCCCAGGGAAGAGTCTTAATGGCTCATATAGGAGCGTGAAAATTAATGAACCAATCATCCTAGGGAGGGTCCTCCGGTTGGGACCTTCACTCACCCCTGTACCCTTGGACAGGGGTAGGGCACCGTGACTGACAGCTGCATCGGTACCACCTGGGGAAGGAGAGCGGCTGTGACAGGCTGGCAGGGAAACCAGAGGAAGGCGGGTAGGAAGTGAGGTGAGTATGCAAAGCCACGGCCGCCACCTTCTTCCAAGAGGGACTCGCCCAGGCTTTCCTCTTCAAATCAGAATGTCAGTGCAGGAGTGTTAAAAACTAACCGAGTCCACCCCATTTCACTAGACAAAGAAAAGAGCTGAGGCCACAGTAAGTGCCTTGCTCAAAGTCATCTTCTAGTCCCCTGCAGAGGCATGACATCATTCCTGGCTCTAATCATTCCAGTCAGGAGCCAAGTGCTGCGGCCAAAGGGCTGTCTGAGAATCCCCTCTTCCCCCCGAGGGGCTCAGCCGAGAGCCACAAAACGAGGGGGTTTCGCAGGGGCCTCCTCGCTAATCAGCCCAAGGTGTGATCCCCGCTGCTCCTCGCCCTGCTCGGGGTTGCAGACCTGCGCCAGCCCGCCCAGCTTCTCACACTGCCTGTGAGGACAGGGAGACTGCAGAGGGCTCTCAGGGCTCAAGAAGATGTGGCTGGGAGACTGGCTAAGAATGAGGGAAGGTTACCAAACAGGGAGAGGGATCTCCGTGTGTGGGGGTGATTCATCGGACGGTCAGAAAGCCATGCGAAGCCTAAGCAATTCTGATCAATGTGGGATTCTCAACTAAAGTCATTTTCAGTTCCGTCTTTTTTTTTTTTTTGCCATGCCTTTGGCATATGGAAGTTTCCAGGCCAGGGATCAAACCCGTGCGTGCCACGGGAGTGATCTGAGCTGTAGCAGTGACAACATCAGATCCTTAACCTGCAGAGGCACCAGGGAACTCTGAGGTGCTCTCTTAATCGCGGGTCCTCACTCAGGACAGGACGCGAAGTCGTGATGTGGGGAGAGGATCCAGGAAGGAAGGCGGCTTCCCCTCCTGGCCACAGGATCTCAACGTTTCTCTTTATCTCTGTGCACAGGGCCACTCAGACCCGCTTTCACATGTCCTCCATATGACCACCTGCTTCCTGCCGTACACACGGCATTCCCGCCCCTCTCCTTAGAGCATCGCCTGCCTTTCTCCCGATCCAGAAATTCTCCCACGTCTGCAGACCTGACTCAGGTTGTGCCTTCTCTAGATTTTGCTGCGATTACCCTGACCCCGTGGCTCTCTACTGCAAGTTTGCCCCCCAGGGGACATGTGACAGTGTCTGGAGACATTTTGGTTGTTGCAAATGGACGGGGTGCTACTGGCATCTAGTGGGTGCTAAACCTTCAACTGTGCATGGGCTGGCTCCCACAGCAGAGAATTAGCCAGCGCAGGCTCTGAGTAGTGCTGAGGCTGAGAAACACTGCAGGGTAGAGTGTTTGCGGCAGAGCTTCTCGGCTTTGACCCAGTTCCCTCAGGCTGAGCCTCCAGTCCCAGGAAAGCCAGGTGGCCTGGGTTCAAATCCCAGTTGCCCTGATTACTAGCTGTGTAACGCTGGGCAAGAAATTCAACCTCTCTGGGTCTCGGTTTCTCATCTGGAAAATGGGACTTATAATGTACCTATATCTGTGTCCCTTTCTTTCTTCCTTCCTTCCTTCCTTTCTTTCTTTCTTTCTTTCTTTCTTTCTTTCTTTCTTTCTTTCTTTCTTTCTTTCTTTCTTTCCTTATCTATCTATCTATCTATCTATCTATCTATCTATCTATCTATCTATCTATCTATCATCTACCATCTATTGCCTGACTTTGAGAAATCACTCATTATGCATCAGCAGTTTGTAACTCTAACTAGTGGTTCATGGGTTGACTGTCCCCTAGGGAGAGTTTTGGAAATCTGCATGTGCCTTTCTTTGGTGGTGAGGCGGTGAGGGTGATGTTGGCTTGTACTGCAGTCTTGCCAGAGCATTTACATATTGAAATACTTGTTTTATTATAAACTATGTTAGGTCATCAGATTGACTAAAAAATATTATATCTGTAGGTAGGTTATATTATCAACAAATTTACTTTCAGGTTGTTAAATTCTTACAGAATATTTTTAAATGGTTGAAGGCATGTTGTTAGGGCCCTTAAGTTTGGAAGCCCCAGCTCTAGATGACTGAAGTCATACGGTCACGCTTACGATTTTTGAGTGAGCCCCCCCAACCCCTGCAAACTGGAGACTTGGCTCAAGGGTGCACTTTTTTTTTTTTTTGGTGAGGCAAAATACTGGTATATATTTGAGTAATTTGAAAAAACATTTAGTATATTAAATAATAACAATGCTTAACTTATAGTATTAAGGAAAAAGCAGATTAAAATCATGCACAAGATTACCATTTACATGGAATGGAAGTGTGATTAGAATTCGTGTTCTTTATTTTATTTTAACCTGCTGTGCCACAGCAAGAACTCCTCAGCTGTGCCTTTATTTTTCATTTGTTTTTTTTTCTTAATGGATTTTATTTCAATTATAGGTGTACATAAATCATCACAAGTCAATTTTACAGATTTTGTATCCCAAACCCCCAGTGCATCCCCCCACCCCCCCAGATTGTCTTATTTGAAAAACCAAGGTTTTCCAAAGTCTGTGAGTCATTGTCTGTTCTGTAAGAAGGTTCATTGTGTCTTTTTAGTTTCC
>PVHT021183631.1:9280735-9329275 GCA_004024745.2 Catagonus wagneri | reverse complement strand
ACTAATTGTCTGACTGGTTTCACTTCGCATGATAATTTCTAAGTCCATCCATGTTGCTATAAATGCTGGTAATTCGTTCCTTTTAATGGCTGAGTAACATTCCATTGTGTGTATGTACCACATCTTCCCTATCCACTCTTCTGTCGATGGGAATTTAGGTTGTTTCCATGACCTGGCTATTGCATAGAGTGCTGCAATGAACACTGGAGTACATGTGTCTTTTCGGGTCATGATTTCTGCTGGATAGATGCCCAGGAGTGGGATTGCTGGATCAAATGGTAATTCTATTTTGAGTTTTCTGAGGAATCTCCATACTGATTTCCACAGTGGCTGCACCAATTTGCATTCCCACCAACAGTGTAATAGGGATCCTTTTTTCTCCACACTTCAAGGGCGCACTTTTAAGCAACTCTCACCAGCTCGCCCCACGCCCTCCACGCACACCCAGAATAAACACTCTGTCCTCTGCCTTCTCCCCTCTCTCCTGGTGGCTGGGGTCCCCAGCTCTGCAAGGACAGGCCCAGAGGACTGGAACTCAATCACCTGCGCACGCAGAGCAGGCAGCGAGTACCCCCAGCCCCCTTCCTGCTGCCTGATGTAGAAAAAGTCCAAGTGCTCTGAGGAAGGGTGTGGCTTCCTGCGACACCCTCCAGTCCTCTCAGCCCTGGGCGCCTGCATTTCAGTGTTGACTTGGACTCCAGCTGCCTTCCTCCCCGACAGAAACACAGCCTGGGCTCTTCCTGTCAGTTTTGTCTTTGTTACAACATGATCGTTTTAGGAAAATAGTGGACAAAGTTGCAGGATGGAGATCACACCTACTCCTATTATTCAGACATAGTCTTTGCTAATATTTTGATTTTTTTTCTCTTGGAAATCAAACTTCTGTGTTTTATTTATTTATTTTTTGGCTGCACCCAGAGGGCTGGAAGTTCCTGGGCCAGGGATCAAATCTGCGCTTCAGTTGTGACCCACTCTGCAGCTCAGGCAATACCAGGTCCTTAACCCACTGGGCCACAGTGGGAACTCTCCCTCTTTATTTTTTTACAACCCACTTGCACGTGCTGTTTTGTAACCTGCTTTTTATCTCCAACCCAACTGTATATCTTTTTTTTTGTCTTTTTGCCTTTTCTAGGGCTGTACCCGAGGCATGTAGAGGTTCCCAGGCTAGGGGTCTAATCGGAGCTGTAGCCAGTGGCCTATGCCAGAGCCACAGCAACGCAGGATCCAAGCCACATCTGCAAACTACACCACGGCTCATGGCAACGCTGGATCCTTAATCCACTGAGCAAGGCCAGGGATCGAACCCGCAACCTCATGGTTCCTAGTCGGATTCGTTAACCACTGAACCACGACGGGAACTCCCCAACTGTATATATTAAATATCTCTTCAGGTCATTAAATATTCTTCTACCAAGAAATGTCAATGGCGTCCAGTATTCTATAAATAAACCATCGCTTATTTAACCAGTCTATTGATTGCTGGACACTTTGCATCTCATTCTTGACCTTGTTTGAATGCTGGCTCTGCTACTTAATAGCTGTGTGATATCAGGAAAGTCACCTCCTCATTCTGACCCTCGGTTTGCTTATCTGTCCATTAAACTGTCTGATGTCCCAGTGCCCTTGGGCCTGGCCTTGAAGATCCCCGAGCTGCTGTATGATGCGGTGCTTGGCACGGTGCCTGGGACACGTTCCCCAAAGTGCGTTCTCATTGTGAATCCTCGTCCATTTCTCTGCTGCGTCTTCTGCCGCTTGTTCAGGAGCTCCTGGTTCATCTTGGTCACCAGGGTGAACTTCCTGTGACTGTCATTCTCAGTGTCTGGTCCCTGGCTGCAGGAACAAGGGTTTTTCATGGATTCTGCACTGGAAGCTAGTACCCGTGGGTGACCTTGGATTTCGGATCATATCTCTTAGGGCCTCTGGGAACTCCCATGCCCCTCCACATCTCCCAAGGTGACTATAAAGATCTCAGGTCCATGGGAACACGCCGGGCTGTGTGCTCCCACCTTGACGTCTAGAGATGCGACCTTCCTGTCTGGTGGTCATGGTCCAGGAGCCTCACATGCCTGCACGGGCCATTCTCTCCCAGGCTGTCCCTGAGGAAGGTCCGACCGCTTGCCCTGGACCAGCTCTGAGAGCCTTGGTTCTCCAGCCCAGCTTCCCGCTGTCGCAGCCACAGGCGTGGCTTATCACAGCACCTGCTTCTACGACAAAAGGAAATGCCCGGACTCAGGAAAGAGGCCTCCCAGCTGAGGTATCTGCTTCCAGCAACTAAACGCAGGCCTTGGAGTTCCCGTCGTGGCTTAGCGGAAACGAATCTGACTAGTATCCATGAGGACACAGCTTCGATCCCTGGCCTTGCTCAGTGGGTTAAGGATCCAGCGTTGCTGTGAGCTCTGGTGTAGGTCGCAGACGAGGCTCGGATCTGGCATTGCTGTGGCTGTGGCGTAGGCCAGCAGCTACAGCTCCAATTCGACCCCTAGCCTGGGAACCGCCATATGCCATGAGTTTGGCCCTAAAAAGGGGGGGAAAAAAACCCAAAAAACCAGCAGGCTTGAAAAACCCCCAGCAGAAACCTCGCAGTCAGACCCTGTGTGCACACGCGCACACACGACATAGTCCCACATCCTCCACCCTCTCTCAGGCACATCCACAGATACACATTTTCACATATGCACGTGCACACACAGCCATCCTGTGCAGGTGCCAGACAGCAGTTGATCAAACTCAGCTCAGCATTTTGGTCACCATGTTCTGACGGAAAAGAGGAGACTAGGGTTTGAGAGATGCCGTACGCCACCTGCAGGACTTCTGTACAAGTCAGGACCCCGAGGTCCGCTCGCAATCCTGCATACCCCTTGAGCGGAGGGAGAAGGCGCTTGCGCTGCAAACAGGGAGATGGGGCCTGCCCTCAGCTCACGCCGTGTATCTGACCATGTGCACCCCGGGCAAGGTTCTAAGAGGTGCTTCACTCCTCTTGCCCTACAAGGTCAGCACCAAGGTCAAGGTGCTGGGAGAGGTGGGAAGAGTCCTGGGGGAGAGGACCCAGGGCGGGCAGGCAGAATTGCAGGAGGGCCTCCATGTATCGGGAGGAACTTGTCCTCCAAAGGGTCCCAAAACGATATGGAGTCAGCGTAGAAACCTTTCAAATCAAATTGAATTCATCTCAAGTTAGCTAGGGCCTGCTATGCGCCAGGCACTGTCAAAGGATGCTGAAGAGAGGGGGAAAAAAATCCTGTGTTCCATCTTCCCCAAGAAGTACAGTCATCTTTTGGGGGCACATTTCCCCCACAGTTTTTCTGAGGCTGGGCTTTCTGAAAGGCAATGGTTAGCGCCACCCTGCCACTCTGGGGGCATTTCCGTCAGTGCATGAGTGAGCCATCACGACGAGCCCCAGTCAGGCCTTCAGACAACTTGACTGTGACCTCAGGAGAGACCCTGATCTGAGAACCACCATCAGGCTGCTCCCAGATTCCTGGCCCTCAGAAACCATGGTTTTAAGCTGCTAAGTTTTAGAGTAATACATTATGCAGCAGTAAATAACTGGTACGCCACCTCACAAATTACCCTCCAAACCACTGTCAGAGTTATCTTTCGAAAATGAAAATCCGATCAAGTAATTTTCCTTTTAAAATCCTTCTGTGGCTACCCACAGCTTTCAAGGTAAAACCCTAGCCCCTGTGCCTCCCGTTCGAGGCCCGCCACATGGCCCTGGTCTCTCTGCCTGGTTCCTGGGCTTCATTTCCTCTTCACCCTCCTTTTTTTTTTTAAGGGCCGCACCCACAGCATATGGAGGTTCCCAGACTAAGGGTTAAATCGGAGCTACAGCCGCCGGCCTACGCCACAGTCACAGTAATGTAGGATCTGAGCCGCGTCTGCAGCTTACACCACAGCTCACAGCAACGCCGGATTGTTAATCCACTGAGCAAGGTCAGGGATCGAACCTGCAACCTCATGGTTCCTGGTCAGATTCGTTAACCGCTGCGCCACGACGGGAACTACTCCACCCTCCTTTGTATAGAACTTCCTTAACCAGGCCGTGTTCTCTTTGGTCCTCAGCTGTGTTGTTCTCTCTGCTTGGGTTGCCCCCAATTTTTCTCTTTCTTTTTCTAGCTGACGCACTAACCAGCCAACTAATTAATTAACAAGAATGGCTTAGGCACCTGCCGATCCTGAGCCCCGCCAGCCCTGGGGGTGGTCTGTGGCGGACTCTAGTTGGCCCCATTGACCTTCACTTCCTGGCATTTTAGCTGAGAAAATATGGCCAAGTCAGGGGCGGGGGGTAGTGAGGATCCCTAGAAAGGAATTCCTGCTCAGACACCCTTTATGACTTGTCCTCTGGGATAACCAAGAGATGCTGGCTGGTCTGGGCATGCGGACACATCCCTCTGTAATTAATTCCTCTTAAGTTGGCTCATGTCCGTGCATCTTATTTTCATAATACAAGCTCCATGGTGATACCTGTTTATTTTACCCCTTCTTCCTCCGCCACGCCCACTCCACCCCCGCCTCCCCGAGCGTGGCTGTTGCCCACGGTGTGCTCACCCAATGAACATGAGGGAGGGGAGGCGGGGGGGGGAGGCTGGATGGTTTGCTGGCTGGGGCGGGAGGCACCCATGTCTGTTCCCCTACCCATCACACACAGCCTCGCTCCCCCACTATTTTTTTTTTTTTTGGTCTTTTTGCATTTTCTAGGGCCACAGCCATGGCATATGGAGGTTCCCAGGCTAGGGGTCTAACAGGAGCTATAGCTGCCGGCCACAGCCACAGCCACAGCAATGCGGGATCCGAGCCGCGTCTGCAACCTACACCACAGCTCACGGCAACGCCAGATCCTTAACTCACTGAGTGAGGACAGGGTTCGAACCACAACCTCAGGGCTCTTAGTCAGATTCGTTTCCACTGAGCCACGATGGGAATTCCTAGGACAGTTTTGAAACTAGCAAGTTCTTCCACCCCTTTGCCCACCTCCTTCCTTCCTCCCCTGCAGAAGCAAGTCTCACTGCCAGTTTCACTGAGTTCCCTCCACAACCCTTTTCTCTGGGTTTGACTTAGGTCGGTGGCCTCAGTTTCCTAGGAGCCAAACGTGGAAGGCTGATGCTGACCAGGAGGGCACCCACTCTCCTCCAGAGAAAATCTGCATCTTAATGGAGAGCAGATCAGCTGCCTGGGATCCCGGGAGGTGCAGGGGAAGGGGTCTGCGGTGGCCCGGTTCTCAGCCTGGGGACAGAAGACGGGGGTGCAGAGGCAGGCCCTGGCCAGGGCTCCTGGATCACGCCTGGCGGTCTCTGCCAGGGACTCCGCTGGCCCGGCTCTGAGACCTGGGCCGGGCTCCAGGCGGGACCTCAGGCACATCCCGGGGCTAAGTCTCGCCCCTTTCCCCCACAGCACACACAGGGCTGGGCCTCCTCTCCACCCACCCGTCGGGGGGACTGGGGCCAGCTCCCCTCCTGCCAGCCCATTTCCCGGCACCATCTGACCCTGGACCAGCTGCGAGCGAGGGGGTGGCCGCGGCAGCAGCTGGCTGGCCTCCGCGAGGTGGAAACCGGGAGTCGGCCCGGCCCCGGCAGGCTGGCTCAGGCCGGGGAGCGAGGCGAGCAGGCCCGGGCAGCGCTCTGGCGGAATTTCTGAATTACCGACTGGCGGGCGACCAGAGGCCGGAGCAGGCCTGGGCTGGCCCTACTGGCTGGGGCCCCTGAAGAGTCTTCCTCTTGGCTCTGAGGTCTCACCGCCTCCGGCCCCTCTCTGCCCACCTGTGTCCGAACCACAGCGCCATCCAATGGCGAGAACTCAACCCAAAGCGGGCGGTCAGTGCTCCCGTCCCCTGTCGTGGGCTTAAGGGGGAGGCCGTGTCCTCCTCCGACCCCACCCTCCTTCCTCCTGGCCTCGCCTGTAACCTGTCGAGTCGGGGCCGTTGCCTATCTCTCCTCTCCTCCAGAAGCCCAGGTTCCATGTGCTCCAAGTCAGGGAGGCCTCTAGTTCCTTCATCTGCCCTGGAGTTGCTGGCGATGGGCTGGCGGCTCCCACACTCTCCAGCTCCGTCCCCGGCCCTGGTGTGTACACATCCCCTCCCTCGTTCAGGCCCCGCTGCATAGTCTGCGGGGCTGTTTGCTAAGAAATTATTGAGCATTTTAAGAGCGTGACAACAGAGCGTGAAACCAAGCCCCAGGCCCTTCTAAGTGTGGGCCCTGTGTGTCGGCACAGGCTGCACCCATAAAACCAGCTCTGCCCCCTGCAAGTCCTTGGCCCTCCTTGGCCCACCCTATCTCCGTCCTGGGCCTCATCTTTGAGGCCTTGGCAGGTCTGAGGAGACACCCCACTGCCCAGCCCCTGCTCTGTTCCTTCACGTCTCACACCGTCCTCAGTGGCCGTGTCCGATGTCCCACGCGGACCTGCCTCCCAGCCACAGTGAGGCAGCCGGGGTCTCACCATCCCGTAGCACCGCCCATCCCAGACAGCTGGGGGCGCTGGTGGTGGTGGCCAAGTCTGGGGGTCCCCTCGGCTGCCCGTGGTGTGCCGAGCCAGGGCTCTGGTCGGGGCTGGGCGGTGGAGAAGCTCCTGTCCCGACCTTCTGGTCCCCATCAGAGCCGGTCTCCCTGAGGGGAGGGGGGCGGGGGCGTTCAGGGCCACTTGGCCAGCTCCAGGCCAGGCCTCCGTGCAGCCAAGCCCGCTTGCTCTGTTCTTTGTCCCTGCCGCCCAGCAGCTGGCCCAGCCGCCAGCTGGCAGGAGGACTGCCTTGGGGGCTTGTGGGGCCCGGGTCCAGGAGTGTCCGGACTCGGGAACTTGGCAGTTGCGCTGGACTCTGGCGGCAGCCGCCGGTGAGGTCAGGGAGAGCAGGCGCCCCTGCGGGGACCGGCAACCACTCCTCCGGTTGCAGGGAAAGGCCAGGTCCGGAGGGAAGGTAGGTCTGACAGTAGCCAGACACCAGCCGCCCCTGGGCCCTGGCCGGTCCCTCGGGCCACAGCCTGGGGAAGACACTCTGCAGCGTCATCCCCAGGCTCCCACCAGCCTCAGGGGCGATAACGCCCACCAGCCTGGGTCTCTTTAGGGCCTGGGAGGGGCCCAGGCCTACAGGGTCTCCTTCCCATTTATTCGCACAAAAGCCGTAGGAGGTGGATCCTGTTATTACAATGAGAGTCAGATTAACTGAGAAGCCAGCTCCGGGCCATGGGGCTGCCATGTTGTCGCTGGCGCTGCCCTTCCCTTGCAGATGTTTGCAGGGCGTCTGCCTAATGTGCTTAAGCTCTGCTTAAGCTGCGCTGCCCTTTGAATTCTTATCTGGCCCATTGTGACGTGCAGGGCACGCACGGGGCCTGGCACACAGCAGGAGCCCCATAAGGAACAAGGGAAGGAAGGAAGGAGGGGATTGCGTCCGGATTGCAGGATTAGGGTGGCCTGACGCCCAGCCTGTGCCCCTACACCTGGCTGGGTGGCCTCCCTCGCACCCAAGCGCCCTTGACAAATGGCTGCCAGGCCAGAGTAGGCCCAGAAGGGGCCCTGCGTCCAGCTCAGGCTGGGCAGGGGTGGGACTGAGCCTGGCTCCCCGGAAGGAGCCAGCCTCTCCACTGCCAGTCGCGGGGCCTTCCCGAGGCTCCGAGGAGGTCCTTCCTGGGACACTGCTGGCCAGCTGGCTTCCGCTGGGTTATTGCCTTGGGAGGCAAGGATCGTGTGGTTGTGAGAGTCCGTCTCTGTGTCCGTGCGGCTGGGTGGCAAGGAGGCATCACCAGGCAGGCCTCTTCTGGAAGAAACACCTGCACTGATTACCTGCTCTGGTGCTCAGCTTTCCTGGGGCCGCTGGAAGTCAGCTTCGGCAGAGTGGCTGGAGCTGCAGCCTCCGGGCCAGCACCCCACCATCTGGAGCATCTGTGGGTGTTCGCCCCAGCCACCTTTGCAGCCAGCACTGCCGGGCGCTGTGTCTGCTGGAACAGCTCTCGGGAGGGGCTGCTAAGGGCAGGCAACACTTCACTCCCTCTCCTGTCCTTTCACTGTATATACTCAAATATCTCCGAGCCGCACCCTGTCCCAGGCCCGGTGCTAACTGCGTGGGAAGCTCAGCTCAGACTCAAGGGACTCACAGTCCAATCTGGGAGGGCCCTCTGTCACCAGAGTGATGGCCAGCACTGGGAGCCTGGGGAGGGTGCCCCTACCTTCTAGGCTTGGGGCTGCGTGAGGCAGAGGGTAGGGACCCACTGGGAGACTGGCTAGTTAGTGGCCCCTCCCCCATGCCTTTCTTCTGTCACCTTTGCCCTCAGCCCCCACCCAGGTTCTCCTTGTCCTGCCCACCTCCCCACATTGTTCTTGGGAAAAACTTTTTTTTTTTTGTCTTTTTGTCCTTTTATGGCCGCACCCGCAGCATGTGGAGGTTCCCAGGCTAGGGGTCCAATCAGAGCTGTAGCCGCCAGCCTTCGCCACAGCCACGGCAACGGCAACGGCAACGTGGATCCGAGCGGCGTCTGCGACCTACACCACAGCTCACGGCAACGCTGCATCCTTAACCCACTGAGCAAGGCCAGGGATCGAACCCGCAACCTCATCGTTCCTAGTCAGATTCGTTAACCACTGAGCTGAGACGGGAACTCCCCTAAAGCCTACTCTTAACACAGCAGCCAGAACACCCTTTGCAAAGATGTTGGCAGAGCTCCCTCCTCTGCCCCAAACCCTGCAAAGGCCCATCTCACTCGCACCCATGTTTCTGATGTGGCCCTGCTCCCTCTGCTCTCCTTCCCTCTGCTCCAGCCAAGCCTTGGGCTGCCTGACTGATCCTCAGATGCACCAGGCTGCCCCTGTTGTGGGACCTGTGCTCAGCCTGAAAAACACCTCAGCCCAGATCCACTCTCTGTCTCAAGGCTCTCCCTCGCTGCCTTCGAGTTGGGCTCAGATATCACTTCTCACCTGTTTAAAACTCCCCCATGCCCCCAGAAATGACCCTCCGGAACCTCCTTTTCCAGATCTGTTTTTCCCCCATAGCACTTATCTTCTAACATTGCGTGCGATGAGCTCATTTATTATACGTATTGATTGTGGTCAGTCTCTTCCTGCTAGAACGTGAACTCGGTGTAAAGGACGGGCTCTGTTGTTTTTATTCACTGATGTATCCCAAACATACCCACAGCAGCACTGGACACACAGTAAGCCCTTGATAAATGTTTATTGAATTTAATTGAAGTCACTTACACTTTGGTATAAGTCAATGTACATGATTTCCCTCCTCATCACATTCTAAGTTTGTTTGTTTGGTTTTTTTTGGCTGTGCCTGTGGCATGTGGAAATTCCCAGGGCCAGGGAACAAGCCCACGCCACGGCAGCCACCTGAGCCACAGCAGTGACAATGCCTGATCCTTCACCCACTGAGCCAAGTTTTCCCCCACTGCTTTAAGAAGTTTGTTTTTTTTTTCTCCTGCATCACAGGGCCCTTGGGAAAAGCATTTTGGGGGCTGTGAGTTTCATAGTCTTGAAATAATGCTGAGTGGCTGGAGGACCCACAGTGGAGCCAGGACTCAAGAGAGGAGAAGCCGTGAGAACTGCCTCATGCCTCGCAAAAAGCAGGGGGTGGAGGTGGCAGCCTCCTGGGTGGGACAGAGAGAAAAGGGACAGTGCCCCACACAGGCTTATGAGGTGACTGCAAGCGACTGCCTCAAAGAGTGGGGAGGAGAGAAGTGAGAAGAACCCGACAAGGGTGAATCTTTGGGGTTCAGGCCTCCAGCCCATTTTCACGGCAGGATGGGCTCAGGAGGCAACCTGGACTTTCCATCAGGAAGGTGTCTGGTCTCTGCTGGATGACATGCCACTGGGGGCCCAGTTACTGAGAAGCGACTCAGTGGGGCCCCCTTTCAAGGCCCAGAGTAGATTTGTTGCTTATGCCATTGTCAACTTTCTAAAATGTTTCCTTTGTCGTGACTTTTTTCCTCATCCAAAATATACATTCACTTTCTATACCTTATTTGTATTTGTAAATTTGTACTTTTTTAAGACAGGTTCCCCAGTTTGTATAAACTCAGGCTCCACGAAAGCTGTATCTGCCCAAGTGGGCAGATTGAGGGCTCTGGCCCAGGCTCCCATGGCGTGAGCTGTGTCGCTGAAGGCGGCTGCATTGCTGCCCTTTTCAGCCATGTAATAAGAGTTTGATGTCTCTGAGCCAGTTTTGAGTCCTGTTTTCTTTTTCTGTGCTCCTCCCAACCCTGCCTCAGAACTGAAGCGCTGTGCAGAGTCGGAGGACTTGTGGGATTGGAGCGCCCTCCGCTGGGAGAATAGAGGTACAGCCGGAAGAGCCGTGAGGGCTGGGAGTGGCTGTATTGAAAGCCCACTGTTCAGATGCTGGCTAGAAAGCAGGCAGGTCGGGGGTTAGTACCCGGGCAAGCCGTTTCTTGGGCATGGACACTCTTGCATACACATATCATGTTCTGTGATTCAAATGTGAGCATGCTTTTTGTACACGTGCTCCATTTCCGCTGCACCTGGGGTAACACCTCCTGGGGTGAAACTGCAATGCAATTCTGACGTAACCTCCTGGAGTGAGCATCAGACTCCGCAGGTTAAAGGGTCAGCACCCCCCCACCCCCACCCCACGACACACACACACACACATCCTGTCCCCAGGACACTTGCATTTCTGAAAAGCCAGCTACAAAGTAGAGGGATCCTATGGCCCTTTTAGATTTGATAATTCACTGTGATGACCTATAGAGTGAGTTATAGAACTCACTAAAAAGTATGCTTATGACAGCAGTTTTTTTAATGAAGGATATGATAGCCAAGGGAAGAGATTCGCAGGGCAAGATATGAGAGGGAGGGCAGAGCTCCTGTGCCCTCGCGCCCTGTAGTCGGGGCAAATCATCTCCCAGGAAGCTTCCACTGAGCCTCCGTGTCCAGCATTTCACTGGGGCTTCATTACTCAAGACATTGAATAAGGGCGAGCGCAAGAGCGCAGACTCCACCCCCCTGTGCTCCTATTGGCTGAACGTTCCAACATCTGCTCACGTGATTGGTCTAGCCTTCTGGGGCCCCCAACCTGATTGCATATTGAAGACACTCGCGTCACTCAAGAAGGTCTGAGGGTTTCTAAAGACTGTGCCAGGAACTGGGAAAAAGACCTATGTTCTTGATTCTACTAAAACACACAGATGCCCACACAAGAGCTAGTCTCATTCATCCTGGTCACGCAGCAGCCAGCCGGACAGCCCCACCCCATTTCATCCACAGACTCCCTAATAAGTGGCAAAACAGCAAAACAGCCCTCCAGGGGTCATACAACTGTCCCCCTTAAAAGGCAGTGCTGAGCCCCTAGAGACCCACCCCACCTCCACACCGCCCTTCTCCTCCAGGATGTCTGCTTCCTGAAGGAGAGCTGTTCCTTTCCTCTAGTTCAAGTCTACTGGTCCTCAGTCAGTGTTTAGGACACAGGCTTGCCTTGCCAATCATTGTTTTCTTTTGTTTAAAACAAAACCAAGCAAAACCGATCTCAAGGCCCCACTTGACAAGGCAGGTTGGTCGCCTGAGGTCATTGCAGCTGCCACCACGGCCACACATCAAAGGCTGAAGCGGGCACCGCTGACCCATAGGTCTGGCACCCAGAACCACCCCGCCAGCATTGCCGCCACCACTGCTCAGGAATTCGGCCCAGCGGCAAAGCCATAGCTGCCAGAAGGAGTTCTCTGTGCTCTTTGCTTCTTTGGCTGTTGGCTCCTAACCCGAGCCCAGAGAGTGCTCTGGGCATGTGCCCGTGTCCCAGCTGCAAGTCCCAGCTGTCCCTCCCAGGGACACCCCCAGCCCAGGAAGGGGGTTCAGACCTCAGCAACCAAGGAAAAGGCCATGTGTCCACTGTGTCCCCTGCATGGCCTACACAGTGCTGCTGGTCCCCCGCCCTCCCACCACCTCCAATTTTTAAGATTCTGGACAAATTCTTTTGATTTCACTTAGGTCTTAAGCCTTGGACTCAGGTCTTACGGTTTAAGCTCTTGGAATGTCTGCTACAGTGTTTCAGAGACCCAGTACCTGGGTGTTTCAAAAGATGGCCGCACAACAGAATTGATGGCATCTCTGCAGCGCCAGGACGCAGGTTCAATCCCCTGTGGTGGTGCGGTGGGTTATAGGATCTGGAGTTCCCTTAGTTGCCATGTAGGTAGAAACTACAACTGGGACCCCTGGCCAGAGGACTCCTTATGTCGAGAGGAGGCCAAAAAGGGGGGGGGAGGGGAGATGGCTGCTCGGTTTGGCCACTAATGTACCCCACTGGGCCTGCAACTCTCCACACGCCTCTCTCTCAGGAGAAGAATTCCACTGTAATGAGGCCAAGCCTGGGTCTCAGGTGTTTCACGTGCAACTCTATGCAGAAGGGTACCAGTATCTTCCCTATTTACAGAAAAGGAAACTGAGATTCGGGGAGGTTAGTGACTAGCTCAAGGTCACAGAGCTGATCATTGGTAAAGCCAGACAGAATTCAAACCGAGAACTGCCGTATGCCAGAATTCGCATGAGATGTTCCCCACTCTTCCTTCTCATCTCCCCTTGGAGAATGCAAGGGGCAGGGAGGGCACATCAAGCTGAACTTGAGAATTCAGCCACAATAGAGCATCGTCATCATCTCTGCCTTTGCCTCCTCCCCACTGGCTGGTCCAGCCTGGCCTGGAGCTCCTGCTTGCTTATCAATTGAAGTATTCCTCTGTTTGTTGCAGAAAGGACGTAAACTGAGAACGCACATTTAAACTTCCCCTTGTAGACACAAAGCTGCGAGGAAGCTACAGAGGGGCAGAGAAGTGCGGTGGCTAAGACCTCAGAGAGTCAGAGTCACTGCCAGGGTCTGAATCTCAGCCGTGCTGCTTATTAGCAGAAGGCTCTGAGTCGGATGCTTAACATCTCCCTGCCTGCAATTCCCAGCTTTGAAATAATAACAGACCTCACCTCCCACAGTCCCTGTGAAGATGCAGTTAGTGCACAAAGCTGGGCGCGGAAGGCGGGCGCGCCCCGGGTGCCATTCCCCTGCACCGCAGCAGACCCCTTCGGTGCTGGACTACCGGCCAGGGCCTCTGGGCCATCTTTGACCTGACAGCCTCTGCTCTCCCTCCACCTTGGTCTTCAGCTCCTGCAGGTCTCCTGCCCGCCAGCCTCCTGACATGGCAAGCTGATACAGCACGAGGCATCCCATTCCCAGCGGGTGTGTTCCTTAACGCCGTGGTCTTGCCCAGCCTGGAGTCTGGTTGGCTGGGGGCGGGGGCTCAATGTTTATGATGCTTGTACTGAGCACCAGATTTCCTTCCTCACAGCGAGAGTGCAAGATAGCTGTAACCATGATTCACAGTGAGGACACAGAACCTCGGACAGGTCTGCTCACGGGTCAGGCTGCTGAACCCTTTGGAGCTCAGATTTCATGCCAGACTCCTCTGGGGCAGAAGTTTGGCAGGTCAGGGAAACAGCATGGCAAGGACCACAGAGCAGCCTGATCAGATCTAGCACAGCCCTCAGGTGGACTTTTGGAGCTGACCTGACACCTAGTGGCCACGGGTAGGAATTACTCCGCCGTTGGGCAGGTTCCAGGGCGGCTGCAGGTCAGGTTTTGGGGGGGGCCTGAGTGATGGGGGATGGCAGGTGTCAAGGGGTGCCTTGGAGGGTCCAAGGTGATGGGGGAGATTTTAGCTTCTCCATATCCTCATCATTCCCCCAAAACTAGCCAAACAAAAAATAACATTTAATAAGAAAATGTGCTTTTTATGCAAAAGATGAATAAAAGTGTCTTGAGAAAACATTGCCCTGTTTATGGATCCTAAATCTATAGCCCCTAACACATTTTGATACTTCATAGCCTCATAATCTTCAGGGTTTCATACAGAATCAGTAACTATTAGATGCTCCGTATGAGCATGGACTTGGTGGAGAATTTTATGGATTATAATAGCCTCAAAAGACATGCTCCCTGACTTTGGGGGATCTGATTTATTTGGGGAGTCAGAGCAAAGATACATACTCTAATGGGAAGGGTGGGTGTGAGTTTCAGCCTCCAAGCTCATTATTGCATTTCTTTCTTTTCTTTTCATCATCCTAATTTTGACTCTGAGCCCGTATACCATCCAGTTAGTGGATATTCAACTTCAGGCTAGGACCTTGAATAAAGGAAGGGAGAGGAAAATATACCGTGGGGAGGGGGACAGAGATTATTTCAAATAACGATTCTGCCACCTGTGCAGAGAGGGCTCAACATCACCCCCACCCTTAGTGCAAAACCGAAGTGAGGTGTTCTCTTCTGGCACAGCGGGTTAAGTGTCCAGTGGTTATCCTGGCAGCAGCTCGGGTCACTGCTGTGGCGTGGATTGGATCCCTGGCCTGGGAACTTCCCCATACCACAGGCATTGGCCAAAAGAAAAAAAAAGTGAAACCCAAGGGCTGGTGCCTTGATTCCTAGATGCCATTCTAGCACTCCATGGGTACTCCACAGTGTCCTGGGCACCCCCAAACCCTCCCAGCTTTCCACCACTTGCCCCAAACAATTGCCAGGTGAATTTGATTTCACAGATAATTTTTATTGAGCACCTACTATGAGCAGGCACAGTGCAGGTGCTACAGAGGTGTGTAAGGCAGTTCCTGCCCTTGTTTGTCCCACAAATGACAACGTCAATCACAACCCTTGAAGGTACCAGTTCCCCGGACCTGCCCAGTGTGTGCTGGGCTTGGCTAAACCTGCACTTCGGCTGCAAAGCTCCTCCTGCTCCTCAACCCCCGTTTCCCAGGGAATTTTACAAAGAACTGCAGAATGGCGGGTTCCTAGAACAGATGGGCGTCCTTTTTTTCAGCTGCCCCACTTTTTCAGGCAGAACCATGAGGCTCCAAGGTGGCCAGGTCGTACCAAGGCCATGGCTGGATGCCAGCTCTCTCTGTCTCCTGTCCCGGGCTCTCTCCACGTGACCCCCGGTGTTTGCCTCTAAAGGCCTCTGTCCCCATTCCCTGAGCATCTGTTCCCTCTGCTACGGCCTTCAGTGTCTCGGTCATCTCCCCTTGACACAGTTTAAGAGCCAGGTCTGTGCTGACTGCTCTTATGCACTGATCTCTTCCCACTGTTCCTTTCCTGCCTCCTGGCAACCTCATGCCTTCCCAATTTGCCTTCATGGCTCTAACGAGGCCACCAAGGACGTGCCCCCTCAAACCAGAGGGTGCCCCCCCTGGGGAGAAGGGCACGCCACCAGCAGCCCGAGGTCCCAAGCCAGACTTTATTGGCTTGCTCACAGCCCTGGCCTTGGTGTCTGTCTGCCGAGGTTTCAGCCAGCGCTCCGCCTCCTCCCGGCTGCCAGCCACTGTGCCATTTCTCTGTCGCCGAGACTGCTTCCCAGACCAGACTTGTTGCTATAACTTCGCCATTTTCAAGAAACTGGTTTGAAAGGTAAGGGGATAATGCTGAGAGCCAAGGCAGCCTCACGGCTGATCAACGAGCATGTTTAGACAGCCTTGAACCCAAGAGAGACCATTTGCAAACCCGTCCCTCATCCTGGCAGAGCACTGAACGTGGTGAGGTTCAGTGTCTGAACGGGGATGCGATGGGTTCACGTTGCCGGCAAGGCTTTGGAAGCAGATTTAAATTCAGAATGTGCACCAGTTCGTCCTGGGGCCACTCTGCCAGGCCCACATTAGAGAGTCACGTGTGAGCAAACACTCCATGCAAAAGAATGCTGGTGATTATTATTTGTAGTCACAAAACGTTGAAAACAACTTACGTGTCCACAAAATGAGACGAAATCATGAGAATTCTTTCTGCACTATGAAATGCCATGCGGCAGCTAAAAACACTGAACTAGATCTAAACACGCCAACACGGACAGTTCGCCGAGATATATTGTAAAACAGAGCAAGTTTGAGGAATGTGGCAGTGTGATTCTATTTATGATAAATAAGAAACGTGTGTGTGTAAAATAACATAGCAAAACACATTTGTACTCTAAGCCGGCCACATGCCAGGTAGTGTTCTAAATGCTTCAACTCATTTAAACCTCAAAAGCTCCCAGCATTGTAGGAACTATTATTCATCCCATAATACAGATGGGGAAACTGAGGCACGGGGAGGCTAGGTTAATTACCCAGGGTTCCATAGGAGCAGAGATGGGATTGGAACTCAGGTAGCTTGGTCCCAGAGCCCATGTTTTTAACAATTACAGGACATACGCATATGTGTGCGCGCGCACACACACACACACACACACACTTGACTGCAAGTACATGGGAAAAGTGATGAAAACGTGCACCTGGCGTTGTGCACACGTGCACTCTGGGAGCAGAGGGAACCATGGGGATTAGGTAAAGCAGGACCTCCACTTTCTCCTTACTATACATCTGTGGATTTAGAATTTTTACAGGAAGATATTATTTGTAACACAAAAACAAAAATTAAGAATTCATGCAACAGTAAAGACGACAACTCTGCTTTTCGATCAGAACTAACAGAGCTGGAGTGAGGGGGTTCCCTGAGGGGAATTTGAGGTGCCCACAAGAGCTCCCCACTTGCATCTTGAAACCCCAGTTCTGCCTCTCGATGACCATGGGACTCCATCTGCACAGCTGGAGGGTTGCTGGACCTGGACCTGGACCTGGTTACCTGATCTCCACCTTGGGATCTTGCCCGCCAATGTCCCAGGGAACAGGAGGCGGCACTTTAGGAACGGCAGGCAGGGAGCTCCAGGATGGGCACATGAATAGCACGGAGTGGGGGTCCTGGGGGTGTGTGTGCAAGCCTGAGCCGCCCCGGGGGAAGGGCCTGCTGGGTGCTGGTGTCACTCTTGAGTGAAAGCACCATATTATTTATGTGCAGTCCCCCCTTGACTCTTATGAAACTCTCTTGGGTCCTGTGCTTGTCGTCCCATTCTAATGACCTGGAGACGGAGAGCCCCGCGCACGACTGCGCCCTTACGGGAGAGCAGGCTCTGCAGCTGGGTCAGTCTGCCCCACGGCTTCTCCACGGGGAGGTGCTGATGGAGGCAAGGACAGAGGTGCTGGGAGAAGGCTTGTGGGGCAGGGTCAGACAGGGGCCTCTGACAGATCCCTTAGGGACCCCAGGAGACACAAAGCTGCAGGGCCTTATGGACCAACCCGCAGACCAGCGGGGTCCTGTGGCCTTGACGAGGGGGTCTAGCATGGTGGTGTGGGTTCCGGAACCACGTAGACCTGGGTTCTACAGCCAGGGCTGCCCCTTTCTGGCCCTGAGCACCTGGCCGTGTGCTTTCCTTCTCTAGGGCTCGGTCTCATCACTCACAGTGTGGGGGCGATAAGAGTGGGGGCTGGGCGCTGTGAGAAATCAGGCACCTGTCTGGTGACAGGTGGAGGACCTGGCCCGAGGCGAGGGCTCACACATGTCGGGTACTGCTGTGAACGTGCGTTATCGTGGTCCTTTCTCATCTCTTCAAGGAATTCAGCCGAAGTCAAGACCTGCCTGGCTGCCTGAGCTCCCGCCGAATTGAAGGACACACCCTGCAGCCTCACGTTTTGACCTTGGCACTTGCTGTCCTCCGTCCCTTTTTCTGTCTTAACCCTTTGATGCCTCCTTTTCAGGCCACCGTGTACCTGGACACCACCCATACCACCCCTCTCACCAGGTTAGGGCCTAACCGTTCGTTCCCTGTGTCACTTTCCTATCTGTTCCAGGGTGTTCTCAGCTAAGGCGCCTTAGAGAGAACTGAGGGCTTGCCCAGCGCAGAAGGGCGGCCCGTATGGGGTCGGGTTGCGGGGCCCGGGCTGACCTGAAATCCACCACGCCTGTCTTCTCATCCAGCCTCTTTATCAGCTCCCTGACTTGGTACCGATTTAAGGGGACTTTGTTCTGCTGAAGAGGTGGATAGAACATTCAAGGTCAGTGGAGCTTTCTGCTTCTCCCCGCTCTAGACAACCCCCCAACACCCACACCACTCCACACACACACACCACACACCACACATAATCCCTCTCTCTCTCAGGACCACAGCTGGCAACTGAGGGTTCAGAGGACACTGAACCCACAGCATGCAGGGCAGGAAGCCCCCCGCCAGTGGGTCATTGCCAAGACCCCAGAGCTTCCCCCCTCTCTGGGGAGCAGCAGGGGTGAAGGAGACGGGGGGTCCCGGAGGAGTGGGCAGTTCATCTACCGCCCTGCTTCCGAGTCCCCTTCACCACAGGCCTGGCCCTGAGGGTCCTGGGCCCCCTTGAGTCCTATTCCTGCAGGGCCCAGTCCCTCTTAGGGCTGCCCGGGTGCCCCATCTCTTCACATCTGCATTTCAGGGGCCCCTCAGCACCTCCACCATATTGGGGGGTGGATTTCAGGCAAGGTGGTGGGACTAAAAGTGAAATATCGGGGCTTTGGGATGCGATCTCTTCTCCCACTCTCTTTTATTTTTATTTATTTATTTATTTATTTATTTATTTATTTATTATTATTATTTTTTGCTTTTTGGGGCTGCACCCACGGCATATGGAGGTTCCCAGGCTAGGGGTCGAATCGTAGCTACAGCTGCAGGCCTATGCCAGAGCCACAGCAACACAGGATCCGAGCCACGTCTGTGACCTACACCACAGCTCACAGCAACGCCGGATCCTTAACCCACTGAGCAAGGCCAGGGATCAAACCCTCAACCTCATGGTTCCTAGTCGGATTCATTAACCACTGAGCCAAGATGGGAATTCCTCCCACTCCCTTTTAAAAATGTGCCCAGTGGCCAGATGCGGTGGGAGGAAGGCCTAGAAGATGAAGAACGTGTCCTCAGGTGGTGGCATCTTGGGCCACCAGTGGCACCTAGCTGTGCAATACAGAGAATGCCTCCGGTTGGCGACTGAGGGAGTCTTGGCGTCCCTCTGGGTCCAGATAAAGGAGGTGGATACCCACAGCCAATCCCAGGAGCTCGACAAAGTGCTCATGCTTTGTCTCTGTCTCTGTCTCAAGCACACACACACACGCACACACACACGCACACACACACACGTATGTGCACACACATGCACACAGTGCCTCTGGCCACTAGAAATCCACGCACCTGTACCATAGCTCTCCGGAACTCGCCCACAGGCATCCTCATCTCTCCACTAGGGTTCAAGCTCCTGAAGAAGTCCAGGACTGGGATTTTCTGTTGGTCTGCATAGCTCTGAGAGAAGCAGGAGACGCCAGGAGCAAACACGTGACCTTGAGCAGCCATACCAGCCTCCATCCCACCCCCTTTCCGTCTGTACTGCGTGTTCGCCCCACCCGCACTGGGCGGGCTCTCCTGTGTTCCTAAGGCGTCTGGGTCGAACCTCAGTCAGCTGAATTCTGCACAGTTACTGAGTGCTGCAGCAGATACCAGGGGCGGCCCTCGACACCCTCTCTGTTCCTTCTTAGCACGCCTCTCTACAATGCAGAGGCTGGAAAATTAAAAATCATCATTCTCCAAAGCCCCTTGAAGTTACGGGTCAGAAAGGGGTGGGTTTCGCTGAGCACTTGGATGAAACGTATTGTGACCCATCCGATTTGGGGAGAGCAGGCCGCCGGCAGCTGTGGGGGGCTTCCTGATTCAGCAGGTGGTTCCTGGTTGGGTAGCCTCCTGACCGAGGCAGAGGCAGCAGCCGTCTTGGAGACCCAGCTGGGGTGTCTGAGGAGCCACTTCTGGAATCTAAACCTAGAATCTATTTTATCAGCCCTCCTAATGTCTCTGTTTTCTATCTTTGCTGAGCGATCCCTTTTCACTTAACCTGGCTAGGGTGCATTCTGTTGTCTGCAGCTAAGAACTTTGACTGGCATAAGAGACCAATACGTTGGTAGGTGCTTTTGATCAAACCCAAGGTAGCCGCTGCCCTGGAGGAGTCCAGAGTCCTGCAGCGAAAGGGTGAAGCAGAGGGCTGCGGGAGCACCTGGCCAGGGCATTTATACTCTGGACCAGGACAGCTGAGAAGGGCTGCCCGGGGACGTGGCAGTGGAGACCTAGAGAGCGAGTGGGAGCGAGCGGGACACAGAGGGCGGAGGGAAGGGTGCTCCAGGCACAGGGACCTGGAGTTAGTGTTAAGAGAGGACTGATGCACACGGGAAGTGGAGAAATGCGGTGGGGTTGCAATGTGGAGGAGAGGGGAGAATGGGAGGTGGCGCCAGAGCGGGAGGCGGGGCTTTCCCACCTCGGGCAATGTTGCCATCGTTCTTTCAGTCCATCGGGCTCAGAAATATGGGGTTGGCTTTGGGTCTGTCCTCTTCCCACAGACTTCCCTCCTCCCAACACGTGCGCGCGCGTGCATGCACACACACACACACACACACACACACACACACACAAAACCACCCACCAAGTCCCAGTGGCATATGCCCTGCGGAACCCAGGTGGTAAACAGTCAGCACCAGCAGCAGACTCGTCACCTGCCCGTCGGGGTGAGAACAGCGACATCCCTTCCGGCTCTGATATTCTCTGAGCTTTTACTTCCACCGCTACGTCTGACTCCTGTGACTGCCTGACACGATCTAAGACTTGAGCCAGGGGCAGGGGACCCCTAGGTATAAAAGACTTGAGGGTTAGCTGAAGTCGCCCAAGAGCCGTCCTTCCCGCAGGTTCAGGATGTCTTGGCATCCTTACCAGCTACTGGAAGGAGCCCACATTAATCTGTGTGCTTAATGCCAGACCTTGTTTGAAGCCCATCACATAGAGCATAGAATGTAATCTTCACGGCAGCCCTGTTGGGTGGATGCTATTATTATGCCCATTTTACAGGTGAAGAGACTGAGGCCCTGAGCATTTCAGGGACTTGTCATGGAGGAGCCCGGCTGGTGGAAACCATCCCATTCCAAGGCCGTCCCACTTCAGCCAGTTCTCAGCCCTTGCCTTCCTCTGGGAGTGACAGCCCTGCTGAGGGATCTGACAGCCCGAGGCAAGATTCCACGGCCGAGACCTTCCTTGTCAGAGAGGCCTGCGCAGACACTCCGGGGGAGGAGACACTCTGGGAAGCTGAGCCAAAGGTCAGCTCTCTCCAGGGGTCCCTGGGGGCTCTTAGAGCAAAGCAGGGCTCACCTGGATCAGTTTCATGGCGCTCGTCCACTTGAAGAGGGTTTTCTTGATAGAGAGGCCTTGCACCCCCTTGTACAGCACGTCCAGCTGAGGGTGGACGGCGCACACGCCGTCCAGTGTTTTCACGAACTGCTCGGACACCAGCACATTCTGATGCAGGGAGAGAGGGAACCGTCCGGGGGAGGGCCCTGCCACGGTGCAGCCTCCCAGACCAGCGGGCACCCAAGCCCCAAGCTAAGCCAGTGTGTTGTCTTTTCTAGTTTGTTCTGCAGTGCTGCTCAGAGACTAGGACGGTCTTGGGGTTTGACCTGTAAGTTTCCCGTGGGATGTTGATCAGATGTCCGAGTTGGTGCTGGGGACCTGTCAACATACTGTCAACTCAGCTCTGCTCTCTGAAGGTGAGCGCTAGTGTCTGTGTGTGATAGCTAGGACACAGCTATGGGGTTGATAGATGAGACACAGCTGTGGGGTTGCAAGATCCCCCCCCTCTGCCGCAAAGGCCCTGAAAAGCCCATTTCTACACCAGTGCTGGTCTTCAGAGCAGGTGCCCTGGCAGAGCACCCCTCACTCCAACCATTCCATCAAGGCTCAAAACGTGCTGTGAGCCCCGCCTAGTGCAAGTGTCCCCCAAGCCAGGGTGGAGCTGCAGGAGACATGTGTTCTGTGAAATAGCATTTGAGGGAGTTCCTGTCATGGCTCAGCAGAAATGAATCTGACTAGTATCCACGAAGACGCAGATTTTGATCCCTGACCTCTCTCAGTGGGTTAAGGATCCTGTGTTGCTGGATTTACCGCTAGCCTGGGAACTTCCATATGCTGCGGGTATGGTCCTTAAAAAAAAAAAGCTTTTGATCAAACCTGGTTTCCCCCAGCATGACTGACCTGCTTCATTCCTCAGATGTGTTTCTGAGTAGCTTTGCCTTTTCAAAGGATTAAACCTTCAACCTTAAGGGCTGAAGACTTACACCCTCCCCTTTGTAGATAGTCTAAAGAAAGTTCTAGAAGCATCTACCATGAAGGGATCCTAAGACCGCTGCGAGTTATGGCAGCAGAGCGGATAAAAGGGAAAGAAAAGGCCAATTCAGACCTATTCGTTCTGGCAGGCTTGTTGAATGGCAGTGTGATCCTGGCTCATGGGTTCATTTGCTGTCTTGGGGCCTAAACAGCACCATTTCTAGCAGTCCCCCAAACACCCCAGGGCAGGGCCAGGTTTCATACCTTCCAACCTGCCCTCTGGGGCTGGGGGCTGGGGGAGCGAACTAAATGCTAGGAAGATCTGTACCTGCGGCAGAGGTTTGGGGTGGGGCGGGTGGGGGCTCAGGCAGCCTCCTGGGGTGCAGGTGGGAACTGTAGTGGGGGAGTGCTCTGAGGACAAAGATCCTAGAACTCAGCAAGGAGCCCAGGGCAGGATGGAAGGGGAGAGGGAACACAGTGCAAAAAAAAGGCAGGCATGTTTTTATCATGTTGGATGATCTGGGGCAAATCTAAACCCCAATTTTCCTTACTCGTCAGTTACAAGAAGCTTGGGTTTCACATGCAGAAATATCATCGCTGATAGAATCGTAAGGCATTAACATCTTAATACAACAACCTATGAGTGTGGCATTAAACGAATGGAAAAGGACTTTAACACTGCACCTGTACAGAACTCTAGAGTAGAAGGCAGAATGCCTGGGTTTACTCCTTGCTGTGTTTCTTGCTTGCTGTGTGGTCCTGGGCAAGTGACCTAACCTCTCTGTTTCAGTTTCCTTACATGTAAACTGGGGAAAACGAGGGAAAGAACTTGTTATGGATTGAGTTGTGCCCCCCACAATAAAAGGTGTTGAAAGCCTAACCCCTTTATCGGGAAAGAGGGTCTTTGCCGATGTTCAAGTTAAAATGAGGTCATTAGGGTGAGCCCTGACTCAATACGACCAGTGTCCTTGTAAAAAGGGAACACTGGGACACAGAGACAGACCTGCACACAGGAGAATGCCCCCAGAGGCTGCACGCAGCTGTTAGGGCGATGTTTCTACAAGCCAAGGAGCAGCAAAGATTGCCAGCAAACTACCAGAAGTCAGGAGAGAAGCAAGGGCCAGATTCTTCCTCACAGCCCTCTGGGGGAACCAAGCCTGCCAACACCTTCACCTTGGACTTCTAGCTTCCAGGACTGAGACCACACCTTTCTGTCACTTAAGCCACCTGGTTGTGTGTCCTTTGCTATGGAGCCCAGGTCACAAAAGCATGCTACTCACCTCCCAGAGCAGGAGCAGAGGAGCTGGTGTCGGTAAAATGGCTTTGGGGTTAAAAAAAAAATTGGATGACAGACAAGGATGGGATACTGTTAGCACCAGCTCCCACATCCAGGGTGATTCAGGCAGAGTAGCTGGCAGAGCAGTCACCTCCTCGGGCTTCCCCCCGCCATCAGATTTTTTACCCTCAAATACTACTCTGAGTAGCGCAGGCTGAGTCATAAAATGTAACACAGGTTTGTATTTGTTTGAATACACAGACTTTTAAAAATCCTGGGATTCTGGAAGCATTCTATGCTCCAGAGCCACCGACAAAGCTGACAGCTGCCAAGTCTGTTCTGGGGTCCCCTGACTTTGTTTCTGCTGTTCCTCCTCGCTGCCCCCAGGCCCACGCTTGGGGGTGTAGGTCCTGGGGTCCCAGGTAAATAATTTCACACCATGAGGTTACTGACTGAGTGGCTATTGCTATGAAAGGACCCCTGGAAGGGGCAGAGTTGTACTCCAAAGGGGGTGGCCTTTTCATGGAGCGTTTGTGTGAGGGCCCTGAGGGCCGATGCTCTTGGACCTGACAGTGGCCATGATAACTGGCTTGCTCCCCGGGGTGAGCGACTACCGTTTGATCACTTACAGAAATGTCAATATCTTCCATCTTGGATTTGGGGTTCCTCTTGATGGAGAGGATAAGTAAAAGAGCCCCATCCATACTTATAGGGTTCAGGAAAAGCTGTGGGACAGTGGGAGAGACAGAAGGAGGCAGAGATGGGGACAGGAGAGCCTGGTTCGGAGCACAGTTCCCATTTCTTCCCATCAAATCACAATCTCTGTCTTCCTCCCAGACATTTCTGTAAGCACCCACATCGCTGTCAGTCTGTCTGTCCACGTGTCCATCTCACTGCTCATCCATCCATCCATCATCCATCCATTCATCCATCCATCCATCATCCATCCATCCATCATCCATCCATCCATCCACCCATCCATCATCCATCCATCCATCTATCCATCCATCATCCATCCATCCAGCAAACATCTAGTGGGGGCCTGCCATCTGCCAGGCACTGGGTGAAGTGCTGAGGGCGGCACAGGCAGACATGACAAGATCTCTGCCCTCAGTTTACACTCTAGAGGGGGTCACAGGCAAACAAGCAAACAAGAGCAGAAATGCGATGATGGCAATGACAGAGGGACCCACTGGTGTGGCAGAAGCAAGGGACTGGGCATCCAGTATGGTGGAGGCAGCACTTAAGCTAAGCCTTACAGGGCTAACGGGGATCAGTCAGGGATGAAGAAGGCAGGGCAGGACCAGAGGAGGGAGTAAGACGCATCAGAGAAGACAAAGGAAGGCAAGTGGAAAGGGGCGGAGGTGCCGGGACAATGCCAAACATTTGGGAGAGAGCAGGGGGAGTGAGTGAGGCCACAGAGTTGGAATGGGCTGGATCACATAGGACACTGTGGGCTTGGCTAAGTGCTAAGGGCACTATCCCAACAGTTCCGGGAGCCACTGAAGTGCGGGGTAGCGGTCAACGGCGGGGAGCATGGAGCCCGGTGGCTCTGCTCACCAACTTTCTGGCCTTGCAATTCCCTGCCCGCTGTGTACCTATTGTCTAAAGCTGCTCTGAGGATTCAACTTCAAGCAAAGCATTCAAAAGAGTGCCCAGTACAGAGTAAGCAGCCCATGAGTGTTAGATATTGTTATTGAAGGCTTTCAGTTGGTTTCCTGATGAGGCTGAAACTTTTATCAAGCACTTGCTTTGTCTTAGGGGTTTCCCAGGCTCTGATGTACTGCAGTGAGAAGGCACAGCCTGGAGCCCTGCCCTCCAAGGGCTCAGCATCCAGAATCTTCTGTGTGACCCACTTCCAGGGGAAACTCCTTATTTTTCCAAGACTAGGAAAAATCTTAGAAGGCTGGGGCTGGCTCTGGAGAGCAACAGATAATTCCAGTGGCAAAACTGATGTGGCTTCACCTATGAACAAACTAAGAGTTACAGTTTAAGCTTTGTTCATTTCACCTTTTAAAATAATTTTAAATATTAAAGTATATAAAATAAAATATTTTGTTATCGTAGAAAAAAAAATTTAAAGAGGTAGAAAAGAATGTTAACGTTGCCCAGCTCCCACTAGTTAGAGAAAAGCCCTGTTGCCATTTTGCCCAGGTGGCTTTTTCAGTCTTATTAAAATTCAGATTCTATGAACTTTCCTTGGCATCACCAGTCACCCAGGCTGAATCCCTTGCAGGCTGAGTCAGTCCTTCTTCTCTGAGTCACACTTGGTGTCCCTGCAGCCAGGCTGGACTCTCAGCTCCCCCAGGCGCTAGATGGCCAACTGGTCTGATCTGCTGTCACCACCGTCACCCAGCTGGTAGGACCCTGAATCCCTTTTGTCACCTCAGCAGCTCTAACGCGGCTGTCCTCTCAGATGGTGGCTCATCTTCACTAATTCCTAACTCCCATTCTTCTGTCACCAGCACCCCCACATCCGCGGTCCCTCTGAGTCATCTCCACAACTTTTTCGAGTCGGAGCTGCCGTAAAAACAAAGTAGAGCTGACTTCCCCCTGCCTCTCGCTGGCTGCACGGCCTAACGAGCCACACAACCTCAGTCTGCTCATCTGACAAGTGGGACTAAGCGACCCAGCTTTGTAAGGTTGGGCCGTGAGTAAGGAGGCAAATCACTTGATAAGGAACTTGGCCGGAGCCCTAGGAATTGCTAACAGAAGGGGAAAGGGGAAACTGCTAATAGAAGCGCCCATCTTTCTCCAACTTCCCGTGGGTTTCTCTGTCATAAATTAACATCTTTAAGCAAGCTAATTTTAAAAATGAAATATGAATTCATTTATTCACTTAATATTCATCGGGCATCTACTATATGCCCAGGACTCTGCTAGGTATAAGGGGTGTAAAAATGGGCGAAACCAAACACGCCTTGGTCCTCACGAAGCTTTCGCGCAGCGGGTGACAGTCAAATAGTCACTCAAATGAGAGCATAAGGAGACAGTCCAGTGAGGGAT
The DNA here is from genome assembly GCA_004024745.2 of Catagonus wagneri. Classification (NCBI taxonomy): domain Eukaryota; kingdom Metazoa; phylum Chordata; class Mammalia; order Artiodactyla; family Tayassuidae; genus Catagonus; species Catagonus wagneri. The sequence continues at coordinate 9,303,082 of PVHT021183631.1, read as the reverse complement.
AAGCGAGCCGAGGAGTCAGCAGGTCTCTGGGGAACTGCTGCTCCAGCTGTGCCCCGAGGCCGAGCAGCACGGGCAAGGCTCTGCGGGGAAAGGAGATCAAAGAAAACCCTGGAGCTGGCGGGAGAGCAGGGGGCAAACGGAGGCTGGGGAAGCATGTGGGGTGAGAGAACTGGATCTGAGCAACCGAGGCCGTGGGGTCTAAGCTGGAGGAGAGGAGGTGGGCAGCGGGGGTGGACGTCAGAGTTACACTCAGAACACACGCTCTGGCCGTGGTGGGGAGAAACTATGGAGGAGACACAGACCGGAGGAAGCAAGACCAGGTAGGAGATGACGAGCCAGGTGAGAGCGGAGAGCGATGCTGGGTTATAGCACAGAGACGCCAAGAGTGTACGTGCATGTGAAGCACAGGATGGATTTTCTCTCCAGCAACATCCAGCGCCACTGTCCTGCTGCCACCACTGCAGCATACACAGACACACTGATGGATGCAGGGACTCATACATGGACGCACACATGCATGGATGTAGCAGAGACACACAGATGCACAGACACACACAGATATACAAGCATGGATGCACACACATGGATACACACAGCACACACACACACACACGCACACATGAATGCACGTACGAGATGTTCCATTCCCAACTCAGGTAAAGACTTTACCTTCAGAACTTTGAGGCTTTCATTCACCTCCAGGCCTTTGCTGAGTTTGGTGATCCCTTCATTACTGATGTGGTTGCAGCTGACATCGAGGTAGGCCAGGCAGCTGTTGAGTCTGAGGACCTCCCCTAGGGCCGCAGCGCCCTCGTTCCCAAAGCTGTTCATGGAGACATCCAGTTTCTTCAGGGCCACATTAACCTGCAGGGACAGGGGAGAACAGCACCAGCATCAAGTCTGCACGCAACTCATCTGGCCAACAGGCCCAGTTTTTGCCCCCTGCTGGCATCCAGGCTCAGTGGTCCATGGGAAAGCGATCTGCCAGATCTTTCCAGAACCCTCCAAGCTGGGCTCAGAGTCTCAAGTACTCCAATTTTTTTTTTTTTTTTTTTTTGGTTTTGTTGTTGTTGCTGCTGTTTTAGGGCCACGCCTAAGGCATATGGAATTTCTGGGCTAGGGACTGAGTTGGAGCTATAGCTGCTGGCCTACACTACAGCTACAGCAACACCGGATTCTGAACCCACTGAGCGAGACCATGGATTAAAACTGTATCCTCAAGGATACTAGTCAGGTTCATTACCACTGAGCCACAACAGGAACTCCTCAAGAACTCTTGAAATTCATTCCTTTTGGGTTCAGGTCTTTCCTTATCTTCTGGCTAACGGGCCCCCTTGAAGTCCCCCAAAGATGCCAACTAGGCCCCAGAGGGTTGAATTTACCCAGGAGGGATTTATACTGAAGAATAACATGTCTAGGAGCTGTGGGAGGTAGACTGACAGTGGGAAGAATACGTGGTGAGAGCTCAGCACGCTCTCATCAACAGCGACCATGAGGGAGAGGTTCAAGACAGCAGACAGGCAGAGGTCCTGGCTGTCCTCACCTGGGCGCATCGCCCTTCTTCGGGAACGTCTTACCCGAAGACCATTGCACAAGGCCACTGCTCCCCGGATGTAGAAGTGGTTCCAGCTCAGATCCAGTGACTGGAGCCCAATGTTGAGTGCTGGGGAAGGAGGGGATCATCTCAGCATCCCCCATCCGGAGGACCCACTCTCAGCATTAGCAGACAGTCATGGCATTGAGGTTAAGGATGGTTCAATCCCCATGCAAAGCAAAACACTGAGGTAATCATTTGTCAATTATTCACTTAAATACAAAATTATAAGATGATTCCCAGTGTTGGTAATAATATAGAAAAATACTCACATATTGCAAGTGGCCAGTAAACGGTATCATCCATTTGGCAAATACTATTTAGTCACAGACATTTTCCTATTAAAATGTGTCTACTCTATCTCACAGCAATATCACCTCTGAGACTCTTCCCACAGTGATAGTACAGGGTATGGGCCGAGGACACGCTTGTGCACGTTCACCACAGCATCACTTATAAAAGTAAGGTCTGTGACTCATAGGGGAAAGCATCATAAATGCCCATCTGGTGGAAAGTTACATAACCATTAAAACAGATGGAGATATCATAGAAAACAGGGGTCATATTTACATAAGAAGACTTTGATGGGCATGGCATGTTGTGTCACATGTTTTTTTTTTAGGCAGACCTACGGAAGCAGTGGTGGCCCCAGAATTTCCATCCAGGAAAGCTTTAGGGACACAATCAGATGGAAGTGCGGAGGCACCTAGAAAATGGAGAAGTTGGGTTTGTACAGAAATTGCAATTTTTTTTTGTCTTTTCGCCTTTTCTAGGGCCGTACCCGCAGCATATGGAGGTTCCCAGGCTAGGGGTCTAATCGGAGCTACAGCTGCCGGCTTATGCCACAGCCACAGCAATGAGGGATCCGAGCCACGTCTGCAACCTACACCACAGCTCACGGCAACGCCGGATCCTTAACCCACTGAGCAAGGCCAGGGATCAAACACGCAACCTCCTGGTTCCTATCGGATTTGTTAACCACTGAGCCATGCTGGGAACTCCTTGTTATTTTATTTTTCATGTTTCTAAGAACCTTGGGTGCTTGGTTTCCTTTTGTCGCTGTCCATCTGCCTTGACCGTTGGTGTATTGGGAGTACTGATCACTGCCTAATTTAGCTGGGGGATCTTTCATCAATATTCTGAATAGAAATATTTTATATTATACAAACACAACGACTATCTACTCCCTATCTGTTGCTTGTCTTCCATCCTATGCAAGTTGTAAACGTATCGTCAAATGTATGATTCATTTTTGTTGCTGTTTCTGCCCACTGTGAGCGTTTCATAATCCTGAGCCTCCTTGAAGTTAGCAAGTTATTTTTCTCTATGTTCTTCTAATCATTTTAAAGTCTTACTTTCTACATTCAAGTGTTTGCTTTGTTGAAAATGCATTTCAGTTGTGTTTTACATGACTTTTTACAATCAGAACATTCAACAACGATAGCAAACAGGAAATGCAGCTTTGACAGCAACCATCCCTCACATCCCTCTCCTTTGCTGGTCCCCTCCCTCCTTGGGGGACTCACCCAGCATCTGTCCCAGGTACTCTCCTGCCTTATCAGAGAACTGGTTGTGACTGAGATCCAGTGTCTTAATTCTGTAGTTGGCCTAAAGAGAGAAAGAGTGGAGAGAGGTAATTTTTGTCTTCTATGTGATATCTATGTGTCTTCTATGTGACTGCCAATACCACACTTAGTGTCATGGGGGAACCTCCATACACTAAGGAGCCTACTGTTCTTAGACTCAGGACTATTCTTTGAGCACCTTCTGTCAAACTGTGGAGAAACTAACACCATCCCAGCAGTCCTACTGCTTGCTTTGTCTTTTTTTTTTTTTCTCCTCTCTTTTCAGGGGCTGCACCTGCAGCACACGGAAGTTCCCAGGCTAGGAGTCCAATCAGAGCAGTAGCTGCCAGCTAACACCACAGCCACAGCAACGCCAGATCTGAGCCACATCTTCGAACTACACTGCAGCTCATGGCAACACCGGATCCTGAACCCACTGAGTGAGGCCAGGGATTGAATCTGAGTCCTCGTGGATACTGGTCAGGTTCGTTACCGCTGAGCCACAATGGGAACTCCCCACTTGCTGTGGCTTTTGATAGGATTGGCTGAGTCCAAACACTCACCAGCTCCCTAAAGCAGGCAAGTGGCTTCAGTTCTCTATGCTCAGAGCCACCCACCTCCCGGTAGCATCTCTCATACGGCTGGCTGCCCCCACCCCTTGCTTCTTACCGATAGGGCTTGGGAGAAGAGCTCGGCAGATTCTTCCTTGAAGTTATTTCCTGTAGTGAAGGGAGTAGCTAGCAACACTCTCCAGACTAACTCTTCCTAGCCCTCCATATCGTAGCCCTGCCAGTCCCTTGCCTTTGGAACACTCAGACATAGAAAATGTGGCAAGCACACAAAGAAAATGTTTGGGCACAGAAGAACACGGGGCGGGGGTGGGGGAGTCGCAGAGGGGGTAGGCAATGCATTGCTATTCTTTAACGTTCCTCTCTTGCTCTCTCTGCTGAGATTGTCCAGGGAGTGCCAGGAGTTGGTACACCACAGCATGAGCATCCACGCACAGCACTGACCCTTAGCCTAGTGCCTTAAGTCTGCGACATTACAAAATTGCCAGTCCAAGTCTACACAGCAGGGTTGGGGCTAGAGGGATGAATGAGGCACTTGCTGTGCGTGGAAAATCTAAGAGGGCGCTGCTGAAAAGCTCAGTAATTGTGGCTTTTACGAAGTGATACCTTCACAAAATATTTTGAAATCAAAATCAATGCAAAAGCCTCTAGGATGAACCAAATGTTAAGTAAAGGCAGGATCTGACCCTGTACTCTCACGGCCAGGCCCCACTCTCTCATCCTAATCTGACCCTGTTGGATCTTGTTTTCAAGTGTTGCTATTTTTTTTCAACATGATTTGTTTTTGCATTCACTTTGGCTTTAAAAATATTGCATTATGATATTATTTACTTGGTTACTAAGTTTTTTGTTGCCCCTAAGCGTTGTGAGTGAGGTGAGGGCCTCGCATCTCTGACCGCTGCCCAGGCCCTGCTAAGCAATCTAAATCACTGGTGATTTCTGGGGGAGTTGGGGGGGCAGGGAGTTTGGGGTTGGTCAATGTAAACTATTACATTTAGAATGAATAAGCAGTGGGGTCCTGCTGTACAGCACGGGGAACTGTGTCTAGTCTCTTGGGTTAGAACATGATGGAAGATAGTATGAAAAAACCTATATATATATATGTATGACTGGGTCACTTTGCTGTACAGCAGAAATTGAAGGAATATTGTAAATCAACTATACTTTAATGCATTTTTTAAAAAAGATATTATTTATGTAAAAAATTGGTGATTTCTGGGGAATAAATGAAACAGACTCTTATCTTCAAATTTCTCCTTTGAAACCTTAATAAGCTCTGTGTCTCTAGCACCTAAATAGTTCTCAGCACATAGCAGGTGCTCAGCAAATCCTTATTGAATGAATGAATGAATGACCCCACTGAAACACAAATACTTCTTTGGCTGTTTCTGGTACCAGTACAATAAAATGAGATAATAATCTAGCCACTGTATGAAATTAGGTAATCTGTTATTCAAATTGTTGCGTTTATATCAGTTTTTACCAATAGTATATTGGCTGTAAGAGAATCATTTGGGAAGCTTGAAAAGTACAGATTCTTAGACCTCTCCCCCTAAAGATTCTGATTCAGCAGCCTTGGGATAGGGCCGGGAAATTTGTATATTTACAAAGAGCTTTCTGGATTAACATTATTTTAAAGGTCTTAGCCAATACAACTGGAAAGCTCTCTAGGAATTATAGATACTGGGAAGAAAAGACAAAAAACTTCCACTGTCTGCAGTGATTGGTAGTAGGATCAATGTACAAAAATTAATAGCTCTCAAACATACCAGAAAGAAAAAAAAAAACAGGAAGATAAACAGGTTAGAAAGTGGGTTTTTTCCTCTTTCTTTCTTCCCTCCCTCCCTCTCTTTCTCCCTTCCTTCCTTCCTTTCTTTCTTCTCTCTCTCTCTCTCTCTGTCTTTCTTTTTTTGGCTGTACCTGTAGCATGTGGAAGCTCCCGGGCCAGGGATCGAACCATCACTACAGCAGCAAACCAGGCCACTGCAGTGACAATGCTGGGTCCTTAACCCACTACACCACAAGGGAACTCCTAGAGAGTGATGGTCTGTTAGGTCAGAGAAATCCCCCTAAGGAGATGACCTGTGAGTGGGGATGGGAATGAAGCAGGAGCCATGTAGGTCTCTGGGGTGGAGCCTTTCAAGCAGAGGTGGGACTGTTGCAAAGTGAATCAGAGGGTGCTTGCTCAGGACAGCCGGGAAGCCAGCGTGGCCGTGGGGAGGGAGTGAGGACGGCTGGAAGAATCTAGCAGAGTGTAGACGCAGTGTTCTTGTCTCTGATATCAGCAGGACCTGGCCTGGTTCAATTAGACCCTGGACCGCTCTGCCCTGACCCTTCTCTCTGCTTCCTTCCCACTGTCCTCTCCCTCCTCCTCCGTGAGCTCACCTGAAAGCCGAAGACTAAAGAGCGAAGAGGTGTTATTCTGGAGGAACTCGGAGAGGATTCTGGCCCCCTCCCAACCGAGATTATTGTCGGAAATATTCTAAAAGGCAAGAGAACACTCATGTATGTAAAAATCCCACCAAAGGACCCTCATTAACAAACGATGGGGGGGAGGCTTACGTGAGGTCCATGGGCACCAAGGGAGCAGGGGCTGGGGGCACGGGGCTGGGGTGAAGGACGGCAGCTGATGCCCGGGGAGCAGGAGGAGATGGACAGGAGCCCTGGCTTTTCTGATGCTTCACCATGAGTACCAGGCTGGTCTTAGTTTTCTCTGAAGTTGACCTCAACAACCCCACCTCCCCACTTTGGCCCTGAGATTTGAGATAAGCACGTTGGGTTTTTGTTTCGTATTGTTTTGCAAGCCAAGACAGCTTTCTTTGGAGGGCTTGGCATGAAACGATTGAAAAATAACTTTGGGAGTTCCCATTGTGGTGCAGCGGAAACGAATCCGACCAGTGTCCATGAGGATGTGGATTTGATCCTTGGCCTCGCTCAGTGCTCCGGGTATCTGGCGTTGCTGTGAGCTGTGGTGTAGGTCGCACACACAGCTCAGATCCCAAGTTGCTGTGGCTGTGGTGTAGGCCGGCAACTACAGCTCCAATTCGACCCCTAGCCTGGGAACTTCCTTGTGCTGGGTTGCCCTAAAAAAGAAAAAAAAGAGAAAAAGGGGGAGAGCAAAAAAAGAAGAAGAAGAAGAAGATAAATAAGTTTAGACTAAGCAATCATTGTAATTCCCTTCACTGGCTCACGAAGCACGAATCACTGTGCTCAGAAGAATCAGAAGACTAGGAGTTCCCGTCGTGGCTCAGTGGTTAACGAATCCAACCAAGAACCATGAGGTTGCAGGTCTGATCCCTGGCCTCGCTCAGTGGGTTAAGGATCTAGCGTTGCCATGAGCTGTGGTGTAGGTTGCAGATGTGGCTTGGATCCTGCGTTGCTGTGGCTGTGGCGAAGGCCGGCGGATACAACTCCTGTTAGACCCCTAGCCTGGGAACCTCCATATTCCGCGGGTGCGGCCCTAGATAAGGCAAAAAGACAAAAAAAAAAAAAAGAAAAAAGAAGAAGCAGAGGACTAAAGGGACATAGCCTTTTAGGTTAGACAGAGAGACATTGTATAAACCAGCCAAGGTTATCTTAGTTGTCTTTTCCCCTTCTTTTTTCAGTTTTTAAAATTTTGGTAAAACAGACAGCACAGTATTAGCTGCCCTGACGGTTTCAGGTGTACAGCTCCGTGGTAAGGGGTACAGTCACACCATTGTGCAACCATCACCATCACCTCTCTCCAGGCACACTGCAGCTTATGAAATTCTTTCATGTTTTTATCCTCTTTACGAAAGTTCAATTTAAGGCAACTCTAAAAAATTAGTTTGGGAGTTCCCGTCTTGGCTCAGTGGAAACGAATCTGCCTAGTATCCATGAGGATACGGATTCGATCCCTGGCCTCGCTCAGTGGATTAAGGATCCGGCATTGCCGTGAGCTGTGGTGTAGGTCACAGATGTGGCCCGGATCTGGCGTTGCTGTGACTGTGGTGTAGGCCGGCAGCTACAGCTCCGATTCAATCCCTAGCCTTGTTTTGGCCCTTAAAAACCAAAAAAAAAAAAAAAAAAAAAGGAAGAAATAAGTTTGTCCATTTGAGGGCTCATGAGGTCCAGACAGAAATGGTTTCTCAGGGTTTCCTACAGGGAACCCTGGGTCCCTGGCCAGCCTCCCCTTTGTAGCTCTCCTCTGAGAATAGGGCCAGTCAGAGAGACTTTATATAAACCGGTCATGACTATCTGACTTCCAGAGGGCGAGGAACCCCCAGACTGACTGCAGCAGAAAGCCTGGAGGTTGGCCTGGGCTTGGGCAGGGGCCTCTGGCTTTGTCCCGAGTGGGTTCTGGGAGCCTCTGGAAGTCAGATAGTGGGGGCAGGAACCGGCAGAGCAGCGCGCAGTACCATCTCCCGGAGGTAGTAGTTCTCCTGCAACATCTCCACCAGGCTCAGGACACCCTCCTCCATGATACAGTTGTCTGCCAGCTCCAGCGTGAGGACGGTCGTGTTGGACTTCAGCCACCACAAGGGGACAGGGAGGAGAGACAGAGGTGGTTGGTGACCTAGTCAGTTCCCTGCCCTTGCCCAGAACCCATCACCTCTTTTGAACACCCTGGCTGTGTCAGAGGGTATGGAGATGCAGGCTAGCACTTCTAGAGGAGTGGCTAGGAGCAGGGGAAAAGCACAGGGGACGAGCCATCCAGTGAGAGTTTTGCTAGGATAATATGCTTACTCAGGGCGCCTCCCTCCCCTAAAAGGGTTCCAAGAGGGATTTAGAAGAGGGACATTAAAACAAAGCAGTGAGGAGTTCCCGTTGGGCCTAGAGGGTAACGAACCCTACTGGTATCCGTGAGCATGCAGGTTCGATCCCTGGCCTCTCTCAGTGGGTTAAGGATCCTGTGTTGCCACAAGCTGCAGCAGAGGTTGCAGATGTGGCTTGGATCCCACGTTGCTGTGGTGTGGTGTAGTCCAGTAGCTGCAGCTCTAATTCAACCCCTAGCCTGGAAACTTCCATATGCCTCAGGTGTGGCCCTAAAAAGCGAAAAAAAAAAAAAAAAAGCCTTGGAAGGGATGAGGTGCAAGGATGAACTGAGTAGATTTTTAACTCTTTAGCCTCAAGGATAAAGGCCTGTGACCTACTCCAAAATTAAGGAGTACCTGGTACGCTTAATAAGGGTATTTGAGCACATTTACCATGCTTGCTTTCCTTCAGGGGTCTTTCTTCTGGTTTCAGCTTAAGGCTTGTTGGTACCCTCTGATAGTCAGGGTGTTGCCTCAAGTCTGTTTAGAAGGAGCTGAACTTAAAGCTTAAATAAATATTTATGTCCAAGCTAGTCTGCATTCCCACAGGGAGCAAGACAAGTAGAAATGACTGGCATTGCAGCAGGAGGGACTGGAGTTAGCTCTAATCAGAACTTCCCCACTTGGTTCCCTGTGCAGAAAGGCACAGAGAACAGACGTGTCTTTGGATGTGAGTATTTTCAAAGCGCACAAAGCAGTGAGAGAAGTAGCAAGTGATAGGAGCTCTCACTCCAGGCAAAGGGAAAGTGTGACGTGTGCACAACTGGGATGCAGAATGGTCCCCCGGGGCCATCATGAAGTGTCTTCTGGCCTTGGCTCTGGGTTGGGTGGCAGGGTTGGTGGTAAAATTCACACATGCTCAGAGGCAAGTGAGATCAGCTGAAGGACCGCTTCTGAGTCGTCCTGGGGACCAGCTCAGCGTGTGATGCAGCGGGCGGCCTGACGGCCAGTTCCATCCCCATTCATTTCACACGGGCGAGTGTCTGTCACCCTCTGTGCTCACTGCTGAGGAGACAGGGATGAACAGAGACCGTCCCTCCTCTCCAGGGGCCCACAGGCTGCCAAGTCCAAGGCTTGGAGCAGGCAGAAGAGGGACAGACCCAAACAGGTATGACAGTCCCTCCTCTCGGGGGGCTCTTCATCTAAGCCGGGGAAACACAACATGTGAGAAGTTAAAGAGTACCAAAGATAAGTAAGACTTCAGTCCACCAGAATGTCGCAGCGATTAATTGTCAAGTTGGTGATACAAAGAATCAGAGAAGGAAATCTCCCCCTAAACAGAAACTGCTGTTACTGAGAGACAAGTGGCCCAGGTCCTGAGTGGATTTCATTAGCATTCATTTTTTCCACAAAGCTCATAAGGCAACGGTGCATTCCTAACACTTCATTAATCAGTCTTTCAGCGCTCCATAAACTTCAAGATGGCTTTGTTCTTTCTCTGCTCCCCCTCCACCCCCAAAGCGGCACCATCTCATGTTGTGTAACTTCTTGATAGGCATGTGCTAAGTGCAAACGCAGTTATAGTTCCAAAAACGAGTGCTTTTTAAAAAATCAAACCTTTCCTTGACTGTCCGAAGTGAACAGACACTGTAGTGCTGACACACACGTGTTAACATTTCTATTTTCCCAGGATGGGAGTCAGTTTGGGATATGATCAGTTACGATTAGAGGAAGCTATGATGAGTTCAAGGTCAAGTGCTCATTCACTCACGCCAAGTTGAGAGAGAACGTTATTCCTCTGGGAACCCATGATCCACTTCACAGTGTGATCTTGAAGAACTGCAGCTAGTACGGCCAAAGGCAGACATGGAATGGAATGTCTCAGGAATGACCTCACTTACAGTCAAGGTGAGCTTTGAAACGGAGACCTGGCTGACTTTGTGTATTGTGTTCTCTCATTAGCATTTGGGCCCAGCCCAGACTAGTCACTTTTTTCAGGGCCAGCTGGCTGGTGCCTCTGCTTCCTGAACAGGGAAGAGTTTAGACTTTGAAGGCCCAGGTCTCTAGCAGCCTCCTTGCCAAGAGCTAATGGGGCAGCCATGCCTGTTGGGGAAATCGACCAGCAGTCCAGCAGAGACTAGGGCAAGGTGGGCAGAGAGGGTGAGGTCAGGGTCCCACTGCAGTTCAGTTCTGACTCCTGGTCCCACCACCCTGTCAAGCCCCCACCTCTGCCAGGCTTCATGTGCTCCCAAGGTCATGCTCACCACCAGGGCTATAGCAATAGCCTTGGTACCGTTGGGGCCCAGCCCATGGTGGTTGAGGTTCACACAGGGCTCCTCCATGTTCCGGATGAAGTAGGAGACAGGCACCACGCCCACCTGTTTGCAGGCCTCCAGGTACAGCTCCTTTTGCCCAGCGGTGAAAAATTTCTCAGTATCTGCAGAAACAGAGGCAAGCGGATGAGGCTGAGTTTCACTTCCACCTTTGTCTTACCTCCCTCCTCACCCAGACCACATTCGATTCGACGGTGTCCCTTCTGCCTGATGATCGGTCCCCCTGGGCGTGTGCTCCAGCTCCAAATGAAGTCAGCCCATGGTGGGAGACCCTAACTCCGGAAAGCCCCACTTGGATGGCTCCCTTTGGATGAGAGAGAAGGCCCCTGGTTTTAGGACCCAAGCGGCATAGGAACAATATGCCCACCCCCGCCTTCCTGGGTTGGCGGCATCCAGTGACCAGTCCTACAGATGTCTGGTCACATCCTTGCCAGCCTCAGGGCAGCTTTGAAGGGCCAAGCAGACAAAAAGCCGGGGGTCTGTGATGGCCGAGGGAGCCTCCGTGGCAGTTTTAGTTTCACTCCCACTTTAAAATGTGAGCTACAGACAAAGTTTTATTAAAGATTTAGAGACAAATCAACTAGGAAAAACCCAAGTCGGACAGAGGGGGCTTCTGAAGGTGGCAAACCAGGGCAGGATGATGAGACCCCCAGTTCCGTCAGAAACAAACTTGCATTCGAGTGGGTTTGCTTCACTCAGAGACTTGCTGGCCATCTTTCCTCCCAAAAAGGACTGTGGTCCCCGCTTTACTAGTGACCGCGCTGGCCCCAAATCACACACAGCGGATCAGTGCTTAAATCAGCAGGCAGAATGCGGGCCGCACTTCTCCATTCCAACCTCTGGAGGGCTTTTTTTCCCCCTCAGGCTTTAGATCAGCCTAGCTCTTGGGTGGTGGGCAGTGGGCCCTCCTGGGTTCTGGATGCCCCGAGGCCGTGTCCTCATTAAGCAAGCCCTGGAGACGCAGGCCTTCCCAGGACCAGCTGGGGTCTGAGCCTTCTTCTGTTTTTCCTTCAGGCCCCAGGGCCTTTGGCCAACCCACCCCAACCGTTTCTAAGGCAGACAATGAGAGCTTTGTTGGTGAAAGGACCACTTCTTTGCAAGGAAGTTGATTCCGCAGGCCGGGCTACAGACGGGCCTTCTCTTGAGGGTGACCGAGGATCGGGGCTGCTCAGCTCCGCACGACGGACATTTGAGTCGGATAATCCTCTGCTGGGACGGGCTGCCCGTGCAGCGTCAGGTATTTGGCAGGATTCCTGGCCTCTACCCATGAGATGCCCGTAGCACTCCCCGCCCCCTCCAGTGTGCTCAACGTGCCCGGGGCTGCAAAGTGGCCTGTGGCCTAGAAGAGCAGCGCGTGGTGGGCGAGCAGCTTCTCCCTTCGCTCCCTCTTCTGGAGCCTCACCACCGGTTTGCCATTCTCGCTCGGGCTCATGTCTCAGGCCATCCCAGGAGGCCCTTCCTGCCCCATTCCCAGCAACTCAGCACCAGCCACAGGGGCGCCAGAGGCCGGAGGGGCTGAGCCCCGAGTCACCATCCAGCACAGAATAATTGGCACCAAATTCAGTCTTTGGGGGTTTCTGTTTGTCTAAGCAGGGTAGATAACCCCCCTCCCCCGCTTTGCCGTTGGCACTCCGTTTGATTCTGCTGACCCTTCTGGCTGTGTTCACTACGGTGACATTTCAGAGGCAGCCGGCAACCGTATTCTCCCTTGCGGGGAGCAGGGGTGGGGAAGGAGATAGAAGCCAGAGTTTGGGACAAAACATCCAGTGTTTCTACCTGCTAACCCTCCAACCAAGTAAAACTCAGTGTTGAAAGCAGCCTTGAAGGGGAGAAAAAGTTAGAAAAGGAGGAAGAGGAACCCCAGGAGGTGGCAGGGAGGGGGGCCTGTGTTGAGGGTGAAGTTGTGCACTGACCGGGTCTCCTCCATCTCTGCCGCCTCTGATCACAGCCCCGATCCAGAGCTGGGACCCAGGAGAGAAAGGGCCACCGGGCTGGCCTCACCCCAAGACATTTGAGGCTGACCCATCAGGTGGGCCAGCTTCCCAAGTGTCCTTTTTGGCACTTCCCTCCTCGGGGTAACTGGGAAGGGGCAGAGGGAGGTGTTGTTTGCAATAACGGAGTCTTTGCTCCGGCTCAGCCAGCATGCCCCCCACACACGTACCCAGGCATGCTTGGATTTCTTGAGGGAAAACATGGGGCTCTGAAGCAGGGGGAACAAAAACTGCACTGTGATCAGAGGGAGGTCGCAGGAGGCAAGGCAGGCCGCAAATACTCCAGGGCCCCGGCGTAGGGAATACGGAAGGCAGACAGACGAGGCGGGGAGGACACGGGATCAGCAAACTTTGGCAAGATTCTGGTGACCTTGGGTAACTCACCCAAGCTTTCAGACCTCAGCTGCCTCCTCTGTAAAAGGCAGGTAATAAGGCCTGGGACTATGGCAAAGGTGACATAAGATGCTAGATGTGGAAACACTCAGAAAACCAGAAATGCCTGGTCCAGTTTCCAGCAAGCGGGTGGGATCCCTCTGATCACAAGGCCGCAAGCACGGGGCCGCCTCGAGGAGGACATGGCGTAACACTGAGCACAGGTGTTTCTGCCACATTCCCCCCGCGGCACGTCCCGCCAGGAAGAGCCACGGCCGACTGGGAAAGCGATTGCTCCAGCTTTTGAGGAAGGAGGTGAGCCAGCCCCTCGCCCCCGACCCCCAAAGGTCCACACTCACCTTCAATCTCGAGGTCTGTTTCTGAGCTCCCCTGGCCCTGCTTGTCTTTTTCGACAGCCGTGGGGGCTTCAGCCTCACAGTAGAGCGTTTCATCACTGCTCTGCGGTGCTGATACCGTGTCACTCTCATCTGGAAGAAAAGCTCATCCCCTTGATTCTGGAAATTAAACCCACTGGCCTTTCATGTGGAGCCCATCACTGGCCTCCCGCATGCCTCTGTTTTGCTTGTCTGTGGTCCTGGCTGCAGCCTTTGTCCCCCAGCCCCACGTGGCTCAAGGTGCCAAGGGACGATACATCGTGTTCAGCTCTGCCAGGAGTGGGGGATGGGGGGGTGGGGCTCCACCCTGCCAGCCCTCCTTCCCCAACACAGAGCTGCCTCTGCTTTTGCTAAAGCCCCCTTGTGTTCCCTGGAGACTCGTTCCTGTGTTGGGCCTGCTCTGGACATCGGCTACTTGCTCTCTTGTTTCCTTCTTAATGGCTTGGGTGGGGTTCAGGGTCTGCTTTACTCTTTCAGGGAAAGGACGTATGTTGCTGCCTAGGCTTCCTCACAGGCAGGCACAGCTGGTGCTGCGGAGGGCAAGGGGCAGGGCAGGTAATCTGTTCAAATGTAAGATAAAATAGAACAGGAGCAGTTCTGGGGATACTTGCTTCCTAAGAGTTTGGCCCAGCTTCTCTTCCTTCCAATCCAAATTCAGGACCATGCAGAAGGAAGGGCTTGCAAATCTCCCTGTGGTTGAAACTAATTGCTGTGATTAAATGCATGTGTCCTGGGCTTCCCTCGCACCAGTCCGCTGCACTGGCTAGATGGGATTTCTCTGCCATCGGGCCACTGATCTGGAATCAGCCCTGGGCTCCTGAAAGGTCCAGGACTCGTCTTCTTACATTGGCAGGATGCAATGGTTTGGGAAGCCAGGCTGCACCACCAGATAGCCTGTCAAAATTCAACTGACCTCCTCTTTGGGTGGGCTAAGCATTCCTGGCAGGGATCCCATTTTTGACCACCCAGGTTCTAAGATCTTGGAGTTCCTGATGAAGTTTGTATCTTTCTCAGCCCTTGTCCGTAGACCCAAGCTCCAACACTTATTTCCCAGCCTGTAAGACAAGTTCTGTGTGATAAAGGGTGGAAGTAGCAGCGGTCTGAAAGAAGACATCTGGCAGCTTAACCATCAAACATAGCCATCAAAAAGTGCTGATATATGATTTTCCTCATTAGATAAACAATTTTAGAATTCCATCCATTACCAGTAGAATGTCGATAAATGTTTAACTGGCTCTCCAGAAAAAAAAAGAATTCTGACTTGTAGTGTTAGCCAATTCAGGTGGTGTAAATATTCCCAACATGGCTGATTTCCAACTCCTAACATGACATTGACCAGATCACAGAATGAAAATCAAAGTCATCCAGAGTTGGTATGAGCCAATTCCAGCACAGCATTGCATGCAACTTTCCCACTCAGTTTGGTAAGCCCTGAAGTGAAGTCAATGTCACACATCCTCCCAATTCTAGAGGGTCCTAGGAGAGGAGGGAAGGGGGCTTTAGGGTCTATGTGGTCACTAGGCATTACACTGAGGTAGCCAGAAGGGCCTGAGTGGTGAGAAATAGGATGCCTTTTCACCTTTTGTCTCGGGCTCAAGAGGTTCATCATTGTCCATGGTGCCAGGGCCCTCTCGGGGGCTGCTGCCAGGTTCTTGCCACCTTTCTGCTGCTTCCCTAAGGGACCACCTGTCCATTCACCACTGTCTTAAACTTTGCACACTCTACCCTCACCTACACAGATTCCTGGGGCGGGGGGCTGTAGTTATCCTTTCATCCCAGCAAGTTCAAGGGAGAGTGGGCCTTGGTGGGACATGCCTGTATTTGACCCCAACTCTGTCTGGGAGAGGTAGCTACTTCCCAGGATCTTCAAGGAGAAAGGTCCAGCTCTATTCCTGAGAGCCTCTTCCAAAGGATGCCCACCCACCTGTGACTTTATGACTTGGGACCCATTTTCATTTCATCTCAACATTCCATGACCTCATGCAGTCATTGTGATCCACGTGGGTGGACCCGGCAACAGCAAGTCTCCCACCTCCCTCTTGGTGACTCTGGCAGTCATCTTTTCTCTTATGTCCACTGGGGCCAAGCCCAGGCTTGACTGTGAGTGTGCAGGTGCTGTGGGGGAGCCTCTCAGCGGAGTTATATTTCTTTCTGAGTCAGGACCAAACCCAAGCCCCTTAATCAGGTGACTGTGAAGAGCCGCCACCATGTTCTTCTCTCAAGGTGGTTGTGCTTCAGGTACGAAATATTTCAGGGATGGGTGAGGTCAGTTTTCTTCTTCCCAGTTCTTTTTTCTTTCCCCCTTGGGAGAGTAGCCTCAACCTTGGAGCAGAAGATCGAAAGCAAAGCACAACCAACATATGTTCTTTCGTGACAATTTGTTGCACTCAAAGCATTATTCAAACCGCTGGGCTGCCTAACTTGAAACCACTCAACCATCATTCCCATGTTTGGCTGTTTTCCTATGTCTTGGAGTTGAAGTTCACTTGCAGTTTACTCTCAAGAGAATCTGGAGGCGTGTTTGTTCCTTCCTGATAAGCTAACAGCACATCAACAGGCAGGTCAGTGACTGGAGGGCTTGGGGCATGAAAATCCCTTTTTGTCACTCAGAAGAATGATGAAGATCTGGGAATCTGTGTAAAGAAAACATAGCTAGAACCTTGGATGGAAAGAAATATGTAAATCTGAACAATCACTCATTCCTTCAGGCATTCATTCTGAAAAATATTTATGGAGATCTATTATGTTCAATGCACTGAAATAGGCACCATTGTGGGGAGGGTTGGACCTTTCAACACATGTATAATACAAGATAGAAATTGACAGAGCCACCCCTGGGTTGTGAGGGTCCTGGGCAGGCACTTTTGGCAGACGTCTGGTTCAAATAAACAATTGGAGTCACCCTAAATCAGCATGGCAACATCATTCCAGTGGCCCAGTCTCATGGGGTTCCATGAAAGAAATACTGAACAGGCCAGAGGGTGTGATCTCAGATCTAGGGGTGACTTGATAAGCACAAACCCTGGAGAACCTTGGGATATCTGGTCAACCCCACGCAGGTGCAAAGAATAAGAAATTGTCCTTAAAGGAGAAAAATGGGGACCAGAGAGTATGTAGATCTTGGTTTAAGTTTTGGGTGCTCTGCCTGGACAACACCATGTGGTCTCTGATACCAAAGGTGTATTAGAAAATTTGAGGGAAGCACATCAAATAGCCACTGGGGAGAGGCACCGCTCACCTGGGTCTAAGGGCAGTACTGGAAATTGATAAGGGTCTTGAGGGAGATTCTCTGCAAGTTCAAGGGAGGGTATTGTTTTTTCATGCTGGGAGCATACATGGGCTCTGGATAAGTAAAGTGTGGGGAAAAGGCAACTCTGGGAATGCAGGATACAGCAAGCAGCAGAGCCTGAAATAGATTTGGAGGAGTAAAACGTGCTAGAGTAGTAGCGAAAATAGAGGCCACAGGACCACAGCGGTTTTAGAGACATATTCAAGTGCAATTAAAATGCAATAGGGGGAGTTCCCGCTGTGGCTCAGTGGTTAACGAATCCGACTAGGAACCATGAGGTTGCGGGTTCAATCCCTGGCCTTGCTCAGTGGGTTGGGGATCCGGTGTTGCCCTGAGTTGTGGTGTAGGTTGCAGACACGGCTTGGATCCCGCATTGCTGTGGCTGTGGCTGTGGTTAGACCCCTAGCCTGGGAACCTCCATATGCTACAGGTGTGGCCCTAGATAAGACAAGAAAAAAAAAAGTCAGTACTTTCCCTGGTGAAGCAAATAAATAAATAAATAAATAAATAAAATGCAATAGGGGGAGTTCCTGTCGTGGCTCAGTGTAAACAAATCTGACTAGTATCCCTGAGGACACAGGTTCAATTCCTGGCCTCACTCACTGGGTTAAGGATGTGGCAGTGCTGTGAACTGTGGTGTAGGTCACAGATGCAGTGCAGATCTGGCATTGCTGTGGCTGTAGCATATGCTGGCAGCTGTAGCTCCAATTCGACCTCTAGCCTGGGAACCTCCATATGACACGGGTGTGACCCTAAAAAGACAAAAAAAAAAAAAAAAGGCAATAGGGGAGTTCCCGTTGTGACTCAGCAAGTTAAGGACTCAATGTTGTCTCTGTGAGGATGTGGGTTCAATCCCTGACCTCGTGCAGTAGATTAAGGGCCCGACATTGCCATAGGTCACAGATGTGGCTCAGATCTGGTGTTGCTGTGGCTATGGAGTAGGCTGCAACAGCTCCAGTACCACCCCTGGCCCAGGAACTTCCAAATATGCTTCAGGTATGGCCACAAAAAGTAAAAAAAAAAAAAAAAGGGCAATAGGGAGATTTGAAGGTTGTTGGATAAGAATGTGATTTAATCAGAGCTTTTCTTTATATTGGTGGACAACTATATATATATATATATTTGCATAAGAGTCAATTCTAAGGAATAATATATATATATTTGCATAAAAGTCAATTCTAGGGACATAAAAATGCTTAAGAACCATAAATAAAATTTTTGTATCTTTTAAAAAATCATGAAATGTTGTATCAGCAATTTCTCTTTATATACTATTATTTAAAAAATCTATTATTACTTTTTAATTTTTATTTATTTTAGGGCCACACCGGTGGCATATGTAAGTTCCCAGGCTAGGGGTCAAATCAGAGCTACAGAGGCTGGCCTATACCACAGCCACAGCAACACGGGATCTGAGCCGCATCTGCAACCTACACCACAGCTCAAGGCAACGCCAGATCCCCGAGCCACTGAGTAAGACCAGGGATCCTCAAGGATACTAGTTGGATTCATTTCGGCTTAATGGGAACTCCCCAAAATATCCTTTTTTAAATTAAAGTTTTTATCCTGAAATAATTTTAGATTACTAAGAAGTTACACAAACAGTGGCGTTCCCCATATGCTCTTCACAGAGCTTCCCCTTATGTCAACAACTTGCGTTACCATAGAGAAATGATCAAAAGTAAGAAATTAATATTGGTACAGTGCTATTAACTAAACTACAGACAGTTTTTGTATTTTACCAATTTTTCCCATTAACGTCCCTTCTCTGTTCCAGAATCCAATCCATACTGCATTATCATGTCTGTTAATCTCTTCAAATCTCTGACCTTTCTTCAATCTTTGCCTTTCATGACCTTGACACCTTTGAAGAGTAGTGGTCAGATATTGCATAGGCTGCTCCTCAGTTTAGCTTTGTCTGATGTTTTGTCATGATTACCACGGAGGGTCCCAGGGTGGCTGTGCCCTTCTCAGTGCGTATCAGGAATACATGGTGTCAATATGCATTACACTGGTCACTGAGTCAAGGCGGATATCTGCCAGATTTCTGTATTGTGGACTTACTGTTTTCTCCTTTGGAGTTAACACATATTTTGGAAACAATATTCTATGCAAATGTCCTACTTCTGCTTAAACTGTTTGCCCGCTAATTTTAGAATCCATTGACAGTTCCTGCCTCGACAATTATTACCATGGTGCTCTAATGGTAATTTTCTGTTTCCCACAATCCTTCTGTATTTGTTAACTGGAACTCCTCTGTAAGAGAGAGCAGTCCTTTCCCCTTCATTTGTTTGCTCGCTTACTTATAATTACAGGAACTCATAGATGTTTATTTTATTCTTTGGGTTACCATATTATTTTGCCATTCAGCTTCCAGCTCTGGCTGTGAGAACTCATCCAGGTTGGCTCCTGTGAACTTTCAACAGGCCCCGTCTTTTTAATTTTTGTTTTTTATCCCTTCCTTCTCTCTGGCGCCACAGGAATTAACCACTTTTCCAAGGAGATCGAAAACCCATATCTGACACACTTATCACCATTGGGTTGTTACTGCTTCTGGTCCCTTTCAGTGGATAAAGCTAGGAAATGTATGTATGTATGTATGTATGCGTAATAACACATACACAACACATCTCTGTGTGTGTGTGTGTGTATACATATATAATATGTATACATACATATATAACACTCCAATCCAGCACCACGGGTGACATTCATGCCTTCTTCCTTTTCATATTTGCCATTTATTTCTCCTCAAGGAAACTGGCTTTCATTTTCTATAACGTATTTACATACTTTCTCATCTCTGGTATAGATAAAAGGTAGTTTCAGAATTACTACACACAACCCAGAAACATATTTATCAACTAGAGTCCAGTATCTGATAGTACATAGCTCTCTTTCGTGTGTTTATCCTTAGAGTATCCAGCCCAAAAAAATCTTTGTTTCCCAAGTTATTCAGGTCAGCTCTTTCTTCCTCCTCCCTTCAGTGCAGTTATTCAATTCCTCTGTAGCGTAGGTTCATGTGTCACAGTCTGCATTTCCCCCATATCCTGGTTAATTTTGCTGAATTTACATACAGTAATGTGCATTCTTTGTGGTACAGTTGTATAGGTTTCGACAGATGCATAATAAACTCATGCATCCATTAATACGTCTTCATTCAAAACAGTTCCATCCCCTAAAACTTCGCTCACGCTGCCCCTGTGCGACTGACTCCCCCACCCCCACCCCCTCCCCGGCCACCGCTGTTCCATCTTCCATCCTTGTAGTTTCGCCTTTTCCAGAGGCATATAGGTGATATCACACAATGTGTATTTTTGGGGTCTTCTTTCACTTGGCAAAACGCATTTAAGATTCATCCATGTTGTTGCATGAAGCTGGGGCTTCTTCCTCGTGGTTGCACGGTAACATTCCATTAGAGGGATGCATCACACTTTATCCATTCACCTCTGAAATCTCCAGATTTTCCCTTTCTTGGTGATTACGAATAAGGCAGCTGTGAACAACCCATGCAGGTATTGGTGTGAATATAAGTTTTCATAGCTCTTGAGTAAACACCTGGCAGTGGTATTGTTGGATCATTCAGTAGGTGCAGGTTCAACCTTGTAAGAAACTGCCAAGTTGTTCTCAAAGTGCCTGTCTCCTTCTGAATTCCCACTAGGAACGTATGAGAGCAGCAGTTGTTCCATATTCTCACCAGAGAATGATACTGCCAGTTTTGTTTTTGTTTCTGCCGTTCTAATAAGTATGTAGTGGTATTTCGTGGTGGTTTTAATTTGTATTTCCCTAACGACTAACGTTGTAGAATCCACTTTCGTAAGTTTACTGGCATTCCCATATCTTCTTTGTTTGTTCGGCTCTTTTGCCCATGTAAAGAGTTATTATTGAGTTTTGAGAGTTCTTGATGTGTTCTAGAATAATTTCTTCATCAGAAATGTGATTTGCAGGAGTTCCCACTGTGGCACGGTGTGTTGAGGATCTGGTGTTGTCTCTGTGGCGGTGCGGGTTTAATCCCCTATGTGGTGGGGGACTTCCATCCCTGGCCTGGGAATTTCCATATGTTGTGGGTGCAGGCAAAAAAGAAATATGATTTACAAGTATTTTTTCTCAGTCTGTGGTTTAGCTTTTTACTCTTAACAGAGTCTTTCACAGAGTACAAATTTTGGTTTTGATGAAATCAAGTTTTATCAAAATTATCAATTTTTTTTCTATTATGGATCATGTTTTTATCTTTTTTTTTTTTGTCCCTCTTAGGGCTGTACCCACAGCATGTGGAGGTTCCCAGGGTAGGGGTCTAATCGGAGCCACAGCCACTGGCCTACGCCACAGCCACAGCAACGTGGGATCTGAGCTGCATCTGCAACCTACACCACAGCTCACGGCGACGCTGGGTCCTTAACCCACTGAGTGAGGCCAGGGATCGAATCCGCAACCTCATGGTTCCTAGTCAGATTCGTTTCCGCTGAGCCACGACGGGAACTCCTGGATCATGTTTTTAGTGTCACATCTAAATTCTGCCTAACCCAAAATCATGTCGATTTTCTCCTGTTTTATGCCAAAAGTTTTATGGTTTTAGCTTTTACATTTAAGTCTCTGATCCATGAATTTTTTATGATACATATACCAACGTAAAATTTACCATTTTAACACTTTTAAGTGTACAATCCAGTGGCATTAATTATATTCACAATGTTGCACAACCATTACCATTATCTGTTTCTAGAACTTTTCTGTGATCTACTTCGAGATAATGGTGTGAAGTATACAATATACATATATGTGCATATAGATGTTCAAATGTTCCAGCACTGTTTGTCGAAAAGACTGTCCTTTCTCCACGTATTGTCTTTTCACCACTGTCAAAAATCAGTTAATTGGAGTTCCATGAGGATGTGGGTTTGATCCCTAGCATTGTTCAGTGGGTTAAGGATCCGGCATTACTGTGAGCTGTGCTGTAGGTTTCAGACGCGCCTTGGGATCCTGTGTTGCTGTGGCTGTAGTGTAGGCCAGTGGCTGCAGCTTCAGCTGGGCTCCTAGCCTGGGAAGCTCCATATGCCGCAGGTGCAGCCCTAAAAAGCAAAACAAACAAAAAACCAGCATGTGGAGTGGTCAGCGACTACGTTGGGAGGGAAAGAGGAAAAGGCGGTTATTGATGCTGGCCAGTGTGTTGGTGTGGCAATGGGGAGCAGAGTTTTTCCATAAGGAAATAGAGCATACTTGCAAAGGTGAACACATGATGGGGAATTTCTGTACATTTTCCAAAGATTTTTTTTTTTAATTAACAATGAATTTTATTTCAGTTATAGGTGTACAAAGATCATAAGTCAATACAATAGATTTTGTGTCCCAAACCCACAGTGCATCCCCCCCACCCCCCAGATTGTCTTATTTGAAAAACCAAGGTTTTCCAAAATCTGTGAGTCATTGTCTGTTCTTCAAAGAAGTTCATTGTGTCTCTTTAGTTTCCACATGTAAGCGGTAGCATTGGGTGTTGCTGTCTAATTGTCTGACTGGTTCCACTTCG
>PVHT021183631.1:9208994-9275699 GCA_004024745.2 Catagonus wagneri | reverse complement strand
AACAGCCCAGCTGAGGGTAGGTCCTTTAGCAGAGGGCATCAGGATAACCTGTCAAGTGTTAAGGGCTCCATCTCCCTTCTTTTAACTTAGAACCCTGGGATGAGGGCCTAGGAAGCTGTATTTTAAAAACATTCCCAAATGTTATGAGAATCATCATTTTATAAAACCTGGTCCCTAGATAAGTACCTTGATTTAGGATCGGATTTGAAACTGAGGCTTCTGGGTAATTATTTGGACAAAATGGAAGGATGTGCCAGGAAGGATTATTTAAGCCACTTCAAGGGAGTCGGTCTGACTTTGGGGGCTCCTTAGGTAGAGCAAACACTTGTGCGCTAGTTTCTAAGAGGCTTCCCAGCCTTCAGATTGCCCCTGGGGCCTCTGCTTCATCTCTGGTCCAGGTAAGAGCGCTGCTGCCGGAAGACATACACTGCTTCTAGAACTAAGGGGAAAGACGGGCAAGGCCACAGTACTGACTCTCTCCTTCTTCCTCCTTTCAGCCTTTCAGTGTTAAGATGTACCCAGCTGGTCCTGGATCTGGTGACTCTCCAGAGGGCTTCCCTGAACAACCCAGGCTCCAGCCACAAACTGGAAACCGCTCAGCTCAGACACTGGGTACTGAGATTGGGAATGGTAAATGATTTCCCCTTCTTTACGGTGTGGTCGGGGCAGAAGATTTGAGAGTAGGGTTGGGGAAGAGAGAATCAAAGAGGTTTGGGCAGCACAGAGTTGATGGGCTTTTTTAAGGGACTTAAGTTCTGTTCATTCAGTCAACAAAGGTTTATTTGGTCCCTACTGTTTGCCTGGTTCTGTCACAGACGCTGAAGAGATGCCTCAGGGAAAATCAACTAACCAATCGGACTTGGTCCCGTTGCCCTTGTGGAGGGTTCACCCCTCCCCTTTTTGGCTCCCTTATCAATGGGACACACTTTTTTTCTAGATTAGGGGGGAAAAGGGCCCATTTGGAACAGGAAGAGGAAGACAAAAAAGTGAGGTGTGGACTCAATGTGTGACTTAGAATCTGAGCTGGGGAAGAGTTAGGTAAAGGCGAAAGATGGGGGAAGAGCTTATTCTGGCCAATCTGGGCTGGGACTGGCAAGGTCACAAAAGCCAGAGCTGGGTGAGGCCTTAGACAAAGTCCAGCGCTTCACTTTACAAAAGAGGGAACTGAGGTTACGTGGACACCTAGTTAGGCGAAGAGGTGGGAATAAAACTGTGGACTTTCTAAATAACACTATGGTGCTTCGGAGGGAGGGGTTTCATTTCAAACTCCCGGCGTTTCTGCAGCAGCGAGGAGCCAGACGGGGCCGGGTCGGTTGCCTTGGGAACTGGCTTCCCGGTCCCGCGGGCGCCGGGAATCCCTTGCGCTCCCAATAAAGTTGTTGTTGAAGTGCCGCGGTGCCACGTGAGTCGGCCGGGGGCGGAGCGGGGGCGGGGCTATCCGGGGGCGGGGCCGCACCAAGGGAGACCCGCGGGCGGCGGCGAGGAGGGTAGGCAGGCGTGGGCACGGGCGGCCGGCCATGATCGCGTCGTGCCTGTGTTACCTGCTGCTGCCGGCCGCGCGCCTTTTCCGCGCGCTCTCAGGTACCGGCCCCGCGTCATGACAGGCGGGTGCCAGGCCCGGGCCTGCCTCGGCGGGGCCCCGTGGGGCCTGGGTCGACGTGCGGTTGCTTGCCTTACGACCACCTCCCCCCCGGCAGTACCAAGCCAAGGTGTTGGGAGGCAGCCCTCGGTCCCACCATGATCGTCCTGGACTCCATGAGGCCCGGGCCTGGCCGGCGACCCTAGGGGGCGACCCAGTTTTCACGCCTGTCATCTGGAGGCGTCGGGCCACAGTTACCTGGGAGGGGGCTGGGGGAGGGGCAGGAGCCGCCCCCTCTGTGGCCCGGGGGCACCAAGAGGTTCCGGGGGGCCCGCTGAGTCACTGCCCTGGGGGTCGGGGAGGGTTGGCCACTCGGGGCCGAGGCGAATGCCCGCATTTCCTGTGGACAGGGGCCAGTCGGTCCTGGGGGTCTGTGGGTTGAAGACCTGTACGGACCAGTTGTCTCCTGGGTCGACTCCACCCTCACTTTTCACAGCCGCCTCTCAGCGGAGACTTTGGTTGAAAAAACGGATGTTCAGGATCCAGAGAGACCTTGAAACCTCAGCTTTGAAGCAATGTCCCGTGCGTTTAGAGATGTAGTGGGGGTGGAGGCAATGCCCAGTGGGTACCTAGAGAAGAGCCACAGACTTTGTCGGGATCTGCCTGCGCTCCCCGTTTCTGGTCTTTGATGTTTCCGAGGCTCTTATGAGATCCTCAGGTCCCCTCAGAGATCCCGCAGAATCCCCAGCCTTTTCTCTGGCATTTAGGGGGCAGGACAGACCAAGAAGGACTTTCTTAAACATAAGACGTCCGTGTGCTATCTGTGCTTTTCCTTTTTGGAACTTTACACAGTGCATGTGTGTAATTTTTGTCATACATTTCATATAAAATATTTAATGTATATATGTGTATGTTTGTATCTGCCACTAGAATGAATGCAAGCTTCAGGAAAACTGGGCCATGTCTGTTTCACTCACTGTGTCTAGAGCTAGCATACTGCCCAGAATATAGTAGGCACTCCATTCAGCAATGTCTTTTGCGTATGTACTTCGGAGGAATGAAAAACTCCACAGGAGTCACTGTTTTCAGACAACTAGTACATATTCTTCTAACCACGTTGCTCTCCTTTCTGGAGCTCTTCTGATGTCTATAATGATAGCCTTAGTGACATAGGCTAGTCTGGAGGTTTCTAGACCAGTAATCAGAGTTTTAGGTATCTCAGAGAAGGGGCCACTTCCACCTACCAATATGCATAATGTCCTATTAAAGCAGTCTCGTTTGTTTTTGGTTTCTAGAGAAGTTTTTTTGTATGTCCGTATGTGTGGTTTTTTTTGTTTGTTTTGGGTTTGTTTTTTTTTTACTGCATCCTTGGCATGTGGAAGCTCCCAGACCAGGGATTGAGTCCAAGTCACAGCAGTGACCATACTGAATCCTTAAGCACTAGGCCACCAGGGAACTCCCAGAAGATTTTCTCTTAATAAAAGAATTCTGCTGCTGAAAAGCAAACCACCACCACCAACTAAACCCTGCTAACTTTGTAAACTAACCTCACACATATACATCAGAGAACTACTGCCATCTAGTATCATAGAGAATGTTTCAAGTGGTAGGGAATTAGCAAGTCCCTGAGACTAAAGCCAGCAACCCAGCCCTTGGGTTTAAGGCAGGTTTCCCAGTTTCAGCACTGTTGACATTTGCGCCAGGACAGTTCTTTGTGGGGCTGTCTCTTGCACTGTAGAATGTTCAGCAGTATCTTGATCCTATAACCACTAGATGCCAGTAGCATCCCCACAGCTGTGACAACCCCAGTGTCTCCAGACAATGTGAAAATATCCCCTGAGGGCAAAATCACTCAGGTTGAAAACTGCTAGTTTGAGGAACATAAATCCACATAGACCACAAGTAAGATAGTGTCTTTCAACATTTGAACCATTTTAAAAGTTTTTCTGGTCTTAAAAAAAGCTATAAAATGAATCTCTGGTGATAGAGTGTTATCACTGTACGTGTCGCTTGTCCTGGGCTGTAAATAAATGATTTAGGGTGTACTGGGAGGGGATGTTTTGTTAGCACCAAAGTACTGTGCTTGGACTTTAGGGACTCTAATTTTAGAGTTTTTCCTGCATGCTTTGCCTGTCGTTGTCAGTTGTTGGCACCTTCTGATTTTCAGCTTCTAGAGTGCTGTGGAATGAAAAAACTGATAATGAGGTTTGTGAAGATTTATGAGTAGGAAAGCTTTTGAGAAGAAGCCTTTGCCAAGAGGTAGAGACATTTTCTTTTTGTCTACTTTGGGCCTCTTTCTTTTGGAATACATCCATAGAGTAGGGGATTTATAGAACTAGAAAAGATCTTGGGGAATGTGTGGTTCCGACTTCCCTTGTCCCCATTTTACAGTCAGGAATGAGTCCATTTCTTTAGGGGGCGTTGTCCAAGGTCACATAGCTGTGTTAATTTCGGTGTGAGGTCGTAGCCCACAGTTGTGATTCATGGTCAAGTGCTGGTTCCAGTGTGATATGGCTCTTAGCACCACAGAGCTGATTTTAAGAGGAGTCTTAACCTCCAGATAAAAGGAGAGTGGTTAAGTGTGACCATCTCTG
Organism: Catagonus wagneri; assembly: GCA_004024745.2. Lineage (NCBI taxonomy): Eukaryota > Metazoa > Chordata > Mammalia > Artiodactyla > Tayassuidae > Catagonus > Catagonus wagneri. The sequence continues at coordinate 9,271,526 of PVHT021183631.1, read as the reverse complement.
TCCTAGATTATCTGGGATAGCCCTTCACGTAGCAATTCACATACTGAATATTTATCAGATCCCTACCATATGAATTAACTCTTGTAAAGTGTTTTTTGGCACATAGTAAGCTCTTTGCTCGGATGATGATGTTCCAGGCACTAAAATGGGCAGGCTCAGTGACAGTACAAAGATGAGCAGGGTGGATGCGATTCTTGCTTATGGGACCTCTGTTAGAAGTTGGAGTTCCCATTATGGCACAGTGGAAATGAATCTGACCAGTATCTGTGAGGATACAGGTTTGATCCCTGGCCTCTCTCAGTGGGTGGGGGATCAGGCATTGCCATGAGCTGTGGTGTAGGTCACAGACGTGGCTCGGATCTGGCATTGCTGTGGCTGTGGTGTAGGCCGGCAGCTGTAGCTCCGATTCAACCCCTAGCCAGGGAACTTCAGTATGCCGCAGATGCTGGCCTAAAAAGACCAAAAAAAAAAAAGCAAACAACAACAACAAAAAAAAGGAAGAAGATGGGAGAACAGTGTGGGTTGGGTGATGCTGTCATTTTATAACACAGTATTTTGGCTTTCTTTTTAGATGCTTTCTTCACATGTCGAAAAAATGTCCTTCTGGCGAAGAGCTCGTCCCCCCAGGTAGAAGGTGCCTTTGCCATGGCCCCTCGGGGCCTCGACCAGGAGGAGTGTGAGGGCCTGCTGCAGCAGTGGCGAGAAGAAGGGTTGAGCCAGGTGCTATCAACTGTGAATGAGGGTCCCCTTGTAGATAAGGGATTAGCCCAGAGCAGCCTGGCGCTCCTGATGGATAATCCCGGAGAGCAGGATGCTGCTTCAGAGGACAAGTGGTCCAACAGGCAGCTGAGTGATCTGCGGGCAGCAGAGAACCTGGAAGAGCCTTTCCCTGAGGTATTAGGAGAGGAGTCACTGCCAGAGGTGGAGAACCCAATGTGGGCATCTGTCCCCATGCAGACCGGCCCCCAGTATGCGGACTGTGCTGTCCTCCCAATGGGTGCCCTGGCCACAGAGCAGTGGGAAGAGGACCCTGCAGTGATGGCCTGGAGCATAGCACCGGAGCCTGTGCCCCAGGAAGAGGCTCCCATCTGGCCCTTTGAGGGCCTGGGGCAATTGCAACCTCCCCCAATGGAAATCCCATATCATGGTGAGTCTGACAACTGGCTGAGTGAGGCAGGGCAGCAGGTTGTCTGGGATGTGGGCAGAGCCCCTGCTAAAGAGAAGGTCTTCTTGTGCGGAGCTCTGCTGCTGCATTCTGTTTTTCTGAGACTTGAAGTGGCAGATCCATCGGGGCCTTAGAGACCGTCTCATCCCACCCCGTGGTCTTTCAGATGAGGTTACTACAGCACAGAGCGGTAGCGGGGCCTCCTAAAGTCGCATGGCTAGGTAGTGGCAGAACTGAGAGCAGACCCTAGTTCTGATTGTCTGCATTACTGATTCTCTGGAGGTGACCTGGGGTCAGAGTGGAGAGCTCTCAGGACCTCCACTCTCTGCCTCAACCAGAGTAACTCCATTTTTATCTGTCTTAAATATTTGGCTTCCATTAAAATTTGAAGAATGAGTTCTCTGGCTCACGTGGGTTTGGAATCCACCCTGCAGCCCCCGCTCTAGGGCACATGGGGGACACACTGTGGTTTCTGGCTCCGTAGGCTTTTCCAGGTTCAGAGGTCAGAAAATACCCAAGGCTGAGATTACTCTAGAATTGTCTCTAATCTTGGATGACTGTTAAACACAGTCATCTGAGTGATTCCGCAGAGACACATGGATTTATCAAAAGTGAGAAATTGTCAGTCATACTTAGTGAATATGTAGCGAGTAGCAGGTACTATACTAGGTGCTGGAGATATGGTGGCAAACAGGCCAAGATTGTCTCTGGCTCGCTGGAGCTTACTGCCTAGTCTGAGAATGTCCTTAGAGTGTCCTTCAAATAGCTGCAGAAAGTAATGGATGACAGGAAAAATGAAAAGCACAGCGGACACAGTATCACTGAGTCAGTGGTGATGGTGGGCCGTGTGGATAACATGGACTTACCATGGACCTCTTCGCCTCAACCCCTTTGCAGAAATCTTGTGGCGAGAATGGGAAGATTTCTCCACTCAGCCAGATGCTCAGGGCCTGGAGGCAGGGGATGGCCCTCAGTTCCAGTTCACTCTCATGTCCTATAACATCCTGGCCCAGGACCTGATGCAGCAGAGCTCAGAGCTCTATCTGCATTGCCACCCAGACATCCTCAATTGGAACTATCGCTTTGCGAATCTCATGCAGGAATTCCAGCACTGGGACCCTGATGTGAGTGAAGACGGGGGGATGTGCCATCTTGCATTTGCTCTGGACCCTGGCTCTTTCCCAGTGCTTTTAGAAAATGAGTTCAACCCCATAGTTGTTCATATGATTGGAGTCCTGCCTAGGGCTGGAACTTTCCTGCCTGGTGGATACCAGTTTTTGGCAGGTGCTGAGAAGACTGTCCGTAGGTGCATGCTTTCTAGCACCTTTATGCAGGAGGGAGACCTGAGGGGTTCAAGGAGCAGGAAAATCCAGTGCACGTGTCTGGTCTCAGCTTGACCCTGGGCCTGTTCTTGCTGGTCTCGGCTTGACCCTGGGCTGTTGGGGAAGAGTCAGCGCCCAGGGGAAGTTTCAGTGTGACCCAGCCCGAGACCTGCAGCAGCTTCCCACATGGCCTCAGTACCTGCTCCTGGGCTGGGAGCCATACTCCAGCACCCTCTGTTACTTCGGAGTGATTGGTTTCCTTGTCGTTTTCTCAGATCTTGTGTCTCCAGGAAGTCCAGGAAGATCATTACTGGGAGCAGCTGGAGCCCTCTCTGAGGATGATGGGTAATGCCGCTCCCTGGCGTGTTTGCCAGTCTTTCTTCCTATTGCCCTGTCTGCTCTCTCCTGAAGGCGCCATCTCTCTCTTTCATCTCAGTACACCCTCAGTCTCACTTGTGGGCTAGCTCCTTTGTATGGGTGAGCTGAGTCTTGAAGTTCTAAGGCAGTCCTGACTTATAGTGCCATTTATCCTTGAGGCAACCAACCCTTTGAAGCTTAATATTATTATCCCCATTTTACAGTGAGGAAACTAAGGTTCAGAAAATTTGTGTGACTAGCTCAAGGTCATAAAGCTATAAAGCCCATAGGTTGTGGAATCTGGACTCCAACTTGTCTGACTCCAAAGTCCATGGTTTTCCTCTTAAGTAATTGCTTCACACCCTTCTGTCCCTCCGTCCCCCTTGTAGCCGCTCAGTTACAACCGTAAGGGAACCTCTGCAGAACCAAGGAGTTGGGAAGAGCAAGAACTCCCCTTGTTGAACAGCAGGGGTGATGCATTAGGCACACACGCCTGGGCTCCTGCCACTGGCTGGAGCGATTTAGGCTTCAAGGACTCTGACCCAGTTCCTTGGTGGGGTGTTCTCTGCAGGCTTTACCTGTTTCTACAAGAGGAGGACCGGGTGTAAGACAGATGGCTGTGCGGTCTGCTATAAGCCCACAAGATTCCGCCTGCTCTGCGCCAGCCCTGTGGAATACTTTCGGCCTGGCTCGGAGCTCCTCAATCGGGACAACGTGGGCTTGGTGTTGCTGCTGCAGCCACTAGTCCCGGAAGGCCTGGGACAAGTCTCGGTGGCCCCTTTATGTGTGGCAAATACCCATGTCCTGTACAACCCACGCCGGGGCGATGTCAAGCTGGCCCAGATGGCCATTCTCTTGGCTGAAGTGGACAAGGTGGCCAGGTTGTCTGATGGCAGCCACTGCCCCATCATCTTGTGCGGGGACCTGAATTCTGTCCCTGATTCACCTCTTTACAACTTCATCAAGGATGGAGAACTCCAGTACCGTGGGATGCCAGCCTGGAAGGTAAAAATGGGAGAGGCCACTGCAGGGGTGGGAACACGGCTTAGGGAGCGATTGGGTATTGGCATCCAGTGCTTCTTCTGAGGCAGGGACCTCAGTTACACCTGTTCTGGCTCCGTCCTGCCTTTTTGTTTTGTTTTGTTGATAGCTAGTACCCAAACCTGGAAGTTAGAAACTTGTGAGTGCCTTTGGTATATTGGAATCCTTTTAGTTTTTATCATAAGTTTATTTTTAATTTACAAGTGTGTATATATATATATACACATATATATACTTAAATGCATAGAAGTATACAAGTATCCCTATAAAGAATTCAAACAGGAGTTCCTGTCGTAGCTCAGCAGAAACGAATCTGACTAGTATCCATGAGGACGCAGGTTCGATCCCTGGCCTCGCTCAGTGGGTTAAAGATCCGGCGTTGCCGTGAGCTGTGGTGTAGGTCACAGACGCAGCTCGGAGTCTGTGTTGCTGTGGCTGTGGCGCAGGCCAGGGGCTACAGCTCCGATTTGACCCCTAGCCTGGGAACCTCCATATGCTGCGAGTGCAGCCCTAAAAAGACAAAAAAAAAAAAAAAAAACATTTGAAAGTAAGACCAAAGCCCCCTTTATTACCTCCATTCCGCAGTCTCCCCTTAGAATCAAGTAATAGCTGATCAAAGTTTGATGGTGGTCTTCCAGATCATTTTCTGTCCATTTGCACTGGTATCTAAGCTGCTGCGACAATGTAATCATAATCTGCATTTATTAAGCACTCACTCTATGCCAGGTGGTATTTTAAGCACGTATTAGCTCATTAATTTTCATAGTTTCTATCACTGATGCCATTTTATAAATGAGAAAAATAACGCGTAGAGAAGTTAGGTAATTTGCTGACACTAACTTATGTAGGTGGTTTGTGGTGGGGCCAGGGTTCATAACCAGGTGGTCTGGCCCCAGAGCTCTTGCCCTCTGTTACTGTGTTGTCATTGCTTCTGACAACTGATAGAGAACCTATTCTGTGAGTTTGTAAACATGGTATGTTACTGCATATTTCCTTTTAGAGCTTTTTTTTTCACTCAGCAATGTACATATGGATCAGTCTCATTCCTTTTAACTGCTGAATGTTTATAGAATAGATATCTTACAGTTTTGTGATAGTTTATTGAGCCCCACGGAAGGGCATTCGGCTTGTGCTGATTTCTTTGTATGTCACTTAATCTCCTTGTTTTTCTGTTTTTCCCTGCTAATCCAATTTGTTGCTTAACTTTTGGCAAGCCACAGTGGAGAAAGGACATAAAATGACTGAATTGAGCACTTTGGGCTTTTATTTTAATGAGGTCACTCAAGTGCCAGCGATATCCTGGGTGCTATGTGCGCAGAGAAAGGCATTATCCTGCTAGGAAACTGCGATAACCAAGGGGCTCAGGGGAAGGGAAGAAGAATTTACTAAGTTCCTACCGTGCGCCGGATGCCGTTAGGCGTGGTGATCAAGAGCTCTCATCTTAAAGCCAGATAGTCCTGTGTTCGGATCCCTGCTCTGCCACGTTGGGCCAGTTACATCATTTCCTTAAGCTCTTTTTGCCCCTTCTCTGCACTGGGGATATAATAGGACCTACTTCGGAGGGTTTTCTGTGGTGGATTAAATAAAATAATGCACACAAAGAGTTTTCTAGTTCCAGCTTCAAAGGAAGAAGTCAATAATTGGTAGTGGTGATTGTTATCAAGATTCTTAAAAAAAAAAGGGGTTCCTCTTGTGGCTCAGCAGTAACAAACCTGACTAGTATGCATGAGGACGTGGGTCCAATCCCTGGCCTTGCTCAGTGGGTTAACGTGAGCTGTGGTGTAGGTTACAGACGCAGCTCAGATCTGGAATTGCCGTGATTGTGGTGTAGGCTGGTAGCTGTAGTTCCAATTTGACCCCTAGCTTGGGAACTTCCATATGCTGTGGGTGCGGCCCTAAAAAGATAAAACAACAATAAAAGATTCTTAATTGTTGGTGGTATTATTATCTCATTCAATGGTAGAGGGTACTGAACCCCAAAGAGTTAACTAACTTGCCCAAAGTCACACAGCCAATAAGTGACCATTAAACTGCAGGTGTGTGGAGTTCCTGTTGTGGCTCAGCAGGTTAAGAACCCGACTAGTATCTATGAGGAGTGGGTTCGATTCCTGGCCTCACTCAGTGGGTTAAGGATCTGGTGTTGCTGTGAACTGTGGAGTCGGTCACAGATGCGGCACGGATCCCATGTTGCTGTGGCTGTGGCATAAGCTGGCAGGTGCAGCTCTGACTTGACCCCTAGCCTGGGAACTTCTGTATGCCATAGGTGCGGCCCTAAAAAGCAAAAACCGAAAATCAAAAGTGCAGGTGTGTTTCACTTCCAGTGTCATATTGAGAACATATGTCCTTTCAGGGCAGCGAGGTTGTGTCTGTCACTGCTCTCTCCCTGCACTTAGCTGGTGTCTTGCATGTAGTTGGCACTCAAATATTTGTTGTTGTTATGGAGTTCCCGTCGTGGTGCAGTGGTTAACGAATCCGATTAGGACCCATGAGGTTGCGGGTTCGATGCCTGGCCTTGCTCGGTGGGTTAAGGGTCCGGCCTTGCCGTGTGCTGTGGTGTAGGTTGCAGACGTGGCTTGGATCCTGCGTTGCTGTGACTGTGGCATCAGCCGGCAGCTACAGCTGTTAGACCCCTAGCCTGGGAACCTCCGTATGCCGCGGGTGGGGCCATAAAAGGACAAAAAGACAAAAAAAAAAAAATTGTTGTTAAATGAAATAAAGGGGATTTTGCTCTACACGTTGGAGATACACAGATGGCTGATGTTGTCAAATGTTTCCCCTACTACGTTCTGTCTGTTATTCCAAGGCAGTTCATTGGCTTTGACCGAAGGTGGTGACGTGGATACGGTAAAGTGCTTTGGTGCATTTCCCATTTGGTTTGACCCTGTAGTTTCCCAGCAATAGGCTAGATTTTGGGAATTCTAGATTTTGGGACCCTTAGCCTGGGAACCTCCATATGCCGCAGGTGCGGCCCTAAAACAACAAAAGACAAAAAAAAAAAAAAAAGAAAAAAGAAAAAGATGCTAGATTTTGATCCAGAAGTGCCAAAGATCAGGTTAAAGCTTTTTCCACTGCAAATGAAAGCCCCTGAGAGTTCATGCTCCCTTGGCAGTGTAGTGTAGATTTTTCTGAGGTAAAATTTAGGGGACCATGTATTCATACAGTTGTATTCTCTTTGACTCAACATACCTCACTCTCTTCCCCTTATTCCTGTCTCATGGACATTTCTGTGTTTCTAGTGAAAAAAAAATTTTTTTAATTAGCTCCTTATTTTTAACCTTCCCCTGAGACTTATGTACTTTGCTTATATTTTGTACTTAGTATGTGACTAGATGTGTGTGTTTGTCCACATGTCCTAAAACACGGGCCATTTCCTTTTTCCATCTCAGATTCCTTCTTCCCATCTGTTCTTTCCTTGCAGGTATCTGGACAGGAAGACTTCTCCCATCAGCTTTACCAGAGAAAGCTGCAGGCCCCACTGTGGCCCAGCTCTCTGGGCATCACTGATTGCTGTCAGTATGTCTCCTCCTGTCACCCCAAGAGATCAGGTGAGCACATGTCACATTCTCTGTTGGTTGAGACTCCACGCCCACTTGGGGAGAAAGCTGGCACCTCAGTGACAGGAGAAAGTGTAATTCCCTCAATTCTATTACCACGTTCCTTTGTTTTTCTCATTGTCCTCCTCATGGTCACCAGTGAAATGGATAGTTTTGAATAATAGCCATTGGAAAATCTCCTTGTCTTCAGAGCCTGACTTCCTCTGTGTCCCTACACTGGATGCTTCTTTCAGTCTGAGGCTCCTCTTCCTTTCTTTCACTGTATGGCTTTTCCTGGTTTACAGAGAGACGTAAATACAGCCGGGACTTCTTGCTATGTTTCCGCTTCTGCGACATCGCCTGTCAGCGACCTGTAGGACTGGTTCTTATGGAAGGAGTAACAGATACTAAGCCAGGTAATGGGAATTAAGCTTGTTTTCTTGGTCTTCTTTCCTCTTTACCTCTGATATTTGTCGGTTATGTGGTTTCTTAGTCTTTTCTAGGTGTAAGTCTTCGAGATCAGCTTCTGGTGATAAGTATGCTCAGAAGGAAGGTTAGTGGAGCTCACTAGCCATGTGTAATGTGTTGAAAACATGGACCAGGAATCAAGAGCTGGGTTCTAACCAGTTCTGAGACTTTGAGTAAGCCACTTGAGCTTTTTAGACTTAAGTTGCTAATAACTAGCATGTGTACAGCATATATAGGAGATAAAATATATATGATAGGGCTCTGAAGGTCATAAGGTGACAGTACCCCTGGTTGTAATAAAAAGTTACTCCTACTGAGAACTTCCAGATTGTATGTAGCAGAGTATACTTGACATTCTCCCCTTGTCTCTGAAACCACTCCAAGGCAACAAGGAGAATGGAAAAAAAGAAAGCAAATGCCATCTTTGAGAAAGCTAGGGGACCCGAAGATGTCTGAAGCCATGCACCACAGCTCAGGCGGGATGGCTGCTGGAAGCACTAGAGACCATGCACGGTGCGGAGGAGGTGTGGAGAGACTTGTCTGTGGGGCCATGTGCATCTCAGAAAGAACCAGCAGAGGGCCTTTCTCCAAGATGAGGAGTGTACCCTGAGGCACAAAATGCAAATCCCTTGTTTCATCAACAAGAATAGGATATACAGGTTGTGAAAGAAGATTGAAGCTGTTTTGGTCCGAAGAAGCAGTGAAGGAAAGACTGGTCAAGGAATCAAGCCATGCTTGCCTGAAGCAGCCTGTTTAAGTGGCAGTGGGGAGGTGAAGTATTTAGAGAGCTGCATATCTCTTTTGGCTGGGAGAGGTAAAGATTAAAAGGACTCAGACACAACCCTGTGTCATAGGGGAAATGCCTATGACTTGCAATGAATACCCAGTTTCTCCCTTAATGTAAGTTGTGTACAAAAAGCTGGCACAGGAAAACCTCAACTAATTCAAAGCTGGGCTGCCCAAAAGGAACCAGTGTGAGATCTGTGCTGAAATGCTATAAGAAAAAAAGGTGGAAGGAACAGTACAAGTAAAAGGCAGATAAAGAAAATTTGAAGATAAAAATGGTTGCTGTAGAGCATATGAAAACTATGATTATTTTCCCATGAAATAAAAAATTAAGCAATTGCCTTTATCAAATGAGAGTACAGAAATAAAATAATTGCCTTTATAAAATAAGTTTAAGCATGTGGAAAGACATCCGAAGATGAAATTTAAGCCACAGAGCTCAGGAAAGAAGTGGAATTAAAAAATTTAGAAATCACAGAATTTACGTTGTAGCTCAGCGGAAATGAATATGACTAGTAACCATGAGGATGCAGGTTTGATCCCTGTCCTCGCTCAGTGAGTTAAGGCTCCAGCGTTGCCGTGAGCTGTGGTGTGGGTCACAGACATGGCTCGGATTTGGCATTGCTGTGGCTGTGGTGTAGGCCAGCGGCTGGAGCTCTGATTTGATCCCTAGCCTGGGAACCTCTGTATGCCTTGTGTGTGGCCCTAAAAATAGACAAAACAAAAATTTAGAAATCACATAAAATGAAGAGAAAATTAGATGGAGCACAGGAGACAATAGGCTCTGCTGAAAATAAGACAAGAAACAAAGACCAGGAAGGATAAAATAGCCTGGAGAGAAAATGACTGTAGTGGAAGATAAGGAGCTTCAGCATACACATAACTAGAGTTCACAAAGAAGAAAGCAATACAGTGGCACAAAAAGAATATTAAAGGTATGATTCAAGGAAGATTTTCCCAAAATGAAAAGATTTGAATCTTTAGATTGAGGACGACCATGTCTCAGTAAAAAATGACATAGGAAAATCAGCAGTAAGATATCTTATTGAAGTTAACTAAAGTGAAAGATAAAAGAATCCTTTTGGCTATTGAACCAAAAAGATCAGGCTACTTTTAAGGGTAAAAATAATTGGTTTGTCTTCAGACATCTTCATATTAACGTTCAACTCTAGAAGACAGGGGAGCAAGGCTTCAAGGAAAGAAGGTATGGCTCAAGAGTTTTATGCTCAACCCAAAGCCTTTCTTGAAGAAACTGCTAGAAAAATAACTTTAGACAACCAAGCAATGACTGAAAAAACTATTGAGGATTGGACTGGTGGTAAGCAATGAATTCATTTTTTTTCTTGAAGGAATTTAACTTGAATTGGCATTTTATACAGAGCCGCGAACATTTCAGTGGCTCTTCAGTGGCTCTCTTCATTTTTTTAATTGCAAAGCTAAATGTATTACAGTTATGATGATTGCAATAATAATAATAGTGATGGCCACCATGCATAAAGTGACTGGTGTGTGCCAGGCACTGGGATAAGTGCTTATATCCGTTGGGCTCCAGCAGGAAGGCAGTGGCTCAATGTTTTAAAAATAGAAAACGCAAAAGTTAAACAGTAGTAGGATCCCACATATGCAATTTCATGTTAAGAATAGGTTATTTTAAAAAAACATCAGTACTGTACTTGAAACATAAAATGAACATATCAATTTAATAACAGAATAAGAACCTTTAAAATACATACTGACAATCACTTTGTAGAATCATTATGTAGGGGGAAAATAGCAGTTCACTACCAGTGCCCAGTACTAGCCGCATTTTCAAGATTGACATTAAATTTGGCAATGGAAAAAATAAAAACCATTTAAAAAAAAGATTAAATTTGGGTAAACATACCCATCCTGCAAAATACTGTGAAGGTGCCCTTCCATTCATTCAGTACCCCCACCCAGCGCTGGGGAGGCTCCTGATGAATCTCTTTTGAAGACTCCAAATCTAAAAAGTTACCACCACTTTTAGACCATGAATAGAAAGACTTAAATGCAATTCAAGAGATCTTAGTGCGTGATATTTTTTCTAGAGGGTGTATTTAGATATGCTAACAAATAGTATTTCCAGTCCAATCCCAGACTGTGCACATTAAAACCTGACAACTTGACCGTGACACTGATTTGAATGGGAATCATGTGAGTTGCAAAAGGAGCTGCAGTGCTCAGCAGTGATGCTTTGTGTGCTGCTCTGGGGTGTTCTCCATCACACAAGTCGTATAATTAAAAAAACAAACAAACATGATTCTCGCTATCCCCAACTCCCTTTGTGAGGGAATAATTCATAAGAGGGGAATCTAAATTTTAAGTCCATATCTTGTAAATATTTTAAATTATTAATGGTTTCTTCTTTCCAGTATGGCTCTTAAAGACGCTGAAAAGGGTCAGTGTGGTTTTTTTTTCCCTGAGTGCTTACACATTTCCATTTATATCTGGGGCTTCAGGTCTTTTAACATGTAAGAATAAACCATGTGCTCAATTAGGTGCCTACTAGGAAAAAACAGTTGCAAATAGATGACTTTTGTAAACTGCTATTTACAAACTGAGCAGGTGGCCGCAGAGCAAAGGCTATCTGGTCAGTTTCTAAACCGGGAAAGTTCTGAATCCAGTTTCTCCACTGGCCCATCCCTGCACAGCTTACTATCCTCTTCCCACGCACTTGCAGAAGAATTTATTTGCTTCGTTGCTACCAGTGCTGAATGGGCCAGGAAGATGTCGCAGCTCAGGTGGAGGCAGTTGTGGTCCCTGTGCTCGTGTGCCCTGGAGGGACAGGCAGAGGCCTTGAGTCCCGAGTAACTGACAGGGCAGTGCTGGTGGTACGCAGTACTCCGTGGGCAGAACCTGGTGTTCAGGGAAGCAATTTTCTTTTGTTTTTCTTTTCATGTACTAAAAACAAAACGAAACAAAAACAAAAAACTTTGCTTTTTATCCTCACACTTACATGAAAATTTGCTAAGTATAAAGGTCTACCTTGAAAATTAACTTAGTCCATTGTTTCCAGCATTGCTAATGAGAAGTCTGCTGCGATTCTGATTCTTGATCCTATTTTGCCTTGCTGAGATTTTCTGGTTCTTCGCTCTAATCCCTTGAATTCTGAAATTTCATGATGGTTTACCCTAGTCTGAGTGATTGGTTTCTCTCATTATTCTGGATATTCCTCCAGGGCCCTTTCAAATTCACATAATTTTGATGGTAATATTTCTTGAGTAATTTTCTTACCTCTGCTTTCTTTTTCTGGAATTTCTGTTAATTGGATATTAAAATCTGCCATCCATGAAATGTTCTTACCTTGTTCATTCCTTCTAGTGATTTTAAATTTAATTTTCAAAAAGTCTTTTTAAAAGTTGCCTCTTAAAAAAAAAAAAAAATGAATCCAGCATTGTCTTCTGCTACTGAGGATGATAATTTTTAAATTCCATCTGTTCCTTCCAAGGTTCTTTTTAGGACTCAGTTTCTTCCCAGCTCCTACCCCATTATTTGTTCTCAAAGATTCCATCAGATGTCCATTCACATTTAGGAATGAGACATGAAAACCCACTTAAGGCTCTGTGTAAGGGATGGCTGTAGTTAAATGGTGAATTCATTGTGCCGGCTCTGATTTTTACCTCCCATCTGTCTTCTGGAGTAATGGTACCTCTTGATTCCTGACCTCTTATATGACTCAGAAGCCATAACTGGTTTGCCTCTTATTGGAAGAGAAACTGTTTTCGATATCCTGCTGATCGCCTTGATTTTTCTGACTCAAAATGAAGAGATTAGTGTTAGAAACATTTATGCTCTAAATAACATCACATCACTCATTACAGAGTGAAACTGCAGTATTTAACAAGGAATAATAGTCAAAAAATGACTAATGGTAGAAGGTTTTAATTCATCTTTGTCAATTCGCAGCAGATAAAATAGATAAAAGGTAACTAAGAATGTAGAAGACGTAAGTAAAATGTTGTATGGTAAAGCTGATCGATACGTATCAAACTCTGAGCACTGAAAGCAGAGCAAAGATATATTTTTAAACATCCACGGGAAATTCTGGAGAATTTGCTGTATATTAGGCCACCACCACACATACACACACAAAAAGATCAGTAAATTTCCAACAGAAAGAGTATAGCCAACTTTCTGTGATCACAAATCCAGTGAAAAATAGAAATTAAGAACAAAAATGAGAATGCCGTCATCTGGACATTTAAAAAATTTCAAACAACTTTCGGGTCAAAGATGAAATTTAAATGTAAACCTCAGAATATCTAGAAAATAACAGTAATGCACATACCATATATTTGTGGGATATAGCTAGAACAGCATTCAGTGGTTTTATTAGCCACCAGCCCCCATCCTTAGGTACTTTCCCAAAGTGGCTCATTAAAATAACAACAGCCTCCTTGCTCTTTCTCAACACTCTGACAATTCCAAGGGTTTAGGGAACTTTGAGCTAGGAACTGTGGACAAGACTATGTATGAAGACTGACACTATAAGAGAAATACATATTTGGTCATCTGAATGATCAAATGTCTGTTTCTTATAAATCACAGTACTAAAATTGTTGAGGAATTTTGCATCTACATTCAAGGAGATACTGGTCTGTAGTTTTCATTCTTTGTGATGTTTTTGTCTAGTTTTGGTATCAGAATAATACCTCATAGCATGAGTTGGGAAGTGTACCCTCGTTCATACTTCGTAAATGTTTGTGAAGGACTCAGTACCTTTTAAAAATTTTTAGCAGAATTCACCAATAAAGCTGTCTGAGCCTGGGCTTTTCTTTGTGAGAATTTTTACATTGCTAATTGAGTCTCTAATTGTTATAGAACTATTCAGATTTTCTTCTTTTTTCTGAGTCAGTTTATGTAGATTGTCTTTTTAGGAATTTGTCCAGTCTACCTAGTTATCTAATTTGTTGGTGCACAGTTGTTTATAATGTCCTTATCATTTTTTTATTTCTGTGACTTGGATGGTGATGTCCACCTCTCTCATTCCTGGCTTTAGTAATTTGAGTCCTCTCTCTTTCTCTTGGTCTGTCTAGCTAATGGTTTGTCCGTTTTGTTGATCCTTGTTTATCCTGGTTCCTTAGTTGGGACTGTTATAACAAAATACCACAGGCTGAGTAGTTTATAAACAACAGAAATTTATTTCTCAGAGTTCTGGAGGCTGGAAGTTCGGGGTCAGGGTGCTGGTGGTTCTGGTGAGAGCCCTCTGCGTTGCTGACTGCCAACTTGGTGCCTCCTCAGACAGCAGAAGGAGGGCAAGAGAGCTCTCTGGAATCCCATTTTTTTGTTTTTAGGGCTGTACCCACAGCATGTGGAGGTTCCCAGGCTAGGGGTCTAATTGGAGCTACAGCTGCCGGCCTGCACCACAGCCACAGCAATGTGGGATCTGAGCTGCGTCTGCAACCTGTACCGCAGCTTGCGGCAACGCCGGATCCTTAACCCACTGAGAGAGGCCAGGGATCGAACGCACAACGTCATGGTTCCTAGTCGGATTTGTTTCCATTGAGCCATGACGGGAACCCCTGGGATCCCTTTTATAAGGGCATTAATCCTGTTCATGAGGGCTCTACCGTCAAAACTGAATTACCTCCCAAAGGCCCCACCTTCTAATACCATCATATTGGGGTTTAGGATTTCAACATATTTTGAGGAGACACAAACATTAAGTCCATAACACTTACTAATGTCAGTGGGATCTGTAATAATATCCCCCCTTTCTTTCCTGATATTGGTAATGTGTGCCTGTTTTCTTTATGTGTGTGTATGTGTACGTATATCGTGTGCATGTGTACATACATGTGGGTGTATGCATGCGTACATACGTATATGCATACATCCACGGATATGTATACACACGCAGTAGGTGGAAGGTGATAGAGGAATACTCTTAAGAATTTGGTAATATTGGGAGTTCCCGTCGTGGTGCAGTGGTTAACGAATCTGACTAGGAACCATGAGGTTGCGGGTTTGATCCCTGCCCTTGCTCAGTGGGTTAACGATCCGGCGTTGCCGTGAGCTGTGGTGTAGGTTGCAGACGCGGCTCGGATCCTGCGTTACTGTGGCTGCGGTGCAGGCCAGTGGCTACAGCTCCGATTAGACCCCTAGCCTGGGAACCTCCACATGCCGCAGATGCGGTCATAAAATGACAAAAAAGGCAAAAAAAAAAAGAATTTGGTAATATTGGTTGCCTCTGGAGAGAGGAATTGAGTAGCAAGGGCCCTAGGGTGGGAGGGGGACTTTTCACCAATATTTTTTTCTACAGTTTGACTTTTGTACCATGTGACTATATAACCTATTTTAAAGAATGAATTTAAATTTTTTAAAAAGTTGCCGGGCCAAGGAAGAGGTATTTGTTAGAGGCCTCTATTTGCTCCCTGAGGTTCTTGACTTTTGTCCATTGCTTTCTTCCTCCCTTCACTTTTTCTCTTTTCCCTTCTGAACAAGAGATCCAGTCCAAGGATCTGAGCAGGATTTCAAGAGGCAAGATTCCAACCCTGCTTCACTGTCTGTGCGTGATAAAGCCTTTTCTCTCTTCCGTAGAGCGACCTGCTGGCTGGGCCGAGTCTGTCCTCGAGGAAGGCGTGTCTGAGCCTGAGCCCGACTTCTCCAGGTAATCGCATTCCAGTGCCCTTCTGCTCGCATTCTGGCCCCATCCAGGTGTACTGGGAGGATTCCCGTGGGCTTTCCTGGGGCTGATTTGGGGAAACAATTCTCGCTGAGTTCTCTCTTCCCTTAATACTTGCTAAGTTTATGCAGGGCCATGCAGAGGCCAGAGTTCTTGCAGGTGAAAAGCCCATGCACTCTTCTGTAGGGAGAAGGCCCCAAGGAGAACTTGCTGACCCCCGGACAAGGGCACATTAGTTTTACCTCACCGGGTAGCGAGAACAGAGTGGGGGCTGAGGATTGTCAGCAGGACTGAGTATAACTGTGCCTGTTTCTGGGCTGATTTTGCCAAGACCGTCAGCCTCGTATTAGCATGGGAAGAAATTTGCTGAGGTTAAGTTATTTGGGATCATCTCTCTAAAAACCTTAAAAAATCCACAGAAAAAGTGACCTTGGGAAAAGTTCAGTAATGTTTGTTGACTGACATCTTCCTCTCCAACCCGGTAGGACTGTAGGCATCATCCAGCACTGCCTCCACCTGACCTCGGTGTACACTCATTTCCTGCCCCAGCATGGCCGCCCAGAGGTCACCACAATGCCCTTGGGTCTTGGAATGACAGTGGATTACATCTTCTTCTCAGCCGAGTCCTGCGAGAATGGGAATGGAACTGGTAAGGCTGGTGGATCCTGGATTCCTAGAAGCCACCCCCAAAGGCCCCTGAGAACAGCTGGTGGTAGTCAGGCATTTGATCATGTGGTGTGAGCTGCTGGGACCTGACAGCACAGGAGCAGATCTCACACCTACCTACACTGCTCACCATCATCATACATCCCGGAGGCCACTGGCCCGCCTTTTCCTTTTGTCCTTATAGCCTTACAGAGATGTGGGCAGAACAGCCTTCCCTCTTTTTCAGAGATGAAAATGAGCACCAGGAGGTGCCTGGATATGCTCAGTGGTTCCTGGTTAGGTTAGGAACCCTATTTCCTGTCTTCTCGCCACACACTGTTGTCACAGGGTGGCAGTCTGTCAGCCCCATGTCTACTTTGTTTAAAGCACGTCTTTTAAAATGTTCCAGTTTTATGTTTAAAAGCCAGATTTTATATAGAAAATTGGGATTTCCTGTTTCTCTTGGGAAGTCAGAAGATCTTGTCATGCAGGGCTTGGGCGTGCATCCCCTAGTGTCCCCCAGCCCCCGAACCCACCCAGCTTCATGCATTGACGCATCACAGAGTCCCTGAGAAAACGAGGCCTCAGCCAGAGGCCACAGGAGGTGAGGGAGGGCCCGGCAGCCGAGGGGGTGCAGCCTCCAGCAGGCGCAGCTCCCACAGGGCCCACCCGCCCCAGGCGGTGTGGCTGTGGCTGCTTTACCCACTGGCCTCCGCTTTGTGCTCCAGATCGCAGGCTCTATCAGGATGGGACTCTCAAGCTGCTGGGCCGCCTCTCCCTCCTCTCCGAAGAGATTCTCTGGGCTGCCAATGGCTTACCCAACCCCTTCTGCTCTTCGGACCACCTCTGCCTACTGGCCAGCTTCGGGATGGAAGTCACCGCCCCATGACGGGCTCCCAGGGGAAGAGAGCTTCTCTTCCAGAAGAGCTCGCTGGATCAGAGACTGTGGAATATCCCATGCTTCTGGAAACTTAGATCCCCTCCCTTCCACCTCCCGTTCCCTTTTCCCCGCGGTTAGATTTTCTCCAGGCCTGTCCATATTCTCTGCCTGTGGTCCCTGCCCCACCCCAGCCTCTTCCTAATCCTGTGCCAGATACTTGGTGGCCCTGGGAGAGGCAGAAGGGGGGGGGGGTTCCCCCTTCCTTCCTTGTATCCAGTGCTCCCCCTTGATTTTTAATTACCAGGGTTGCGGGAGCTATTGATCTCATTGGTTTTTTGTTTTCAGGCCATTTCTTGGTGGTGCCTTCTGACCCAGCCTTCTCCCTGCCTGAGACCTCCGGCCCGGCCCTGCCCTCTCGCCAGACATACACCCCTGAGATGGGTCCCGGGTGGGACTGCTCTGTGTGGCCAGGCCTGCCTCTGACCAGCCCACTTTCTACCCTGGGGCCTCCAGCCTAGGGGTAGGTGGGAGGCATGACTGGGTAGCTGTGCGCTGCAGGCGGCAGCAGGGGCCCGGGCCCTTCTCTCTGTTACCCTCTGTGTTTCATTAGGCACTCATCCTGCTAACCAGGGCATCCTCATCACCCGGGCTCTGGGCATAGGCGGGCCCCCCAGCTGGAGCAGCATTCAGGGGTGCACTCCTCATCCCGGCAGCTGCTGCACCTCCGGCCCAGGGCTCCCCAGGCCTGGCCTGCCTCCTCTAAGGCTCCTCCCTTTCTCCAGACTGCCCCATGGGAGGCAGAAGTTTGCACCCCTGTGTGTGGGGGTCAGTGGGCAGGGATGGTGGTTTGAGCTTTAGAAGCCTTTAAGGATGAGGAGAAAGAATCCTGGGCTCCGCAGGACTGGGACGAGGGCGGGAGTCCCAGCACGGAGAGAGAGGTGGGCTCTGCGGCTGCCTCAGCTGGGACATAAGACCTCAGGGACTTGTTCCTTTCCTCTCCACACCTAAGCTCTAGTTCGCTCTTCCTCCCCTTCCACTGCCTTCTACTTTTTGCCGCTCCCCCGTTCCCTTCCTTTTCCCCCTAGAAAAGCCTGGTACTTAGCTCAGGCCAAACCTGCTCAGCAGGAAGGTGGCCATGGGCAAAACTACCCCAGAACTGGAGGTGGTGGTGCTTGAGGATTCGCTCCTGCCGGCAAGGCCTCTGCTGCTCATTGCCTCTGCTCTCCCTCTCCTGGCACAGGGGTCCCTGCCCATTCAGGGGCTCCCTTGCCCACACGCGTCACCTGCATGCCTTAATCTTTCATGGCCGTGTGTGGCCCGGGGTGGTCCTGGGCCTGCTCCTCCTCACCTCTCCCGTGACTCAGAGGAGCTGCTGGCCCTGCAGATTTGACTCTCTGACTTGCTGTTCCAGAATGGCACTGGAGGGAATAGCTGCGAGAAGCTGGAGTTAGGGACAGTTAGCCAGGGTTAATGTTTTCTCCCTTTTCTTTTTTTTTTTCTGGGAGAACCAAAGACCCAGCTTGAATTCTGCTGCCGCATTCATGGTTATTAGCTTTCCGTGCCTAGGTTCCGGGGAATTTATCTATTCGTGCATATTTTTAAACATTGTTTCCTGGATACTGGGCTTGTCTGTCTGAGCCCTGGGCCTCACTGTCCACACCTCACCGTCCGCTCTGTTTGCCTCTCCCTGGGTGTCTGCTGAGATGGTCTCAACACAGTGCCCTGTTAGTTCTAGGACTGGGGCGCATCACTGTTCTCTTCTGTCAGGAAATGCAGTTTAAAAATGGCTAAAGAGGGCAGGAGCTTGATAGGTGATCTTTTCCATGTTTTCTTATTTGTTTCTGTTTTGGAAATGAAAGCGGGTTTTAAAGGGTCATTTGAACTCTCTTTTCCAAATAAAAGTTTACCTTTTCCCCCCTACTGCTGGTCATTTTATTAGGACCCTAAGGGACATGGGAGAGGGAAGGCCTGGAGAATGAGTTGGATGGAGAGGAAGAGTCTGATCCTGGGGTAGGGCCTCAAATCCTTGGTCTAGACCAGAGAAAGCGATTGTCACCCCCTCTGGTAACTGGGCAGATGCCCACTGCCTGGAGGCCTGGGAGGAACGGCTTGAGCGCAGTGTCCTGTCCTGACTCTCATTGGGCGCAGCTCTCTTCTCCATCCTCACTGAGTTAGAGGAGAATAGCTCTTACAGGTACCTTCCTTCTTGTTCCATCTGCTGCCCTGTACCTCCCCCTAGTCCGAGCTGAGTTGCCTTTCAGGAGGGTCTGTGCTAAAAACGGATGAGAAGTGTTTTCCTGGTCAGAGCCGTGGCAGCTGCCTGGGCATGAGGCGGCGGCAGATGCCCCTTGCTGCGCGTCTATTTCTGATCATCTCTTTTGCATTCTGGAGCCAGGGCTGAGTTGTGGGCCATCTGCTGCTGGAAAGGGTTCTCCTCCTTCCCGGGAGTCACTCTGCTGGGACTTCTGTCATCCTCCAGCCTCCTCCTGCAGCAAGCCCAGCAGCCCCTGTGCCCTGTGGGGAAAGGCCCTGAGACCAGGTGTGGTTTTCTGCCTCACCTGGACGGAATCCCAGGCCCCACATCTCTGAATCAGCGCCTGCGAATCTGGGTTACTTAAAGCTACCTGGGCACCAGTTGAGTCACCTGGGTTGGGATTCAGCGGAAAGAAAATGTAGCCAAGGATTAGGAACACCACTTGTCATCTGATAGCCAGGTCACTTGGTGACTGTGGGTAAGTTAACCCCTCCTTGTGTTTTGTACATCTTGGTGAAACGGAAATTAAAGTCATATTCTTTTCCACTTGTGAGGAATTTTCAGCTCTGAAATTATGCTGTTTGGGCTTTGGCAAGCAAGGGATGCTAAGAATCCGAGTATTATCAGTAATTACATAACTGGTAATTATTGGTAACAACTGGAATTGAGGGTGGGTAATGCTCCCCAGCCAGCCTGGACACTTGGGCCCTGGGAGCTGGGAATTCTTTTATAGCTTCCAAGCTTTGAGGTGTGTCCCCAGAGACCCCTTTCCTGGCCTGGAGAGCTTCCCCAGGTAGCCTGGGTCACACAGCATCCTGCCTGGCACTTGAAGTTTCCAAAGTGGCTTCGCATCCACCATCAGTAGACAGTGGCTCCACTGAGTGGCAGCTTGGGTGTGTCTCTCTTACCTTTATGTCTGAGGAATCAGAGATCCCAAAGAGCTAAACTGAGATTCTCATTTGCTTCATTTCTTGCCTCCTCAGAACACAGCCTTTTCTGGGAGTAAGAGAGACAAGTTGTCTTGTGCGGCAGATACATGGGGCTGGGCCTGGGAGAAGGGAAACAACCAACCAGGCTGCTGCTGGTTTGTTTTTAAACCGTTCTGTCTCTCCAGTTCTTGCCTCGGTGTAGCTGCTGACTAGGGGATTGGTTTTTGATGGCTTCCCCTCTCCCAGGAGCCGGACGGGCCCCTCCTCTAGTTTCCCCTGGAGAAAGCGCTGCCCTGCCATCCCATCTTCCACACCTGGCCTGGTGCGTCCCTCCCGTCGCCTCTACCCAAGTGGGTAAAACGAAACTGTCTCAGGCAAGGGCCGGCTGGAGGAGAGCCCGGAGGGGTGCCAATCTTGCCTGGGTTGGGAGGATGTGACCTTCATGTATCTGGAGGGGAACTCCGCCTTCTGCCCCATCCCTGGTCAGCGCGGGGCCCTTGGGCCGGAGGCCTCCTGCAGCTGTGGAGAGACGGGTGGGGTCTGCATCCCTCACATTCCTGGAGGCTTTGTCTTTCCCACGACCGACCGAATCCTTTCTGGCTGGGGGTCACAGGGGTGCACACGTCCATGTGGGCGGCCACCCCCACCACCTGCCAGGCCTCAACGGGCCCCTCACGCCCCTCGCAAACACAGTAAAGGGTACCGGGCAGCCTGTGTCTGGGCTCGGTCTTTGGTATAACCAGCACTTCCTGTCCCCACTGCCCTCCACAGTAGTGGACAAGATGTCAGATTCTGGCAGATGTGGGTGCAGAGCTTCAACCTCTTCATGTCCAGGCCTCTGAGAAGTGCCACCTGCATCCAAAGTTCCAACCCCCATTAATCATGTGCTTAAATTAGGCGCGTGCTGTAAGCTTGAAAGAAAAGGAGCAGAAAGAAAGGTGATGGTGCCCCCAGTAAGCTGGGTTTGGTGCTCCCGGGAGTCCACGGTGGCACCTACCCGGGTCAATTCTGAGGAAGTGGGCTAGCAGTGTCCATGGTGAGCCTGGCTGACTCATGACAGACTCATTCGAGCACTTACTCAGCCCTCGTTTGTTCGAGAGCGGTCTGGGGACCCACCTGTACGAGCCCATCTCACTGAAGCTTGCTACTTTAGCTGGACTTGAATGAGTAAATTTCAACACTGCTTTTGCGTCAAGGTGTGTAGGTTATTCACAAACTCTGGTTACCTTTATTGAAAGGCTCTTTTTTGGTATTATTTAAGTGGATTTAAATGAACCTGTAAGTAACATAACCCTCTTTTTAACGGTGTACAGTCCAAAACATTCCTGAGCTCCAGTGGACTGCCTCTCCCCCTCCCGGGGGCCACGCTGCACCACCACACTGCTGGAAGCTTGCCGTGCTAAACCGCGCTTCCAGTTAGGATTTTACGGCCGGGGTAAGAAAAAAGAAATAATGCGCCTTCCTTTTATAGATCTAAGTTGTACTCTCAAGCTGAATGAAATGAGGGCAGAGAAATGGGGAGGGAGGGTTAAAGGTGAAAAAGGCTGTGGGGTCTAGAAGATATTTCTGCACAGGTCTCTGGAATTGTTTAGACTCGCCTGAAAGCACAGGAGGAGGTCCGGGGCCAGAGGAAGAAGAGGTAACAAGTGGTGTTTTCCAAAGCTGGGCCTTTAGCCACCATAGATTCTGCACTGGCGACTGTGATGAGAAGGGACTTCAGATCCCTGTTGCTGTGGTTTCCTGAAACGGCCTAGCTTCCAGGAGGACGTCCAGCCTCTAGTCAGCTCCCGATGGACTGCTGGGGACGAGGACAGGAAGAGCAGGGCCCCGGCACGCATCCGGGGCCTCTGGGGGCTGAGCCGGCTGGTGAGGGAGAAGCGGTTCATTTACAGCCACAGGCAATCTTCCAGATTAGGATTCACGAAACCTGAGTGTTAGACCTCAGCAACTCCAGCAGGCTGAAGGCGACAGTCTGGGACCCCAGAAGTTTTATCATGACTGTGGGGCTCAAGGTATCCCGCTGGCTGGTTTGGGGCTCCCCTCACCTCTGATCAGCAGGTTCTCCCCGGACCTGCCGAGGCCGACACTGGTGGGCGAGGCGGCTCCAGCCCCGGCTCCCAGAGGGAAGAAGACAAGGTTGACAAGCTGTGGTTTCCGCGCAGCCCACACGGACGAGCTGGGGAGACTTTATTCATTTCAGGGAAAAAGTGAGAGCAGGAATGAGATCACGTGTAAAAGTCGGAGGGAGGGGCAACACTGACACGAGCAGAGGAAGAACAAGGTCCGGAACATGGCAGCGGACACGAAGCCTGAGGGAGGGCCCACCACCACCGGGCGCCCAGGCCAAGTGCACCCGATTTCTTCTCTCGTCAGACTTGAAGAAAAGGGACTTGGGACTCTGAGGCACCAAGATGGGCTGGGTGGGGTCAATACTGACGACTTGCAGCTGGCACCGTGGCAGCCCGCCCGGCCTCCCGCCCGCACTCCTCCCGGGACCTCCCTGCTCTTCACGCCGGCCTCTCAGTGGACCGGGGGAGTGGGGATTTCAACACCGCCAGCCGCCGGCACAAAAAACGCAGTCAATATACCGGGCCCAGCTGGCACCTCCCTGTGCTCAGAGACCAGCCGGTGGGCCTGAGGATGCTGCTGCAGCTAAGCCGAAAACAACCCCGGCAGGAGACGTGGACGCACAGGCCTCTGGACACGCTACTGGCCAGAATTAAGACCCGTCTCAGGGCCCAAAGTCAAGTTCAAGCTGGAAGGGCTGGGGGGCGGGGGTTGGCGCGAGATGACAGAGAGGGCCAGAACCCAGACATGGCCAACCTCCAGGCTGTTTCTGCTCCTCAGAACCCTGGCCCGAGGCTTCATCGTCGCATCCCGGGGGCTGGGAATGCTGTTCTCCCCGCTTGGCCACATCCAGGAAGGGTGGGGTGGCTGACGGCATGGGCAGGGGTAATGGGACTGTGCTGAGGCCATGAGAGGGAGAGGACTGGCAGGCAGGAGGGTGGGAAGGCTCGAAACCCAGATGCCAAGTGTTCTGATCCAGGCACCCAGCACAGAGCAAGGCTTTGGGGAGCAGTCAGCCGCAGGCTGACCCACCTTTATCCAGCAGCTTTCTCTGGCCTCCCCTTGCCCCCTCCTCAGCCAGCAGCCCCCGCCCCGGGCCGAGGAGCCCATTCTGAGCACTGGAAGGCAGTCCTGAGTCAGGAGGAGCCAGGCCCGGTCCCTCGTGGGAAGTGAGATGAGGTGATACTGAGGATGGTGACTAAGGCCCCGAAGTCCCTGCCTCTGCCTCCCCGGAAACTGCAGCCTGGCCAGCCCCGGGGAGCACAGCCTGTGTAAACACGCCCAGAAGGGGAGGAGGGCTTGCTACATATGTGAAATAGTTAAAAATAAATTAGAAAGCACCGCTGTATCCTGTGGGGGTCCACAGGCCCGAGGTCTCAGCCAGGAAGGAGGAGTTCTAGGGAGTCATCAGCTGGAGGTGGCGGGGCGCCCCTGGGGGACAGCGGTAGGGGCTGGGGCTCATTCTGCTTCCTTCTCCCCAGGGGGCTCAGGAGGAGCCTGTGGGGCGGAGCGTCCTACTGGGCTCCGGTCTCCGCGGCCCCAGCTCCCTCTCAAGGGCTGGGGTCCACAGGGGCCTCTGGGGTCTGCTGATGAGCAGCCTGCACGAGGCACGCACATGCAGACCCACAAAAGGTCTCGTTTTCAGCCTCACGCCTCCCAAAGGGATCCATCTCTGCCACAGGCGAATGTGGGGACCCACCACCCCCTCCCCAAAAAACTGGGATTGATGGGATGGCGAGTTAGGGGTCACAATGGCCCTCAGGATGGTCTGGCTGGGGTGTAGCCCAGGGGGCAGGTGAGGCATCTCCCTAGGGCCCGATGACCTATGAGAAGCCCAAAGGAATGACAAGCTGGCTTCCCTGCTAGGCCTGGCTCTGGGCAGGGAGCTGCTGGTTTGAGGAGCTGCGGGCTCTGCTGCCTCCCCTGACGCGCACTCGCATCAGTGGACGCGTCCTGTCTCCCTTCCTTTGCTTCTCAGGCACCGTCCAGCCCCCTGGCCCGCTAAGAACTGCACCCTTTTTTTCCCACTCCACCCCTCTGGTGACAGAGTTAACGCCGGAGTGCCTGGTGTGGCTCTGGTCTGCAGGCGGAGTGGCAATGAGCCGGGGGCAGCTGCCCACTCTAGAAGCAGCCTCAGCAGCGAGGCCCCTGCGCTGGCCCGGCCTGCTCCGGGAAGCCTAGAACTTTCCACCTCAAAGTATCTCAGTGGACCTCTCCCTAGCATAAGCTCCCTCTTCTTTCGGGATTACACACTGCCATTCTTTTCCATTTTCTGAATTGCCAACATTTAAAAATCATTAAATTTCACATAAAAATTCAGAGTTCTGGCCTCTGAAAAAATATCAGACGAGCTGCTAATGCAGAGCCTGCACTCTGAGAACAGCTGAGTGGCAGCAGCAGTTGCTTCTTTAATGGGGCATGCCTTCTTTAGTTTGCCACGATCCACAGCCAACCCCGCGGCTCTCCTCTAAATCACCTGCCTGGCCCTGGAGGCATCTGTTTATGACTCTGGTTCTCATCCTTCCATTCCAGCCCCCCAGCCCCGCCCCTCTGCACCCCTATGGAGGGCCGCTCCTGGCCGAATCACAGCCTCTCCGCATGAAGAAACCACAGTGGTCATCTCATCCAGCTATCCTTCCGTGACCTGAATCCCCTCCACCACTTCCCAACGAGCAGCCGTCTAGTCTTTGCTTGAATACCTCCAGCAACAGGGAACTCACCTCTCTGCAAGGCGGCCTGATTCTAAAGTCTCCCCCCACATTCTCTCGTCACTTACACCTCCCCAGTTCTTACGCTGTGCCTCTCCTTGGTGGCCACACTGCCCTCCTGACCTACACCTCTTTGTGGCTTGAGCCTCCAGAACCTTCCCCCAACCCCACCAGCCCCTCTCTACAACCTCTCACTTGCCCACCAGGTGTCTCATGCCTGCCAGGCAGGCTGTGCACACTCGAGCCGTTCAGGTTCTTCCCAGAGGAGCTACCGTATGTACCAGGCCCGATCATCGCTGGGCCCTCCACACCTGGGACACTAAACAACGGGAGGTGGGCCTGGGACACAGGGATCCTGGTCTGGTTGTCACTTCCCCAGCAAGGGCTAAGGTAGCAGAAAGGGGAGCAGCAGTGCCCATCCCTGGGGACTACCTACTAGGGGGACAGACTCAGACCTGAGTGTCCCACTCCATCCCCAGCCCTGGTTCCCGGACCCACTAGGTCTGCTCAGCCCCCACAGTCACGCAGAGCCCACTGCACCTCTGGGCTCTCGGCAAAGCCCAGCCCCTCTACAAGGAGGCCCTGCTTCAGCAAGAGGCAGGGCTGGGCTGAGTAAAAGGACCAGGTCTAGACCCAGGAACTCTGCCCCCCGCCCCCGAGTGGTTCTCTCCTGGGCTCTCGTACAGCCCACCCCAGCACGGGCCCTGCCACTAGGCAGTGTCGGCCCACACAGCACTGTCTGTGAGGCCACAGGGCAGAAGGGCCCTCCTGGGTCACGCTCTCTGGCTCTTGGGGCAGATGTGGCCTGTGCCACGCGCCTGATATGGGCCACGCGGACCTTTCCCAGGATGGTTCCTACCCTGCTTTCCTTTCCCTGGGTCAAGACTCTGCCAGGACAGGCACAACTGGAGAAACACCTCCATCCCTCCCCCTGTCCCGCCACAGGCCTAGCCGGGCCGGGGGCCTCCCCTGGACAGGGCGGACCCAAATCCCAAAGAGACCTCAGGGGCAGGGGTACCGGCAGAGCCAGCCACCCCTCCCCACCCAGCCCTGTGGCTCTTAGATCTCCTAAGCACTGGCCTTCCAGCCACTGGCAGATCCATTAGTTTTAAGTTTTTCCCAAATACCTTACATTTCAGCTGTTGAGTTAAAAACCCAAACTGAAACCCTTAGCTTGGTCCAAAGTTAGGGGCCTTGGCCAGCAGGAGGGGCAGCGGCTTGGGTGGCTGAGCTGGAACGAGCTCTTCCTGCTGCCCCATCGTCCGCCCCACCTTCCCCAGGAGTGAGGCTGGCTCTGGCAGGTGGATCCTGGCCTCTAGAAGTAGATGAGGCTGGGGCGCTGCCACTCGCCTCACACCCGGATCTGGTACCCATTGAGGTCTGGCATGGCTTTGGGCTCCGAAGGCTTCTTCTCACCGGAAGGCCTGCGGGGAGGGGAAAGCAGGGAGGGAAGGGGTGAGTGGCCCATCAGGGGGTGGCGGTGGAGGGAGCAAGGGGTGGCTGCCGCCCTGCGTCCCCTTCCCATCCTCCAAGGTGTCCCAGATGCAACAGTACAGCCTCTGTGGAAGCGTGTTTCTGGAACCCCCGACCTGCCCTGCTGTCCTGTGTGTGGCCCCTGCGCTCTCTTACAGGCTACTGCTCTTCACTGAGGTCAGCAACTCTGGCTGCAGCGAAGTAATGAACAGCTCGTGCGCAATCTCCGTGTGGGGACTCTGTCCTTGAGGAAAGCCTCCTGGGGCAAAGTGAAGGATGCTGGGTATCGGAGGCCAGCCTGGTGCCCCTTATACCAGAGAGGTGCCTCCAGAACAATAACGGTATTTAAAGCAAGAGCCAGACAGACATGCAGGAGACAAATCCAAAGAGGCAGCCTGGGGTACTCATGGGACGTCTCTGCCAACCGGAGTCAGGCAAAAACCACAAACTCACAAGGAGTGAAAGTTACGTTCGAAGCCATCCGCCAGCTGCCATCTGTTGCTAAACCTTTCCCGATGACATTCCTGGGAAAAACTCACCGTCTTCCAGGGCCCCACCACTTATCCCCTCCCTTTGACAGAGTCCATCGTGTCGCTGGCTTTAGGTCCCTGTGGGTTTCCTGCTCGGCACTAAGGCCCAGCGCAGGGTAACCAGTGGACCAGCGCTGATGTTGCCTCTGGGGAAATGGAACTGTGTTGCTGCCAGGGACGTGCCAACACACAAGCCACACAAGCCCACCAAGTCCCCTCCCTCCAAGGAAGGGGCAGGAGAATGAGAAGAGTGGAGGGTAAAAACAGAGGGATCCGAAAGATGAGGGGAAAAGAAAAGCTTTTCTCTGCCCTCCCCCCCGAAGGCGAGCCCCATCCCTCACCGCCTTTCGCTGCGGCTGTTCCTGCGGTGGGGGCTGGACTGGCCCCGCTGCGGGGAGGACACATCCTTCTTCCGGTCCTTGGTGGGGGACGGAGGGCCAGCCCCTTTGCCAATCTTGGAGGGAGGAAGAAATAAGACTCACTCCAGGAAGCCTCAAGCCATGCTCTGCCCTGCCTCTGAGTCTGCTCCCCACTGCCTGGGGGTCCTGGGGAGCAGAAGTGGACGAGAAAGCACTGCAGTCATGGCAGCAGTCATGACCCCCCAGAGGGTCACAGCACAGGGCTGCAGTGGCTGAGCCGTGGGGAGGGGCCAGGAGGTCCCTGGGGACCCAGGGAGAGGCTGAGATTTTGCTCACTGTAAGGCCCTGGGGCAAACTGATCAGCGGCACCCCCCGCCCCATGACTCCTGCTCAGTGCGGGTGGGAAAGAGGAGGAAGGAACCCTGCCCTCCAGCCTCCCCACAGTCTGGCCTCCTTCCTTTTTCTGTCTTCCTCCTAGTCCTTTATTAGGGCTGGGGGTCAAGAGGCAGGATACACGGGGGTGACGGAAGCTGCTGCCCGCTCTCCCCTCCCATTCCTTCCACTCAGGCCACGATTTCCCACCAGTCTTTATGCACAGTCCCCTCCACCTGGACTGTGGCACCCCTGCCCTTCTCCACATGCCCAAGACCTGCCCTGTGCGCACACCCAGCTCCCTCTTCCAGACCACCCCCAGCCTGCCTACCCAAAGGGGTGTCTCAACGACCTCTGAGCAAAGCCTAGAAATTCACACTCTCTCCTCCCTTGATCTCTGCACCACCTCTGCTGGCGGGGAGGGGGCCGAGAAGGAGGAAGGGGGCTTTCCTGAAAGACTGACTCCCTAGGAAGTCCCAGCCCTTCCATCGCCACCAAGGGCTTGGACGCTGGCAGGCAGGGCCGCAGCACCGACCTTGAGCCGCATGTCGCGCGCGTGCCGCTCCAGCTCCTTGCGGAAGTCCTCGCGGCCCAGCTTCTCCACGTCCAGGACCGAGTGCTTCCACTCGATCTGCTCCACGCTGTGCGGGTCGTGGGACACGCACTGGCCCAGCTTCACCTTCTTCAGCACGTGCCAGCAGCGGCCGTAGGCGGCCTCGTAGTCCAGCACGAGCTCGCTGAGCGTGCGGAAGGCGGGCGGCTTGTACATCAGGTCCTCGCGCCGGCTCATGCCCAGCGCCCCGTAGCGGCCGCCGAAGTTCACCCCCAGCACGATGTGGCGGAAGTAGTTCCCTGAGAAGTAGGTCTTGAAGCTGATGGGGAAGCGTTCCAGGCTGGGCATGCTGTTGGTGAGGTAACTGGCCACGGCCCCCCCGCTAAGGAAAAGGCTGGCAGAAGCCCAGGGGCCAGGGCGCCGGGGCGGGAGGGGGTGGCCACCCCCCCGGGAGAGGCTGCAGGCGGGGCCCCGGACCCCGCTCCTGAGTGCAGGCAGCAGGACTTGCTCATCTCCACATCCTGTCCTCGGAGTTGGGCCTGGCCTACAGTAGGTGCTCAATAAACTCCATCTCTATGGGTCAGGGCTCTCGGTGACAACTGGCTGCTGCTAGGCTGTCAAGCAAGGCTCCCCAAACAGTAACAGCTAACGGCAGGCTCAACCCGCGCTCCAAACGGCAGGGCCTTGGGCAGCCCCTGGCTGAAGGTGCGCGGTCACACACTGCCCCGCTCTCCCCACCTTTCCTCTCACACATCGATGTTCTCGCTCACGTGCACGTGGTCACAGAGGCACAGACGATCCTGTTCTTCTCTCACCACCCCGCGCGCGCGCAGATATACCCCCCGTTGCTCTTCAAATAAAACCAAGCTCGCTCCCACAGCCTAGGAGGCTGACAGCCGGGCCCAGCTGCTCACTCCAGCTTCTCAACCCGCTCAGCCCACTTGCTCAGCCTCTCGGTTCAGCTGATTTGCACGGAGAACCCTCTGCATCAGCTCTTCCCTCAGGCCCCCCCGCCCCGCCCCCACCAGCTCCTCCGCAGGCCTCAGGCTTAGCCGTCAGGCCGATCTCAGTTTCTAAAGCAAGTCGGCTCCACTTATTTCTCCCACGGCACACTCACCACAATCCGTAATTATTTTTCTTATTTCTTGGTTTGCTTGCTTATTCTTTTTTTTGTCTCCCCAGTTAGAATGTAAACTTCTGAGAACAGGGACCTCGCCTGTCGTGTTCTTTGCTGTCTTTACTGGGGCCCAGCACAGAGGTAGGCACGTAGCAGTTACTCAGAAAACAAAAACAAACAAACAAAAACCTCTTCCGAAACAAGTGAGTGGAATGAGATGAATGGGGTAAAAGCTTGGCCTGGAGACCACACGGCACTGCATCTAACCCCATGTGCACCCACTCATTCAGCTGTCCTTAAAAAACTTGTGGGATGGGATTGCCCCTTTCCTCTTCTGCAGAGGAAGACTCCGAGGCACAGAGATTGAAGGAACGTGCTTGGGGTCACACACGGAGTACGTAGCAGAGCTAGGATTCAGGTCCAGGATGGCCTGACCCTGAAGTCTGTGCTCTCAGTCACTGCGATGCTTACTGAGCCCAGCTCCTTGCAAGCAAGTGACTGGGGACACAGATGAGCAAGGCGCAGGCTCGGAGCGAAGCGAGGATGAGGCCTGGGCACAAAATCAAAACAGCGCCTCCACGTGCGCAGCGACTGAGGGAACTGTGGTGGTTCTGTGGGGACAGCGGGGAGGGGACCTGCCCAGATGGGACTGTTCCTATTTCCTTCCTGCCCACGAGCCAGCAGGTAACTACCCCTGGAAGGGCTCCGGGACCATGGGATCCTGCTGGGACCAGCTCCTCTGTGTGCTCTGGCGGGGAATGGGGGTGTGTGTGCAGGTCTCCCTCCTGCAGTGGCGTGGGAACCTCCACTTTGACCTGTGGCCCCCAAAGGAGAAGTGAACATGGGGTGGGGGTGCCTGGAGTCCTTGCGCTCGTCCCAGCCAAGAACCCTCTGGACAGAGGCAGTGCTTATGGGACTCTTTGTCAGCAAAGGACTGCCACCGCGGGGTTAGCTCTGGGGACCCCTCAGGGAGGGGGACTGGGGTGCCCCTGCAGTCTCTGTGTATAATTTAAGGCAGATAACAGCCCTCCTCAGCTTTGACTAGTCTTTTCCTCCCAACCTGTCCCAGGGAGCAGTCTCCTCCCTGTTCCATTGGGCACCTGCCACCTTGCGCTGCCCTGCTCTGCCCTGCACAGAGCCAGGAACCTGCAGCAGGGGTGGGAGACAGAACACTTAAAAGCCTTGGTAGGTACCAAGGCAGAGATGCAGGGAGTGGGCACAGAGGAATGGAGTCGGCCTTGAATTAATAAAACTGAGTGATGGGCACATGGGGCTTTATATTAACCTGTGTTTACACAAGGCTAAGTTTTTTTTATAACAAAACAAAAAAGGGTAGGACTCAGGCAGGCACCACTTACAAGAGAGAATCAGTCATAAACACCAGTCTCCCTACCTTGCTCTGACTGGGGGTTCTGGGGGGAAATCCCTCCAGGCTTGTATGTCCCACCAAGCTGCTGCTGACCCAGCTCTAGGCCCCAGTTCCGCCCTTTTAAGTGGGGGTGACTGAGAAACTGTTTGCCTTTTTTCCCTCTCTTTTTAAAGGTTGTCTTGTATCAAAGATCCTATCCATCATTTCCACAGATCAGTGTGTCCTGGAAATGCCAACATCTGGACATCTAATCTGCTTCTCATAGACTCTTTGGTTCTTGGAAACAGCACAATGGTCAGAGACACTGTGCCCTGACCTGGGGTTCAGACAGCAGGGTCACTGCATCCACATGACTCAAGAAAAGCTGCCCAGTAAGCCTCAGAAGTTAACAACGGAGGTGTGGGACTAACTTCCCTTGCCCCACCCCCCAGTGCTCTTTCACTTTGGGGCCAAGTTCAAGACTGCTGGGAGAGAGAGCTGGGAGGGCCCTGGAGCTCACGCAGCCTTCCCCTTCCAGAGGAGGAAGTGAGCCCAGAGGGGCTGAGCACACGTCCGCCCTCTCCCAGGCCTCTCAGAGGAAGGATACATTCCCAGGATCACGGCTTCCAGGCATTTGATTGGCAGAGCCTCTTTGGTCATTTCCTTGGCCAGGTCCATCAGCCTGGGGGGAGGGTGGGCAGAGTCATCAGTCTGGTGGAGGAGCAGCAGGAGGGGACTAGAAATGCTAGATGGACAAAGACTCCCCTCCCTGTGGCTTAGGCTTAGCATCCCCCCCCCCACACACATACCACATCCTTCCTGACAAAGGGGGTGGGAGAAGAGGCCCCTGGAGACAAGGAAAGAGGCCCCTCCCCCCTGCTCTCAGGCTCCTGCTCCAAAGATCTCTGGAGAGGAGGATGAATGTGGGGCACGCAGTGGTAGCAGGCCTTTGACAGTCCCTGGGCTGAGGGCCTTCTGTGAAGACGGTGTTGCGGGGGCCAGCGGGAAAGCACGCCAAGGATGCTGGGGCCTTGGCACTGATCCTGTCCCTTGTGGAGGAGAGTGGACACCCCTGACCCAACTATGACTTCTGTAAAGAGCTTGTAATTGATTGTAAGTGTTCCCCCGCAGCTGGCCAGCTGCCCGGGGCCTGGACATTGGGTGGCAGGCAGTTAGCCGCCCAGTGACTCCTCTGGCTTGCTCTTGAACTTGGAATTCAGGCCACTTTAAGACAGCCTACCCCTGAAGCCTGATTCCTCCCTTCTCACCAAATGCCTGTACCCTGGGAATGCAGCCATGCCTCTGGCTTTCCTGGGAGGGAGCCGGACTCCTCCACACCACGAGGCTGGAGCCGGCCCCTGGCCCCGCGCGCACGCACACACACACGCACACACACACACGGCAGCCGCAGGACAAGAGCAGAGCTTTGGGATTAGGGAGGCTGCACTCCACCCGGCGTGTGGGTCATTAGCTAATTTAGCTAATAAACCACTGAAAACATTTTTCACAAGAAAGTGAACATGGACAGATGATAGGTGGAGCAGGACGTAGAATTCACGTTAATTTAAAAAACACAGGGTTTTAAGCCTCTGGATAGCTTTAAGCGGAGTCCCCAGACTCAGCTGTGGCATTCACTCCCCACTCTGCTCTGCCCTCAGGGTATCTCGCGGGCGAATCCAGCCAGGGGTCCACCCTGGGGGGTAGAATGGGAAGTGAGAGCTGCGCTGTTCTTCCCGGCGGGGTCCCTGTTGCACAGACACTGGGCCTTGTACTAAATGACCAGAAGAGAGTCCAGTAGATCAACTAGGGGGACGCCCAAGTCCCTGACATGGGGAGGGGCTCAGGCGGCTCCGGGAAAGGAGAGAAGGCGGAGGGCTCGCTCCTGCTAGGCCCCCGTCTTTTAAACAGAAAAAGAAGATGAGGCTCACACACAGACATCTACCTGGACTTGCCCTCTGTCATCACCAAGGCAAGCTGGGGGGCTGCCAGCACCCTCCCGGCTCAGCACGGATGTTAGGGTTCCTTTTCCTTCAGGGAGCCCTGACCGCCCATCTTGGCCAGAATTCTTTTTTTTTTTTTGGTTTGCAGTGACTTGATGTGGGCTCTCAGTTCCTGAACCAGAGACTGAACGAGGGCCACAGTGGTGAAAGCACTGAATCCTAACTACTAGACCACCAGGGAACTCCCGGTCAGAGTTCCCTCTTTATGGCACCCTAAAGAGGGTCCCGCAGTGGTACCTGGCCTGCTGGCAGCCTCCCCTGGGAAGAGCCCCTGTTTGCCTCATAGGCTGCCACCCACAGGCTCCCAAGGGCTCCAGCCTGGCTGGACACTGTCACCTTGGTGCGGAGTGACCGAGTGCTTCATACACTTACCCCGTCAGAGGTCTGCTCTTCTTAATTTCAAAGAACTGTGTCCCCGTGTGATTGTACCTGTGGGTCCGGTTAAGGGCTTCCAGGCCAGATGGGGAAGACGTGTCCCCCTCCGCCCCATCCGGACCCTGGGGCTCCAGCACTCCTGGGGGAGCAGGCTGGGCGAGGGCTTCCACAGAGTGCTGCCATAAGGCGCCACCTGGGAGGAGGTTCAAGACCGGATGGC
The DNA here is from genome assembly GCA_004024745.2 of Catagonus wagneri. Lineage (NCBI taxonomy): Eukaryota > Metazoa > Chordata > Mammalia > Artiodactyla > Tayassuidae > Catagonus > Catagonus wagneri. The sequence goes on along the minus strand of PVHT021183631.1, from coordinate 9,238,378 downwards.
CTGAGGGGAGAGCCAGGAGGGAGCACGCCTCTGCCCCCCTCAGCTCAGAGGAGGACGCTGCTTCTCCGGCCCCCACAGGGGCCCACATCTATCCGTCTGTCTCTGCTCCCACCCCTGGTCTCCTAGGAAGGGAGCCGTGGGGCAGGCAGCCAGGCCAGCCAGGGCTGGAAAAGAGGCTGAGCCGTGGACAGCTCTCCGCAGCACTTCGTATTCCAGCCAGCGAGAAGCAGCGCGAACCAAGAGTAGGCTGGGCTGGGACTCCAGGCTGGCGGCCTTGTGGGGTGCTGCCCCCAAGCCCACTGCCTCCCTCTCCGCGCCGCAACTCTGTGGCCCCCTCGCAAAGGAAGGGCTAGACCCGAGTTTCAGTAACCAGCCTGGCTTTTCTCCTGCTCAGGACCGATGCCTGGTCCTCCCACCTCCGACTGGAACTGCAGCACGGAGGCTCACGGAGAGCCCAGGTCGCATAGCGCCAGGCAGGGGGCAGGGGGTGGAGGGGCCCAGCACAGGGACGCTGGGGAATCCCAGGCTCAGGGGACTCCCTGAGGCTCTTTCCACGTTGGGTGACTGGCTTCCTGCCAGGGAAGAGAAAGGTGAAGAACTGGAAAAACTTTCAGGATGTGGAAGCTGGACCTCCTGGAGCCTGAGATCTCTTTTCTCTCCCACCTACCTGCCCCCCACCACCAACGCACACCCCTTTAAACCTTTTTTTTTTTTTTTTTTTTGTCTTCTTAGAGCTGCACCGGAGGCATATAGAAGTTTCCAGGCTAGGGGTCCAACTGGAGCTGCAGCTGCTGGCCTACGCCACAGCCACACTGGATCTGAGCTGTGTCTGCGACCCACACCACAGCTCACGGCAAAGCCGGGTCCTTAACCCACTGAGCGAGGCCAGAGAGCTGACTAGATCACGGATGCCAGTCAGATTTATTTCTGCTGAGACACGACGGAACTCCCAAACCAATTTTTAAACAGCCCCAAGGGAGCTTCTTCTCTCTCCCTCTGCTGAGGCTGCATGGCCAGCAGAGATCTGGCCACTGGATCTAGAGTAGCGTCCACCAGCAGGTGGCTCAGGGGGCATTTACCCCATCAGAGGAAGGGGGAAATGGGTGGCAGAGAGGCCACGGTGGATTTGGCATCCAGCAGACAAAATCCCTCTGAGCCCAGGCAGACACAGGCTGTGCTTACCCAGTGCCGGGATGCAGAGATGCCAGGTGAACGGTGCCCCTGGAGCTGTGGAGTGAGGCTGCTCTGCTGAGCCCTCGCCAGCCCTGCCTGAAAACAAGCCCCACTTTAGACCAGACTGCCAGCTAGATGGTGGCTGTGACCCTGGCCAGGAAGGATACTGCAGCTCCCTGATGTAGCGCTGCACGGCTTCCAGACGCTCGGGGACAGGCGTAGAGGGCTGGAACGTAGGCACACTCGGTACAGGAATCTGGGCAAGGAGAAGAGCTCTGGTCACAAGAGCGAGGCTCACCCTGGAGCTTCCAGCCCACCCCGACCCAGACCAGCCCCCAGAGAAGCCATATCCCATGGAGAGCCCCCCTTCCCTTCTCTGCAGAGCCCCTCTCCTCGGCAACCCCTTCCAGAGGCTCCTGCCAGGCTCCCGCCGCGGCTATTCCTCTCCCTCCTGGCACTTGACAGTATTTCTAATTTGGAGCTTACGTTGATATTCCAATTTTGTGCTTCTTTCGTAATTTTGGGAAAACACAGGTTGACTCACCGACTGTTTGGAATTTTAAATTTCATCAACCTCAAGGCTTAACGAGAACGTCAATACTGGGGTTAAGTTCATTTGGGCTTGGGATTCACTCTGGTTCAAGTGCTGGATCAAAATGGGGTTATCAGGTGTCCCTGCCTGGGGCTGGGGGAGCCCTCGTGAGGGGTGAACACACCTTCTGCAGGTGGTGTCACCCTGCTCCATCCCACATCACAGCACACTGACCAGGCCTTCCAGCTTCGATCTGAACCATCCAGGAGGCAGTGTGGGGGAACAGGGTTTGGGACAGGTCTTGCTGTGGGTGTACCTGCCATGGACTAGCCACTTTGTGGGGTGGTTCACGGAGGCAAAGGAGCCCTGGTTCCCCTTCAGCACCTCCTAGTCCCGCCAGCTCCACACCTGTAATCAGCACAGGTACCCAGGGAACCGGACAGCCCCCCTCAACAGAAGAGACTTTTCACAGCCCGGCCCAGGAAGGGGAGGTGGGGTGATGGGCAGGTGCCTCCTGAGGCTGGGAACCGCCAGGCCTGGGCTTCCTGGATGCTGGGAGTCTGGTTAGGAGCCTCGGATCCCCAGGGCTGTCGCTCTGCAACCGAGCAGTTGCCAGGAAAGAGGCCACTGCCAGGGGTGTGCCCCTACGCCACCCTCTCTGGCCACGGGGAGCCCAAAGGCTGGCAGTTTGGCTACACGTCAGTGAAGCCTCAGAAGCCAAGGGAAGCACCCACTGGGTCCTCTCAGGATACAGAGTGGACTTCACTGGGGAGAAGATCCAGATTTCCACGGCCAAGGCCCATCCCCCTGGGGTTCCCCCTTGGCTCCCGGAACTGCCAGCTGTGAGGTGGACTCAGGCTTGTCACATGGGGCGGTCCCACCCTCCTCACCCCAGGCCTCTGCCCAGCCTTCCTTCTCAGCTGCTGAGCGTCTCAATCTGCACGGGGAGGGAAGCGCAGGGCGCGAACTTCCTCTCCCTCCATGCTGGTCCCCCACTTCCCGCCCCGGCAGGTCCTGAGCATCTCTCTCTGGAGGGAGCCACTTCCCCCTCCACCCCGCCCCCCGCTGCCCGGACTGGGGCGGGGGGGGGGGGGGCAGGGGCACCACTTATCATCAGCTGGGGGGTAAAAGCCCCGGATTGGGAGGCTCTCCTGTTTCCTGCCTGACCACCCTGCCAGTCAGGCTCTAGAACTCTCTGAGGGCTGGCCTCCCCGTGTCAAGGCTATGGGGTAGGAGAGGAATTACTGCACAATGTACTGCACACAGCACAGCACCTGACCTTTCCAGGTGGAAGGTCCCAGGCAGGTTGTCCCCACTTCCCGTGAGGGCATGCAGTGACTTCCAGAAGCTTGGGCAGAGCCTCTAAGAATGCCCTCTCCAAGATACTCCAAACAAGGAGGGTGCTACTGTCCAAGAGTCCGCCCCCTGAGCTCGCAGGAGCCACCGCTGGGCTGGGCGGTACCCGTGGGGTCATCACCTGCCATCCAGACAAAGGGCCCAGGAACTGGCAGCTCTCTGAGAACTAAATGGCTCCGAAAGAGTTAAAAAAGACCCGGGATTCACCAGCAGGGCCACCGAGGCTGAGCTGCAGGGAGCTGTCCAGCCGGCTCAGCCTCCTCCTAACTCAGGTTACCTAACCACCGTGGGCAACGCGGATACTGCAATGTTCACACAAACGCACACTCCTTCACTCAACACGAACAAGCAGGATGCTGCACACCCCGATGACCAGGCCCACTGGAGGATGAGCAGCCTGGATCTGGCCCCCGGCCCCCACCCCAAACCAGGCGCCAGGAAACGCACCCTCACTGCGGGGGGTGGGGTCCAGTGGGGTCCAGGGGCCTGGGTGATAGGGCCCAGATCAAGTCAGGGATAACTGCTCCAGGAATCCCCTAAAGTCCTGAGTTCTAGGGAGACATTCTACCTGGCAGAGTCCATCTCAGTCTAGAACAAAGAGGCAGCTTGGCTGAGATGGTCCAGGAGTCCCAGACTCGGCCACGTGCAGGGGCCACGCAGGTAGCATCAACAGGGAAGGCAGGCTGCGAGTGAGTGGTAGGGGCCTGGGGAAGGAACCAGCCCTCTGCTCCAGCCTCCGTGTGGGATCAGAGACTGTCTGTTCCTATACCTTCCCAATTTCAGAAAAGATGCAAAAACCTGGATCTTGATGTGAAGTCTCCCAATTTTAAATTTGGCTCAGGTGGTCTTTTAAAACATCACGCCATCCCCAAGCTCTTGGTCCCACCGCAGCGCAACCTCTGCTGCCAATGCCCCCGTGCCAGCTCCAAGGGTGTGTGGCCATTCAAGGAGGGGCCACCCCAGCGCTGGGTCCACACCGCTGGCACTCTGGGATCCACTGATGCCCCCTGGACTCCCCGACTCTGCCCAGACGCTGGGGCTCCTTCCTACTCTGGGCCAAGGCGGAGGAGGAAGCCCACACAGACCTGTGCCGATTCTCTCTCTGCCATGCTTTTTCCGTGGTTTGACATGGGTAAGTTTCTCTCTCTCTTTTTTTTTGTCTTTTTGCCTTATCTAGGGCTGCACCCGTGGCATATGGAAGTTCCCAGGCTAGGGGTCTAACAGGAGCTGTAGCAACACGGGATCCGAGCCGCATCTGCAACCTACACCACAGCTCATGGCAATGCTGGATCCTTAACCCACTGAGTAAGGCCAGGGATCGAACCCGCAACCTCATGGTTCCTAGTCGGATTCATTAACCACTGAGCCATGACGGGAACTCTGTCGAGGGTAAGTTTCAACTTTCCCAGTCCTCTCACAAAATTCCTTGGGGACTATCACATTCCTGCCAGTCCTGACACCCCCAGAGACAACAGCTTTGTTCTTTCAGCGGTGTCTCTCCTGTACAGGAAGCCTGCAGACGACAAGATGACATTACAACACCAGTTGCTAATGAGCTAATCAGCTTTTTTTTTTTTCAGTTCCCCAAAGTGGTGAGAGTTCTGCATGGACCCAGTCACACTCTCCCATAGCCTGATGTAGACACCAGCAGGATGGCTGGAGAGCCATCCGCCAATCACCGACATGCTCACGAGGCAGATGCGTGTGGCTCTGGCTTCGCTGAAACAAACACTGAGTGAGATCCAGCCTCCCCTTCGGATGGAGGACGTGAACAGAGGTGGTGAACAAGCTGTACCCAGTCCCGGTTTGAGGCTTTAATATATATTCTCTAATTTAATCTTCACTACAATCAACCCCACTTTACAGATCAGAAAACTGTGGTTCGAACAGACTGAAGGGGCCTGCTTGAGGTTCTATAATTAAGCGGGCGACCTGAACCGACGCCATATTTCCTTTTCCAGGAATTTATCCCAAGGAAATAATCAGAGAGAGACCTCAAATGTATATTTTGGAGTGTGCACTACAGTGTTCATTTTAAGAATAAATTATTGAAAATAAAGTCCAACCACAGGAAATTAGCTCAATTCTAAATCAGTCCGGAAGGCGATTATATAGCCGTTCAAACTCAAACCACATTTGATTTCCCCTAAAAAGATTAGGCAGGTGCTCAACTTTCAACTTCTGAATTCAGCTTGTCCCAAAAGACAGAATCTGGTGATTCTACCAATAACTTGGTAAAAACAAAACAGGCCACCTGTTAACCACCCCGGGCCCCTCCTTCTCACCTGGGCAGACAGGACTATGCATGAGGCTCTGAAGTCTGACTGGCTCTTCTTTAGGGGCATCAGGCCTCTGCATTTGAGACAGCGCTTCCTTAATCTTTTCAGCCATAATGTTGGAAAAAAAAAAAAAATCGGGCATGTTTTCCCACATAGCACCAGAGTGCACGGAAAGTCTCAAGTATGCTTTCATTCGGCAGACACTGACAGGGGCTTGTTCTGTGCCAGGCACACAGGAGGCCTTGGAAAGACAAAGAAGGCAGCCTCAGCCTTCCCAGTGACACAAATGAAGGACAGCCGTCACGGTGGAGTTCCAGCCATGCACAGAAAAACTGAACTTTGCCCCTCTCCAAAGGATCTCTTGTAATTGCCCTGAACCCAGTGTACTTACTGCTGAGCAGAGGCCCTGGAACCCGAAGACCTGGGGGTGAGACCCAGCTCTGCCACTTACTGGTTGTGGGACCCTGAGTTCCTACTTGATTTTCACCTTTCTTGTCTGTAAATCGGGGCGCCAAACTGCACTTAATTCACAAGGCTGTTGGAGAATTCAGTGGCAAAAGACATGAAATTATCTTAGTATCTGAAGCCCTGGACTCTCCTTACTCATTCATTTTGCTCCCTGCCCACAGTTCTCTGGCTTAGCAAATAAGATGCCAAGCCATGTCAGCATACTTGTTAGTTAATCTGCTGCTCTGCCCACAAAACATGGGCATTTTAAGAGATGGAGGAGGGCTGCCTGGAAACAAGGCATGTGAACCTCACAGAACAACCTCAACGGCAACTGAGAGAAAGTTCTTCTGGACAGGCTCCACCTGTTTGAATTTTTAACATCTTACCACGCCCTCCAAGCAAAGTGTGACTTTGCTATTGAAGCCTCAAGGTTACTAAAATCTTAGATACCCCGCCCAAACACACACATACACCTCTCACCTTGGGCAGGTCGGTGGCCCCACGGATCCGCTGAGCCACCTTCTCCCCATCGGGGTGGATCTTGGCCACGTGCTTCCACATCCTTTCCCAAGTGGCCTCGTCCACGGGGAGTCCACCCCGATTGACAAAGAAGGGGATGCCTCCCTCTCGCAGGTCCTCTTCCCCTTCTTCTTCTGGCTCATCATCTCTCTGGGCTGAGGCCCCTTCGCTGGTCTCCAAACGCCTGGCCCCAGAGGGGGCAGCAGCCGCAGCGGGGGCAGCACCACCGCTGCCCCCGACCACCTTCTTCCCTCCTGGCATTCCCAAATCCTTAACGGAGTGGGAGGATGTATCAGGAGGCAGGAAAAAAAAAAGTGGCTCACAGGAGGCCTCCCACACACCAGCTGCAGAGATAACACATGGCCAAACAGAGCGCGAGGTGCCTTTAAGAAACCAGGGCGTGGCTCCTGTACAATAAAATACTGTTTGATGGGGAGAAAAAAAATCAGTGCCTTAAAGTGAAGTGCGGGGCAGAAGGCGTTGGTAGTCCCGGGTCAGACTTACAGGCCTTATTCTTTTTGAAAAATGGGATATAAAGAATACACCCCAACTTGGCAGCTTTCACTACTCTCTCCCATTTGACAGCGAGAACAATAACCGACCGCAGTCCGGGCTGGCAGAGGAGAAAAGTCGGAGGGAAACTGAGGCCAGGCAGCTCAGACCAGTGGCCAAGAAAGGGTCAAGGCACGAGTGCCCACGCCGACTGGGCGCCCCAGCTCCCCGTTTTGGAGAGAAACAAATTCCTCTACAAAATATCGCACGCTCACACCTGCGCGCTCCGGGGTGGGGGACCGAGGCGACCCCCCCGGGCGGAAGGGCGGCGAAGGAGAGCGATTTCTCCAACGCGATGAGTCGGGGAGCCTGACTCGCAGCTGGTGGGGCGCGGGGAGGGGGCGCGCGCCGACGCGCACATTCCACGCCCGCAGCCAACTCCCCGCACAAAGTGGGCTTTGTCTCAGCCCCCTGTCCTCTCGGCTCCTGGAAGCAGTAGAGGAGCCCCCAGAAGGGGGAAGGGCGCGGCGGGGAAGCGAAGCTGGGAGGGCTAAGGCCCCCGCCGGTCCCCAACCCGGCGCGTCTCAGCGGGCGGATGGCGGGCATCCGGCGCCGCGCTGCGCCAGCCGAGCCATCGCGGGGCGCGGGTCCCGCTCTGGGGCCCGAGGCTCAGCGGGGAAGGCTCGGGCGGCGCGTAGGGGCCAGGCTGAGGTCACCGAGTGGCGAGCTGCGGCCACAGGGTCGCCGCCCCGGACTGGCTGCAGCATGGGCGGTGGCGCAGCGGAGGCAGGCAAAGGATGCTCGCACAGCTGCTCGCCCCGGCTCCTGTTGCCTCCCCCCACCACCCACCCCGGCTAAGGGCTGAAAACAGGACCGCGGGGCCGGGAGACCAAGCCAGGAGTCTCGCGCACGCACGGCCGCAGTTGAAGCTGGAGGCAAGGGACAAAGCCTCAGCAAGCGCCGGCTGCGCTAGTCCCCGGAAAGCAACCCGTAAAAAACTGGGTCCACGCGTAGGTCGCGGCTCCAAGGCTCGGTGAAGCTCCGGCCACCGCCGCCACCGCCGCCCCTGCCGCCTGGGCGCCCAGCAGCCGCTGGCCGGCTCCCCTGCCCGCCCGCCGCCCACCCGGCGCGACTCCGGCCCGCGCCGCGCATGCGCCCCGTCCCCCCCTTAAAGGGCCAGTGCGTGTCCGCCCCGCTCTTGGCGTCCCGCAACCGTTCCTCCGCCTTGAGTCGTCTCTAGGACGCGGGTAGGCTTGCGCTCCCCCTCTCACCTCTCTCACAGGGCCCTGCGAAGCCGGTGCAGAGCTGCGGGGGAAGTTTACAAAGTGCCCGACCGAGCGCAAAGTCCTCGGAGATTCTGGGCTCCGAAGGCCGGCGGTCGGGACTTTCCTAACGGGACTGCCTGCTGCGCTGGGGTTTTCAGGGTGTAGAAACCAGGGTATGGTTTGGAAGACCAGGGCTCTAGCTCGGATTCGGCGTTTGTTTTCCTGTGGGATAACGAATAGCTCTCTTCCCTGTGTGGGCCTCGGTTTTCCCCTCAGCCGAGGCCTGCACCCTGGGGGAACAGAGCCCTCTGGGCGCTCGCGTTCCCAAAGAAAGATATCTAGGGGTCAGGGTCACTACCTCTGCAAGCGAAAGGGTTAAAGTCACCGTAGCCCACACCACGACCTCCCCCAGTGACAGCAGGTTGCGCTGGCTTTGCCCCTAGTGGGCCTCCCTGGACCCGGCTCTGCGCCCACCGCGGGCAGGAGTCTCAGCACCATGAGCGGGAGGCGATGGCTGGAGAGGGTCAGCAGGCCCGGACAAAGGCTAAAGTACTGCTCGGCTCGTTGTGGTGCGAGCACAGGACTGCGGAGGCCCAAGGCACCCTCCCCGCCCCCTCCCCCGGAGCAGTAGGCCCCAAAGGCCCCAACTGAGGGCAAAAGCGCAGAACTTTACTAAAATGAGACAGCGGTGGATGTGTGCTTTCAGACTTCTCCCCTCTCCCACACTAGCAGTTCGTAGGAAAAACAGTGTTGAGAGTAAATGCAGATTTCTGGTCCAGGCAGGCAGATTCAAATTCCTTAGGCCTGTGATTGCGGCATTTCCCACTTCCCCTGGGCCTGGACAGAGAAGGCCTTGGGGAATCCCGAGGTCCTGGGTGATCCCCCATCTGTTCCTTTAAGTGGTTCCTGGTATCTGAATCTTAGTTCATATTGGCTCCAGTGGCACCCTCTTGCTGCCTCCAGCATCAGAAACCAAGTATGATGGTACCCTTCCCACCTGGTAATGGGAAGGGTTAGTGGACTTCAAGAAAGCTAGTTAAGGGGGGATCCTTTTAGGCTGACTGAGGCAAGAAGACCCCAAGCATGTAAATGCCACGAGGGACCAGCAACTGCAACATACTCATTAGGTAGATGGAGAAACCCAGTCTCAGAGAGTCATTTTTTCGAGTTAGTACAGCTGATTAATTGAACCTGTTAGAACAGCGCCGGGGCAGGAAGAAGGAGGCAGAGGATGGAGCAATGAGATTGCAGGCACAGTTTACTGACCAACAGAGTGCTCAGGAGCTCTGAGCAAGGAAGATTCAAGCTCCCCCTCGGGGGAGTGCTTGCTTTTTTTTATAGACAGGTCATTTTGTTGAGCCATATACTCTGGGGCCTTGAGGTTGTCTTTGTTCTAGGGAACTCAATCAGTTACAGGGCCTGTTCCATAAGAAGGAGTCTGCAGGCCTCTATTAGGCTGGGTTATGCTGATTTTTTTGTCCTTTTAGGCCTTGTTTCATTTCCCACCTAAGAAAACTGAATTCTTCCTTCTTCAGATACTCAGCTTTCACCATGAGTTTTGCCACTTGTGGCTAGCTACGTGGTGGTAGTGGTTTTAGAATATGTTTGCAAGTTCTTTACTACTTCTTTCAAAATATGGAGTCTAGGGAGTTCCCGTCGTGGCTCAGTGGTTAGCGAATCCGACTAGGAACCATGAGGTTGCGGGTTCGATCCCTGGCCTTGCTCAGTGGGTTAAGGATCCAGCATTGCCGTGAGCTGTGGTGTAGGTTGCAAATGTGCCTCAGATCCTGTGTTGCTGTGGCTGTGGCGAAAGCCAGCGGCTACAGTTCCTGTTAGACCCCTAGCCTGGGAACCTCCATATGCCGCAGGTGTGGCCCTAGATAAGGCAAAAAGACACACACACTATATATATATATATGGAGTCTAATTCCCCTTCCCTTGACCGTGGACTCTACTTAGTGACTGATTTCTAGTGAATAGAAGGTGGTGGGAGTGAGGGAGTGTACCTGTTAAACCTAGGTCATAAAAAGGAGACATTCCTCCTGTCTCTTTCTTATCTTCTCAGGATGCCCACCCTTGGAACTCAGGCACCATGTTACAAGGAAGCCCAAGTCCCATGGTAGAGGTGCCATGAGGTGACGTGGCTGACATCTCCAGCTGGGCTCTCAGAAGACAGCCACCCTCAACTGCAAGGTAGGTGGTTAACAGCCCATTCTGGTCTCCAGACTTTGAGTCTTCCAGCTGAGATCCCAGGTATGGAGCCTAGACAAGCCAACCTTACTGTGCCCTGTCTGAATTTCTCTCTCACAGAACTGGGAGAAAAGAAGTGATCATTGTTGTTTTAAGCCAGTAAGTTTTGAGATACTTTGTTAACGAACTAATACTATGGGTTTCCTGAAATGATAAATAATAAAATAGATTTGGGGTATTTAATGAAAGAGGCAGTACTTAATGAGCACCTTCTGTGTGCCTGGTTCTGTAGTAGGCACTGGGGATACGGTGGTGAATAAAGGAGACGTAGTCTTTGTCCTAATAGCGTTATGGTCCCCTAGTGGAGGAGATGGTTAAACGTGATTCCAATAAAGTGCTTTGTACAGGAAGGTCTGGGAGTTCTTACTCCCCATAACTTTCTGGTCAGGTGGGTTGCTAGGGAAAGAAGAAATCAGTTGGTCACAAGGCCAGCACGGTCTAGGCGAGAGTTTTGGGGGGTGTGTTCATAGAAATGGGAAAGGGTAGGTATCAGGCAAGGTGGGAGGTGCATGCAAATAGGTTAGAAAATGTTGAGACTGGAAAGGGATGTGTTTAACTCAAGCTCATTTTAGCTGAGAGCCCAGAAAGGACAAGTGTCTTACCCAGCTTGTAAACTGGGCCCGGATACTGGGCCCTACATCAAACCTTCCCATGACTCTTCCACACCAATACCCAGAGAGCAGCATCTCTAAAATAGACTTTGGATAACTTCTTATTTGGCTCAGAGCTCTTAAGAACATGATCAGTCTTCACAAAAGCTCTGAAAGAGATTAGGATGATTTAATTCCCATCCTACAGATGAAGAAACAAGACACAGGGAATCTAGACAACTTAAACACTTAGTTCAGGAGCTGGCATATCAGAGCTGCTAGGTACCAGTGACTTCGATGATGACAAGGATGATGGTGATAATGATGCCCAGCTCACAGCATATATCACTGTTGTGATTGTTACGTTCCGGACTGATGTTCTCGAAATCGATACACAGTGTCTTTTTTTTTTTTTTTTTTTGGCTTTTTGCCTTATCTAGGGCCGAACTGGCGGCATATGGAGGTTCCCAGGCTAGGGGTCTAACAGGAGCTGTATCTGTTGGCCTTCGCCACAGCCACAGCAACGCGGGATCTGAGCCGCGTCTGCGACCTACACCACAGCTCACGGCAACGCCGGATCCTTAACCCACTGAGCAAGGCCAGGGATCAAACCCGCAACCTCATGGTTCTTAGTCGGATTCGTTAACCACTGAGCCACGACAGGAACTCCTGATACACAGTGTCTTAATACCGATAGCAACGTTGGTATTTATCTGTTCTGACTCATTTTCTCTTCTTGTGACACAGCAGCTAGAGTAAAATTTCTGGAGGGGAGAGTCTGGTTGACTTAGCCTGGGTCCTGGGCTCACCCTTTGGCTAAAGAAGGGCAGGGCAGCTTCATTAGCTGTCCTCAGAAGACTGCAGGCAATGGTGGCAAGGGGCTGCCCTAAAGGGAAATGGGGTGCTGTTAGTAAAGATGATCATGGAAATACCCAGACACAGATATGTTTATGAAAGATAGACTCCATGTTATTGTCCAGTATGGTAGCCACAAGTCATGTGGCTATTTAAATTTAATTAACATTAAATAAAATTTAAAATTGAGTTCCCTGAATTTTAGCCACATTTCACTAGTCACATTTCAAATATTCAGTAGCCACGTATGGCTTATGGCTCAGGTACTGAACAGCACAGATTATAGTTGTCCATCATTGCTGGAATTTCTATTGGACGGCACTGCTTTAGGATTCTTACCTGGAATTCAACTCTTTTTCTTTGCTTCTTTTATTTCATACGTTGTGAATAGGGAAAAAGTAAAAAGGGTGAGTCAGAATCTTCATTTATTTATTCAACAAACGTGCTAAATGTCTACTCTGAATCATACGTTAATGCAGGCACCAGGATGCCTGGGAGGGATCACAGAGCTCTTTTGGTCCAGAGGATGTCACAGGAGAATCATCCAGAGAGCTCTTTAAAGTACTGATACCCCACCCTACTCAGCAGAGATTCTGGTGAAATTGCTTCAGGATGGGGCTTGCACACCCATAGGTCAGAACAACTCCTGGGCTGATGCTAATGTGTAGTTGGGCTTGAGAAGCACTGCAATCTGGTCTGACCAGTGAGGTGAGCTGCTTTAGATAACCTGAGAACCTGAATCAGCATGGGTCTGACCTCCATTCTGGGCTTCTTACAACAGAATCAGAGCTCTCCATGCATTTGGCATCTGTCTGAATCAAATGCAAATACATAATTCTTAGAGAAGAGCAAGTCTGCTCTGCTCTTCCTTGTATGTGTGTGTCCTTTTTTTTTTAGGGGGAGGGGCATAGCTGCGACATATGGAGGTTCCCCAGGGTAGGGAATCCAACACATCCAATGGGAATCCAACACACTTCCAATAAAGTGCCAAAAGAACTTCTGGTTTTAAATCACTTCTTTTTCAAATTGTTTGCATGTTTTCTGCCCGTGTTTATTCAGCCAAGTTGGTGAAACCCCTATGCAAATAGCACCCCTTTCTGAGCAGGTAGTGTAGGTCAGTTAGTTTCATCCCCAGGGCTCTCTTGCAAGGTGGGTTTTGCTGACATCAGTTCATAGATAAGCAAACTGAGATGAAAAAAGACTGAGGATTATAACTTGTCCAGCTTGGCACAGCTAGGGCTGCAAGTCCGGGCTTGGTGTTCTTTCCCCTTTGCCACCCCGAGCCTACCCCATAGCCAGAATGCAGGGCAGCTGGCAGACGGGTGTACTGCTCTGAGTCCGCATAGGAAACAAAGCTTCGTGCAGGTGAGATGCAGTCCTCTGTTTGTCAGCGGAAGCCCCAGATTGCTGTGACCTAGACACTGTGCTCAGTGAGGGTCCTAGGGCCTGGAGGGAAGAAGATTTAAGAGGAAGACAGGAGAGGGGACTTGGAGTGGAGTTCTTCTTTTTGTTGATGGCTGTGCCTGGATTCCTTTTATTAAGGGATTTGGAGAAAGCAGCTAAGAGCAATGTTGTACCTGGAGCAGTTAGTGCTTAGACACCTAACAGTTATGGGGTGTGCTTGGTATAAGCATGATCTGTTCTTGGCCTGGATTCCTGGGGGCTGGCAGAATGTCTTTGTCACCACGTATCTTTGCAATCTGAGTCCCTTCTTGATACTGCCTGGGCAGCCTGGCCTGGCCTCAGGGACTGAGAAGTGGCAGGACTATTGTGTCCATTCCAAAGAACTCTAAAGGGGGGACATAGTGCTCCCCTACCATTCGCTGGGGGCCACCTAGTAGAGCTTCAGGCCTTGGAAAGCAGCCAGGGCTGGACTCAGACTGGATCAGGGTTTGTGCGCGTGGCATTCAGCAGTTCTACTGAGGAGCGAAGTTACGACTGGCCATAGAAAAAGCATAGGACATCACAGCTTGAACGACCCTTCTTGTCCAGGTTTCCTTTCATAGTTGGGAAACTGAGGCTCAGAGAGGTGATGGGACTTGCTTAAAATCACACAGCCTGTCACTGGCAGGGATCACACTTGCATTCAGCTCTCCCTCCTAGTCCAATATGCCTTCTCTGATGCGTTCTCTGGCAGGAGAGAAGTTGATAGTCAGTGAGCCCTTGAAAGCTTTGCAGGGGAAAGGGACAGAGCTGGTCTTTGTTTCATGGTGTGGCCAAGCTGTGTGTCAGTGGGTAGGTGTGGGCAGGATGTGCGTTTAGAAAGGCTTTGTTCAATCTGGAGGCCTGGGTGATGGCCCCTCTTCTTTTCAGGCAAATCATACTAATCCAGACCTGCATACTTCCTTTGTTAGGAAATTGGCATTTCCTTTGACTTTTTTTCCTCCCTGTGGCAGGTGTTTTGGCTACTGGCAGGTTATCCCACTGGTCAGCTGGGAATGGCTGGACCGTGGTATCCAAGGCTCTGACTGTCCCAGAAAAAATCAAAGGCCAAGGTCAGCCTCCCTGCTCATTGGAAGACTCACTGGAAGACCCAAGACTTGGCAACATGAAGAGACAGATCCTGTCCTGAGATATTGATACATTTGAAGACTAGATCAAAACCACTTACAAGTTACAGGACTATAGGTCCATGCAGTGGGCTAGGTTATTTCTTGAGCCTTGGCTTCCAGGCAAGACCTCACTTTAGTTCAAACATTTCTGAGCACCTGCTATGTGCATGGCAGAGTCTAAGATGCTGCAGGTGGTGTAAAGATAGGCAAGACGTTACTCTGGCCCTCTGAACTCATGGGAACTCATGTCTTCCCATATCTAGGAAGACATGACCTTATAGCTCACCGAGTACTTACCGTGTGCTAGGTGCTCTGCACCTGCTTTTATATAATCTGTATCATAACCTTGCAAATCAGGAGTCTGAGTTCCACATTCAGATGAGGAAATGCTCTTAGACAAACTAAATGACTGTTTCTGGGTCCTAGTTAAGTGTGTGGCTGGGCCAGGTTTCAGAGCCTGTGCCCTTTCTTCTGTACTAAGAGGCCACCAGCTAGCCACGACACCCGGAGGATCCAGGCCAGTGCCCCAAAAAAGGCTCAGACAAGGTGTTTGAAGAGCATAGAGGAAGGAGAGATTCGCTCTAGCCTAGGTAACGATGTTTGGCTTAAGGCACTGTTGGTACTTGGGACCACAAAATTCTTTATTATGAGGAGCTGTCCTGTGCACTGTAGGATGTTTAGCAACATCCAAGGCTAAATGTGACATCACTTGTGATAATCACTACCACTTGGGAACCTCTGGTTTTAGGTAAGCAGTGGCCTTCCACCTGGGCCTAGAAGGATCTTGTTGACAAGACAGGGATTTTGGCAACAAAGACAGGAGGAAAAAATTTACTCAATTAGTATTTTCCTGCTCAATGAAGAGATTCTACTCAGATTTTCCAGTTTGGTCTTCCCATTGGCCCTGTGGCTTGTTCTTGTCACATGCAAATTAAAGGACAGCCATATGAAGTTGCCATGGGACCACAGTGCAGGCTGGGAGCTTCTCATTGATGGACGGGGTTCTCTATAACCAGCTCCTTCCTGGCTTCTGTTAGTTCAGCCTGCACATAATGCCCATTTTTCATCCTGTGGCCCCTACGCCCCTTCCAGGGGGATTTCAGGGAATCTGTTTCATCATCGACCACCCCGCCCCCACCAAATGCAAACACCTACACTTATTTCCGGGGATGGCTCTGTGTTAAGGACTTCATAATCATCAACTCATTAGTCCTTATAGCCCCCCTAGAAGGTGTTCTTATCATCCCCATTCTACTAGGGAAACAGAGGCTAGAAGAGGGGAAGCAACAGGTCCACGTTCACACCTCTGCTAAGTGGCAGAACCTGAACTCAGCCCTGGCTGAGCCTCCTCCCTTAATCGTTGTGCCCTCCTGCGTCCCGTGGGTGCCTTTCCCACACGGGGCTGCCCATCGGGCTTTGTGTACTCCTGCAGTTGGTTCCTAGGGGAGTGATGGGCAGCAGCTGGCGTGGCAGGGGTGGGGTGGAGTGGAGTGAGGTGGAGGGTATTGGGCTGTGTGGTGAAGAGTGGCTAGAATGCCCTTCCCATCCCATCAGTTGTGCGGAGGAAGGGAAGGCAGAGTTTCTGGCAGATCCTCCTCCGGGGAAGGGCAGTGATCGTGCTTATGTGGCATGTGGCTGTCAGGGAGGGCTTCCTGTGAGCAGGGCAGAGCGCCCAGTCAGGCTGCAAGACAAATGGGCGGCATATGTGCTCCAGCCCAGCGCACAATGGGCTTGTTATTTTGCATCTGCCAGCAATGAAATAACACTCCATTATTGTAGGAGGCAGAGAATAAATAAACACAACATTTGGGACTGGGTTCTGAGATGGTTTTTCCTTCATGCTCATCCCTTCTCTTTGGGGTAATAGCCCCTTTGGGACCATTCGTTCTGAGGCTTGAGGGTTTTAGTCCCACAGAGTCAGACCAGCAGGTGCCAACGGGCCCTAAATGAATCCTCCCAAGGAATCTTAACTTTCATTTCTGTCCAGCTCACAAAGGATCCTTGTTCCGTCTCTTGGTACTGCAGGGAGACAGAGAGTGAGTGATGGGACAGCTGGGGCATCCCTGGAGATGAGAGAGAAGGGTGGCCTGGCCTGTTCTCATTTGTCACAAGCAGGCTATGGTGAAGACCACATAGACCGTCAAGTTCCAAGTTTTCAGCTGAGGATTAAAGTAGCATCTTGGTAGTGCTGGATGGAGATGCTAAAGCAGTGCATCTCAGACTTGAGAGTGAAGCAGAACTTGGGGGCTCCTTGCAGCATGAATGGCTGGCACCAACCCCAGAGTTTCTGATTCAGCAGGCATGGGTGAGCTCTGGGAATCTGCATCTTGAACAAGATCCCAGGTGATGCTTTCCCAGATCTTTACTTTGAGAATCACTGTGCTTAAGCACACTTTTCAAATAGGTAAAAAGAGCTCTCTCTCTCTCTCTCTCTCTCTCTCTCTCTCTCACACACACACACACACACACACACACACATATAATGAATGTGTGTTAAAGTTTTATTTATTTAATTAATCAGAGAACTAGGAAGCTGTTAGAACCAGTTAAGGGGAAAATTTGAACAGATCTGTTTCCGTGATACTGAAACAAATTTGCCAATGGATGTTGAACTAGTTAATATCCTATAGGGCAGTGAACTGGAATGGAGTCATTTTTTTCCCCCTAAAAACAGCATATTTATACTAGAAAAATTAATTTGTATTTCTACGGCCAAAAATATTTGATTACTCTCAGATTTTCTACACCTAAACTTCTGTCCTTGGCGTTCGCATTGTGCTTCAATGGGATAAGAACCCAACATAATGTCCATGAGGATGGTGGTCCCGTTCCTAGTCTTTCTCAGTGGATTAAGGATCCAGTGTTGCCACAAGCCGCGTCGTAGTTCACAGATGTGGCTTGGATCTGGTGTTGCTGTGTGGCTATGGTGTAGGCCTGCAGCTCCAGTTCCAGTTTGACCCCTAGCCCTCAGATATCCATATGCCACAGGTTCGGCCCTGAAAAGAGAAAGGGAAAAAAAAAAGCCAACCAACCAGACAAACAAAAAAACCTCCTGTCCTTACAGGCTTGTCAAAATAGCCAAGTCCATAGAAGGACAGCTATAAGCGTGCACACTTGTGGAATCAGACCCTCTCCAGAGAGCCCCGCGATCATGGGGAGGGCTTATAAAAACCCAGCCTGCTGGGCGCCACCCCCAGAGTTTCTGCCAGTGTTGAGGAGGAGATTTGGAGCTCTGACTTCTTAAAAAGACTTTCAGCCAATCTCCCTGTTCTTTGCCCCACCTTCACCCTCACTTCTAGAGGTGTCTAGTGACTGATGTTTGGGGCAAGCTACGTTCCTTCTTTCACAGGCACTGTTTTAGTATTTAACTTTCTCTGCCAGCTAAGCCATTTGCTGATTGACCATCTGCTTTCCGGCTTCCAAAGTTTCGTTGCCATCGTTTCCTCTCCTGTTGCTTTGTCTTCATGGATTTATGGTCCCCCTCCCTTTTTTTATTATTATTATTACTTGTCCCTTCCATATGCTGTACCTGCAGCATATGGAAGTTCCCAGGCTAGGGGTCGAATCAGAGCTACAGCCGCTGGCCTGCACCACAGCCACAGCAACATGGGATCCAAGCCGCTTCTGCGACCTACACTACAGCTCACAGCAACGGCTCACAGCCAGATCCTTAATCCACTGAGCGAGGCCAGGGATCGAACCTGTGTCCTCATGGATCCTAGTGGGGTTTGTTACCGCTGAGCCATGACGGGAACTCCTATGGTTCCCCCTCTTTAAAAATCCACACCCGTTTCTTGTTATTTTCTTAGAGTGTCTGAAGAGAGTGGACATCTGTTAAATGGCCTGTGAGCCCCACAGCGGCACTCTGGGTGGTGTTGTGGCCTGATTATCACTGTGCCTGTTTCATAAGTGAGGAAACATTCTCGGAGAATTTACTTGACCAGAAATCTACTTTTTCAGATTTCATTCCATCTTCTAGGCTTTTCCCACAGGAAAGATCGTTCTAGCATGTTCTGGTGTTCCAAAGCACTTTCACAGCATTTCTGAGCTCATTGTCACTGCAGTGAGGCAGGCAAGACAGATGTTAATCTCCTTTTTATGGCTGCGAAGACTAAGATCAGGAAGGGGAAGGGACTTGCCCAAGGTCATACAGCCTCATGTGCTTTGAGCCCACTGTTTCCAAGTTCAAGTTCAGAGCCCTTTCTCCTCCTGGCTCTGGAAGAGCTTTAAAGACATCTTTGGATGATAAAACATCCAGTTATTCAACATATATTTGTTGAATGCCCGCTATGCACCTGAGGGCATACGAGGTGCTGGGGATATAACAGGGAATGAGATGACTAGGGGTAGCAGATGCTGCCAGTGCCACCACAACCCCAGAGCCCATTGCAGAGGTCACCCGTGGACAGCTCCCGCACATGCTCACGGCTTCCTGCCTCTCTCTGCTCGAGGTGCCAGCAAGTTAAGACCCTAGGAGTGACCCGCCACTAATGAGGGATGATTCGTGATGGGTACCCCTGAGCATCCTTGACCCACAAAGGGATACTTTTGAAGCACATTTTATGCAGTCTCTATGACGGACCCCCCAGGACTGAGCCTCTGTTGCCCTCAGTTTTACCTCCTCATTATCAAATTATGGCTTTCCTGTCACTTCTCTGTCTTCTCACCTGTTCTTCCTGGGATCACTTCCTCAATAAGCAACCTGCTCTCAAATCCTCATCTTAGGGTATCTTTTAGAGGGAACCCAGACTAAGACCCCAAGCTTCTAAAATCCTTTTGATTTGCTACTGATGGTCCTGTTCCCGGTCCCTCTCCACCTTACCCGGCACGCGGTCCCCTCTCCTCCCAGTCGTATAAGCTGCAAGGAGGATGGGACTTTACTATTCTGTCCCCTGATGTATCTTGGGTTCTTAAAATGCTGCCTGGTGTGTGGCACGTGTTCAAAAACTATTTGTTGATTCAGTGGATAATGATTATTGCTACACTGATCAAGGAGGGGGCGTCTAGGAGACTGGAGGAGAATGATGTGGGGGTATATAAGGGGAAGCCTGTCTCCTTTTTGTGTTTATAAGGACTTCAATATCCTGGAGATTTCATTCTTGGCCATTGTCTCCTCCAGACATACAGAGAGAGGAAGGAGGTGAGAACCCGAGCTGTGTCTGTGGCAGGCGGCACTTGGCAGGAGGGGGAGGGCGCCCCAGAGGTTGGACTCAGAGAAGCGGGTGTGAGTCACAGCTCAGACTCAGAGGCAGCTGGAAGTGAGAGCGTCGGCATTGCCAGGGACTGTTCCCAGGAAGAAGCCAGGTCTGGCCTTAGTTCTGTGCACGAGAATTCCTATGAAGGTGGGAGGCAGGCGGGGAAGCTGAAGTGGGACCTCAGCTCCCACTGCAGGCTGGTCTAGGCCAGTTTTCAGTGATAGTTTCAGGAGCTCATAGATTGAATGGGATCTTGTACTGAGTGTATCAAGTCTCTGAGTTTGGAGGGAAGAAGGATCTGTTTTTCGAGATCTTTTTCCCCCTGAGGCCATCTGGTGGCTGTTGGGTAAAATTCAAATTCAGACCGAGAAGTTGGCTTTTTTCTAAGAGTTTGTTCCAGGCCAGTAATTCTCTTCTTGCCCTTTGATATCACTGTTTTTTTTTCTTTAAAAAAAAAAAAAAACTGTTCCTGGTTCTATAGTCTTGGCATCTTAATCTATGGCTACTGGGAAAGATGCATTATGGGTGTGTAGACTGACTTTCCAAAATGATGTGTTCAATAGTGTTGCTGAAAAAGAATATCTCAGATTTGTATAAAGCTTTACATTTTGCAAAGCACTTTCGGCAGACATTATTTCCTTTGATTAGTATCTCTAATAAAGTAGCCCATTATACTCACCTAAATATCACCTCTCTAGGACTAGATCTAAACAAACATATGTAAGGCCTCTTCACTGGAAATGGCATATTATTATTGAAAGAAATTAAAGAAAACCTAAATAAATGGAGGGCTAGACTATGTTCATAGATTGGGAGACCCAATACTCCAAAGATGTCAGTTCTCTCCAACTTCATCTTTAAAAACTTTATTGAAGTACGGTTGACTTACAGCGTGTTAATTTCTGCTATATAGCGAAGTGACTCAGTTATATATTTTCTTTTTCAGAGTGTCCATTATGGCTCATTACAGGGTAGTGAATATAATTCCCTGTGCTATAGAGTAGGACCTTATTGTTTATCCATCCTGTATATAACAAAGTCGTCTTCAGATTCAGTGCAATCCCAATCGAAATACTAGCAGGTTTTATTTTATGGCAATGGTCATGCTGATTCTAAAATCCATATGGCAATTCAAATGGACAAGAAGAGTAAAGATAATCTTGAGGAAGAGAAAGAAATCTGGAAGATGTGGGCTAGTAGGATCAAGGCACATTATAAACCTGTGGTTCTCAGGACAGCATGGTATTCCAGCTTCTGCTCCATCTTGTTTCAAGGTCGTCCTTGTTTGTACTATTTTGAAGGCTGGGATGGGGAGTATGGGAAGCATAGAGGCCCCCAATATGTGTCTCTGCTTGCTTTCAGCTGTCTAAACCAGGCCGAAGTAAGCCCTACCATAGGGCTTATTCTACCCAACAACCATCACCCAGTGACTCAGGGCCACTACTGGAGATTCAGGCAACCCAATCTCCACTCAGGAGCAAAGCACCCCTTTGCTTTAATCTCTGTGTTGGTTTCCCATTGGAATGAGGACCCAGCTCCTTAATCAGACTTGAATACTCCCTCACATTCTGGCCCCTGCCTGCCTTTTCAGTCTGACTTTGGTCCACGCTCACCAACCCTTTTGGATAATTTCATTTTCTTAGTGACTCCCAGACTCTAGTCCTAGATTCTGGCCACTAGCACATCTTTCTTTCTTCCAGGTTCATTATTCTTCCTCCTAATCCTCCCCCTCTCCTGTTTGACCCACTCCTACTTACCTTCCATGTTTGGGTGTAAAATTTCATTCCTTGGGGAGAGTAGATGCTTGACCCCTTGACTTGGGTCCAGGCCTCTTGTAATGCACACAAGGCACCCACTGCTTCTCCCTTTTCAAAGCACTCTGCACCCTTGCCCAGTCTCTCTTTTTCCAGAAACATGAGAATGGAGAGTGTGTCTGTCTTGTCACCCACCACGTGACCTGTTCCTCGAACAGTGTCTGGCACAGAGAAGATACTAACCAATATTTATTAAACACACAAATAAATAGGTGAATGTGAAAACTAAAAATTCATGCTGGAAAGGCTGACTTTGTAAAACCAAACCTCTTTAAGTCTTGACAGACTTCACAGTTGGGCAAGGATCAGCAGTTTATAATGCATTGGTGTCCTGAGTGAAACTCTAGATGGGCTGGTGTGTGCCTTTCTGTGTCACCAAGGCCTGCCGTCTTGGTCTAAATGCTTGTCAGACCGGGCCAGAGACTGTGGCTGGAACGTGGCTTACCACCTTCCCCTGCCCCCAGAGAAATAAAGTTAACGTGGGTTGGTGATGTCATCTCTGTATGTGAAGGACAGGGTATGGACCCATTCTCTTTGTTAAGCAGGACAACTACTTTGTTCTGAAAACCAGGGTTTTTTTTCTTGTTGGTTGGTTATAGCAGGAAGCCATCTGATAGACCAGCACGCTGTGGATGCCAAGCTGTGTTCAGCTGGGATGCTTTAAAGTCCGTTAGACTTTGACTCTAGAGGCTGCATTTGCTCTGTTTTGTGTGTTGTTGTTGTATAAAACAGACTGCTTATTTATGCTTACAAATTTCTTTGTTTGAATCATTTTTTGTTGTGATAAAAGAATAAGTCTTCCATATGGAAAATCTCTAGGAAGCATAAAGCCTAGGGCTCAGAGATTTTTCATTTTAATTTCTCTTAAAATAAGGAGTTCCCATCGTGGCACAGTGGTAACGAACCTAGTATCACTGAGGATGCGGGTTCGACCCCTGGCCTCACTCAGTGGGTTAAGGATCGAGCATTGCCGTGACTGTGGTGTAGGTCAGCAGCTGTAGCTCTGATTCAACCCCTAGCCTGGGAACTTCCATATGCTTTGGGTGCAGCCCTAAAAAAAACCAAAAAAAAAAAAAAAAAAGAGAATGAACATAATAATAATGAACATATAACAATGAACCTAGCCTGGATTGTACTCATTTTTATACCAATGTCGTCATAAAATATAATTTACAACATTTTTTTTTTAATGGAAGAAGTCCATGAAGGCAAAAGTTCTTAAGGCCCACAGAAGTCATAATGTGATGCTGGTAAAATAATCTTTTAATATTGCGTTTATAACCCTCCAGTGCCTCTACATCCTATTCACACAACACAGTTGTTTACACATATGTGTATTTATGTAGTTTTTACAAAAATTAAAAAAAAATGTTTACTCGGATTTTATATATATATTTTATAATAACAATATATTTTCATGCCTTTCCATGCGACCAAATGTTCTTCTAAAGTATTTTCTTCAATTCTTTATTTTCAATTATAAAAAGAATACTTAGAACATCATCCTTAATGCCTGCATAGTATACCAATGAGTGGAACCTATTTTTGCTGTTTCTAGGGTGTGCTGTCATAAGTGACAGTAAGATAGTCATTCCTCCAGCAAAATCATTGAATTCATCCATGATTATTTCCTTGGGATAAATTCCTACATATATTATTTTGAAATGTCATATTTACATTATGTATAAGTTGACAGTGGGTGAGCATGAGTACAACATAGATCATTTATGATGATACCTACAATACACCCAGGGCTTTGTCTTTCCGTTGGTGCTCCTGCAGAGGCTTTAGGATGGACACCTCTGAGTGTGTGATCACTGGGAGCCTGGGAGCCACCGTGTCCTCAGGTTCCCATTCCAGTATACGGTGGAAACTTAGTAACTATTTGTCAAATGAACAAATGGATGAATGCATAGTTGGTGTGAGTGTTCCGGCAACAAATCAGATGTTCAAGAATATTAAATGTCTTTGTTTTAAGTCAGTGTGTACTTATACCACATGTTGAACTGGTGGGAAGTTAAAGGTCAGTGATTGTTGGGTTTCCCCCAAAGCACCCTCTTCTCCAGGTTATATAGAGATCTGGAAACCTTAAGCACTAAAGCCTTGTCTGAAATACCCTGCTAGTCCCAAGTCCCACTGGCCACTCTGAGACTTCTGTGTCTCTGTTGCCTGTTCCTGAGACAGACTGGGACCTGGGACCTGGGACCATTTGCTGCGGTGCTTGTACCTGACCATTGGGCCAAACTGTGGATAATAAAATACAGAAAGACTGCAAAAAACTAACCACCATTTCTGAAGAGCCAAGAGCAAAATTAGGGTACTACGCATACCCCCTGCACACAATACCACCAAAGGGGAAGGCAGACCACCTAAGCCGCCCTTCTGGCCTGACCTTTGGACCCACCCCTACCCTCACTGCATTTGAGAAACCAGCTTGTTCGCTTCTTCAGGGATCAAGTGAGCGAACAAATGAAGAAACAAGCTGCTTGTTTTCACTCCCTCCTGCTGCAGCAGAGGTCCAATGAAGCCGTGCCTGAATTTCTTGTCTGGCCTCTTTATCAACAGAAATTGATAAAGAAGGCCAAGAACCCTGGTTGGTCTCATTCCCTTTAGGTCCCTTTTGTGTCTATGCCACATTTGGAGCAAGGGACTCTTGAGAAGACTTGAAGCCCTGGTGTCTGGGGCTCAGCACCCCTAGGTGCACCAGATGGTCATCTGCCCCTTCAGATCTTGAGGGAGAGATGCATGGCTCCCCCTGCAGGTGGGCCATTATCTCTTGCTGCTCTTACTCCCCTATGAGGATACACCTCCACTCTATTTCCAAAAAAAAAAAAAAAAAGGGAAGCATTGAAGCGTTGACTTGAAATCTTTTGCTTTCTGCTCTGCAAAGTCCAGAAGCTAAACAATTCCAAAGGTCCTGGCTACCGGCTCAAAGCGAGAGGGAGGATGAACAGAGTGGAGAACAAACCCAAGTTATAATCTGCTATAGATGGAGTCATGAAATGCTAATGTTAACAATGATGCCTTAAAAAAAGAGACTCCTCATTGTAGTAATTAAGCTGCCTTTGGGACATGCTCAGTTGTGGTGCATCTTAGCCCTGGAGGAGGGAGAAGTGGGGCTCCACAGTCATTAAATAACATCTGCATTTTTGTAACAAGTCCAAATTCCACAGATGCATAGTTAGGCAAAAAGGGGTATTTTTCCTTGTTCATATTTTTCCCTATGCCCCCTCACCCCCCTTTTGGGATTGATATTCTCCTATGCAATGTGGATCAACACACCAAACATTCCTTTGGCTATGAGGTATGTGGGAGTGAGACAATTAGAAACAAGAATACGATTTTGAGAGGAAGCTGATGTTGTATGAAGCCTTTTGTTTTGCATGAGCTGCGACTGCACCTGCGTTTCTTGCAGTTTTTTATAAAGAAACTTCCTTGTGAGAGTCAAAATGTTTCAACTGAAGTTATTTTCAACCAGAGGGAAATGTGTGAAAGTTCAGCCTTTCTTACCTCAAAGAACACTGTTTCATCTACAGTGATTGAAATAGTAATTTCCTTTGGGAAGCTGTTGCCATTGAAACAAACTTTGATTTTAGGAAGTAAATGTTTTGGCTTTAAGGATGACATTCAAACCTTGTAACTTTTAATAGCTCTGTGCCATTTATTGTAGTGCTGTGATAATAAGGTTCTTTGGGTTTGAACGAGGAAAACTGTTCTGGCAGTTTGGCTAATGTTAAGTTCTATCTTGAGAAGTACAGCCAGGCTGCCTGGGTTTGAAGTCTTCATTGTGCCCCTTCCAAACTGGGATTTGGGGCAAGTCATGTAAGTGTTCTGAATCTCAGTTTCTGCATCTATAAAATGGGGGTGATGATAGTATTTACCTCCCAAGATTGCTATAATTACTAAAGGATTAATGTAATAAAAAGTCTTTAGAGAAACCCAATAAGGGCCATAGCTAGGTATTAAATTCATCTTAATTTCCTGGTTGTGATAATTGTATTGTGATTACATAGGATTGTACTCTCATCGAAGCAGGCTGAGCAAAGGGTACATAGGAATTCTGTAATATTTCTATGTGAGTCTAAAATTAGTTCAGAGTCAGAAGTAAAGAAAAAGCACCTAAGAGGAACTATATTGATTGTGTGATCCTTCCTTTTTTTTTTTAGGGCCGTACCAGTGACATATGGAAGTTCCCAGGCTAGGGGTTGAATTGGAGCTACAGCTGTTGGCCTACACCACAGCCACAGCAACATGGGATCTGAGCTTCATCTGCGACCAGCACCACAGCTCATGGCAACACCGGATCCCTGACCCACTGAGTGAGGCCAGGGATCAAACCCGCATCCTCATGGATCCTAGTCGGATTCATTGCCTCTGCACCACCATGGGAACTCCTGATTGTGTGATTTGTGATTCTTTGAATAAGATTTGACGTGAGGCTGTACGCTTTCTAAAGTTAGGGACTGTGACTCTTCCCCACCTAGCATAGAGCCTAGCACACAGTAGATCTTCTAAATATTTGTTGACTGAATGAGTAAAGAAGCTGAGATGTTGAAGGCCCCGGCCAGCAAGTGCTTAAGCAACAAAAGAGACAAACCACTTTCTTGTATTTTGGAATACAAGGAAAGAGGCAAGAGGGCCATACACTGATTTTTAGTAGGGCCTTCAACACACACACACACACACACACACACACACACACAGAGCAAACTGGGAAAGTTGAATCTATAGGGGAGGGAGAAATTTTCCCCCTACCCTCTTGGATTCTTTAAGCTGCTCAAATAATTAAATTGACACAAAACAGATTAACAGGAGAAAAAAATAATTTGTGTGCATGGAGGTCTCATAGGTAGGACCCCTGAAGTGACCAAAGAAGTCTGTTTTTATATAATTTTTAGACAAGGAAACACTTCTTTGTGAAGATTTAACAAAGGGTCTGTGCTTGGATTACAGGCTCATGAAGTAACAAAGTTGGCTTATACAGTTTTCTTAGCCTTAAATTCCCTAACTCTGGTGATAAGGATACTTTCCATACTCCATTTCACGAGGAGGGTACTTTCACATGGGAGATTTATTTCCCACTTTCAGAGGAAAGATGGGGTGTCATTGTGTTTTTTTTTATCAACTCCCCCCCCCACTGGCTATTTCTTAAATGACTTTAATTCAAAATAATCATTGTGCAATATTTTGGGGTGACTTGCTCCGAGTCCGCCCAAGTCCAGTCCGTGGGTGGATGGTGTGTAAGGCAGTGGCAACGTGAACAGGATAGCAGGATGATTCCTAAAGTCAAGTGATACAGCTGGAGCAGCTCAGAGACGAGAGTGACCCCAAGAATGTGGGGTGGATCAATATCATCCAAATCTTGGGAGGCTCGGTTTGGTAAATAAATGCAGACCATTGTAGGGGGGACATAACTTTACCTCTACCCTCTTTGGGTCTCTGCTGGTCCTAAGAATTAAATTGGCGTAAGGCAGATTAACAGGAGAAAGTCACACAGATTTTTGCACATACTTGGGAGCCCTTAGAGGAAAAGGAAGACCCAAAAAGCAGACTGGCCCAAGTGCTCATACACTAGGTTGAATAAAGAGTAGCAACTGTAGGAAATTTACTAAAATATAGGGGAGACTAAAGAGAGATTAGAGTAATTTTAGCAAGATCCATTCATGCAGATTTCTCTCTGCCTTGACTCCTCACCTCTAGTGATGATAAGGTTTCTTTCCTCCGGGTTTAGGGAGTGTTAGCAAGTCCAAGTTCATACTGCTCACCACAGGACAGGCCAATAAATTGAAGTATATATTGCTGGGGTAAGGAATAGCTACTTTATTCAGGAAGCCAGAAGACCAAGAAGGTGGGCTAGTGGCGCAAAGAACCATCTTACCTGAGTTAGAATTCAGGTTTCTTTAGGGAGTTGCCATCATGGCTCAGTAGTTAACGAATCCAACTAGGAACCATGAGGTTGTGGGTTTGATCCCTGGCCTCCCTCAGTGGGTTAAGGATCCGGTGTTGCCGTGAGCTGTGGTGTGGGTTGCAGAGACAGCTTGGATCCCTCGATGCTGTGGCTGTGGCTAGCAGCTACAACTTCAATTAGACCCCCAGCCAGGGAACCTCCACGTGCCTTTGGTGGGGCCCTAGAAAAGACAAAAAAAAAAAAAAAGGGAATTCAGGCTTCTTTCATACTAAAAGGGGAGGAGGTATGGCTGGTTGTTGCAAACTTCTTGGTGCTGGAATCCTTGGCTCTTGCAGTTGTCCACATAGTTCTGGTCACAATGTTCCTATAAATTTCCAATAAGACAAATGTTGTTCTCAATTCTGCAACTTTTTATCTCTATGTGAATGGAAAAAGTGTTATACCCTTTAAGGTCAGAGCCTTGAGCATGGGTTATCCTGTATATTTCAGGCTATAGATAACTTTCTTTTATAAAAGGTGCAGGGCCAGGCCACAGAGCACAGGGGTTAGAGCTAAAGGAATAGATTCAATATGGAGTCTTGTTCTTCTCTGTTACAGGAGGGCATCTTTCACATGGGCATAGTCCTGCTTTCTGGGGAAAGAAGAGAGGTCAGAATGACATTTTTGCATGTGCTGTTCTTTAAGTGTCTTTAGCTTAAAATAGCCCTTATTGTGGCATATGTTGGAGCGACACATTCTGCCAGCCTTCACCATCTTTTTCTGTACTCAAATGTCAAATGCAATCACAGTTGTTTTAATGCTGTTGTAGTCTAAGGAATGATGGAATGCTGCCTTTTTTTTCCCTAGAATATATTGGGAAACAAGTAAAGAGAGTCAAATTTAGGAATTAAGCTATGCCACTGGCAGCATCAGAGTCACACCAAGTAAGGGATAGGCCTATTGGAATATCACAGGGATTAAGCTGATAACACATTTGAAAATGTTTTTAGAAACTGAGAGATCCTTTGACATATTTGTGTCTCTAAGAAACACAGAGGGGGAATTCCCATTGTGGCTCAGCAGGTTAAGAACCTGACTAGTATCTATGAGGATGCAGATTTGATCCCTGGCCTCGCTCAGTGTGTTAAGGATCTGGTGTTGCTGTGAGCTGTGGTGTAGGCCAACAGCTGCAGCTTTGATTTTATCCCTAGCCTGAGAACTTCCATATGTTGTGAGTGGGCCCCTTAAAAAAAAAGAGAGAGAGAGAGAAACAGAGGGTCCTAGTGTGAATTGTGAAACGGATTTCTATATTATAGACAGAGTTTTACATCAGATTTTTCAGTCAATTCCTAGGCAAAACTTAAAAGGGCTGAAAGCATTTCCTAGAAGCTATTCACAATACCTGAATTACATACTCTGTCTATAACATATATATAATACAAAAAGTTTTATTTAGAGTTATTTTCCATAGCTCCAAGTACTTACAGTTCATTGTTTTGCTTCAATATGTATCTTATCATTGGGTGAGAAATGAGAGAAATATTTTACGGCTCATAGACACGGTCAGAACCATTTCGCCTGGAAACCATATACAATCCCCTAGGTCCCTATTGTTTGAAGTAAAAGGCTTTAGTTTCCCAGGCCTCCCTTGAGTCTCAAAGGGCTGGCTCAAGAGTTAATAATTAAGAAATTTGAAGATGTAGAAACAAAGAAGAGGTGTTTGGCTGGGAAACTGATAACAGTTTAAATTCTAAATCTCCCACAGAGCAGAATCACCAAACTCCCAGTTCCATGAAAGATATAGATACAGGGTTGATAGGCATTCCCACTTTGTTTTTACAGGAAGCGGATTCCCATCTGATGAAAAATGTTTACTGCAAGCACATAGACGCTAGCTTGACCAGTTGAAACCAGAAGGTTGATGATGCTTAAAACTTCACTTTGATGCCAGCCAATCTGAGAATTAGGCACAAGCTGATCACCCACCCCTTAACACTTTCCCTGCAAGCCATCAGGGAGTTCAGGTCTTTTAGGCATGAGCTGCCCGTTTCCCTTGATGCTCTGCAATAAACACTTTGCTTTTCTTCATCACCACCCGATGTCACTAGACTGGCTTTACTGCATGTGGCAAGTGGACCTAAGATTGGGTTCTTTATGTCCCAAGTAGGGACCTGG
>PVHT021183631.1:9146494-9203994 GCA_004024745.2 Catagonus wagneri | reverse complement strand
CTTGATGGGACAGAGACCCTCCTGAGCAGTTCAGGCTCACGTATGCAACTGCCGCCAAATGTTTTTCCCTTCTGTCAAATGCCGTCTTCCCCAAATCATCACAAGCTATTGATAAGGCAAGGCTGAGTTTATTGATCATGGGGATGGGGAGAAGCACCCCACGGGGCCTGGGTGTCTCCCAGAGTGCAAGGGCCAAGTTCTAGTATTTCCTGAGATTTTAAAGACTGACTTTAGGTGCTCTTTCAGTGTGGAGGTTGGTAAGAGCTGTGATATAACATTAATACATTTTCAAAACATGGTCATTTTCAAAGAAAGCTAGAAGCCATGACTCCCATACAAACAAAAACAAACACATTAAAGTCTTTATTTGACTTATTATTAATGAGCACTGATGAGATATTACAGCCAGTTCACATGAGAAGCTGCAGAATCATAAATATATATGGAGTTAAGGAATGCTGAAATACATTTACAAAGAGAAGGAAATTGGCTTTTCCCTAGGGCTCCGGGAGGGAAGTCAATTGAAGCTCCACAGTTCGGGATTTACTTGTATATCTATAAACAGGAATGATTTGCATTGCTATTGCCTATCTGCAAATTTACAGACTTGTAAAATAGCTCAAAGGTCATGAAAGTGTCCCCATAATGCCACAATCAGTTAATTTGGAAGAATGTGCTGAAAATGATGCACAGTTTTCTACCGAAGCAGAATTTTTTCCTACAAAATATTTATAAAGCACTTAATATTTGCAGGGAGTGACCCAATGCATCGGTATGGATCGTCTACTCAAGGATTTAAGGCACGAAGTCCTGAGCTATTTCCCTTCATTGTTCTGATCTGTGACACATTGACTATAGTTCCTTCAAGTGACATAGGATATTTACAAATTGGGTTCCATCATAAAGTTTTCCTCTGGGGAGAAACAAAAGGTTCCATTGCTTTTAAAAACTTTGAAAACATGGACCCTTGTCCAACGGCTGCGTTTTATAGGAGAGAAAAATTCAGGCTTGAGGTGGGGAAGTGACCTGCTCTAGGGAACACAGCTTGTTAACTGATCTCTGTTTGGAAGATGGGGTTTGAGGGCCAAGAAAGTGTTCCTTTTGGTGTTATAAGGTGACACAAAGAGCTCCCCTGAAAGGAAGGACTTAGGAAACAGGTTGTGACAGATGGTTTTCATCTCCTGTTCTCTGGGAAATCTGCTACCTTCCCTCTAATTAGATGTTGGGGGTTTCAAACAAACTCACAGTCTATACTATAGCATTGTTTAGAATCCCTAATTATGCCTTGGAATTTGGCTTAGGTGCAGCTTGGAGGATGCTCATTAACAGTGTCGACAGGGACACTCAGCATTTGTTAAATCCTTTACAGTAGGTTCCAACACTGTCCTGGTTCGTTAAGGAAGCATGCGCGGTCCCAGCTGAAAGATGACTTAAGTTCAGAGGATGGAGACTGTGGGTTGTTTTTCTCATGTCCCAGTTTGAATTCAAAGCTTTACAATCCTTGCTTTCATCAGCCCAGGGAAGCTCCTTGCTGAATTACATCCAGAGCTGAATTCACCAAAGTTGGAGTGATCTGCTCTTGGCATTTCATAGCCAGTCTCCGTTTCCTGTCTCTTGGCCATCGTGTTGTCAAAAACCTCATATTCTTGTTTGTGTGACCGGTTTACAGAGAAGCTTTGTCTCCACAGACAGGCCGTGGTTCTCTCTGGCCCTGCTGCCGAGAGCCTTGTGATTCCACATGGAAAAATCCCCCCTCTGCCCACCCCCCCCTTTCCAAAGCGGCCCCCACCCCAATTGTTTTATCTATAGCCAGCAGCACTAATCCTGCACAAACAGTCTCTCTAGAGGTGGAAAGAGCCACTAATGAGGGAAACAGCTCATCCCTTCTTCCATCCTCAAACCCAGTGTGATGTGAACGGAAAAACTCACACATCTGGCTGGATTGGTTGAAACGAGGGGCTTTAGGGCAAAGAAGCTGGGGAGGGCTTGCCTTTATCAAAGAAGAGTTAGGGAAAATGCTCTACTCAGAATAGCAGTAATGCCAAGGAAAATGACAACCTTCCATCGTGGCTGTAGCTGTTCAACCTTGTAAACTTTTTTTTTCTCTTCAGAAGGCATCCTTAAGGAACCCTAAGTATTGAGCTGGGATCTTCTGTTGGTGGCCAGTTTTCCCCATGTGTGTATTTGGGGAGATAAAAAGAACTGAATCGGGGAGTTCCCACCGTGGCTCAGTGGTTAAGGAACCCGGCTAGTATCCATGAGGATGCGGGCTCTATCCCTGGCCTCGCCCAGTGGGTTAAGCTTCTGTTGTTGCAGTGAGTTGTGGTGTAGGTTGCAGATGCGGCTGGGATCCTGCGTTGCTGTGGCTGTGGTGTAGGCTGGCAGCTGTAGCTCCAATTTGACCTCCAGCCTGAGAACCTCCATATTCCACGGGTATGGCCCTAAAAAGACAAAAAAAAAAAAAAAAAAAGAATTGATTTGATTTCATTTCAATGACGTCTTCATCCACCTGCCAACTGAGAAGGGAAGAAGGAGAGAGTTGTAGGAGGGGAGAAGAAGCATATTTCTGAATTTGAGGAGCAAAATTTCAGCTGCCCAGAGAATGCCTGGAGGTGTGTCCACTCTTCTCCTGTTTTCTTCTCTGCCCCCGGTCCCCTCACCATCTCCCATGGAGGTATCTGGGTCCTCACACTCACTATTTACTTATTATTATTATTATTATTTTGCTTTTTAAGGCCTCACCCATGGCATATGGAAGCTCCCAGGGTAGGGGTCTAATTGGAGCTGTAGCTGCCGGCCTGTGCCACAGCCACAGCCACACTAGGTCGGAGCCATGTCTGCGACCTACACCACAGCAACTCTGGATTCTTAACCCACTGAGCAAGGCCAGGGATCAAATTCATGGATACTAGTCGGGTTTGCTGCCACTGAGCCACAATGGAAACGCCTAAAAATTTTTTTAAAATTATAGTCGATTTACAGTGTTGTGTCAATTTCTGCTGTATAGTAAAGTGACCCAGTTATACATACATATACATTCTTTTTCTCATATTATCTTCCATCTTTTTTTTATCGCAAGTGATTGCATATAGTTTCCTGTGCTATACAACAGGACCTTGTTGCTTATCCATTCTAAATGTAATAGTTTGCATCTACTAACCCCAAACTCCCAGTCCATCCCACTCCCTCCCTCTCCCTGCTTGGCAACCACAAGTCTACTCTCCTCCCTCTCTGCTGCAAGGGAGTCTAGATTTTTGGTGACCTGTTGATCATGTGGAAGTTAATCTGAGCCCTGTGCTCCCAGAGAGCTGGGACAATGGAGAAACTGCAAAGGACTACCCCGTCTTCACATCTTCAGCTTATTACCATCCCACCCTTCCGATGAGACCTCTTGTCCACTCTCCTGCCCACTGTCTTGCTGCTATAAAACCCCAGGCCCTCCTGCCTTTTCTCTGAAACGTTCTTCCTCTTTGATAAATGGCCTCCCTACTGCAAGTGCCCGAGTAAGAGCATCTCCTTAGTTATCCTGTGTGTTTCTTTCACACTGTGCTGCCCATCCTGGGAGTCTGGAATAGAAACATAAGCACATTTGGAGTTAAGAAGGGGAGTTACCCCAGCTGGTCTTGGAAAAGATGTGAACAGCACCAGTTGATGAACTAGAGGTAAGGGTTCCTTGAGGCGTGCATCCTCCTGGCTGGGTTTTTCGCTTCAAAACCTCAGAGGCGGTTGGCTTAAGAGGGAGTTTATAAGTACGCTTGTGAAGCAAAACATAAATCCACACTGTGTGTGGTGGGAGGCAGTGCAGGAGAGGTGGGGTGCTGGAGACCCTTGTAGTGAGGGGCAGATGCGGAGGGCACAAAGGCCCCTGGTTACTCGCTGACCCACTGAATGCTGGTCCACTTCTCATTCAGCACTGGTTCCCTTCTGTGTTGCTAGGGCCAGGTCGGCTGTGTGTTTGCACAGATCTGCCGTTTGTCAGAGGTTGTTCCCAGAGGCCTGCAAGACAGGGACTTTTGTTGGGATCTGCTAAAGGAAGTTGGCTTTTCAAAATCAGGAAGCTTTTTGGTTTATTTAATGGAAAAAGGCAATGGCCTCTTTGGCCCTAATGTGAGAGACCTGGGGAAGCCAGATCTTAAAATGCTCACTTCAAAATGCTGCTTCAAAAATATGCACCAAAATGCTAATAGCTGGTAGTTTAATTAAAGAAAAACAGCACTCATAGTCTCAACATTTAAACATAATAGGAGTTTAGGGTTTTCATTTTTATATATTACATTCCAACCTCATATTTTTATAATTAGTGGCTGAATTGATTTATGTCTTTACACTCTTAACATTATGTGGTATAATCATTTTCTTATGTTGTAATACTGTATGATATAATTCCATTGGATTAATTAAGCATATTTTATCATTATTAAACCTTCCCTCTGTTATTAGACATTCAGCTTGTCTCTTTTCTTTTTATTTGCTAGTGTTGATAATGCTGAAATTAACATTGTTGGATATATAACTTTCTGCTTCTGAAGAATGAAAGAGGAATAACAGAGAGCTAGTAGAGTTGTAATTAAGCTTCTACAACTGCAGTTCTCAAACTTTTTGGTCTCAGGACCCTTTTACCCTCTTAAAAGCATTTGAAAACCCCAAACAGCTTTTGTTTCTATGAGATATTTTGGTACTTACCAGACTATATTACAAACTATAACTGACAAAAATCTAAATACTCATAAATACATTTAAAAATAATAAAATTCCATTTCATGTTATATACATTACCTATGTTTATGAACGACAATTATATTTTTCCAAAGTAAAGACATTTATGAAAGTGGCATTGTTTTACATTTTTGAAAATCTCTTTAATGTTTAGTTTGTACATTTTCATACCTTCTTTTGCATTCAGTCTCTTGTGATATGTTGTTTTGATGGGAGGATAGGAAGAAAACCATCCTCACGCAGATACGGGATTGGAAAAGGGCGGCACTTAGGGGTCTGTGAACCAGACTTTGAAAACCATTGTCCTACAACATTTGTGACATTTCTTTACCTACTAGGCATTTCTCTGATGGTTTGCCCTCAACTATTAGGTGCTAGTGTAATTCAAGGTCCTCTTTTTGGAAATTGCCGTCCTGACGAGTAAATTCCTTGGCCGAAGTCTCCCAATGGGTTGCAGGGACTCCACTTTAAGTTATTCCAGCCAACTCGGATGCCTTGTCTGTCCTTTTGTCAGTTGTTATATGAAGCTTGTGGGAGCACAGAGCTGCATAAAGGATCTGAGGCTTCAAGTTGCTCATCAGTCATGGGCTGGCCTGAGCTCAAACAATTTCGAGACCAAATCTAGGCAAACATCCCACTCCATTGGTGGAAGTAGTGCATATACACAGAAGAGTGCACGAATCATAACAGGGATTTATGAGTTTTTCAGAAATTGAGCATACCTGTTATATCTCTTTTTAAGTAAATTTTTGGATGGCTTTTATCAAGAGGCATGATGGACTGAAAGAGAAGCAAGCTGCCCTGGGAGAATTTGTACACCTGGGATCTACTGACCTCTTGGACTCTCTTCCCTCTATAAATGTAAGGTTTGGCAAAAACCAACCAACAAACAAAAAAGCAGAACACCTCACCAGATTTTTGTCCACCCCTATTTAACGTTCTCTGTTTAGAATCGGAGTAGCTTTCAGAATAAAGCAGGAAGCCTGCCACCTAGTGGTGAAGATATATGTTGCTCTTTCGCTCACTCCTGGGCTGAGCTTTCAGAACAAGTCCTTTTCTCCTCACCCCCACCTTCCTTGATTACAAGGGTTTTAATTGTGCCATAGTTGCAATACTTAACTGCCTTAGCTACATTATAATGAGTGAAAGGAATACACTTGTGGTTTGACTGATCACGTGAGAGGGGAGGCCTCTTGCATTCATAGTTAATAATTGTTCCAAAACTCTGCCCTGCAGGCTTTGCCATGCCCTCAGTTCACACTTTGGGCAGACTAACCGGAAGGCTGAAATTATGAGTCTCCATAAGATCCTCTGCCTCCAGACTTCAGCCTCCGGGGAGGGATGCCGGCTGGAGTTCTTTCTGAGGGCATATCTTTAAAAGGGGATTGTTGGTGACTTCCCCAAGCCCACTGATTCTTGGGTGTTCACTCACGTGATGGGCTATAATAACAAACAGACCTCTGGGCAGAGGCCCTGGGCATGGAAGGGGTCTGAACTGAGGAGGAGCAATGAGGGCTGGGCTTCAGTGGAGGAAGTGGCCAGGTGCTGGAGGTGAGTGTGTGCAGCGAATGGGGAGCTGACATTCTGTGGGTTCCTGAGAGTTATCCCTCCTTCACGTGTCTGCCCTCAGAGCCTGTTGTGGTGAGTCAGGGGGAGATGAAATCGCAAGAGATCATCCAGTCCTGGCCGATAAGGAGTGCAGGAAACTGCCTGGCTAGACCAAGCTTTGGCAGGTGGAATTTAAGATTATGGTGCCTGGCCTTGAGACTAGAAAGAAACCAGCCTGTAATGTGCCTGACCAAAGCCTAATTTTTTTTTTTTTTGGTCTTTTTTAAGGGCTGCACCCATGGCACATGGAAGTTCCCAGGCTAGGGGGTCTAATCAGAGCTGTAGCTGACAGTCTACGCCACAGCCACAGCCACAGCCATTCCAGATCCAAGCCGCGTCTGCGAACTACACCACAGCTCATGGCAATGCTGGATCCTTGACACACTGAGCAAGGGCCAGGGATCGAACGCACATCCTCATGGATAGTAGTTGGATTTGTTACCACTGAGCCACCGTGGGAACTCTCCAAACCTAATGTTTAAAGTGAGGATGAAGACACTTTCCTGTCCACCTATCCCTCTTAGAGGGGTAAAAAGGGAATTGGTAGGTTATGAAATGTAAAAGGCTGATAACCACTGCTCTACTGCTTATTAATTTAAAATAATTACTGGACATTTCCCAGGGGTCAGGCCCTTGTATGGGGTGTTCAGGTTAAGGGTGGCAGAAAGGCACAGTCTCTACCCCGGGAGTGGGCTCTGCTGACTCAGAGCCCTTTAACCAACTGGTGAGTCTGATGCACGTTTTCCTAACAGCTGGAAAGTGATGAGAAAATAATTGTTCAATATGTGCGGAAGAACGCTAGCCTAACTAAGCATGTGGACGAGCTTGAGATGAGGCCAGATGCCCTCCCTGCTGTGAAGTCCAGGCTGCAGAGCAGAGCTGTTGGTGCTGCAGCTCCTGGGCCTGACCCTGAGCAAGGCACTGGGGCGGGGCGGGGTGGGGAGCAGACACCCACATGGGGTCTTCAGTGAGATAAGGGGGAGCCCTTCATACACTGCTTGTTTCTGCAGAGCCTTGACCTCTGCCCTATGCACTCGGATCCAGTGACCTCCTGGGAATAGGTTATTTCGTATCCATCAGATGCACTCACAGGCCTCCCAGGAGGATGCAGGCAAAGCTTCCTGGCCTTTGATCCTAGTGACCAAGGTTCTAGACCCCGCTCTGCCATTTCCAGGCGTGTGACTTTGAGCGATTCATGACAGGAATTGTGGTCTCTGGGGCAGTGCAGTGCCTTCCTCAGGTCACACAGGGCCCTCAGATCAGTTGAGATCAGTTTAGTGTATCAAGACCAGGACTTCTTGGAATGGGATGGAATGGAATAGCCTTGAAAACTCCGCGTGCTTGAAGAGGCTGGCCAACGGGCGCATGAAAAGATGCTAAGGCTAGCTGACCCTCAGAGAAATGCCATCACCTCACGCCTGTCAGAATGGCTGTCATCAAAAAAACACACTTAACCAATGTTGGAGAAAGAGGAACCCTTGTACACTGTTGTTGGGAATGTAAAGAAGCGCAGCCACTGTTGAAAACAGTATTTAGGTTTCTCAAAAAACTGAAAACAGAGCTAGCTCCTAACCTGGCATTTCCACTCCTGGGTATATATCCGAAAAAACAAAAACCCAAAACACTAATTTGAGAAGATATATGCACAAAGTATTGCTGTTGAGAAGTCTAATAACAGATTTGGTCTTCTTTCCCTTATAAGTGACTTGGCCTTGGTGGGGGGGGGGGCATTTGACTGCAGTGCTTCTCCCTTGCACTTGTCTAAGTGAGCTGTGTGTTCTTGGACTGTTAGGAAGGGGATACGGGGAAGATAGCTCTTTGAGCTTTCCACTCAAGACCTTGCTCTTTGGTTGTTTTTTTGAAGTGATAAAAAACATATGAGCTTTTTCTTTCTGAGACCTCAGCTTCCTGGACTTTCATCTCCAGTGCCATGCAATAGAAATCTCTCTGATGATGGAAACGTTTTGTCAGCACTGTCCTATAGAGTAGCTCACAGTGGAAGTCACCAGTCACAGGAGGCTATAAGAATTTGGAATGTGATGGAATTCTTGTACATTGTTGGCGGGAATGTAAATCGGTGCAGCCACCATGGAGGTTTCTCAAAAAAACAAAAAAC
The DNA here is from genome assembly GCA_004024745.2 of Catagonus wagneri. Taxonomy (NCBI): domain Eukaryota; kingdom Metazoa; phylum Chordata; class Mammalia; order Artiodactyla; family Tayassuidae; genus Catagonus; species Catagonus wagneri. Next base: position 9,195,554 of record PVHT021183631.1, on the reverse strand, counting down.
CTAAAAGTAGAACTACTGTATGACCCAGCAATTCCACTCCTAGGTACATATCAAAGAAGAAAAACCCCAAAACACTAATTTGAAAAAATACACAGAGCTTTAGAGTCAATGAGCTAATACAGTAAAGCACTTAGAGGTCCTGGTGTGTAATAGGTACTCAGAGACTTAACTTGGTATTACCAGAATCCATGTAGGTTTGTTGTGCCTTGGGAGCCTAGAGAGGGGTGCATAAATCTGTCAGCGAGTCTTCGGAGTCGGGGGCTGGCATTGCAGGCGGGGAAGGGCACATGTCAGAGTGTGGAAGTTGGAGGGCAGGTACCTGGTGAAGCAGTGATTCTCTGCTCAGGAGAGAAGTGACAAGGAGGGGAACTTGTACGTGGCCATGTCTCCAGCCTTTGCATGCGCAGGAGAGGGTTGGCAAGCGGGAGCCATCAAAGGCTATAACCAAGGAGAAATTCATCTGACTTGTGATTTAGAGAGATCATCCCGGTAGCTGGGAGTAGGACAGGTGAGAGGCTGCTGGAATGTCCCAAGTAAGAAGTAATGAAAGCAGTGTAGCCGGAAGAGGGACAAAGACTGTCATTCTGCCGTCCAGCCCAGTGTGTGCAGGTGAGCCAGAGTCCTGCCTGCCCCTGGGCCACATCACGGGCAGTGACTGTCCCTCTGCCAGTGAGTACCCCAAACCTCTGTAATCTGGGCTTGGCTGGCCCTCTCTCTCCCCATCAGTGCTCAACCCACATCCAACTCGAGACTGTTCTCACCATTTCATTTCTTATCTGATGGCTCCGCTCCAAGTTCACCTGTGGGGCACGTATGTTTCTGTGAAGTTTTCATCAAGAAGAAGGCTTGCGTCATGGTAAAACTCCTGAAATCTTTAAACACTTTCATTCCTTTCCCAGTTTCTCTCCAGGTGTGAGACACCTGTTTCCTCTCTTTTTATCTTTATGCTTTTATGGCCTCTGAACTCTTTCTTCTTACCCTGAGCAATTGAACTCTGGTCCTCAGCTTGGGTACCAAACTTGCTACGTCAAGACTTGACTGTTAGCTGGTCCCACCACTTTAGGATGCAGTTAGGGACTGTCTTTGTGCCCTCAGGATTGTGGCATATGAAATGATTTCCACAGCACGCAGAAAACAAATGGGCAACAAGAGTGACAAAACCCTCGTACTCTTCCCCAGGGGTGGGACTGGGGAGCAGCCACGAGGCTCTCACACATCTGTGTGCTCCCAGCTGGGCCTCGCACTCTAGCCGTCAAGATCTTTCTTTCCTTGTGAGGTCGGTTTGTCAGAAGTGTGCCAGTTTAGGGGAGAACTTACTGTATTTGTGGAAGTTTTTTAAAAAACTGGTTTTTAGACCTTGTGAATTCTGAGAATGAACCATATGTGTACAAAAAGACAAGAAAAGAAAAATCATAAAAGGAAGGTGAAGGCCAGTTCAAAGAGCAATTTGCGTTTTTTTCCCAAAAAGGTCACGGCCACACTTCTGTTCTGTGTTTGGTGAGGCTGAAGCAGGGCCTCAGAAGTGCAGACTCCCCACACTAAGCCCTCTGTCAGGCGGGGATGTAACTACGGGGGCAAAGCCAGAACTCCTTCAGCTAAAAAGTTCACATTTGGGGGTCTCCTTTGGGGAGAGTATTCATTTCCTGTGACTGTTGTAACAAATTACCACAAACTTAGTGACCTCTCATCATTCTAGATTCCACAAGTGTGAAATTAATGTCACGAACAGAGTAAAAAGGTGAATGGCAAAGCAGGAAAAACTTTTTGCCATAAACATGACAATCTGGTTATCAACTCCTGAAAAAACTGATTATCTAATGGCAAAAATGGCAAAGGACGCGATAAAAGAATTCATTGAGGAAATAAAGTTGATTGCTGAGATTTAAAAAGAAAAGATTCACTCTCTCTAATAATCATGAAAACGTATCTTTAAAAAAGATACAATTTTTATCAATAAACTTGACAGAAATTAATTAATTAATTTATGGCCACACCTGCAGCATGTGGAAGTTCCAGGCCAGGGATCAAACCCTGGCCACAGCAGTGACAATGCTGGGTCTATAACCCACTGAACCACCGGGGAACTTGGGTAGAAATTTAGAGTGAAACAATGAAAGGCACAAGTTTATAGGCGTGTGAACTGGTGTTCTTTCTGGAGAAAGTCCTGGCAGTATTTATTCAGAACCATTTAAAACAGTGATTCCAGGAGTTCTCATTGTGGCTCAGTGGGTTAAGAATCCAACATAGTGTCCATGAGGATGCGGGTTCGATCCCTGCCCTCGCTCAGTGGGTTAACGATCAGGCATTGCCACAAGCTGTGGAATAGGTCCCAAGTATGGCTTGGATCCCACGTGACTGTGGCTGTGGCGTAAGCCTCAGCTGCAGTTCTGATTTGACCCCTACCTAGGAACTTCTGTATGCCATAAAAAGAAAGGGTTTCCAACCTAGTAACTCCCTCGACTTCTCAGAGTTTTTTCTAAGGAAGCAATTAGTCATTCAAGTGAAGATGTTCACTGCATTGTTTGTGATAGTAAAAAAAATTTAAAACAATATTAGAGAATGACTAAACATGGCCATAGAACATCCAGATAAAGGAATATTTGCATAAAAATCTTGCTTTAGGAGAACGTTTAATGACATGAGCAATGCTAATTATATAAAATCAAGTGAAGAAAGTGAGATAATGAAACTGCATATATAACAATGGAAGGCAATAAAGCATTAGCACAGTTTCCCCCAGAGCAAATTATATTTGTTTACTTGTTTATTTTTCTTTTGTCAGACTGTGAGGCCCCAGGGTCTAGAAATCAGGCCTTTTTTTTTATTCCTCACTTAACCAGCACCTTGTTCTATGTTAGGCATTTGTTAATAGTTGAATGATTGAATGGAGTGGATTTTATTTTCTTCTTTATAGCTAGCATTTCCCTAATTTTAAGCAATAAACCTTGCGTTACAACCGTTTCTGCTGCAAATAACAGAAATGGAATTTAAGCTGGTTTATACCCCATAATGGGCTGAATAATGGCTTCCCAAAGATAGTAGGTCCTGATCCCTAGAACCTGTATATGTCACCTTATTTGGGAAAGGGGCCTTTGCAGATGCGAGTAAATTAAGGATCTTGTCATGGGGAGATTATTCTGGATTATCCAGGTGGGCTCTAAAAGCCATCACAGGTGTCCTTGTAAGAGGAGGGCGGAGGGAGATTTGATGTAGTCTGAGAGGGGGGCCGTATGAGCACAGGGGCTGAGATTGGAGGGATGTTACCACCAGCCAAGGAACGCTGGCAGCCACCAGAAGCTAGAAGCAGCAAGGGGCAGATTCTCCCCTGGGGCCTCTGGAGAGAGCACTGCCCTGTTGAGAGCTTGATTTTGGGTCCAGTAATATGTATTTCAGACTTGAGGACTCCAGAGAATAAATTTCTGTTGTTTTAAGCTATCAAGTTTGTAGCCTTTGTTACAGCAGCCACAGGAAACTGATATCCCCAAATATGTGGAATTGAGGGGTTCCCATGCTAAGAAGCTGTGAGTGGACCTGGTGTCTAAGTCCTTAAGCAGTGTGGTCCCATGGTGCCTCTTCTCCCTTCCTCCCACTGTCTCCTACCTCTTCTTCTCTTCTATCCTAGATACGCTACCTCCATGAGGTGGAAAGGAAAGGAGCCGTCTATATGGGAGAGTGGTGGTGGTGGGAATGAGGGTGATGAGAGAATATTTCCAGGTTTATATCAGTCCTACAACCCCAGAAGTGTTTTTTTTTTTTTTTTTTTTAAATCCGTGTATCCACACATGAACATTTGGGGACAGATTCTGATTGGTCTTCTTGAGTCATGTGCCTAACCTTTGGGCCAATCACCGAGGCCAGGGATAGGGTCAGTACTGTGACTGGAAGTCCCATCAGAATCCCATGGTATATCGGAAGGATCCTGCATCAAGGGAAAGATGAGGTGGAAGCAAGGTGCTAAACTCAGGATGCAAGGGATGTTGGGCAAAGCACCAGAAATCCGGAGAAAATATATGTGCTCTGTTAATAGAAAAGCATAGTCTTTCTCAGACTTCACGAGCTTTCCTAGAATCCCTCCATGAATTTTTGAATCCTAACCAGGATCATAGACTTTGAATATGAAGCAATAGCAAAGATCATTTGGGCCCATGTAATTTTACTAGGAAACTGAGGCCCAGAGCAGGGGATGAACTTTGCTGAGGTCACACAGCTAGGAGGCTGCAGAGCTGGGGCAGGACCTAGATCTGATTCCCAGTGCACTTTTGGCTTCTCTGTCTCTGCTAGCAGTTAGCACACTACCTACCTTCAGTACCTGCTATCCTTAAGCAAGGCAGGCTCTCCTGGGGTCTTTGTCTTTCTCCCTATCTCTCCATCTCCCCACCTAGGAAGGTAGCTGTGGGAAAGATGCGCCAGGACCAGACATTTCAGCCTCAACCATGCTACTCCTATCACATGACTTTTGGACCCAGTTTCTTTACCTGTAGATTGAGGATAAGAATTCTTACCAGAAAGCATTGTTGTGAGGATAAGGTGGAAGATGTCTGTAATCACCGGTGCTGTGAACATAATAATAATAATAATAATAATAATAGTAATAACAACGATAATGATGATAATAACCTATACATTTCTGTTGAGTTTGCAATTGCTGACAACGATTTCTCTTAGTTTCCTAAGACTTGTATCTGCAGGACCTCTGTTCATTCAAATGAATTTTCTTAGCTTCTGACCTAGTTTCAAACTGTCTGCAACCTTGTCCTTCCTTTCTCCAAGTCCTGTGTTAACTAGGGTTTTCTGCACCTTATCATTTTTTTTTGATATGGATCAAGCTCAAACCAGATCAAAATGTCATTCTGTATTTTTTCCTATCATCTGCTCCTCATTTCTCTCTGTCCCCATCTAATAAAGAAGCAACATTTTCCTTTATTCTCTGCTTTTTTCTACAATATCTTTGAAGGCCGTTTTTCTGTGACTTTTATGTACTCAGGTTCATAAATCACGTGTCATTTTCTGCTTTGGTTTTCTGCCTTTTGTCTCCCTAAGCCATCACCTGTGTAATTTTTTTTTCTTCTGAGAAAGTTTACACTTAAAAAAGAATCATTTTTAGGATAACACATTGCCTACAACAATGCATCGTGCATGGAAAACAACCATTATTTGGTGATGATCACAGTTAATTGAGGGTTTTGGGTTCTCAGGAATTCCCTCAGCACACAGGCTTGAATTACAGTGAAGTTTTGTTAGTCTGATTTAGGAAAGGAATGTATTCTCATCTGAGGTTTCAGTTGCAGGCTGTAGAAAGTAGCTCTTTTGGAAGGTTGTTGGGGAGCCCCTGGCTGTCTGGAAAGGCTGGGCAGACAGGCTGAGCTGTCACCACCACTGTGAAACACCGGACACCCCTTTTCCTGACCTCACTGCCGTACACAGGCACGAGACTGTGGGCATGACCCTCTGCTGGCCCTGGAAACTGGCTATGGCCACCAATGGCCCTGGGCGGTTATTTGTGGTCCCCCACTTCTCTGCATCTTCGCGGAGACTCACAGGTCCTGAGATTAGATCAGACATCCTTGTATCTTCTGTGATCGGAGGCCAGCCCTGCTTCCCCCCACATAACTATCAGCTCTCTACAGCAGAAACCCTATTCAGTGGCAGGTGATGTATTACGTGTTACCTCTGTGTGTCTGTGTGTGAGGTTGGGGAGCAGTGGATGCGTCAACTGGTCATCTCTCAGAAGGGCCAGTTAAAACTTTCTGCTCTGTTACTGAGGGGGTGGTTCCATGGAAACATATCACAAGTGTAGAAACCCTTCTTTCAAACTTTTTAGTTTCTGAAATTGGAGAGCTGACCTCTAAAATCTGCTAGCAGGCTTCCTTCTGTTGCTGGAAGGCAGCTGTCAGTTCACCCTGGGATGGAGTCTGGTTGTTCTGGAAAAATCTTAGATTCTCAGGATACACAAATGCAAAGCAAATAAATACCTCATTGCTCTGTGGACTAAGGATGACCAAACAATTTCACTGAACCAGGGCCTGCTGTGCAGGGTGTGAGGCCCTATTGCCACTCCCATATATGCTTTGGTGGGTGGAACTTAGCAAATACTGCATGAGGTACGGCGAAACTGGAAAGGAAGAAGGGGATCAAGACTCAGCCCTCTTTGGAGTTCCCATTGTGGCTCAGTGGTTAATGAATCTGACTGGGAACCATGAGGTTGCGGGTTCAATCCCTGGCCTGGCTCAGTGGGTTAAGGATCCGGCGTTGCCATGAGCTGTGGTGTAGGTTGCAGACGTGGCTCAGATCCCGTGTTGCTGTGGCTGTGGTGTAGGCTGGCGGCTACAGCTCCTGTTAGACCCCTAGCCTGGGAACCTCCATATGCCACGGGTGTGGCCCTAGAAAAGGCAAAAAGCCAAAAAAAAAAAAAAGACTCAGCCCTCTTTGCTTTGAGATCTTGACACATGTTGGAATGGACTGGGGCAGCCATGATCACCGAGGTAGCAAGAAAGGCAAATGAGAAAAGATTTTTAAAGTCTTGTGATAATAATTCACTGTGTTATTATCTATTGATGCATAACAAATTGCATCTAAAACTTAGTGACTGAAGACAGTCAATATTTTTTATTTTGGTTTCTGTGGGTGAAGAACTTGGGAGTGGCTTAGCTGGGTGGTTTTGGCTTATGGTCTCTCATGAGGCTGTGGACAAGGTGGCAAGTGGGGCTGTGTCATTTGAAGGCTTGAGTGGGGAGGGAGGAGCTGAGTGAGTTGGTTAACTCAGGGCTGTTGACAGGAAATCTTTGTTCCTTGATGGCTCTTGGTGGGCCGCTTCAGTTCCTGGCCACGCGTGCCTCTCCTCACAGCCGCCTGGTGTGTCTTCACTACAGGGTAGCTGATCTCTCTCGGAGTAAGCGATCTGAGAGAGAAAACGAAGGAGTCCCAGTGCCTTTTCTGACCCCAGTTTCAGAATCACCCTCCTCACTGGTGATTGGCTTAGTTACCCTTACAGCTTGTTCCTCCCTGCAATAATTTAGTCACAGCTTCATACTTGAGAATCTTTTGAGGTTTCATGAGTGTATCTGACATGCATTGGCATCTCTGGCTCAGTGGGACTCATATGTCAAACAGGGATTTTAAAATGACAATCTCTTAAGGAGTGGTGATTGTGCGCTTCACACCACATATCCTAATATATTATAGCCAATGTTTGTATAAGGCATTAATATTTCTAAGTATTTTCTTGAACTGATCTTGGGCCTGAGAGCTCTGTGATCTGTTACTCTGCTCTTTACACTGGGAGCTGATCCTTGCTGTGTTTCCCAGCCTCCCCCAGATGTCAATGGAGGCAGAGTGAGAAATCTAAACTTCCACTCCCACCTGTCAGTAATGAGGTAGCACCCCTTTTCCCCCACTGGAGCAGTGCCACAGGTCTCTAAAAACCGAGGGTTTAAATAAGCTATTAAGAGTCTCTTTACATAAAAAAAATTATGCTGGAGCAATTACATATCCATAAGTCAAAAAAATGAAGTTCACCATGTTTCATACCTTATGAAATTAATTCAGAATGAATCCTATATTTAAATATGAACTTACAGGAGTTCCTATTGTGGCACAGAGGAAACAAATCCAACTAGGAACCATGAGGTTGAGGGTTCGATCCCCGGCCTTTGCAAACTACATATCTGACAAAGAGCTAATACTTAGAATTAAAAAAAAACTCTCAACAATAAAAGCCAACAATTCAATTAGAAAATGGATGAGGGACACAAATATCTCACTGAAAATTATTTATAGATGGAAAACAAGTACGTGAAAAGACATTCAATAGCACTAACTGCAAGGAACTTTAAATCAAAACCACGATGAGAAACTACTGCCCATGTGATCAGAATAGCTAAAATGCAATTTAGTGACAATATCAAATGCTACTGAAGATGCAGAGAAATGGCTTTGATAAGATGATCTCCAGATGGAATGTGGAAAATATCAGTTTCTTTCAGCTGCCTATGATTAGATATGGGAAGAGAGAGATGAGCTCTAGAAAGAATTATTTGGTTTGCAAGAAGAATTTAGAGTAACTATAGAGAAGCCAGGACTTAATGGGCTAGAAAACAAACTACATCTTAATTCCAGTCCCTCAAGCCAGCAAATTATTTTCAAAGTAATGGCCACAGAGTAAATATCCAGTCAAGAGTGTGGCTATAGAAACCTTAGATAAGACTTCTGAAGTTCATAATGACTTTTTTGGACTCACTCAGCTAGGGTTTTAATTTTCCAAAAGTGGGGAGAGCCCTATCTAAAAAGGAATTGTGAATGAGACTCTATGGCATGAAGCAAGCCAGAATCAGATAAACTGGAAACCCACAATGTCTTTATGAGAGTTTTATTGTCAAAGCACTGCCAGGTAGGCACTAAGTTGGTTCAAAATACCATACATTAGGAGCTCCTGTCGTGGCTCAGTGGTTAGTGAGCCCAACTAACATCCATGAGGACACAGGTTTGATCCCTGGCCTCGCCCAATAGGTTGGGGGTCCGGCGTTGCTTTGAGCTGTGGTGTAGGTCGCAGACGTGGCTCAGATCCGGCGTTGCTGTGGCTATGGCGTACACCAGCTGCTACAGCTCTGATTCAGCCCCTAGCCTGGGAACCTCCTTATGCTGTAGGTGCGGCCCTACAGAGACAAAAAAGAGACCAAAAAAAAAAAAAAGATATGGAAGCAATCAGAGAAATAGATAAAGAAGATGTGGTACATATATACAGTGGAATATTACTCAGCCATAAGAACAATGAACATCTTCAGCAACATGGCTAGATCTAGAAACTATCATACTAAGTGAATTTAGTCAGACAGTGAAAGACAAATATCATATGATATCCGTTATATATGGAATCTTAAAAAAAGATACAAATGAACTTATTTGAAGAACAGAAACAGACTTACAGACTTTGGAAAATGTATGGTTACCAAAGGGGACAGTTTGGGGGGTGGGAGGGGTGGACTGGGGGCTTAGGATTAACATATACACACTGAGGTCTATGAAATGATGGGCTAATGACCTGCTGTATAGCACAGGGAACCCTACCCAGTATTCTGTGATAATGTGGGGAAAGAGTCTGAAAGAGAATGTATGTATGTATATGTATAAGTGAATCACTTTGTTGTACAGCAGAAATTATCACAACCTTGTAAATTAAATATACTTTAATAAAACTTAAAAAAAAGGATATGGGAGTTCCTGTTGTGCTGCAATGGAAACAAATCCGACTAGTATCCATGAGGATGCAGGTTCCATCCCTGGCCTCTCTCAGTGTGTTAAGGATCTGGCATTGTGGTGAACTGTGGTGCAGGTCTCAGACGTGGCTCGGATCTCGTTGCTGTTGCTGTGGCTCTGGTGTTGGCTGGCAGCTGTAAGCTCCGATTTGACCCCTAGCCAGGGAACTTCCATATGCTTTGGGTGCGGCCCTAAAAAAAAGGAAAAAAAAGATATGGAGGCTGTTGTGTTTCTTAAGCTGGGTCATGGGTTCACAGAGGTTCATTTATTATTTTTAAATGGAACACGTGCATCATTTATACTCTTTTCTCTATCATATGTCATGCAGTAAAAAAAGTTTTAAGAACCGTTTAGTTTATGGGACATTCGCATTATGAAACCTTCCCGGAACCAGCTTCCCCAGTGAAACAGGTGGGTAGCCTTTTCGTCTGTGTCCCCATGGATTTACCTCTGTTAACGTGTGACAATTTTTCTATCGTGGTGTGCTTGTTGGGGTTGCCACCTTAGGGGTGAGTTCCTTGAGGACAAAGGTTATTATTTTCATTTGTCTTAGTATCTTCCGCACTTAGCAGGAGGTCCAGTTCATAGCATGGGCTAATTGAGATTTGCTTTTGAAGAATGAGAGGATTAGGTAGTTGCCGCAAGTTGTAAACAATACCCATCACATGTAGACACATACACACAATGTTTTCCCTTTCAGATTTGTCCTATATTAAAATCTAGGTTTTATTCTAACCTTTTCCTTTTCTTTCAAGTTCAGAGCTGTAGAAGCTTTGAGGTGTGTGTATGTGTGTGTGTGTGTGTGTGTGTGTGTGTGCGTGTGCGCGCACGCGCGCATGTGTGCCTGTTTCTGGGGAGAGGATATGGAGAGGGAAGAGAGTGAGAAGAGGTAGGAAAGAGAAGGAGAAGGTGTAGGTATTCACACAATTCTCTCTTTGAGAATAAGGGCCAGACTGAGCAAAGCTGGGGTGTGGGTGGTGTTAGACAGACTCTTAGAGTCCCCCCTTGGTCTTTTGGCCCTTTTCTCCTCCTTCCCCACTCTGCATCGTCCTCACCCTCATCATCACACCAGCAAGCAATACTCTACAATCCTTTTTCAACACAATTATTGAATCACTGAAAATTAGAAACAAACAAAACCCAAAGTCCCTTTAAAAGAGACAGTAAGGGGAGCTCCCGTGTGGCTCAGTGGGTTAGGAACCCGACTAGTATCCACAAGGATGCAGGTTCGATCCCTGGCCTCGCTCATTGGGTTAAGGATTCGGTGTTGCTGTGAGCTGGGGTGTAGATCATAGATGCGGCTCAGATCTGGTGTTGTGTCTGTGGTGTAGGCCGGCAACTGCAGCTCCATTTTGACCCCTAGCCTGGGAACTTCCATACGCTTTGGGTATGGCCCTAAAAAGAAAAAAAAAGGAGCGATCGAGAGAGACAATAAGGGTTTCTGGCAGGGCTTAAAGCTCTCCGGATGGACTTTCTCAGAAGAACCCTGTCCTCTTTCCTCCATGGTACGGATGCTGCAGAGCAGGGCCTCAGCAGCCTCGGCAGACAGATTGTGCACAGGAGGGAAAAGGGCCCACCTGTCCGGAGGAGCATCAGCTTCTCGGCGCCCTGAGCGAGAGCCTTATAGGAAGGCAGGCAGAGCAGAAATGTAGATAAACTTAGGTGAAATCTTCCCATTTTCTACACCTTGCATCTGTCTGTTTTAATGCCTGAAACAGCACTTTGGAGGTGCATTTTTTGGGTTCCCCCAGGGTTCTCCTCTATTGAAAAACATATGGTCTTGAGTACATTTGGTCTCAACTAACATCTAAAAGGAGATTTACAGGTCAGCCTTTTTAGAGGGAAATCAAAGCCAGGAGGTGACATGGGAGCAGATGCAGAGTGGGGGAAGGAGGAGGAAAGGGCCAAGAGACAAAAGGGGGGCCCTAAGAGTCTGTTTAACACCACCCGCACCCCAGCTTTGCTTTGAGGATGATGCGATAGCTCCATCCAGGGCCAGGTTCTTAGGATGAGCTCTTTAGATGCTTTATCTCTGGTCATGAGCACAGCCTCCAAGACAGGTGGAATCATTCCCATTTTATAGATGAGAAAACTCAGGATCCAGGAGGTTAAGTGCATGCCAGGAGTCCCACGCTTGAGTGGTCTCCAGACTTTTGTGACCACACACTCTATCAGTAAGAATGTTTTGGAACCTGCATGCACCTTGATTTCTGTCTGTTTATTTATCCACAAAGCATAAATTAGTCCCACTTATGAGACTAATTAGTTAATATCTCGAGGCACAGAATAGGCCCAGAGCAAAGTTTACTGTGAATAATAGTGGATCTAAATCCACATTTCAAATAGTCTTCTTGATAATTTTTCATCCTTTTTTTTTTTTTTTTGGCCAATTTCTTGTCAGATGTGATTAGAGCAACATTATTTTTACCTCATAATATGGTTGACAAAGAGCTTGTACCTGGACTGGGAGAAGTTTCAGCACTATCATTTTTCATGTCAACTTGCAGTTTGAACTACAGTTTCTAATTGTGCTTTTTTGTGAGAGTCATTCAATTAAACTTGGATAATCTGACCTGTAAATTCACAGAATGAGGCAAAGGTAAACTCAACAGGACAACCCAGAGGGAGCTGAATGATTGCTGCCACTGACTTTCCTTCCTCTTAGAACGCCACTCTCCCCCACCCCGACCCTGAATCATAGTGGCCCTCAGACCAAGGCAGGATGAAGGCATGGGGACTTCATTACACATTAGCAAAGCTTAATTTCTTCTTTTCTGTTTAGAAAGTGATAAGTGTGTAATAATTCTAAATCTTCCAATGTTGCAGTGCTTTCTCCTGTTTCCTCTCCTTGGAACCCCACGGCAAAAGCTGGCTAAGCAGGGGAGCTGAGACTCAAACGTGGCACCTGCTCTCTCTCTCTCTCACACACCCGTGCTTCTTCCTTGGGACACCACCTGGGTGTCTGTTTTGCTTTTCATTTGATTTGGGGGCAAAACTCTTTGGATCCAGGAGTCAAGGTTGATCTCAAGTATTGTCTTTCTTTCTTTTCTTGCTCATGTTTTGTTTCCTACCCAAACAAAAACGATGTCCTTGAACTTATGAGAAAAGCCCTTTGGTGGGATGGAGGATGCAAAGTGTTTACATTCTTTTCCTACAGAGTATCTGTGTCTTGCTTGACTTCATCCCGAACTGTTTCCCTGATTCTGAAGGGCTCAGTAAATGTTTGTTGAATAAATGGAGGGAGGAAGGAAGAAATGAATGAGCATTTTGGGGATGCCTGAGAAGACCGGCAGGAAGGAGCATGTTGAGAAATAATGGGGTGGAAGGCTTGGACACAGAATTGGGGGCCTCAGAAGTCCTCGGGCCCCTGCCTTTGAGAATTAAATGACATCTAACCTTGGTCAGCATTTGGAAGGACACTTTTTGTTCAAAAAAGAAAAACGTTACAGTACACTCTGATAAGACCATTTCCTTTCTCACAGTGTCTCCTTTAATGTCAGGTCTGAAATATGAAGTCATTAGGGGATATTAAAACAGTGCTGACAAACTAATTAACAAAAGACATTACGCCGGATGGGCTCAATTTATCCTTTTTAATGGTTCTTATAAATGGGTGCCGCCAATTAAAATTAATAAAGATTTACCAGCGATTGCCCGGTGTACATTGCTAAGAAGCGCTCCTGAAGGTCGGCTTAAAGTCAGCTTTATCAGAGCTGCAAGTTCGGCTCTGGAGCAGCAAGTCCCACGGAGCCCCCCGATTTTTGGTCCCCCCTGACTGTTTCTGCTCTGGCTCCTTTCTCTGGCCTTCCTACTTTCTGCTCCCAGCCCTTAGTCCCTCTCCCCTATCCCCACTCAGCTACAGTCTATCCAGGGCTGATAGAGATGCCCTGAAATGAAATACATAAAGGGAAGAATAATAGTCTGTGCCTAGTCTTACGCTAGCTGGCCCGATGTTTCACAATTTGCCTTGCAGCATTTCTGCTGTCACTTCTGGAAAGCGTCTTCTAGGTTTGTTTAGCAGAGCCTGTCTTCAAATCCACTCAGCCTGGCTTCCGCTGAAACCTTGTTGGTGTCTTCAGATTCCTGGGAGCCCAGCAGTCTGGGCTGCATGGATGCCATAGGTATGGGACAAGAGACAAGGCCAAGAGAACTGACCCCAAACTCGAATTTGCTTTCACTGGATGCAGGTCTGGAAAGAGCAGGGATGGTTGCTAGTCAGACAACTCTGTGGCCACGCGTTCTTCTTTTTTTCCCTCTTATCAAGTGCAGTTTCCCTTTATTATGCATTAGATAGCCCTTGATTGATCTTTCTGAAAGCAAGAAGTATCTGTGACCTCTAGGGGGACTGTGCCTCTGTTCTGAAGCCCTGCCCCCTCCTTCTGCCCACTTCTTCAGCCCCAGACTAAGCAGCTGCTCTGCTGCCACTGTTTTACCCCCAGATCCAGGGCTCTTTTATCCTACAAGTGGGCTGGCCTTGCTCCACTCAGCATCATCCCTCCTCAGGGACGGCCCCCTTTACAACCTGGCATTCAAGGCCTGGGGCCAGATGAACTCCAGGAGACCTACCTGGGTGGGGAGGATGGGAGATGGGTTTGCACCCTGGTCCCCGTGGCTGGATATGGTTGGGAGTAGCAAGGGCTGAGGATAAGATCGGATAGGAGGGGAGTAGACAGAAGAGGCAGGATCTTGGAGGCCCCAGCACCTTGCACAGCTGCCTGCGCTCTGTTCAGGTTCTTGGAGGAACCTGTGTCAGAGGCCGAAAGACAGTAAGGGAATTCCTTAGGGCCTAAGCTGGCAGATAGGAGTCACAGGAACCCAAAGTGGGGTTTCCTGAGCTGCCGGGATGTGATGTGAAGGGTGCCAAACAGCCGTCGCCCTGGGGGGCTGGTCTCCATCCCCTTGGGCTTGAAGTTCCCAAGCTGGAAGGCAGTGAGGCTTGCAGGCCGGGTGCTAATCCCAGCTCCAGAAGGCCCCCGGCTCTCCTGCTGCCCTCTAGGAACTTAGGTAAGTTTATCAGATGGACCATGTGGTACCTGGTGTCCTGGGGATCAGGTCAGGTGTGTCAACAGGGTACACATGAGGCAGGAAGGAGCATGAGACTCCCAGGCTCAAGAGAGCAAAGGAACTAAAACCCGACTTTCTGCTTCATATTTTACCCAGTACCTGCTTTTTCCTTATGTGCCCTTGATGTGGGATTCTGTGTGTGGCTCCTCCAAGATTAAGGTCAAGGACAACTGGGTAGGTACTTGGATACAGCTTCTTGAGTAAGATCTAATTTCCTGATTACAGTCCCCAGCAGGGCTGTTTCATGCTCCTGTTGCCAGTGGTACCGTTGGACTTTCCCTTACCCAGTGGGTTACCTGAGAGAAGGCTGCATTTAGGATCCTCCAAGGGCAAGTACAGTGGGAGGGAAACTGCCTTGGAGTCAGCCAGACTAGGGGTCTACAGCATTTGGCTGTGTGCGGTTGAAGACAGCCATGTAAATGCCCAGGCTGTGATTACATGCAATGCATGCTGGTTCCCTTCTTGTAGCTTTTTCCTGGGTCCCCGCCACCCCTATCTTTTGACAATAAGAGAGTAATCTTGCCCTAATATCTGGGGCTGTGTGGTTGGAGGGAAGTGACATTCTTGTCAAGTCAATTGCATTTGTTAGAAGAACCCCAAGGAAGATCCAGACCCTTCGGTCTCTCCCAAACGGAAAGAACCAGGAAGACTGGACTTACTTAAAACATCAGAGCAATAACAGCACAGTGGGATCAATCTGGTCTAGGTCATTGGAATCATAAAAGCCAGAGCTGGACAGGCTCTTTAAAGCAAAGGTTGAACCCAAGGATGAGGAAAGACAACCCCATTGAGAGGGTGAGGCGGGTCCTTTCTCACTGGACCTCACTGGATAGAGTGGGTCCTGCTACTTTCTCTACTCCCACCTCCCTGCTTTCCACCTGACCCCCAACTCCACGTAGAAGAGAGGGAAAAGGGCAAGAGAGCCACCCCGCAGCAGAGTCCCTCTCAAGGCTGTAGGAAACCATCTGCGGGCAATAAATTCATGGGGAAATGTGACCTCCAGAGAGCTGGACTCCCTGAGAGGCATCAGCCAAACTCTTAATCGTGCATTTTATTGTTTCTAGCGTGGCACAGCAAGTCACTTGTGTGATAGTACATTAGAGGTGACAGAGCAAGTTAAAATAAATAGACTCTATCCTCTCACAGAGCCTCCTCTACAGACACCGGCACGCAGGTGCCTTTTAAAGGCCAGAGGGGTAAAGAGTCTGTGAAACAGACTATGGGGTGTCAAGAGTTCCCAGGATGCCTTCAGCCCAACCTGGCTTAAACAGCAAGATGTAGAGGCCCAGGAGTTGAAAATTCAAAGGCTTCCAATTACAATCTAGTAACAAATGGAAGGGACCAGCTTAAGTTTAGCTGTGTCGCCTCCTGCTCTACTCGCAAGCCATGCCAAAGACAATTTTAGGCTTTAATGTGAAAGCGCCCTCTTCAGGAGGAGGCAGTGGGGAGCAGCTGAAAGGCCACTGGACTTAGCACCCAAAGGTGCTCTTGAGATCTGTAGCTCCTCAACTGTTGCCAGGGTGAAACCTTGGATAAGTGACTTGACTGCCGTGCATTCCAATTGCCTCAACTATCTGTCAGTTGGGAATCATAACTTCTAAGCACCCACAAGAGGCGATACACTGCTACAGGACTCAGATAGGACTAGGGACCTAAGTCCTGAAGGTGGTGTGTATGTAAATGTGAGAGGTAATTAGTTCTCCCTTAAGGGTTTCAGATCAGGTAGGAAAAGGAAGTGGGGAAGGAAGTGGCAGTTGTATCCCTATCTGCAGAAATTAGCTAGCCTGTATTATACTTTAGTAGTTAACAGGCTTGTGGGTTAGACTCTTGTATCCTCCTTTTAATAAATGGGAAGTCAAAGTTCAGTAGAAGTGTGAATTCCATGTGGTCATACAACCAAGGAGTACCAGCCCTTAGACTTAAACACATGTTTTCTAACTCCATAACTCACCCTTTCTATCAGACCAATTTGGCTTGGATTGGCGTCTCAGAATCATCTGGCCAGCATTCCAGGGCTCAGTGGTTCTTCCCAAGAACTACGCTAAGGAGACAGTAGTGACAAACAAGTTTAGGGCCCCAGTTTCTATTATCCTTCCACAGCCTTGCGGACCTATGTGGGGGAACCTGTCATTCACTTTGTCCATCCGTCCGTCCACCCATCCATCCATCCATCAGTCCATGTGTCTATCCCTCCTTCCAGGAGACCTCAGGTTGATAGAAAAATAACAGAATTTAAGAGTCAGAAGAAGTGGGTTTCAGTCCCTAAGGCAGACTTTCTTTCACTTGCATCAGAAACATCTGTTAAATGTGTGGATTCCAAGCCCTACTGAGTGAAATTCTCTGGGGCTACAGCCCACTAAGCTGTATTTTTAACAAGCTCCCTGGATGACACATAAGTTTGAGAATTTCTTCTCTACAGCATTATCTTAACTTCCAGTATATTCCAAGCTGCTCAAAGAACAGGAAATCAAACATTACTCTGGTTTGGGGTGAGGGGCTTCCTTATGGGCTCTGTCCTGGAGGTCAGGTGACCTCTGACTCCCTGTGAATTGGGGCTCTCTGCTATGCCCTCTTCTTTCATCTCTTTTGCCCCCAGTCACATCTTCTCCCTTCAGGAAAGGAACAACTTCCTCTTGATTGAAGGCACTCAGAATTGCTCCTGTCCTGAGTTCCTCTTCTCTCCCTCCTTACACTGAAAGCTGACATATACCTAGAATTTTAGAGTAGGGAGAAGCCTTGGAGATACAAACCTGGCCCTTCTGAAATAGTGGCGTCTCTGCTGGCTCTTCCTGCCACACAGACCTTTGTTTCATACAGCGGGAATTTAGTAAGTGCTTGAATAATGAGTCAGTTACTAAATGTTTCTCCTAAGCTATTCTTGGCCCAAAAGATTCGCCTAGGACAATCTACTCATGATCACTGGGAAACCAGACATCTCTAATGAGCATTATAGTCATTCTTATTGGTTATACCAGTAACTACTTCTATCAGCATTTATTGAGCACCTATGTGCCAGGTGCCACATCAGGTACTTTACATACATTTTCCCCCAAATAATCTGAGACAGTCTGTGTTATTATTTTCATTGGTCAAATGAAGAAATTGAGACTTAGAAAGTGAGCTGATTTGTTCAAGGTCATAGCTCGGAAGTGACAGAGCCAGGATTTAAAGCCATATCTGTTAGTCTCAGAAGCCCATATTCTTTGCAATATTCCCTCTTTATGGCTTAATAAATGTTAATCTGGCAGATCTCCCAGGAATTGTGTGAACAGCTTGGCTTTCCCTCACGCTGAGGCTGCCTGGTCTTAGAAAGTCCACATGGGACCATGGGAAACAGTGACAAGGACCGTGACCAAGGAGGAGTAGCTATGAATACAGCTGCCATCATTTCACTGTGACTGTGTGGCTCTCATATCAAAAGGGGAATAGGCTGGAGTCCTCTTGGCCCATGGACCATAGAGTTACTTGAAAATATGCATACACTGGAAAGAAGTGAAATGTTATATTTATCTAGCACCTAATAGCTTACAGGACACTTCCATGTATGTGCTTTAATCATAAGAGATTGGAAGGGGGCGTTATAATTGTTTCTCCTGTTGTTTGGATGAGGATGCTGAAGCTCAGATATAAGTAAACTTTCCAAGGTGATGCAGTTAGTGAGTAGCTGAGCCAGGATGCAAACCACATTCTTCTGACATCAACTCTTGCTATATCTATTAGAGCAGTGTTTCTCAAAAATTTAAAGTGTAAATGAATCACCTGGACATCTTGTTAAAAATGCATGTTCTGATCCAGTAGATTTGGAGTGGGGCCTGGGATTTTGCATTTTTAATGCTCCTTCAGAAGAGGCCCATGCTGCTGGGAATGGGGTCTCCATGACCTCAGGACACACCTCCCCTCCAGAGTCCCATGCCTCAAATGAACAAGGTGTGTGCATCTGTATGAGGGAGGGATTGTGTGGTCTTCTCGGCAGCTGATGAGGGGCTCAGATGCACCAGGACACCAGTTTCTGGGTGATGGATAAGCATTTGCACCGTCATGTTCTCTAGTACCCTACTAGCAAAAATACATATGTGAAATCGCAAATTCTGAAGTGCTCCGTGTGTCCATTGATTATCATTTTTAGTGAGCAGCATCAACATTTGTATGGCCAGTGGCTGTGGGATCCTGCTCCTGGCATGTAAGTCATTCACAGCGAGGATGGGGCTCAAGGGGACTTCTGATTCTTGGAACCTGTTATTACTGCTTAGGACCCACTATAACTTGTTCCTTCCCTCTGCAAAAGAACAAAGCGAGACAGTTACTTAAGGCTATTGGTTACCTAAGATGACAAAGTAAGCCTATGGAAGACAGAGACTATTGAACATAGGGCACAGGTAATGTTCAAAGACTTAACTATTTGGTGGGCCTGGGAATCAGCAAATTGGAAGGATACCAGAGGTAAATAACAGTACAGCTGTACTGGAGTTCACCAGCTAGATAGCGGCCCTGCCTTTGGGTTCTGAGTTTTGCAAAGTTCTATGAAAATGCTTGGAACTTAACAACAACAACACCACCACCCAAATATTAAAGCTTAACAATGTTTTAATTAATTGTTTATAAATCACAACATATGTCAATACCTAATTGGAAATCAACTCTTAAATAGTTAGGTATAAATTCTGAGTAGGCTATGAGAGTATCTGAATATGTTTGCCAAGCAATGGGGATGGGGTCTCCAGAGGTGAGAGGACCGAGGGTTTGCAGAGACCCTAAAATCCCCACGGAGGAGGGAGGGATGAATGGAGCTAATGATCAAGTCAAATCTCTCCTTTCAAATCCTGTTTGGCTTCTTATGTTTCCCCCATTTTCCAAACAGAGGGGAGGCTAGGATATCAGTGTGGTAGCAGGATGGGCACTGGCCTGTGTCGGAGAGGTCTGCGTTCCTTCCCCAGATCGATGGCTTACTCATCCATGATGCGTGTATTTACTGAGCCAGGCTAGGCTAGACTCTGCAGATACTACTGGGTAGAGATCAGTGGCTAGGCAGATCACTCCACCCCTCTGAGCCTCAGCTTTTCCATCTATAAGAGGGGTTGGACTACATGGTGTTTCTGGGTATTGGTAGCTGACATTTCCCAGAACTAGAATACATCACAGAGCTGTGGTGGAAACCACTGCATGGTTTTCTTGTATCCTTGGGCACATGAGAGCCTCACTTAAAAAAAAAAATATTATAGTTGATTTACAATGTTCTGTCAATTTCCGCTGTACAGCAAAGTGACCTAGTTATGCATATATATACATTCCTTTTCTCACATTATCCTCCATCATGTTCCATCACAAGTGATTATAGTTACCTGTGCTATACAGCAGGATCTCATTGCTTAGCCACTCCAAATGCAGTAGTTTGCATCTCTTAACCCCAGACTCACAGTCCGTCCCACTTCCTCCCCCTCCCTCTTGGCAATTACAAGTCTGTTCTCCAAGTCCATGAGTTTGTTTCTGTTCTGTAGGCAGGTTCATTTGTGCCGTACATTAGAGTCCAGATATAAGTGATACCATGTGTCTTTCTCTTTCTGATTTACTTCACTTAGTATGAGAGTCTCAGGTTCCATCCATGTTGCTGCAAACGGCATTATTTTGTTCTTTTTTATGGTTGAGTCATATTCCATTGTGAATATGTACCACATCTTCTTAATCCATTCATCTATCGATGGACATTTATGTTGTTTCCATGTCTTGGCAATTGTGAGAGAGCATCACATTTTATACAGCCAGCTGGGCTCTTTAGGAGCTGCGAACCTTAGAACCTGTGTTGAGGATTTTCATTTGAGGCTGGGGGACTGGTAGGAAATTAAAAACCTCGGCCTTGGGGCATTTCTCATGCTAAAAGGTGCCTGGCTAGTTGGAAATGAGATATACTGTAAGTATAAAATGCGTACTGGATTTGAAAGACATAGAATTTAAAAAAATGTAAATTATCTCATGAGTAATTTTTATATGATTACAAGTTGAAATGATAACATGTGGATATATTAAGTAAAATACATTATTAAAATTAATTTTACCCGTTTCACAAACCTTAGGAGATTCTGAATTCCCAAATTGCAAATATTTGCTTTAGCTCCATCCCCTCTCTCACCTCTCCTTTCCTCTTCTCTTTCCCTTCTTTCTAGCTTTCTCTTTTTCTCTCTTTCTCCATCCCTGCCTCATTAAAATTGTTGTTTGTAAACTTGTTTCTAGAATCTCTGATGAAGTGAGGGGAAACTGAGGCAAAGAAAACATAATCTTAACTTTTCCAGGATCCCTCGTACAATAAAAGGTAGAAACAAGCAGACTTTTAGATTTAAAGTATCTCTTCCCCAAGGGGCATTTCAGAGTTTGTGACACATTTAGTACATTTGAAGCTATCAGAAAAAGCATCCAGAAAGATAGGCTAAGGTTTTGTGTTTCTAGAAACTAATCTGAAAAATGTGAAGGGATGCTGTGTGGGAGTGGATGCTCCATGTTAGGACTGAGACCCAGGAGGTAGAGTCCAGTTCACTGAGAAGAAGGGGTAGAGAGAGAGGACACGCTCCCCAACACTGGGGCATGTTGGATATGACTGAATGGCCACTTGGGGGAATACTAGAGAGTGCAGACAAGTTTCTGAAGAAGGGATAAACTAAATGACCTTGAAGGTCTCTTCCAACCCCGGGAGCCTATGACTTGTAAGCATCCCAGAGAACAAGAATATACTTCTTAAACTGAATGCAGTATATTTGCAACTTTATGTGCCAGACAATATAGCTTTAAAATATAGTAAAAAGATGGACAGAGACAGCATCAGTAAGAAAGTTTACTACATCTTTCCTTCTATAAGAGTAAATATGCAAAAAGCCATAATTGAGAAAATCTTGATAAATTTCTAAAGGCAGAAATAAGACAGAATACATTTTCTGTCTACAATGTAATAAACAAAAATAAATAATGTAAGAAAAAAAAAGTATTGAACACCTTTTTATGTGTCTGATCTGGTCACAACTACTCCTTTCCCCATCCAAAACTATGTCTGTTAGTTTTGGGTTTCCAACAACCATCAACCATTTATTACAATTTAACCCCACCTCTCAGGCCTTGATCGATTGATTTATGATTGGACACCTGAGCCAGATGAGCCAGAATTCCTGGGAATTAGGAATTGAGGCAAAGAGAGAGGAGTATCATCTCTTAGATGGCTGGACCTGTAATAAACATATTTAAGAACTATCAGTGATCATGATCTGTGATGTGAATTTAAGACAGAAGAAATAGGTTGGCAAAAAAGAATGAAATAGATGCATAGGAGGGGGTAGAGATTAGGCCTGATGACTTCCCAGTCAGTGATTTATGTCTGTTAGTGTTTCACCTGCACTCTTGCTCTTGAAGAACACAAAGCCTTATATCCTTATAAACAATTTTCATCTTTATTTAATCAGCTGGAGACTTTTCCTGGCAATCAGAGACTTCTAACTCAAAAGAACAAACAAACAAAAAGGACAAAACCTCGAACCACTCGGAAAACTTAGAACTCTTTCTAAATAACTCTTAGGTCAATAATAAAGTCAAAATGGAAGTTTTAGAACATTTATAAAACTATTCCAATGAAAAATGTACAAACTTCAGGTGAGGAATATAGCTAAAGCTGAATGAAGAAGAAAATTCATAGTCTTAAAAACTTAGATTATGGGGCTATAAAGCCAAATGCCCTGTTGGAAATCCCTTTTCTCCCACACAGTAGCTGCATGATCTTGTGCACATTAATCATTTTGTGCCTCAATTTCCATGCCTGAAAGTGGATATAATAATACTACTTATTGGAGTTCCCATCCTGGTGCAGCGGAAACGAATCCGACTAGGAACCATGAGGTTGTGGGTTAGATCCCTGGCCTCGCTCAGTGGGTCAAGGATCTGGCGTTGCCGTGAGCTGTGGTGTAGGTTGCAGATGTGGCTCGGATCTGGCATTGTTGTGACTGTGGTGTACTCTGGCAGCTGTAGCTCTGATTAGACCCCTAGCCTGGGAACCTCCATATGCTGCATGTGCAGCCCTAAAAAGCAAAACAAACAAACAAACAAACAAAAATACTACTTATAGGGTCCTGTGAGAATCAATTAATTAATACAATTAATATACTTAAAACAGTGTCCCAGCATATAATATTATTAATGCTAGCCACTGATTACAATAATAATAATATGTAATAATGAATACTAAAGCCATCTTTAAGGGATGGGCAGAATTGGGGAGCCTCGAGGGCATTTTAGGGTTCTCAGGTCACCCTGTAGAGTAAAGGCAGTACAATTTGACCAGCTTGTCCTCTCTTTATATACAGAGATGTTCCTGGCTTGGGCCAAGGGCAGGAAAAAAACTGGGGGCCCCTGAGCATCTCAGTGAGAGTGTAGGAAAGGAAAAGGTGAAGCCACCTTGATGTCGAGACTCCGCTCCCCCTTGACTGAGGGGTTTACAGGGTGGGAGAAGGATTTCTGAGGCTCCCAGTGGTTGGTGGTGTTACAAGTCACAGAAGGGGACCACTGGGCCTGAAGACGCCTTCCTGCCCCACTTACCGCTGATACCCCATATCCCATGATCAGAGGCAGATCGTTCTTTGCTGACTCCTGGGTTAACCAGGCTCCTCACCTAGAAGTGCCAGTTACTTCTTTGCAGATGGAAGATGGAGTGACTGTCCAGGCTATGCATTCCTAAGGGCAGCCAAGTGGTCTGGGGGGGTGGGGGGCCCTAGTGAGGGGTGGGGTCCCAGGCAGTGGGCATCTCATCATGGAGAGAATCTGTTATCTGGTAAAAATAGGATGCAAGAAATCCTATTAATCCTGCCTGAACTGCTCGAAGTTTTGCCTAGGTTCCTGTATTTTAACCCATCCACCTAGCAGGGGACGTGGCCCTGCTCTGTGGAGCTTCTTCCTCCCTCCAGGGCCAGATGGACTATGCTCTGCCAGGTGTTTGAATCTAGGTGCACTCAGCACAGGGTTGCCATATGCTCCTGGGTCTCATGGCAGCCGCCTGTTTGCCTGCCACCCTATACTTGGTGCTATATTTTGGTTCTAACAACTACAATCAATAAGATGTTAATAATAGGCACATTATTATCTAGTGATCATTTACTGCGTACCAGGCACTGGGAATACAGCGGCGAGCAAGGCAAAGGCCCTGCCTTCACAGAGTTCACATTTGAGGCAGACAAAAAGGAGAGTAAGTACAGACGGTGTCTCAGGCAGTAATCACTCAGTGCTCTAAAAAACAGAAAGCAGGGTGGAAGGCATAGGAAGTGACAGGAAAAAAGGGACAGGTCTAGGCAAGATGACACATTTCAGAGGAGATCTGAGTGATCTCAGGAGCTATGCAAAGATCTGGGAAGAGTGTTTGCTCTGTGGGAACAGCCAATGTCAAGTCCCCAGGGCAGGAACTACCTTTACACAATAGTAAGAAATGTGAGTCCAAAAGGCGAGGCAGAGAGGCAGGAGGTGGGGGTCTGACCCTCATGGAACAGTTGCAGCAGAACTTGACTTTCGCTAAAGTGGGGAATGGGATGTGCCTCCTTCATTCAATTATTTGGTCCTTAAGCCCAGGGGATCAGTTTAACCAAATGGCATCATGGGATGAACACTGGACCGAGAACCAAGGGATTGAGATGTAGTCTGGCTCGGCTCAGCTGCTTGTTCACTGTGAGACCTTAGGCAAGTCCTTTAACCTCTCTGAGCCTTAAACCCTCATCTATAGAATTAGAGAAGTAGGGTCCCCTTCAGCTCCAGGTCCCTGGAGTTTGCAATCAGGCTGTATTTTCTAGATGCAGGAAACTAAGCTGGTATTCGAGAAAGAAGGAGAAGGGAAATGAGGAAGCGGCAGAGTCCCCTCCAGACCAAATCCTTTGCCTCTAGAGACACCCAGCAGAGTGGGAGCACGTGAGAAGAGCTGCCAGCGCACTAAAGGAGAGACGGCACAGAAAAGAGATGAGGGCACGTCCTCTTCCTGATCACGGTGCCACACGGCAGCGCCAGCTAGTCATTTGGAAAATGAATGGGGTCTGAAATTGCAGTCATCATGAAAGCATCTAGGAAGAAATGGAGGAAACGATAAAAGAGCCGACCAGGGGAAACAAACATGCTCATGGAGGATATTTTTGCCAAGGGATGAAAAAGTAGAGAGAAGCAAATATGAAGATGGGCAAAGCTCCCGAGAGTGAGAGGGAAGCCACGAGTCAGGCCCAGCCAGTGAGCAGAGTCAGCAGGCAGATGGGTGGGAAGGCCTCTCCTGGGAAGCCTGTCTGGAAAGTGTGGCTGTCAGGGTCCTTGAGGACAGGACCCTAATGGTCCTTTTTTCTCTTTCCTCGCGAGGCTGAAAATCCATTTTCTGCTGTGGTGCGGTTACAAAAACTTTCCACTAAGGGGTACAACGTAGGTAAGAGCCATTTTTTTTTTTTTGGAATAAAAAACATGTGAGTCTGGTTCTTAGCTCATCTAGACGTGTGACCTTGGGCAAGTCACTTAACCCCTCTATTAAAAAAAAAAAAAAAAAGAGTGTTACCTGTATCTATATCACAAGGTTGGTGCAGGGGGTGTGTTAAGGTTGAATAGGGAGTCTCCACCTGGGTCTGAACCAATTGCTGAATAAAACAAGAGTCCTCATAGGAAGGTCCCAAACCACCTTTATTCCTGATAAAGGTCAGGTCGTAATGTAGCTTGTTTCTACAGGGCAGAGGGTTTCCTGATGCTGGGCTCCGGAACTGACAGATTTATCTGAGCACCAGCATCCCTGGACCTGGACAGGCCCAGTTAAACTCAAAGGATTGGAAAGCAAAGGAGCTTCCCGCCCCTAAAGAGGCCAGTGGGAAGAGGTTCTATGGCACATGTCCAGTTCTCCTTCCAACCAGCCAATCAGATGAGACGCTCCTCAAAGGAGTGAGGGGTGGAGAGAGCCTTAGTGTTTCAGTGGGTGGGACTCACTCCCCGGAGAAGGAAACCCCACAGGGAGGGAATAATCTAAACAGATAAAACTAGGAAATATATATGACATGCTCAGCAGAGGAACCGGTATGTGATAAGCCCTCAGTAAACAACAGCTTTAAGTAATATCTTCAGCCCGGCCTGGTTTACTTGTTATTTCATGCAGATGCTTATTGAGCACGTGCTATGAAAGCGCGCTGTGCAGCCACTAGGGAAGATGCAAGACAGCGCTGGAGCCCAAGCTCTTCTCCACTCCTGCTGTTCTCCTGCTATAACACTGTATCCGACTCCTAGCTAATAGTTATTAATTGGATACCACACGCCAGGAACTCATGTCAGCTCCTTAAATGCATTATCTCCATTTGATCCTCAAATTTCGTCTCTGAAGCAGTATTATAACTGCTTTGCATTTGTGGAAGCTGAGTCAAACCGTCCAAGAGCCATACTTATGGACACAGAGGGAAAGCGTAGGGCAAGACTAAAGCCCCCCATGGTTAACTAGCTGAATACGCTGATGCAGGATGCCAGCTTTGTCTCTCAGCAACTGCCCTCTGTGGGCCATCACACAGGCAACAAGAGCTGAGAGGTCCTCAGGGCTGGCGTGGAAGAGCTGTGGTCTTGCCATCAGCATGAGAGAAATGCAGTGAGATGGGAAATATGTATTTCTTCAGGACATTTTCCAAACCATTTGGATGTGACTTCACTTCCCCATCAAGGGACGTCAACTCAGAAGAAATAGAATTGTCCTGGGGAGGGAATGAAAACCAAGCAGGTGTAAATTCAAGGGTCAAAGGACCAGCTTCAAACCCAGCTCTTCTTTATGGCTGCTTGCGCTGCCCCGCTTGGAACTCAAGAGAGCTGGTGGGCTGGGATTGCATCCTTGCTTGGTGTTCCTTTGGAACGAAACTTGTCTCCTTTCTCCAGGGCAGGGTCCCTCTCTTTCCTCCCACGTCTCCCCTCAGCCAGCCTCTAGCACTGCTGTGTTCAGGAGAAACCTTCTGGCCAGGGCAGTCTGTTGTGAACATGAGGGCAGAAGGAAACTGCCCCCCCTGCCCCACCCCTGCCCCCAGCGGGCCCCAGCCAGGCACAGCCCTCTCAGCTGTCCCCAGCCCCGCGCTTCTTGTTGGCTGGGGAGTTCTCAGTCCCAGAGCAGAAATTAGTCCCAAAGTAGTGCTCCCGTTGCCTGCGAAAGAATTATTTTCATCGTGTGGGGTTTAATGGGCCACCCTCCCCACCCGATTTTTAATAATGCTGCTAATGAGCCAGAGCGAGGAACTAACATAATTCACAAGATGCAGCCATCAGAGTAGCAGGACCCACACGAGAAGACGCGCACCTTCTTGCGATGGGGACTCTAGGCTGAGAAAAGGTGCAAACCATCAGGGGCACCCAGGCAAGGGACTAATCTTTAACTCTTTGGTGTGCGTCTTAGATTGGGTTTCTTGAGGAGCAACCAAGAGACAAGGATTTGGGAACAAATGGTTTAGTTGGCAGGTGATCTCCGGAAGCCTGGGGGTGGGGCGGGGGTGACGTGGAGAGAGAGGAGGAAAGGAAGACGGTTACTGCTGCAGAGACCTACTGGGGAACTGTGGAGACTGCGTAGATAAAGAGTGCAAGCCTCAGATTTCTCCCTCTGAGGAGTGAGGTAGCCAGGGTGTTTAAACACCAGCTCCAGCCTGTGGTTGGCTGAGGGTGTGTCGTGCCTCAAGCTTGCCTTGTCAAGGAGGGTAGAGCACACCTTCACTGCCAGGGAAGCCTTCCTAAAGAGACACGGCTGCTGGCAGGTGGAGGTGAGGCCAGCCGGCTTGGAAATGGTACATGGCCCAAAGATATGATTGGAGCTCTGACGGTGTCTGCTGCTCTGTGGGAGTTGGTACCCAGCGGATGTCATGGACATTTAACCCTTTTGGTAACCTGATTGATGCAGGTGATATTGTCTACACACAGAGGCAGGGGAGCTGAGAATCAGAAAATTCCAGTGTTTCTCAACCAGTGTTACTCTTTACAGATTGGGTGTTTAGCATTTTTGGCTTCACCCACTAAATACCAGAGGGGTTGCTTGCCCTCAGTCATCCAAGTGAAAGCAGATTGTCTCCACTTCCCCCGACAAGTGCCTGGTGTGGGAGGATTTCCTCTAAGACAGATAGATGTTCCTTTGAAGCCACTTCAATTCTACTGCAGGGTCACATTTATTGATTAGACTGAGAATGATCTGATCTGAGGCAACATAATTCTTGGAACACACTTTACTAGATTTCTATAAAATGGGCATCCTTGTGTGTGTGTATGTGTGTGTGTGTATGTGTTTAGGGCCGAAACCATGGCATATGGAAGTTCCCAGACTAGGGGTCGAATTGGAGCTGCAGCTGCTGGCCTACACCACAGCCAGAGCAGAGCCAGATCCAAGCCATGTCTGCAACCTACACCACAGCTCACGGCCTACTGAGCAAGGCCAGGATCCTGAACCTGCATCCTTGTGGGTACTAGTCAGATTTGTTTCTGCTGAGCCAGGACGGGAACTCCAAATGGGCATCCTTATACTGAACTCACAGGAAGATTGAATTATGAACACGGACACAGTGCCTGGTATAAAGCAAGTGCTCAGGAACTGTAAGCTATTATCCATTGAGGAACTCTTTGTTTCTTGGCAATCCAGTTACCTAATTCTTATTTCATTTCTCTCTCATTTTATTCTTACCTATTCTTACTTCTACCCCATTTTTTCCATGTTTCCTGTCCAAACCCCTATCCCCTGTCTTCTTCCCTCCTTCATGAGCTCTTCATGGCAGAGGAAAGAATTGATGCTTGAGTCTCTGCTCAGATGAGGCCAGTCAGGCCAGAGTCACCTGTAACCAGCAGCTGAAGCAGGTGGAGGAAGGGCAGCTGGGATCTGGACCCCGAGTGTTAGGGAGGGTTGTGTGGGTGCATTGAGGGAAGCAGGAAGGTCTGTGTATGTGACATGCACTCCAGGCCATCTGCCTGCACACTCACGAAGAGTGGGTGAGTGCAGCCTTCCCAAGAATTTACACAAATTGCTTTTTTTTAAAATTGTGGAGACAGTTTTTTTTTTTTAAATGTTTTTAGTTGCGTTTGGCCAACTTTTGTAATATTTAGGTCATGCCTCTTCCTGCTGTACTGGGTAGACTGTTAAGATGGGGAACTCAGGCTGGCTAGTGTTTGGCTGGATCAGGCCTGGGTCAAGGTTATGAGCTGGTTATGAGCCGACTGTATGGAGAGGGGCCTCAGCTTGTTTTCGCTCTAGTGGCAAGTCCAGAGTTGTCTGGGCTCTGCGCCGCTTGCCTCGTCCTCACTCCAGACGGAGGGGGATCCAGGCCAGGATGAGCATGACTGCTCTGGGTGGGGGATGGTGGGGGCTCAGAGTGAGTGAATTTGACCTCTTCAAGGTGACATGGATCATGCTCTGTAGCAGGATCCAGTGTCTGCAGTTCACCTGTAGGAGGAGCCTTTATCTGTGTTATGCATCCCTTTGCATGAGAGTAATAACTAATCACAGTGGTAGATTCAGCACAGCCCAAGAACACCCTGTTCTGTTCCTCACCACAAGCCTCAGCTGGTGTTAACGTTCCCATTTTACAGATAAGGACATGAACTCACAGAGATCAAGAACTTGACTTATAAGGTCACAGAGCTAGTGAGAAACACAGCTGGGATCAGAACCATCTTTTGGGAGTTCCCGCTGTGGCTCAGAGGTAATGAAACCAACTAGTATCCATGAGGATGTGGGTTCGATCCCTGGCCTCACTCAGTGGGTTAAGGATCCGGTGTTGCCATGAACTGTGGTGTAGGTTACAGGTGTGGCTTGGATCTGGCTTTGCTGTGGTTTTGGTGTAGGCCGGTAGCTGCAGCTCTGATTTGACCCCTAGCCTGGGAACTTCTGTATGCCACAGCTGCTGCCCGAAAAAGACCGAAACAAAACAAAACAAAACAAAAAGAACTATGTTTTGAGCCACACGGGAAGTCCAAAAGAACCATGTTTTGGATTCCTAAATCTAGGCTGGAGTTTCTCAACCTCGGCACTGTTGACACTTGGGAACAGATAACTCTTTATTGTGGGGTTGTCCCATACGTTGTAGGATGTTCCCAGACCCCTGCCCACTGGACGCCAATAACACTTTCTCATATTCCCACCAATTCCAAAACCCCAAAATGTCTCCCTCCAGACATTACCGCAGTTGAGGGCCACTAACATAGTCCTTTCCATGCGAAAACTTCCATTTTTTACCTCTACAGAGAACACGCTTAGGGGTTGGCCTTCAGCACCTCACTCTGGACAGCATCGGAACCCAGCCTTCTGGCTTCCCATTCAGTCTCTCCTTCAAACAGCTCCTCTGCTTATCAGTCCTACAGGCAGTTATTTCATTCATTCATTCACTCATTTTTTCAATGACTGTGTATTGAATGACTACCTCACACCGGGAGACATGGAAATAAAGGAAAAATCCTACCCTTGGGGAGGTTATGTTCCAGGGAACAGAAAGCACTAAACAGATGTTATAACCCATGTACCTGCACAAATTCTTTGCATTCTCACAGCAGCCATTGTTATTTCACTTGTAGGTGCCCAGTCTGAGACACTGAGTGGTTAAATAGCTACCTGGGGTCACAGCTGGGAAACAGTGGAGCTGAGAGTTAAACCCAGGACACTGGCTCCAGGCCTGTGCGCCTGATGCCTGCGTTCTCCTGCATTTCCAAATCCGAATCTACATTCTGCCTCTCCTTCAATTGCTTTGCTTATTGTCCTTGTGTCTTTTCAGACTCATTGATAAACCTAAACTTGTCATCTTCTCCCCCAAATCAGCTGTCTGGTTTTACCTTTCCCAGTAGCCCTGCCATTTTCCCTGTAAACCAAGGTCAGCATTGTGTTTCCATCGTGGAGTCATGACCTTCTCCATTCCTCTAACATCTCCATTCTCAAGTCCTGTTGGCTTTGAAGAGAAATCTCTCGTCTTCATCTCAGTGACCCCAAAAGGCAAGCCCAATTTTTACTCCCTTTCTATAGATGAGGACACTAAGGATCCAAGAGGTCAAGTGCCTTGCTCAAGGCCACACAACTAATAGAAGTTAAAACTTACCTTTAACCTTTGATCACAGACTTTGCACTATGAACAAATTGTTTCGGGTAGAAATTTACATCTCTGAATCTGCCTCAAGAGCTCCTGGAAGGAAAGAACCACAGCTTAAGGCATGTCTAGATCTCTTACACAGAACTGGACACTTGTGTTGACTCAAAGAACTGGAGCTATGAAGTCCAAATTGTCAGGACACAACTCAGACTTAGTGTCCTAAAAATTACTGCTCTGAAATTCCAGCAGATGGCAGTGTTTTCCCCGCGAAAGAGGACATGAGGCCATTCCAAAGCCAAAGATAGTGTGTAACAGAGAGGCTTGGTTGAAGTGACCAAAGAATTTGAATTTGAAGTCGTTTCCAACCACTCACACACACACATACACACACACACACACACACACACACACACACACACACTCTCACTGTTTAAAATCTTGCTGAACATTAAAATGCTGATGAAATCCTGAGGACTGGTGTGGTGGAGCATAAATGTTATTTGAGCTCTAGTCCGACCTGTGGCATTTCCTAGCTATAAGACCCTGAGGAAATCTCTTAATGTCTCAGCTTTTATTTTTCTCGTCTGCAAAGAGAGTATAAGAATATGCGCTTTTCCGCCCTCACAGACAGGGCTGTCGTGAAACTGAAATTGGCTATCTGTGAAACTATAGATGACTTTGTGGATATACACTCTTATAATTATGGATGTTGTGAAATTAATTTAACTGTTCGTTCAGTAATTAGTTTTGCAGAAGCACTTTCCCTAAAGCCTTGCTACTCCAAGTGTGGTCTGCAGACCAGCAGACTGGTATCACCTGAGAGTTTGTTAGAACTACAGAATATAACTCATCTTGGACCACTGAGTTTTAATGCTGTGTATTTTAACAAGATCCTGAGGTGATTCACATGCATAATAAAGTTTGATACTGGCTAGAAAATTCTTAGTTTTAGTGAATAAAGAAAATAGCAAGAAACACAAGTTCTGGAGTTCGTTTGTGACAACTGCGTTAGTTCAGTTCAGTGTCCCCGGTAATACCAGATGCGCTGTCATGAGGCTGAGGCACCTTAAGCAAATTGTTTCCAAAGCTCAAAAAAATGTATCAGTGTTCAAGTCATGCCTTAGGGAGAGTGAATTGAGCTTGAGAACATTCCCGATTGAAATCAGTCAGGATAGGCTAGACTAGGCTCTGCTGTGGTGACAAACAGCCTGACATTTCGGTGGCTTTAAAACCTGAGAGGTACGCTGGCATTAGCTGAACCAGGTGACTCTGCTCAGGTACTCAGGGACCCAGACTGGTGCAGCTGCTACCATCCCAAACACTGTAGGAAAAGAGCTCCAGAGGCGCTCTGGTGGTGAAATGCACCGGGCAGGGATGTGTTCAGCCTGGAAGTGATACATGGGCTGGGGGTGGGGAACAGGAAGTACAGTCCTCTCCTGTGTTTGGAAGGTAAAGAGCTAGAAATATTCAGTGAGTAGCGCTAATAACAACCACAAAAGCTATCTCTGAGTTGTTCAGAGCAGCAGCTCCCAGGTTGTGCAGGAGAACTTGACTAGGGACACAGCTCGTTAAATGTACTGCATCCATTCCTCAGGGCCGCTGTAGCCAGTCACCCCAAACGCGGTGGCTTCAAATAATAGAAATGTGCTCTCTCACAGTTCTGGAAGCCAGGAAGTCTAAAATTCAGGTAGGCTCTTTCTAGAGGCTCTGAGACAGAATCTATTCTCTGCCTCTCTCCTAGCCACTCACGGCTGCTGGCTATCCTTGGTCTTTCTTGGCTCATAGCTGTCTAATCCAGTTTCTTCCTCCATCTCCACATGGCTATCTCTGCACTTCTATGTCTTCTGTTATAAGGACGCTTGTCATTGAATTTAGGGCCCAACCCAGGTAACCCAAGATGATCTCGTCTTAAACTGTCTAATCTATTTGAAAAGACCCTTTTTCCAAACAGGGTCACAGTGGGGGAACACATCCTTTGGGGGTCCACTCTTCAATCCATTACAGACTCAGGTTCGCGCTGAGCCCGGTCTTCTGCCTGTTCTCTCCGGACAGACAAGAGCGGGCTTTGAGAGCGACGTACCACAAGGGGTCAGGCAAACCTTATTTTTCTGTGGCTGTTTCCTTTCAATGCTTGGAAATGTTGGAAACACTGGGCTGTGAGGGTCAACCAGGACAGGCTGTGGGCTGGGATCCAGGACCCAGCAGCCGATTTTCTCCTCCCTGTCCCATGAAAAATAGAGGGGTTTCACGCCAAGAATCACGTGGGCCGAGCAGACCGAGGGCCAAAGCCCTGGAGAAGATTACCTAATGTGTTAGTAGCCTCGGACCATTCTGGGGCCCGGATATTGACTCCTCAGCTTGAGGGCTCTGCTCTTGAAAACTTCCAAGGTTGGAGAATTCCAGGTGGGGGTCCCTAAGAGATTATGAGGGAAATAGGTGTGGGCCTCAGGTCATCAGAGGAACACTCATTTTTATACTCTCTAAAAGATGATAGTAATGACAGAACATTAAACAGAGCACCTCAATGTCATTTGACACATCTTGAATTAGTAGTAATGGCTGCTCAACAATTATTTTCCATTTAAGTAATTCCTTTGCTCTCCAGAAGCACTGGGCACATTCCGGGAGGCATAAGACGTTCATCTCGCTGGCTCTGCGAGATCCTGCCTGGGAAGGGGCACGTTGCCCTCCCCGTGTGATTTTCTAGTCAGGACCAGCGGTTTTGGAGTGTGGCAGCAGCGAGCCCCTGCATCACTCTCCTGAAGTCGCAACCTGGAGAGACGTGTGCTGTCTCACTTGGGTGATTGCTGAAGAGGCCTGTGGAAGTACGACAGGGGCACTAGACTTTGTCCCAAGCAGAGTCACAGCAAAAGGATAGGATTAGTAGGAACTTGAAAGGTTTGACACTGGCTGTTCTGTCAGGCTGGCCCCAGGGCCTCAAGCTGTCAGCTCTGTGGTCACCTCCTTAGAGCTCAGGCACCCACTGTCTACCTTCCTTTTTATTGCACCTACTGTGATTTCTGTCTGTGGCCAGTGATTATTTTGTTGTTTAATTGGCTTTGTACTTGGCATCTTCCCTCCTGTTCCTTGAAGGTAGGGGCTTGGCTTGTCTTCTCTTGGGCTGTTGCCGTGGGACCTGGCACACACCTAGCACTAAGTCATTGATAAATGCCCTTTGAAAGAATGAGTATCCACTTGGTTGTGCCTGGAGCTGACTTTCAGGGGGACCTGCTTTCAGGCCCCGTGGACTTAGTCATGTGCAGAAACGTTTCCCTCTGCTTGTTGTTAACCAGGGAATTTCCAGAGCCTTCAGTATGCAAACCTAAATTTTAATCTCCAAGAAGGGAATTTAGTGTGAAATAGTCTCCAAAATGTTGACCTTCTCTCTTGACTGCCTAAAGCTGCTGTTCAAGAAAGGACCTCTGACCCAGGTTTCATCCCGCTGTCTGGTTGTGCCGGGTAGCTATGGTCTCTGCTGGCTGGGGGACCCTTGTCACTGCCCTGCCGAAGAGAAGTGATATAAATTCTGGGCAGAATCTCGAGGTCTGTGCTCCTAGCTCAGTGCAACTGTGTCCAGGCTGTTCCACTGTGAGCAAGTCACTTCTGATCTTTGGGCCTTGGCTTCCTCCCTCCAGTGTTTATTGAGAAGCTATTATGTGCCTAGTATACCACTAGGCATTGGGGATAAAACAGTGAGCAATGAAGATGGCCCTGCCCTCCTGGAGCTAGTAGTAGAGTCAAGAAGAAATATGTCACCAAAACCCATGGATCAGTATAAAAATGCAACCACGGCAAGTGCCACGGAGGGGGCGTCTTTGATGGTGTATGAGATCCTACAATGGGGTATTTGACCCAGTGAGGGTGGAGAGCCATGTCAGAGAAAACTGCCTGGAGCTGGATGGAACCTGAGGGATGAGCAGGAAGGGCTGACGGAGGAAGGGAGGATCTTTCCCAGCATGAGCATCTTCTTGGGCTCGGGCTCTGTGGTGGGAGCCATTGCACAAACGGGTGGAGCTGAAGGGAGTCCCGTAGGGCTGGAACAGGAAGAGTCAGGACGGTGGGGAGCCAGAGGCCAGGAGCAGGCCATGCAGCGGGGACTGTGCTGGGGAGACTGGACATTCTCCTGAGAGCTAAGGGACACCAGTGATGTGTCTGAAGTCTGTGCGTGCAAGTCAGCTTTGCGTTTTTATATGTGTTGGAAATGGACCAGAGGGGGTGGTGGTGGGTCAGATGCAAGGCTAGTGTAGCCCTTCAGATGGGAGATGGTCATGGAGAGTCAGCCCATGACGATTTTCTGAGTACCCACTCTGTGCCAGGTGCTTTTCCGGGAACAAAACAGGCAAAGAGCCCTATCCTCATAGAGCTGACATTTTGGTGAGAAAGAAACAGACAATAAACATAATAATACGTGAGCTAGTGTGTTGGGGAGCCCTAGGAGCAATGGGAAAAGAAAAAGTGAGATTGAGAGTGAGGGATAGTTGATGGCAGAGATCCTTGGGAGATAGAAATGATGGTGTTTCTATGATGGAGGATCAGGGAGGGGGACTGAGGGAGAGGGAGGTGTCAAGGTCAACTCCTAGGCTTCTGGTTCAAGCCGCTGAAGAATGGCTTTAAAAGAGTGTTTAGGCCAAACATTACTCAAGTGTTTCTGATCCTGTAGTCCTGTGGGCTCTAGGACAGGGTCCCTGTCCTTGTAATCTGGTCTCTGCATCCCCAGAGGTCATCCTGCTGCAGGAAGCCCCTGTCTTGGATTTGCACACAAGGGTGTTCTACATTGTTCTCCATGTGGCAGGTCCACATGGTGGACACCTGGGGCTCCTGCAGCATCTCCATCAAGCCCTCTGCCCTGGGGCTGGTGGCATCTTCCCCAGTGTGTGCTTATTGATGAGGATTCAACAAACATGCAGTTCTGCCAACTGCTGCCCTAGGCAGGCCTGCTGCCAGCATCCTCTATGAGTCCCAGCCCTTGCCACTTCCTCCACCTGCTGTGTCCGCTGTCTCCTGAAACAACTGCTTTCATCCTCCAGGGAATGGGATATTTGTGGGATGGATTTCTTGAGTTGTGGTCCTGAGCTTTAGGAGTTCCAGCCTCTGGCTTTCCTGGTTGGTTTTTTCCTGTGGAACTCCAGGAAACCTGACAACCCCGAGACTCTGAACAGTCCCTGCTGTTCCCTTCCTGGTGAAAGGCTAAGATTTCCTGTCTCCTTGGGCATTTGCCTGTTGTGGACAAAGGAAGGTGACAGAATAACAGCCATAATTAACAGGTTTCAAAAGCTTCCTATGTTCTGAAGAGTTTTCCATGGATTATTTCATTTAAGCCTCTGAGCAACTCTATGAGGTAAGTGCTGTTAGTGTCATCCTTCTTGTTTTAGAGATGATGTAACAAGTCTCGGAGAGCTGGTACAAGTTGTCCAAGATCGCAGAGCCAGCAAGGCACAGAGCTGGATTCACACCCAGGCCAGCCCTTGCTCTGAGCCACTCTGCTCTTGCAGCTGATGGATGGGCATGACGGTCAGCCAGCTGGGGGTCCAGTGTTGGGATTTCAGTCCTGACTTTGCACTACATCATTTGGAAATTTGGAGTGAGTCCATCTGTTCATTCATTGATGCATCAACTATTGATCAAATGCCTTCTCTGCTGGGGCTGGGGGGTGGGGCACAGTGAAGTGCTACCTTCTACGAAGAGCTTGTGTGTGGCTACTGAGACACACATGCAAACACATCATCTGGCTTGTAGGGGGACAAGTGGAGCAGGACGGAGGAGAGGGTGACAATGCTGTGTGGTGTAGGAGTGGGGAGTCTGGGAAAATGTGGCCTGCATGTGGGGCCTTGAAAGAGAAAGCATAGGTAGGGCTCTCCAGGCAGAATTGTGAGAGCGGAGGCATGGCAATGTCTAGGGGTGTCCTGGGAACTTCAGGCGGTCCTTCCAGTTAGAGCGAAATTTCACGAGGTGTGGACCTTGAACTGCAGTGAGAACTGTCTGGGCTGTGCGCAGTGAATGAGTGCAGATTTCGGACTCCACCCCAGACCCACCGAACCAGAATCTTTAGCTGGTGGGGTCCAGAAATCTTCATTTCAACCAGTGCCTCAGGGCACTCCAAAGTGCTGAAGTTCGGTCTAGGTGAGGAGAAGCAAGGCAGCAACCAGTTCTGGGCTTAAAACGGAGGTTGGCAAACTCTTTCTGGAAAGGGCCAGGAAGCAAATATTTTAGGCTTTTTGGGCTAAGATGAAAATTGAGGTACCTGGGTAACCATTAGGAAATATAAGAGCAGGTGGTAAGTGGACGGGCCCACCTTGGTCTGACCACAGTCGGCTGGCTCCTCTTTTGGAGAGCAGCCTTGTGGTGCAGGACTGGAGTGAGTAGAAGTTTAGAGAGTGAAGCTGAGGCCACGTCCACTGGGCCAACGAGAAGGTCTGCATGAGGGCCACGGGGCTCCCAGAAGAGCTATGAATGTTAAGAGGTGCTTCAATGGAGAAAGGATGGGACTGGCCAAGGGCTTGGACAGGAAGGGTAGGGCGGAGCAAGAAATCAAGGCTAATGGAACCCTTTGGCGTGTGTTCTTGGTGGATGGGGACATCGTGAGCTTAGAATATGTAGTATCATAGGTAAAGTGGGGTCAGGGGTGGAGCAGAGGGCCTGAGGACTGAGAACTGAAAGGGTGTCTTTGCCTTTGGCTGTTAGAAGGTAATTAGTGACCTTTGTGGGAGCAGTTTTAGGAAAGTAGTGGGAGTCAGATGTCAGTGGATTCAAGAGAAGTAGGAAGACAGGAAATGGAACGAGTCAACCCACTGGCTCCCCAAGTTCTGGCCAGCACGTCCAATGAATGTTGGTCTCAAGGGCAGGGCTTGGGGAAGTCGCAGTCTCTCCCCAGCCCAGAGTCCCTACCCCGTGGGCTTCCTACCCCTGGAAGCTGTGCTCAGTACTCCAGAGTTCCTTTCTCTGTAGGCTGCCAGAGGGGCTCCCTAAACTCATCCCACCCCGTTTCATATCAGACTTTTCTTTCATTGCTGGGGAAGTGAGGAAATAAGGACAGTGTGATGGTTTCTTTTAAAACTAACTTTTTAAAATGAAAAGAGTTGTTCTTCATTCAGAGGGTATTTCCTCTCAACCTCTTTTGTTGTTGTTGTTGTTAAAATGTCCATTCTTTTTTGAAATAAAGGTGATGGTAGATAGTAGTTTTGCCTGCCAACTTTACTTAAGAAAATGGAGGAGTTCCTGCTGTGATGCAGTGGGTTAAGAGTCTGCCTGCAGTGGCTTGGATTCAGTCCCAAGCCCAGGAACTTCTATATGCTGTGGGTGCAGCCATAAAAAAAAAAAAAAAAGGAAAGAAAAAAAAGGGATGTTTTTAACATTTGTATGGGTTTCCTCCCTGATTTTTTTTCATGTCTTATTGATCCATGAAATCCCAAAGTCTCTAAGCCTGAGTTTCATTACCAAATGGGGGTAATAGCAATATGTACTTGGACGGGATTGTTATGTAGATTGAGACGCTGCAGGCAGACACGTCTGGGATATACTTATAGCTACTAGCCCCACCCCACCCCCACCTTCCCACTTCCCTCAGACAGTGGGTGGACCTGCCCTTGAGAGCACCGAGGAGGACAGGCAGCCAGAATTCCACAAATAGCCTAGGGTCAGCTGAGTCCCTCACCCTCTCTCCCACTTGCTATCTGGAATCCCTCTCAGGGAAATAGGGAGCTCCCATGGTGGCTCAGTGGTAACAAATCCGACTAGTATCCATGAAGATGTGGGTTCGATCCCTGGCCTCGCTCATTGTGTAGGGGATCCAGTGTTGCTGTGGTTGTGGTGCACGTCGACAACTACAGCTCAGATTCGACCCCTAGTCTGGGAACTTCCATAAGACGGAGGTATGGACCTAAAAAGACAAAAACAAACAAAGAAACAAAAAAACTCAGGGAAATAAACACTACTATTCCTGCATTCTTTCATTCCTTCATTTCTTTGTTAATTTTGCACCCCTTTCTATGTGTCTAACATGTCCTAGAATTGAGTATGCAGACATGAATGGATAAAAAGCTCCCATTTTGTATGGAAGACAGACATACTGAGCTAACAGAAACTGTATAGTGTGGTCAATGCTCTAATAAAGGCAGATGCAAAAGAGTAAGATGAGGTAGATTAGAAAACCCTGAATATTACTGCACATGGCACAGCCTTTAATCCTGAGCTACCCAGCAACCATGGTAAAAAGGAAAACATGCTGCTCCTGTTGTCTCATACAGTATTTCCCAAACTTCTTTTGTTTCTGAACAGCCATCACATGTCCCCCCTCTTTTCTTGTAGTTCTACCCAAATTGTTACTTGACAGTAAAAAGAAATCAATACAGTTATTTCATTTAATTAAATTAAAAAGCAAACGTGACATTTTCATAAATAGAAAACCAAATTCACAAACTACAAATAAAGGGTAAACACATACTTAAATGAATAATCTTTAAAATGAAAAACTGTGAATTTAATTTAAAATAATCTAAAAATTTTCTGTCTACCATTTAATATGCCAGCTATGCTGGCAATTAAAGACAAACTACTTTCCTGGCATAAAATTCAAGAGAATATTTATTGCAAAAGACGTGAAAATCCCATTCAAATGAATGTTTCTTATGAACCTTATAAAAGCTAAAGACATAACATTAAATCTCAACACTGAATACTTTTCTGTGGGGAACTGAGCGAGTGACAAGACAGGCAGGCTGTTTCTGAAGATCTAAGCAGAAGTCTGCAAACCAGGCTTTGTGGGCTGTGTGACCAGCACTGCATTTATTCTGATTTTGCATCTTGAAGCAGCCAGACTTAATTAATGGATGATGAAATTGGAATTTCATATCGTTTCCACGTTACAAGGTATTATTCTTTTTTTTCCCTTTTTTCAACTATTTAAAATAAAAAAGAAAATTTTAGATCGTGGATGGTACAAAAAGAGGTCCGTGGGTTGAATTTGTCTGAGGGCCGTCGTTTTCTGAGTCCCGATCTAACTGAATCCTCAGCCAGGGCTTGGAGAACTTAGTGGAGTGAGCTGATAGGTTCTGTCCGCTGCTCTCACCTCTCCAGCCCCAGAGCCAAAGGGCTTCACAGACCGACAGCAGCAAGGTCTTGTAGGGAGTTAGCTGCAGAGTTAGGATGAGAATCCACATTCTTCTGGTGAGAACTCAGGGCCCTTGGCCTTTCTAGAGGCTGCCTCCCTGGGCAGAGGAAGCGCTTAGTCTGTCCCAGGCCTGATGTAGATCTCTTTATCAATAAAATCTCGCTTAATCTTCTCAGCATACTTTGTGTGGTACTATGATCCCGTTTTGCAGGTAAAAAAGCAGATCTTTGGAGAGATTAAGGATTAAAAAATTACTAAATCATGGAGCCAGAATCTATATCCAGGTCTGTTTGACTCTAGGGACTTTGTTAAGGAATTGGCTTGACTTTGATGAAGAATCCTTTGCCCGTCTTCTTTCTCCCCCCACCCAGGCTTATCCCCCACGACTGCTCTTTAATTATAAGTGACTGGCTTGTGGGGGCAGAAGACACGGCTCTCACTTTTCAGTAACCAGTAAGCTCTGTGATGGATGGGGAGAGTGACAGGGCACACAGGGACAAAGGCTCTGTTTTATTTTGTTATTTTTATTCCCCTGGATTCTTCTTTTTAAAAATAGTTTTATTTTATTTTACTTTAAAAAAATTGAAGGATAGGGAGTTCCCATTGTGGCTCAGTGGTAACGAACCTGAGTAGTATACATGAGGACACGGGTTTGATCCCTGGCCTTGCTCAGTGTGTTAAAGATCCGGCTTTTCTGTGAGCTGTGGTGAAGGTTGCAGGTGTGGTTTGGATAGACCTCTAGCCTGGGAACTTTCATATGCTGGGTATGGCCCTAAAAAGACAAAATTAAAAAAAAAAATTGAACGATAGCTGATTTACATTGTTTTAATTTCAGGTGTACAACATAGTGATTCAATATTTTTGTAGATTATGCTCTATTAAAAGTTACTATAAAATATGGACTATATTCTTTGTGCTGTACAATAAATTCTTGTAGCTTATTTATTTTCTATATAGCAGTTTGTACCTCTTAATCCTACCTTGCCCCTCCCCCACTTCCTTGTCCCCGCTGGTAACCATTAGTTTGTCCTCTATATGTGAGTTTGTTTCTGTTTTGTCAGATTGATTTGTTTTATTTTTATTTTTGTTGTTATTTATTTATTTTTTCTTTCTAGGGCCACACCTGCAGCATATGGAGGTTCCCAGGCTAGGGACTGAATCAGAGCTTCAGCTGCTGGCCTATGCCACAGCTACAGCAACACTGGATCCTTAACCCACTGAGAGAGGCCAGGGATCAGCCCTGTATCCTCAAGGATACTAGTCAGATTTTTAGCCTGCTGAGGCACAGTGGGAACCCCTGCTTTATTTTTAAAATTTCACATGTAAGTGTCAACGAGTCAGACAAATAAAAATAATTTTATTAAGGTATAAAAAATGGCACACGTTTAAAGCATGCAGTTTGATGTTTTGCCATATTTATGTGCTATAAAACCATCACTGCAATCAAAATCAGGAACATATCTTTGTCCACTCGAACAAAGTTTCCCTATACCCTCTTGTAATCACCTCCTCCTGCCCCTCTCCTCACCTCATTTCTAGGCAACCACGGATTTGCTGTTTGTCACTATAGTTTTCATTTTCTAGAATTCTATGTAAATGGAAACATATAGTACATATTTTTTTGTCTTACTCTTTCACTCAGCATGATTATTTTGTGAATCATTGAAATATGCATGGAAAGTCCATTCGTTTTCTTGCCAGGGAGTATTGCATTGTATGGGTATACCAGAATTTGTTTATCCATTTATATATTGAAGACATCAGGGTGTTTCCATCTTTTATTTATTATAAAGCTTCTATGAACACTCATGTACAAGACTTTGCGTGAACATATGTTTTCATTTCTCTTGTGTAAATATCTAAGAGTAGAATGGCTGGATGAATGGTGTGTGGCTTTTTGTTTGGCTGGTTTTTATTTTAGAAACTGCCAAACTGTTCCAAACTGGTTGAGAGTTCCATTTGTTCCATTTGCTCCACATTCATGCTGACATTTGATACAGTCATTCCTTTAAATTTAAATTTAGGTATTCTAATAGGTGTGTGGTTTTAACTTGCATTTTCCTAAAGCCTAATGATAGTTTAGGCTTCATTAATTATCATTAGTGACTGACTAATGATAGTTTAGTTTTCAGCTAAAGATTGTTGAACATCTTTTCATGTGCTTATTTGCCATCTGTGTATCTTCTTTGCTAAATTGTCTGTTCAAATATTTTGCCTTTTTTTTTATAACATTCTTTGTTTTCTTATAATTGAGTTTTAAAAGGTCTTTATTCTGGACACGTTTCCTTTAACAGGTATATGATTACAAATATTTTTCTCCTAGTTTATGGCTTTCCTTTTCCTTTTTTTTTTTTTTGTCTTTTTGCCTTTTCTAGGGCCACAAATGTGGCATATGGAGGTTCCCAGGCCAGGGGTCTAATCGGAGCTGTAGCCGCTGGCCTACGCCACAGCCACAGCAACGCGGGATCCGAGCCGCATCTGTGACCTACACCACAGCTCATGGCAACGCCGGATCCTTAACCCACTGAGCAAGGTCAGGGATCGAACCTGCCACCTCATGGTTCCTAGTCGGATTTGTTAACCACCGAGCCATGATGGGAACTCCCCTTTTCATTCTTTTAGCAATATCTCTCAAAAACTGGAAGTTTTTTTATTTTGACAAAGTCAAACTTTTTTCATGGATCAAGTTCTGGTTTCTTATCTAAAAAAACTTTGCCAACCCAAGATCACAAGTGTTTTCACTTATATTTTCTTTTAGAGGTCTTATAGATTTAGGTTTTACATTTAGGTCTGTGATCTATTTTGAGTTAATTTTTGGGTATGATGTGAGGTATGGATTGAAGTTAAAATGTTTTCCATATAGAGTTCCCGTCGTGGCGTAGCAGTTAACAAATCTGACTAGGAACCATGAGGTTGTGGGTTCGATCCCTGGCCTTGCTCAGTGGGTTAACAATTCAGTGTTGCCATGAGCTGTGGTGTAGCTTGCAGAAGTGGCTCGGATCTTGCGTTGCTGTGGTTGTGGCGTAGGCTGGCAGCTGTAGCTCCCATTAGACCCCTAGCCTGGGAACCTCCATATGCCGCCGGTGCGTCCCTAAAAAGCAAAAAAAAAAAAATTTGTTCTGACTTCTGGCAGATTAAATACACAGAATGACCATTACAAATCACTTCCTCTATACCCCTCAGTTTCTCCATCTGTAAAATGGGGTGGTTGAAATAATTAGTTCAGTTTAATTCTTCAGACATATACTACACATGTATTGCCAGGTGTTTGTGCTTAGTACATAACAATAATTTAGATCTAGGCCTTCCTGTAAGAATTTGTGCATATTAACCCAATTATAATATGCTCTGAGAATAGGTTGTTATTGATATGGACAAAATGCTCTAGGGCCACAAAGGATATTCATAATTTAGCCCTGGAGATGACTTCACTGTGGTGGTGACATGAACCTGCACTTTAAAAATGAGGAGAGTTTTTCCTTGCAGAAAAAGTAGAGGACGTTTTAGTTAAAAACAAAACAAAGCAAAAAGGCATATGGGCAAAACTCCAAATTTAAAAAGCTCATAATGTGTCTGGAAAATAGTAGTTCATTATGTCCAGAGTTTAAAATTTAAGAGGGGAGGGGAGAGGCTACAGACTAGGAGAGGTTGGTAGGACCTGATTCCCATAGCCTTGAATTCCATCCTGGGGATTTGGGGCTTTCTCCTGCAGGAGAAATGGAATCACGGAACTATGATGACTTGCGTTCAGTGATATCACACTTCTGAACAAGAAAGATTGTTGCTGGGAAGAGACTGGAGGCAGAGGGACCAGTTGGGAAATTATTGCAGTTGTGGAGGTGAAAAATGAGGAGAATAAACCATGCATTCAGGACTAATTTGCAGAGCGTTATGTGCTGGATATACTGAATTGGCTTATGGTAGGTGCTCAAAAAATGTTTGTGGAATAACCATTGCTGAGTGATGAGGAGTGTGTTGTGAGAGAGGATGGATTGATCATCTGAGTGTTATGACTCAGGTGACGGGTAGAAGAGGATGAGGAAAGGAGTTGGTGGAGGTGTCAAAACCTGAAGAGAAGCCAAATTAGGACAGTAGCAACTTTGATAAGAGCGATTACAGTAGAGTGGCAGGATTGGAAACTGAATTGCAGCACACTGAGTAGGGAAGACAGCAAACGTAATGCCTTCTAAAGGAGACTAGGGGCTGAGAAAAGAGAGAAAGCAGTAGCTGGGAGTGAGGAAAGTGGAACGATGGACCTGTTGGTTGTCTTCCAAGTTTCTGTTCTCCCACTTCTTGCTTCCTGAGAGAATCTCAATTTTGTTGATGCTTCCATCTTACCCTGACGAAACATTTTTAACTCAGAGTCCCAGGGATGGATACTGATTAATCTAAGCCAATCACAGTAATCTTATTCCTCTTTGCCATTGATAGGCTCAAGAACATAAGCTTAGGTCTGTCAGTGCAGGGCATTCCCTTGGCCAGTCTTATTTATTTCCAGGGATGGGCACTTGGCCTTGTGGTCCAATCAAACTGACCAAGAAGTGGCCGTGGCTGCTAGCAACAACCATGAAAGCACAATTGAGAGAAGCCAGTCTGAGGACAAAGAGCTGAACCTTAGTCTTCATGACACCTGGAGACTGTGCTACATCCAGACTTCTCATTAATGCAAGGTTAATGCATTTTATGATAGTTTAAATCATTTTAGCTGAGTTTTCTGTTACATGTAACTGAAAGCAGTGGATTCTGTTTTAGGGATGGCAAGATACTCAGGGTGAAGGGAGAAAAGTTCAGAGGAAAAAAATGAAATTAAAGACCCAAAACAGATGGATCAAATCTCAGGAGCAGTGGTGATGATTGTGCTCAGGACCATTGATGGGGGAGCTGACTTGGAAAGAAATAAGCAAGCT
Organism: Catagonus wagneri; assembly: GCA_004024745.2. Classification (NCBI taxonomy): domain Eukaryota; kingdom Metazoa; phylum Chordata; class Mammalia; order Artiodactyla; family Tayassuidae; genus Catagonus; species Catagonus wagneri. Next base: position 9,151,182 of record PVHT021183631.1, on the reverse strand, counting down.
TCATCCTCATGGTACACAAGGGGGCAGACACCAGATGCAAGATAGACTATAACCCTGTTATCTGCAAAAAGAAGACCACACAAAAAGCTATACAAGATGGAAAGTCAGAGAAATATAAGCCAGATGAAGGAACAAGACCCTCCCCCCCAACACACACACACTAAGAACAGCTTAGTGAAGTGGAGATAAGCAACCTACATGGAAAAGACTTTAGAGTAATGGTAGTAAGGATGATCCAAGATCTTGGAAAAAAACTGGAGGCAAAAGATAGAGAAATTACAAGAAATGTTTAACAAAGAAATAGAAGATTTAAAGAACAAACAAGCACAGATGAACAACACAAGAACCAAAATGAAAAATTCACTTGAAGGAATAATTAGCAGAATTCAGGAGGCAGAAGAATGAATAAATGAGGTGGAAGACAGACCGGTGGAAATCACTAACATGGAATAGAATAAAGAAAAAAGAAAAAGAAATGAGGACAGTTTAAGAGAACTCTGGGACAATATTAAATGCACCAACATTCACATTATAGGAGTGCCAGAAGGATAAGAGATAGAGAAAGGGCCAGAGAAAATATTTGAAGAGATAATAGCCAAAAACTTTCCTTACATGGGAAAGAAATCACTCACTCAAGTCCAAGAAGCACAATGAGTCCCATATAAGATAAACTCAAGGAGGAACACCCAAGACACATATTAATCAAACTGACCCAAACTAAAGACAAAGATAATATGTTGAAAGCATGTAGGGAAAACCATAAATAACATACAAGGGAAGCTTGATAAAGTTATCAGTTGATTTTCCAGCAGAAACTCTGCAGGCCAGAAGGTAGTGGCAAGAGATTAACCTCTAACCAAGAATACTGTACCTAGCAAGGCTCTCATTCAGATTTGAAGGGGAAACCAAAAGCTTTAAAGACAAGCAAAAACTGAGAATTCAGCACCACCAAACCAGCTTTAAAACAAATACTAAAGTAACTTCTCTAGGTGGAAAAGAAAAGGCCACAACTAGAAAGAAGAAAATTGCAAATGAGAAGGCTCACCTGTAATGGCAAACATGTAGTAAATGTAGGAAATCATCCACACACAAATATGATATCAAAACCAGCAATCGTGGATGTTCCCATTGTAGCACAGTGGAAACGAACCCAACTAGTATCCATGAAGATGCGGGTTTGATCCCTGGCCTCCCTCAGTGTATTAAGGATCTGGCATTGCTGTGAGCTGTGGTGTAGGTCACAGATGCAGCTTGGATCCTGCATTACTGTGGCTGTGGCATAGGCTGACAGCTGCAGCCCCAATTCGACTCCTAGCCTGGAAACTTCCATATGCTGTGTGTACAGTTCTGAAAAACAAACCAAAAAAAAACAACTTTGCAATCATGAGAAGAGGAAAGTACAAAGGCAGCATACTGGAAATGCATTTGCAGTTAAGAAACCAGCAATGTTAAACAATCTTGTGTATCTCTAGACTCCTATGTCAAAACCTCATTGTAACCACAAACCAAAAATCTACAATAGATACACACAAATGAGAAAAGGCAAACACAAAAGATGGTCATCAAACCACCAGAGAAGAAAACAAAAGTAAAAGGGAAGAAAAAAGACCAAAAAACCGAATCCAAAATAATTTTAAAAATGGCAATAAGAACATACATATCAATAATTACCTTAAACTGGACAGCTACATATAAAATAATGAAATTAGAACACTCCTAACACCATACACAAAAGTAAATTCAAAATGGATTGGAGACCTAATTATAGGGCTGGATACTATAAAACTGTTAGAGGAAAACATAGGCAGAACACTCTCTGACATTTTATTTTATTTGTTTATTTATTTATTTTTTTTGTCTTTTTGCCTTATATGTAGAGCCGCACCCGCGGCATATGGAGGTTCCCAGGCTAGGGGTCTAACAGGAGCTGTAGCTGCCGGCCTTCGCCACAGCCACAGCAACGCGGGATCCGAGCCGCGTCTGCAACCTTCACCATAGCTCATGGCAATGCCGGATCCTTAACCCACTGAGCAAGGCCAGGCATCGAACCCGCAACCTCATGGTTCTTAGTCGGATTCGTTAACCACTGAGCCACGAAGGGAACTCCAAGAACACTCTCTGACATTTTAAACCACAGAATATCTTCTTGGATCCACCTCCTAGAGTAAGGAAATGAAAGCAAAAGTGAACAAATGGGGCCTAATTAAACTTAAAAGTTTTTGCACAGCAAAGGAAACTCTAAAAAAACAAAACAAAAAAACAACCCACAGAATAGGAGAAAATATTTTCAAATGAAATGACTGACAAAGGATTAACCTCCAAAATATAAAAACAACACATGCAGCTCAATGTCAAAAAAACAAACACTCCAATAAAAAAATGGGCAGAAGATCTAAACAGACATTTCTCCAAAGAAGACATATGAATGGGCATAAAACACGTGAAAAGATACTCAACGTTGCTAATTATTAGAGAAATGCAAATCAAAACGGCTATGAGGTATCACCTTAGACCAGTCAGAATGGCCATCATCAAAAAGTGTGCAAATGACAAATGCTGGAGAGGGTTCGGAGAAAAGGGAACACTTTTACAGTGTTGGTGGGAATATAAATTGGTATAACCATTATGGGGAACAGTATGGAGATTGCTCAAAAAACTGAAGATAGAACTACCATATGACCCAGCAATCCCACTCCTGGGAATATATCTGGAGAAAACCATAATAAGATAGATGCAACCCAATGTTCATCGCAGCACTATTTACAATAGCCAAGACATGGAAGCAACCTGAATGTCCATTGACAGAGAAATGGATAAAGAAGATGTGGCACAGGTATATGTACAGTGGGATAGTAGCCATAAAAATCATAAAATAATGCCTTTTGCAGCAACACAGATGAACCCAGACATTATCATATTAAGTGAAGTAAGTCTGACAGTGAAAGACAAACATCATATGATATCATTTATATGTGGAATCTTAAAAAAAAAAAAGGGTACAAATGAACTTATTTTTAGAACCAAAACAGGCTCACAGACTTTGAAAACAAACTTAATGGTTACCAAAGGTGACAAGCGGTTGAGGAGGGATGGACTGGGGTTTTGTAATTTGACACACAGTGCTGTATATGGAATGACTGGCCAGTTGGGATCTGCTGTAGGGCACGGGGAACTCTGTGCAGTATTCTGTGGTGGTCTATGTGGGAAAATTCTCTGAAAGAGAATGGATGTGTATATATGTATAAACTGAATCACTTTGTTGTGCAACAGAAATTATCACAACCATGTAAATCAACTACACTTCAATAACACTTTTAAAAAATGAAAAAAAAGTTTCTGGGAAAAAATTTCTTGCTAACACCTAGTTATGACTTAAAAATTATAGTACCTAAATATATACAGACATAAAACTAGGTGTAGACTCCTTATGCTTATGTGTTTTATATGAATCATGTAGCTAAACCCAGTTTACAAATTAACTACAAAAAGGCATAAGACCAATAAAATTCCACAGTACATTAGTGGACTAGATAATGATGTGTGCCAAAACCACACTGCCTCTCAAAAGGCAAATATGACTTCGTTACTGAGAGTGATGTGCTGATAAAGTGGCTTCCAGAAAAAAAGAAAGCCTGTTTCATGGGGTTTGCTGATTTCCATAGTGTAAATATTCTTACTGTGGCTGCCATGTAATTGTCATGTTTAACACCTAGCTCTCAAAATACCTGAAAATTTGACAGTTGGCTCTTGTGAGCCAGAACAGGCTGGTTCCAGCACATCATTGCTCTGTGGGCTCCTGTGGACTCACTGTGCCTATTACCTGCGTGTGCTGTGGAGACACGATTGTCCCATCCCTTTCCCGTTTCAACTCCTAGGAAGGCCGTGTGTGTTCAGGCACAGTGAAGTAACCTAATTTGATCTTTACTCAGATGAAGGTATCATTTACATGTTAAATTAGCCACTACTCTTTTTTTCTTCAAACTGAGACAAAATGCAAGTATTCCTCACAATCCAAATCTGTTCAGCTTCAAAATCCATATAGTGAGATTTTGTTCAATAAGGGATATGCTGAATTATCCAAAGCTATTTGGTTTCTGAGTTAGGGATAACAAAATATCAATATTTCAGAGAGCAAGGGGTATTGGCCCCATTAAAAAAACTGGATTTTATTCAATTCCTCAATTCAAATAACAAGTATTTGAATAGTAAAGGATACCTGTAGTACTATTTGGCACCAAAAAATTATTGATTAACATAAACATGACTAACTAAAATACCATGACAGTATTCAGTTATATAAAATGGGCTTCCAGGTGATCCAGGATATGCTTACATTAATTTTTATTTTTTTTATTTTTATTTTTATTTTTTTTAGCTACTGAGGAGCCACTTTATTTCAATCACAGTTAGGGGCTCTAAGAAAGACTTTGAAACAAAAAATAAGAAAAAGAAAACGGGGAGGAAGGAGGGAGAGGGGAGAGAGAGGAAAGAAGGAAAGAAGGGAGAAAGAAAGGAAAGGAGGGGAAAAGGGAAAAAAGCTAGTCTTTGGTACTGTCCCTAGAGATTTACAACCTAATAGTAAAACGAAAATACATATATACCCAAAGTGATATTTCAAATACTTAGAAACAAGGAAGGAATGGCACAGGTGGCTGCCATGCGGGTGGTCACATCGCCATGGCCACCTT
>PVHT021183631.1:9124909-9145494 GCA_004024745.2 Catagonus wagneri | reverse complement strand
TTTTTTTTTTTTTTTTTCTTCACTTGTTCTACCCAGTTATTTCAAGGGTTTCTTGCAGTTTTTGGAGGTTTAAATTGATCAGCATTCAGATGATGATTTGTCCAACTTGTTTTATATTTAGATGCGTTTTTTGATGTATTTGTGGGAGAGGGTGAGCGCGACCTCTTACTCCTCCGCCATCTTGCCGCCTGCTTACATTAATTTTTAGATGATCACTGAAGCTAAAGCACAAATTTAAGAATTTGTATTTGTTTGGGAATGCTTATCGCTGCCAGTAATAGAAAACCCAGCAAAAGTAGCTTAAACCTTGGATATTTATTGCTGACTTATTAAGAGGTCCTTGTGTAGACAGATTTCAGATCGGTCTGCAGTCTCAAAATGACACCAGTGATCCAGGTTCTTCTATCTGTTTGCTTTTCAGCTTGATGTGTGTGGCATCAAAGTCTGTAAAATAGATGTTATGGTTCCAGGCATTGCGTGGTCATTCACATCAAAAATACTCAGGAGGAGGCAGCGCTAGCTCCATTTATCTCTGATTAAGAAAGTTAGTTTCGGAGTTCCCATTGTGGTGCAGTGGAAACGAATCTGACTAGGAACTATGAGGTTGCGGGTTCGATCCCTGGCCTCACTCAGTGGGTTAAGGCTCTGCGTTGCTGTGAGCTGTGGTGTAGGTTGCAGAGGAGTCTTGGATCCCGCATTCCTGTGGCTGTGGCATAGGCCGTCAGCTGTGGCTCTGATTCATCCCCTAGCCTGGGAACCTCCATATGCCGCAGGTGCCCCCCCCCAACAAAAGTTTCTCTCCTTCTAACAGTTCACTCATCTCAACATCCAAAACTTCACATGGCTGCCTCTAGCTATCAGAGAAACTGGGTCATATAATGCCTGTTTTTCTAGACTCTATAGCAGCAGGCAGGAAGGGGATCTCAGGGAGGTATGAGATGACTTTGGCCACTGATTGCCAGTGAAGAAAATCCCAGTGAAATTTGGAGGCCCTCTATGTGTATGTCTGTGGAACACTCAGCCCCTGGGGACCCAAGCCTGGGACTCTTTCCTAGGCAGTTACTCACAGTTCTAGGCACTGGTGTTTTGGAAGCATTTACTGTGTGCAGAATATATAGCAGATGCTTTGGGGGAGGGGAGGACCCGGGAAGGACACACGCACACACACAGCTCTGCCTTTGAAGGTCTTAGCTAAGGGTTTATTTTGCACATAACTATGTGGGGCCAAGGTTTTATGGGTATTTGGATTCTTTATGGGAAACTTCCTTGTCTCATGTATAGTTTTCTGTCTTTGAATCATGAGGACTGATCCCATTTGAAAGGCAGCATCCAGAATCTTCATGCATTCAGTTAATATGTATTGAGTCCTCCTTTGTGCCAGGCATGGTGCTGGACACTAGGGATACAGTGGTTAGCAAGAAGACAAAGAGATGCTATGGATACAAAGGAAAGGGTGTGGGGAAAAGGTATAACAGAGAGACGTGCACTCAGCTGTGAGGGGCAAGTTGGGAGGAGGGCCGAGGAAGGCTGGAACACTTATGTGAGTGCAGAAACTTGGCAGTTGTCTTAAGCTTGTCAAAACTAAGTTTGTCTATGGTCTCTGTGAAAAGATCATATTTTCGTTATTATTGTTATTCTAAAATATAGTATTGCTATTATTCTTATCCATAGATAAATGGGTATCAGGACACCAGGAGACAGAACCTGGTTCAGGGTTCTCACCCTTTGTATTAGTCTGCTCAGGCTGTCATAAGAAAATGCCACTGGTTTGGGGGTGGCTTAGACCACAGAAAGTTATTACGGTTCTGGAGGTTGGAGTCCAAGATCAAGGCACCATCAGGGTTGTTTCCAGTGGGGCCTCTCTTCCTGGCTTGTAGACAGGTGCCTTCTTGCTGTGCCCTTGCATGGCTCTCAGGAGGTCTCAGGCCCAGAATAAGTTTTTTGGGGTTTGTCTAGGGGCTTTGCTCTCTGAGTGATGTGTCTCTGGGGGACTGTGGCTGTGGGCTACCACTGCTTGCCTGCGTGGCCACTGAAGGTAGCCCAGAAGAGGATCCAGGGGCCCAGGTTCATTGGAATTAGAGATACTGATGATGAGCCCAAGTCATCTGTCAGACGTCTAATGTCCTGCATTGGAGAGCCAGCTGGAGGCCATGGAGTCACGGAGCCTGTGGTGGTTCTGCTGCAGCCTGGGAGTGGCCAGGAGAAAAAGGAGCTCCTGGGGGCACTGGGTACCCTGGCTTCTAGTATTTAGAACAATGGAAATCCCATTGGACTGGGAGTTAGGAGACCTGGTTCTAGAAAAAATCCCAGAAGAGTCCCTTCGCCTTGTTGGATCTGAGTGACCTTGTGTAGAGGCTGACACTCAGGTGGTGCTCTGGAAAGCTGGCACAGCTCACTGATTTGTAAACTCATAGCTGTCCTGTTCATCTCCTAGATTTTTGGTAAAACGGTACCCATGGAAATATGTCTAGAATTAAAAAGCACTATAGAATCTTAAGGTATTTTCATAACCATACGGGGGGAAGAGGGAAGGAAAGAACTTTTCTTAGAGGTCTGCTGTGGGCCTGGCACCACGCCAGGCATTTTCACATAGCCTCTCGCTGAATTCTTACAGCAGCTATCCTGGCTCAGTAATATTTTTCTTGTCCTAGTAGATGGGTTCAGTGGGCCTCAGAGAGGTAAAATAACTCTCTGCAGGTCTCATACCATGTGAAGGGCAGAGCTGGGCTTTTGGAAATTCTGCCTACAAGCCTGGCCTCAGGAGAGAGAGGAGGGAGGTATCAGAGAAAGTTAACGCTAGGAAGGGATACCAAGAACTCAGAAGCTGGGGGTGGTTGAGAAGGAGCTGGATAAACCTCAGAAAATGAGGACTGGTTATAATTAGCTATAATGGACGCAAACACTGATATGTCTCCCAAAGCAATTTCTCCAAGCTTCCTCTCACATCTTCTGCCTTACCTCCCCCCAGCCTGGGGCTGGGCTGGACTGGACTGGGCTGGACTGGACCACCACCAGCTCCCCGCCTGCCTTGCCTCTGAACTCCCCACCCCCCACTTGGTCCTTCTGATGCCTCCTCTTACTTTGACTTCTCCTGCCCAGTTCTGTCATTTAAACCCCCCTAATTTAATAGGTTTGTCTCATTATTTTGATTAATCATATTAACTCATGTTAATTAAGAGAGAGATTTAAGCAATGACAGAGGTTAATGGAATCAGCCCGTGTTCTTCTCTGGCTTTTGTTGGGGGCACTGACAGGCATGAGGGGAAGAAGACGGAAAAATGGGAAATGGCACATCAGCAGGACCAAGCCCTGGATGAGCCAGGGAGCCTGCAAAGTGAGAGGAGAGAGAAAGGTATCGAGGAAACGATCAGTTACCGATTGGAGTTTCCTGTTAATTGAATGTCTGATTTTATTAATGATGGAATTTATAAAGGTCCTTAAGAAAAGAAAAGAATTTAGTCAGTTCAGCAGTTAACTGTGAAAATTAATGCAGAGGATATAAGTTAAAATGGCCATTTTATTTGTCTTCCTTTTCCCCCCTAGTGGTGGGGATGAAATTGGGCGCATCACCTCAAGAGTGCTTTTATTTGGTGCTGAAGAAGCAGACAGCTGGGTCCAGGGCCTCAACTTGATTCTATTTGGAGTAATAGCCATACCTACTTTGTTCCAGACTCTGTGCTGAGCAGCTTAAATGCATCTTTTTATTGACTTCTGTAATAACACATAGAGGTCCCCTTTTACAGTGGAGGAAGCTGTGTCAGAGATACTGTGTCACTCGTCCAAGGTTTCAGAGTTTGAGAGCCTTGGGTCTGGGTGAAAGTTTTGGAATCATGGGCCACCTCTGCCTGACTGCGATGACTTCAGGTCTAGGGAGGAGCTGTGACATCCCGTCACGGGACCTGTCAGAAAAGACCTTAAGTTGAAAACATGGAAGCTGGTAGAGGCAGGTGCTAGGCTTCACCTCAGCTGACAAGTACTTCTCTCTCTGCCTTCCAAGTTTTCTTGGGGCCAAGAAGGGCTACTATTATGGATTGAAGTTTCCCCCAGAAAGGTATGTGAAAAAGTCCCAGAACCTGTAAATAGGACTTCATTTGTAGATAGGATCTTTGCAGATGTTATCAAGTTAACGTCATATTGAATTAGGATGAGCCCTAATCCAATGTGACTGGTGCCCTTATAAAAAGAGAAGAAGGGACACAGACACACAGGGAAGTCTAGATGAAACAGAGGTGGAAACTGGAGTCATGCTGCCACAGGCAAGGAATGTCTGGGGCTACAGGAAGCTGGAAGGGACAAGGAAGGAGACTCCCTGGAGTTTCAGAGGAAGCCTGGCCCTGATGACGCCTTGATTTGGGGCTTCTAGACTGAAGAACTCTGAGAGAGTAAATTTGTGATGTTTTGAGCCAGTTGATTTGTGGTTGTGAGTTATGGCAGCTCTAGGAAACTAACACAGCTGCAAAAGTTTGACTGGACTTGAACCTCTTTTACTTGCTGGCTGATGTTTCTTTAGCTTAAGATTTTGACACCTGTTAAAATGCAGACAATGCTCTTTAGACCACCAACTGACCTTTGCAGATGATCATAAGGAGGGGTGATGAGTGGCACTTTGTTGGGGGGCAGTCACACAGGGCAAAGGCAATTGATGCTGAGTGTAATTTTGGTCCAAACTTATGTGGGGCAGCCCTCACCATGACTGCTGAAACATCTGGTTCCCAACCTAAGTCTTATCCTAGGCCCCAAATTTCAGGGTACCTAGACTATGTGCTTTTCTCTCAGACTCTCGGGAGGTAGTTGAACTCTTCATGGCTTGTAAACTAATTCTCACTATGGTGTCAGTGGCTTCCTGAGTCTCCTACTACATATGAGATACTGCAGAGTCTGGTGTATGGATTTTCATCCTTTTTCCCTGCTGCACAATGACAGACATCACTAAAAGGTCACAACGCATGATTCTGCTAAGCCTGCAAGTGGCCTCAGAATCCAGCAGTCTGATTTATCAGAGTTGGCAGTATTCTTTTATTCATCCAGTAAATATTTACTGAGTGCCTATTAGGGCTAAGCCTGGTGCCAGGCATTTGATATACCCTGGTAAACAATATAGATGGTTTTACACTCTGGAATAAACTTTTGTGTCATCCCCAACCAAGTGAGAAGACCACTCACTTGGAATCAGAAATCCTACTGTTTGGATCATGCACTTGACTGGTGTCAGTTTCCTTATGTGTAAAATGAGAAGGTTGAGCTAGACCACTTAAGTGTTTCTTTCTATCTCTAAATTCCAAAGTCTGTATCTGAAAACCAGACTGAAGTCCTACTATCTCAACTAATACCCAAATCTTCAGTGGTTAGAACTGAAAGCAGATGGTCATTTGGGTGGAGAGGGGAGAGAAGGCATCTTGGAACAGCAGAAACCTTTGGTAAAGACCTCTGATCAAGACAAGTGCCTTCACTACCTGGAAATGAGCCCCGCACCCCCACCCCAAGTCAGCAGACAGCCTCCCTTGTCTGTGTTCAGAGACAAGGGATAGGCACGTGAGGGAAGTCCATTTATGATGTGTATTTGGGCACCAGTTAGTTCTTAGCTTCAAAAAATCAACTTGAGCAAGTAGAACTGGAGAGATAGTGATTTAGCAGCAGCATATGTGAAAAAGATTTAGGAAGTTGTCAGCTCAGTATGAAGCCATTGGATTCTTAACCTGGACTAATAGAAATAGCATCCAGGATAAGGGAAATGAGGGTCATTTGATCTACTGTGCCATTCTGACTGTTCCTAGAATGCCATATTTACTTCTGAATCCACATTTTAAAAGAGAAAGAATATTCCGAGTTAACAATTAGGTATTTACTACAAGTGTTTGGCACTTGACATCCATTATTTCGCTTTAATCCTGACCACAACTCAATAATATGAGACAATTACCTAATTTTACAGATGGGAAAATTAAAATTAAGCCAGTTCTCAATGTCTCTCATCCATTTAGTGGAGGAGTTGGGACTGGAACTCAGATTAATCTGACTCCAAAGCCCAAGATCTTTCTATAGAAAATAATGACCTTGGGAAAGAGAGAGATCACTTCCAGGGGGTTAGTGTAGGGGTGAGGCAAAGTGAGAAGTGATGCCAGACTTAAGCTTGGTCTTGAAGGATGAATAAGTTAGAGAAAATTATGTGTGTGAGATTAGGGTCATGCAGGAAACATGCCAGGGATAAGAGAAAGTAGGTAGAGGTTTAGAGATGAGAATCTGGGAGGTGTATCTGGTGAGTGAGAGGTAAGAATCACTTTATCTGTAAGGTAGGGTAGATGCAGTGGGCAAGAGTAGGCAGTTTTAGTCAAGATTATAGGAGTTCCCGTTGTGGTGCAGTGGAAACAAATCCAACTAGGAATCATGAGTTTTTGAGTTCGATCCCTGGCCTTGCTCAGTGGCTTAAGGATCTGGCTTTGCCATGAACTGTGGTGTAGGTCTCAGATGCGGCTTGGATCTGGTGTTGCTGTGGCTGTGGTGTAGGCCAGTGGCTACAGCTCTGATTTGATCCCTAGCCTGGGAACCTCCATATGCTACAGGTTTGCGCCCACCCCTCAAAAAAAAAAAGCAATTACAGAAGGCCTTGAATGCTAGGTTAGGCACTGTAGACTTTGTCACATTTCTAATGAGGAGGTACTAACGGCTGAATAGTGCTCGAGGTTGAATTATCATGCTGAGGGCTGGACTTCAGGAAGATAATATGTTGGCTACATCCATGCTAGATGGGTAGGGATAAAGAAGGGTACTACCTAGTAGACTATGGTAAGCAGAAGGTAATGTGACAAGAATGAGATAATTAAATTATTTGTATTTGCAATCTTTCCTATTTTCTTTACTTCCCAAGAAATAATTATTCTTTCTGTAAATAACCAATTATCTTTAAAATAAATAGAACCAGATAAAACAGAGTTCTATATTTTTTTTTTTTTTTTTTGCCTTTTGTCATCTTATGGCCGCGCTCGCGGCATGTGGAGGTTCCCAGGCTAGGGGTCTAATCGGAGCTGTGGCCACTGGCCTGCGCCGCAGCCACAGCAACGCAGGATCCAAGCCGCGTCTGCGACCTACACCACAGCTCACGGCAACGCCGGATCGTTAACCCACTGAGCAAGGGCAGGGATCGAACCCGCAACCTCATGGTTCCTAGTCGGATTCGTTAACCACTGCGCCACGACGGGAACTCCTATATTTTTCTTAATATTGGCCACCTCAGGTGATCTTTTTTCTAGGTAGTTCTGAGTTTTCAGCTGGTATCTGATATCATTTTCCTCTGGCCTGTACAAATTCCTTTGACTTTTCTTGCATTATAGATCAGCTTTTATTTGTATGAAAAAGTATTTTTTCCTTCAGTTTTGAAGGAAAAAAATAAAACTGGATATAGAATTCAAATTCTGGATTGGCAGTGTTTTTCTTTCATTGTTTTAAATATTCACATCATTGCTTTCTGACTTTTAGATTTTTCTAACAAAAAGTCTGTAGTCACTCTTATTTCTATACACTTCTGTGTAATAGATCATTTTGTATGACTTTTTATTTTTAATTTTTTTAGGGCCACACCCACAGCATGTGGAAGTTCCAGGCTAGGGGTCAAATTGGAGCTACATCTGCCAGCTTATGCCACATCCACAGTAGTGCAGGATCCGAGCTGCATCTGCAATCTACACGACAGCTCATGGCAATGCCAGATCCTTAACCCACTGAGGCCAGGGATTGAACCTGCATCCTCATGGTTACTAGTTATATTGTTTCTGCTGCACCACATCAGGAACTCTCTTGTCTGACTGCTTTTCACATTTTCCCTTTATAGCTGACTTTCAGGAATTTGATTACAGTGGGTCTTTCTTATTGTGCTATTCATGGTGTTTATCCTGTTGAGGATTACTGAGTGTTATGGGTTGAATGTTTATGTTCCCTCCACTGTGAATTCATATGCTGAAACCTTAACTCCCAATATGATAGTATTAGAAAGTGAAGTTTTGGGAAAATAGTTAAGTTTAGAGGAGGTCATGAGGTAGAGCCCCTAATGATAAAAACTGGTACCCTTTTAAGAGGAGGAAAAGACACCAGAGCATCTCTCTTCATGTTTACACAACAAGGAAAGACTGTGTGAACACACAGCAAGAAGGCATTGTCTTCAAGGCAGAGAGAGGGCCCTCAGCAAGAATCGAATCTGCCAGCATCTTCATATTGGATTTTCAGCCTCCAGGACTGTGAGAAATAAGTATTTATTGTTTAAATCACCCAGCCTATGATATTTGCTATGGTGGCCTAAACTGATTAAGATGCTGAACTTCTTGAATTTGTGAATGTATAATTTCCATCAAATTTGGAAAAATTTTGACCATTTTTTCTTCAAATATATTTTCTCCCTCTTCCCATTTCTAGGATTTTAATTACATATGTATTTGATTGCAACTGATATTTTCCCACAGGTCACTAAGGCTGTGTGTGTATATAAAGTATGTATCGATATAAAGCTTAATTCCTTCTGTGCTTCAATTTGTATAGTTTCTATCCCTATATTTTTAATTCTTTAATAGGTATATTTTATAATCTTTTTTCTTCTGAATAGTCTAATCTGCTAAACAGGCCACCCAATGAATTTTTTTTTTTTTGTCTTTTTGCCTTTATGTAGAGCCGCACCCATGGCATATGAAGGTTCCCAGGCTAGGGGTCTAACAGGAGCTGCAGCCTCCAGCCTAGGCCATAGCCACAGCAACACAGGATCTGAGCCACGTCTGCAACCTTCACCACAGCTCACAGCAACGCCGGATCCTTAACCCACTGAGCAAGGCCAGGGATTGAACCCACAACCTCATGGTTCTTAGTCAGATTCGTTAACCACTGAGCCACGAAGGGAACTCCCAATGAATTTTTTATTTCAAATATATTGTTTAGTTCTAGAAGTTCCATTTAGTTCATTTTCATATCTTCCATTTCTTTCTCCATTATATTAATGTTATCTTTTTAAATATTTGAGGATATTTATAATAGCCATTTTAAAGTCCTTTTTAATCCATTATCTCTTCATGTCTGTGTCTGTTTCTATTGGCTCTTTTCTTTCTCTTGTTTATAGGTCACATTCTTGTTTCTTTGAATGCCTAGTAATTTCTGAATAGGTGCTGGACATTTTAGTTGTTATATTATTAGGTATTTGGATTTTATTGTCTTCCTTTAAAAAGAAAAGAAGTTTAAAATTCCTGCTGTGGTGCAGTATGTTAAGGATCTGGCATTGTCTCTGCAGCAGCATGAGTTCAATTCCCAGCCCAGTGCAGTGGGTTAAGGGTTTGGTGTTCCCATAGCTGTTGCATAGATGGCAGCTGGGCCCAGATTCAGTCCCTGGCCCAGGAACTTCCATAAGCCACAGGAGTGGCCAAAAAATAAGTTTGTCTTAGTGGATTAAATTATTGGTGAATCAATCTGACTTTTTCTAGACTTGTTTTTAAGCTTTGTTGAAATGGGACTAAAGTAGCCTTTATTCTATTAGCTATACTATTGAGCTATTACCCTTTGGGGGTCTTTACTTCATGTCCGTAGCATTCATTTAACACCTCCCTGTGGTTTTGGGTCAATAGTGTCAATGAGGCCCCTAAAACAGCTATCTGGATCTATTTCCCTGTGTATTTCCTTTATCTTTGGTACTCAGCCCTTCAGATACCAGTCACCTGAGCCTCCTTCAACTCTAATGTCAGTTTCCTCAATTCAACAAAATTGTTGTTCTCTGCTTGGGGTTTTCCTCTTGGAAAATACCTTTAGGCAGAAAAGTAGAGGGGTTGTTTCCTTTCCTGGTTCTGTGATACCAGTTATCTAAAGTCTGAAATCAGCCATTTCATATATTTTTCAGGGTTTTAGCTGTTTTTAGCAGAGGACAAGTTGAATGTAAGTTACTTCACTGTGGTCTTTAAAGTTTCTCAACCTGCCGTTACCATTTGTAAAATGGGTAAAATGAGCTCGGAGAGTTCTTGTGAACCTTAGAACTCTCTCTTAAGAACATTCCTTATTTAGCCTCCTAACTTCCTAAAGCTGTCCAAGGTCAGTCTTGCATCTTCTTCAGCTCCACCTCTTGCTTGGAAGTGAGAGACTGGAAATGTGGCAGAAATCACTGCAGTTTTCATGAGGACCTTTGAAAACCCTGGCTTGAGGATGTAATGTAGAAATGTCTCTCCAAGTTCTTCAGGGCCCACACTACTTTAGTTGACAAGAGATTGTATATCCTGTGTCTCTACTGTATCCATATTTTCAGTGACTGCTAAAAGAGCTCAGAAGGAGAGAAAGGAAGAAAGTCTCTGATTGCCAGGTAATGCCATGTTATCATCCATGCCAGAAAGAGAAGTGCAGGTACTCTCATTTCATAGTCCTTGCTACTTCAAAGAACCAGTCTATCTAGAAGACGCTTCTGGATCACTGGCAACCCCTAAGACAGTATTTGAGAATTGTCACTCTATAAGATATATTCAGGGGCACAGATCCAGTGTCTTCCATCTGTCGCAGTGCCTGACCCCAAATAAAGGATTAGAAAAAGCATATTGAATTATTTTCTACTTCTCTCTCAGAGGGTCCCCACCCTTGTGATATAATTCTTGCCTACTTTATCTTAAAGGTGACAGTGTTCTGAAGCTTTCCCCCAAACCATAGCCTTTTATAGATAGTATGGAAACGTTTCCACATTTGGGAGAGGCAGGAGGGAACCAGCAAAAACATGGTGAAGAGCATGTCAATGGACAGAACAGAGCTATGAAATTTTCTGTGACTTCAGTAGCGCCCATCAGATAATGATATGTGACTAGGTGTCACAGTCTGGTTTAATAGGTAAAAATATGAACCAAGAGGAAAGCTGAAGGTCTTTCAGCCCCAAGTTGTCCTGTGGTCCCTGCTCACAAAGTTCTCTATTTTTCCTTCACAGATCTTCTCAGTTGTAATAATAGCAGGATGGTGATCTCTGCTTCTTTTGCCCTCTTCATCCCTGCCTATCCTCACCTGTCAGGATTAGCAAGAGAAAGGCATTTCTGTAGTATAGCCACTTCACTGTAGACTGAAGACTCTAAAAGGTGCATTCATCTCCTTCTGTGAGGATCCACTTTAGCCTGCAAGGATGGGGCCAGGAACTTGGGAAATGATGAGGCAGAGTGGGTAAGAGAAGAGAACAACGACTCAAGCTAGGAATAAGAGACTCCAAGCAATCTTTTTAGGCAGAGTTTGCATGGGAGGAAAGCAAGCTAGTGGAGAAAGTGAACTCACGTTTTGCAGTATCCTCTGGGCCCCCTGGGTTTGGGGTTGGTTAAATCAGTAGTTCTCAGCCCTGACTATGCATAAAATTCACCTGTGTAGCTTTTATGAAATACTAATTCCCTTACTCCCTGCCCCAGATATTCTGATTTAATGCAGAGCCTCAGCATCAACAGTTTATGAAGCACCCTAGGTGAACCTTTTTTTTTGTGCGTGTGTTTTTGTCTATTTTTTAGGGCTGTACCCATGGCATATGGAGGTTCCCAGGCTAGGGGTCGAATTGGAGCTGTAGCCACTGGCCTACACCACAGCCACTGCCAACGTCAGATTCAAATTGCGTCTGTGACCTACACCACAGCTCAAGACAACGCCAGATCCTTAACCTACTGAGCGAGGCCAAGGATTGAACCCGCAACCTCATGGTTCCTCATTGGATTCATTCTGCTGTGCCACAATGGTAACTCCAAGGTGGATCTTAAGTGTAGCCATTGCTAAGAACCACTGCACTAAATTGTAATATTGTCTTTTTGTCACTGAGGGTTCTAAAAATCAACCACAACTGAACCTAGTGACAAAATAGGAATTCATGAGTGGAGCAGAGTGACTTGCAAATCAAGAATGAGCAAATGGGGGCGTTCCCGTCGTGACTCAGTGGTTAACGAATCTGACTAGGAACCATGAGGTTGCGGGTTCGATCCCTGGCCTTGCTCAGTGGGTTAAGGATCTGGCGTTGCCGTGAGCTGCGGTGTAGGTTGCAGACACGGCTCGGGTCCCGCGAAGGCCAGCAGCCACAGCTCCTGTTAGACCCCTAGCCTGGGAACCTCCATATGCTGCGGGTGCGGCCCTAGATAAGGCAAAAAGACAAAAAAAAAAAAGAGAAAAAGGAAGCCAAATTTATGGTTGGTCATTCCTGAAGAAGCTAATACTCTTGGGATTGCCTTTTTTAAGTTTTTTTTTTTTTTTTGCTCATGGCTAAGATTTATTACTGCAAAGAAGTTAAGAATACACAGCTGGATCATAAAGGAAAAATGTCCAAGAAGTTTCTGAAGCTATTCATGTGCAGATGTCCTTATGCTCTTTCCTTCCATAAGGGGCCACACAAAACTTACTCTTCCCCCAACAACAAAAATGAAAAATTCTGTGTATGAGTTTTCTTCCTGAGGTTTTTTCAATTTTATTTTTTATTGCAGTATAGTTGACTTACAAAGTTGTGTTAATTTCAGACATACAGCAAAGTAAATCAGTTATACATATACATATGTATATTCCTTTTCAAATTCTTTTCCCATATAAGTTATCACGCAGTACTGAGTAAATTTCCCTGTGTATATATTAGATCTCCATTACCTTTTTATTCTATGTATAGTAGTCTGTATATATCAATCCCAACCCTATAATTTATTCCCTCCAACTCCCCTTTGGTAAACATAAATTTGGTTTCAAAATCTTTGTGTCTGTTTCTGTTTTGTAAGTTCCATTGTATCATTATATTCCACATATTAGTGATCTCATATGATGTTTGTCTTTCTCTGTCTTGCTTCACTTAGTATGATAATTTCTAGGTTCATCCATGTTGCTGCAAATGGCATTATTTCATGCTTTTTTATGGGTAAGTAATGTTGCATTGTATTCTCCAAAGAAGACAGACAGATGGCCAAAAAGCTCATGAAAAGATGCCCAGCATCATTAATTATTAGAGAAATGCAAATCAAAACTACGGTGAATCGTTCCCACTGTGGTGTAGTGGATTAAGGATCAGGCATTTCCACAGTTGTGGTGTAGTTTGCAGAGTGGCTTATGTTTGATTCCTGGCCCAGGAACCTCCATGTGCCTCAGGTGTGGCCGAAAAAGGAAAAAAAAACAAACTGCAATGAAGTATCACCTCACACCAATCAGAATCAGAATGGCCATCATCAAAAAGTCTACAAACAGTAAATGCTGGAGAGGGTAGAGAGAAAAGGGAACCCTCCTACACTGTTGGTGGAAATGTAAGCTGGTGCAACCACTCTAGAGAAGAGTATGGAGGTCCGTAAAAAAAAAAGCTAAAAATAGAACTGTCTATCATATGATCCAGCAATCCCACTCCTGGGCATCTATCTAGAGAAAACCATAATTTGAAAAGATATATTCACTGCAGCACTATTTATAATAGCCAAGACACATGGAAGCAACCAAAATGTCCAGCAACAGAAGATTGGATGAAGTGGTGCATATATGCAATGGGTTTTCATTCTTGCCAAGAGCTTAACATGAGGGCTCGACGTCTGAGGTCTCAGCTTTTTTCATTTGTCAGCTGTATAGCCTGGTCAGGTCACCTAGTCTCTCTAAGCTGTACTTTTTGCATCATTGCAGTTGTCTGGCCCGGTAGGTGAGAGTGTGTTAGGTCCTGGAGCCAGGTTGTTTTACTACCTGCAAATCCTGTAGCTAATCACATCCCTCAACCTCTCTGAGACTAGGTCTTCTTATCTGTAAAATGGGGATAATAAAACTCAAAGGGTGGTCAGGAGGATTAAGTAGATTCCTCCATGTAGAGCACTTAGAATAATAACTGGTACATGGCAAGTGTTAACCAGTCAGTCCTAATTCCCCTGATTCCTGCTGAAATTGCCTGGGTATATCTTCCTCCCTCCATGCTCCAGGAGGCGCAGATATAGCGCATTTCCTTTCTCTGGGCTACAACCTTTTATTTGCCCAATTGTTCAAATAAGCAGTAAATATATACCTATAAGCAAATATTTATGGATTTATGGATAAGCAAATATTTGCTCAGGTGGCCTTGGAAGGTCACATACACTTGGAATATTTTTGCCTCGATAATGACGGTGGTCAATTAATAGCCTGCAAGCTGGGGCATGGGACTGCCAGTCCTGGAGGTGTTTTGCAGGTGTTCACTCCCCAGCACACCTACCTTTTCACTTTCTTTTTCATGTATCTGAACCTGGAGAGTGGTCCAGGGGGGAGAGAAGCAGGAATTACTTAAAAGATACGAGGGAGATGCTCCAGGAGCTCTGATGAACTCTGCATTATAAAGGATGAGGACAAGAGGGGTAGAAAAAGGCGTTGTCATCAGTTGCCTTTGGCTTCCCTGCAGACGTCCTCCGTTCTTCTGTATCAGCTCCCTGTTTTTCCTCTGGGAAACCTTCCTTCCCCACCCCAGCTCCAGTGGAAGGAGATGTGAATGAATCACCTTTGGTCACCAGCTGACCTACCAAGTGCAGTGACTAGCCCGGGATGGGCATGTGGCTCAAGTTTATCCAAAAGACTCATTTTTGTTTGTTTGATTTGGTTTGCAGCAATCACTTAAAAAAAAAAAAAAACGAACCTTCTTGTGTTTTGAATGTTATCTCCACTAATTTTGTTGTGAGTGATTATCCCCATTATATAGATTGTTGGTGTGAGGTTTTTATGCCTTTGAGGGTGGCTTTTGCATGAAATAGTCATTTTGGGTTTTAAACATTACCGTGCCATAAACTAAAATCATACATTAAAAGCCCCAATTTTTCCATAGGTTTTTTCCCATTGTATTTTTTTTATTGTGATTTAAAAAAACACATATAACACAAAATTTACCCACTTAAACATTTTAAAGTGTGCAGTTCGTTAGTATTAGGTATCTTCACATTGCTATAAAAGAGACCTCCAGACTTTTTTCATCTTGCAAATCTGAAACTTTGTACCCATTAAACAACTCCGCCTTCCCTACGCCTCCCAGACCCAGGTAACCACCCATTTATTTTCTCCTTCTCTAAATTTGACTACTGTAGGTACCTCGTACAAGAGGAATCACACAATTTTTGTCTTTTTGTGACTTATTTCACTTACCAAAATGTCTTCAAGTTTCATCCATGTTGTAGCATATGACAGAATTTTTTCTGTGGGCTTTTAAGATCAGCTTATACATTTTATTATGCTATTTATAAGTCAGTTTACCAATCTTGTTATTATTTTAGCAGTCATTTTAAGGGACCCTTGAATTCTATTTTGCCCCATTTTACAATCCAGTTCATTAAATACTTTCAAATATTTAAAACCACATTTGTAAATATATTTTATTTCCTTAAGTGCTGCCATTTCCTCACTTAATAAACAAAACCTTCCCAAATATCAAATACTCCTCAAAAACCCATGGAATTAATAAAATGAGTATAGTTCCTCTTAAGTGTTCCAGCAGTTAACAATGTAAGAGGTTACATTTTTCACAATGTAACCCGTCTTAACATCAATTATATAATTACACATTTTATTAATTATTATTATTATTATTGTTATTATTAGTCTTTTCAGGGCTACACCCGTGGCATGTGGAGGTTCCCAGGCTAGGGGTCTAATTGGAGCTGTAGCCGCCGGCCTACGCCACAGCCACAGGAACACGGGATCCGAGCGTGTCTGCAACCTACACCACAGCTCATGGCAACGCCGGATCCTTAATCCACTGAGCCAGGCCAGGGATCGAACCCGCAACCTCATGATTCCTAGTCGGATTCGTTAACCACTGAGCCACGACGGGAACTCCCTAATTATGCATTTTAAATTGGTATAGAAAGTTGTTACCCCATAGGCAAAAATCCCTTAAACTTTGCAAATATATAGGATATCAAATTTTTAAAGAATTCCTAATGCTAAAAATATTAAAATATAATTTCAATTTCCTTAAGTGTTTCCCTGGTTAATTACACATTTTCCTGGAGTTGAACGGGGTGTATCCCTTGGAAAGCAACGGTGTTCTTTTAGCGGAGCTTATTGACGGTTGAGGTTTCCCTGGGATTCTGCCTGGGTTCTGATCCATGCCCCTTCTGGGATGCACTAAATCTTAATTATGGTGGCTATAATGTCAATGCCTCCACAACTCAAAGGGGTAGTGGTGAAGTCCGCTACCCATATATCCACATTACGTGTATTCCAGAAAGCCAGCAGCTCACCATTAGCTGGTAGAGAAGTGCATCTTCCTTTTTTTTTTCCCTTTGTCTCTTAATTTTGTAGATGTCTTCTGGTAAGAACATAATGAAATTCTGCATTCTTTTTATACCATTCCTCTCTCATATCTATAAAAACTTGTGCGTCTTAACATAATAGGCTAGTGAAGGCTGAGTATTTTGGATATCTCTTTTGGCTTTGTCTGCTCTGCAGTTACATTAGGTGATACCATTTTACTGGCACAGATAAGGAAACTGAGGCACAGAAACTTTAACTGACCTCTTCTGGGTCTCACTATGACCAAGATTTGGTCTCTGTACTGAGATGCCAGTGGTCTATCTACTATTGCATTGCAAGCGATGTAAGTTAGGCATTTACAAATCAGGGTCGAGAGTTTATGTAACTCCTTTTAAAATAACTACTCCATCAGTCAGTCAACAAATATTTATTGATCTTGTGCTATGAGCCAAGATCCTGCCACGGTGGAACTCATAGCCTGGAATGGCAAAGAGCTAGGGAAAGGCATGCTGGGGAGTCATAGGGAGGAGACTTAACCCACTTAAAGGGGCCAAGGGGGCTTCTCTAAGTGGGCTGAAGGCAGATAACGATTTACTAGGCTGAGATGTGCGGTCAAAAGCACGGCTGCAGTGGGGGTTGGGTGAGGTCTCAATGACACTTTTCATGTTTTTAGGAAATACATTGATATGACAGTTAAGGTCATGAAAAAGAAAGATTAGAAGAAAAAGTATGAGAACCCAAGTCTCAGAGAGAAGCTAGTCAAATGGTGAGTCCTTTTTAATGTGCTTATTCCCCTGCTAAGCCAGGCTAGGTCCTGCTCCCTGCAGTTGACCTTCCCAGATGCTAAAATGCCACCTCCTGCCTCTGGTTGGCAGGTGGAGAGAGCCTTCCCTACAGAGGAAGAGGTACACGGACATCTCTCCCTCCCTTCCTTTCTGCGTCC
This sequence comes from Catagonus wagneri, assembly GCA_004024745.2. Lineage (NCBI taxonomy): Eukaryota > Metazoa > Chordata > Mammalia > Artiodactyla > Tayassuidae > Catagonus > Catagonus wagneri. Next base: position 9,128,375 of record PVHT021183631.1, on the reverse strand, counting down.
TCTCTCTTTGGCATCACCTTTCTTGAGCTTCTACTAAGTGCCAGGCACTATGCTAGGGCACGAGTGACTGTAATGAGCAAAAACACAAGTCATCCTTATCCACTGAGAGCCCATGCAAGGCCTCGAGGAGATGGTCATTAAAATCCCTCTATCAAAGATTTCAGTACAAGGTTTTTTTGTTTGTTTTGTTGTTTTATTGTGTATTTATTGAACATAAAACTTGAACTCATCTCCCACCTCAAGTATAATTCTTTGACCTAAATACTCCTTAAGAAATTTCTTCTTTGGAGTTCCCGTTGTGGCTCAGTGGTTAATGAATCTAACTAGGAATGATGAGGTTGCGGATTCGATCCCTGGCCTGCTCAGTGGGTTAAGGATCTGGCGTTGCCGTGAGCTATGGTGTAGGTCGCAGGCATGGCTCAGATCAGTTCCGATTAGACCCCTAGCCTGGGAACCTCTATATGCTGCGGGTGCGGCCCTAGAAAAGACAAAAAAAAGAAAAGAAGTTTCTTCTTATAAAGTTTCTATGTATTATACCTTCAGATTTTAAGGCCTCATTCGTCAGATAGATAAACACACACAAGAGAGAGGCTGCATATGTATTAAAGAGGCCACTGCATGGAAAATAGATGAGGAAGAAACATCAAGAGAGCCTTATCAATTGGGATATCTTAGTATCTTCAGAGAGAATCCCAACCCCTGACTGCAAACAGATAAGGAAGGAGAGAAGCGATGATAAAAGAGAAATTGTTGTAGTATCTCACTCTGCATGAGGCCAGAGGATGAGTTGTATGTCTACAGTAGTTTCTGGGTAGAATTCTTTTATTCCATTTAGATGCCCGCCCCGCCCTGACGTGTGTGGGCATGCGTGTACCCAGCAGTGTGCACGGTTGTCCTTGGCCCCTAGTGTGCGAGTTGCCAGGCGCATCAGCACGCAGCCCTGCTATGGATGTGGGCAGCATCCACTATCTCCCGAGCCCATCCATATGCATGTGTGTCTGTATCCCAGCCGTGGTCGGCATCATTCATTTCCAAAACCAGCATGCATTCATTTTCATAACTTTTTGTTCCATTACAATATTAATGGGACTATCAATGGGAAAGGACAAGAGAAGCATTTTTAATGTTTATCTGACAGTTGCAAATTTCACTTGAGGTTGTTTACTGGGATCTGATTGTTGGCAGAGAGGAGCAGGAGAGGCGGCAAGATTAATGGGATCACAGGAAGAGGAGATGTATTTATGGGCCTTCTGAACGCCATCTAAGAGTAATAAAAAGTCCTGCCGCACCCTTCCCCAAGTGAGACTTAAGAAGTTTTAAGCACTGAGAAATGAGGGATTGTTTTAATTAACTTCCATCTAATCCAGGTGGCCTGTTCAGAGTGAATCATGTTGCATTTATGTCCTCTCATCTCTCTCTTTCTGCTCCCTACTTGCCCCCCCAGCCTTGGATTGCTGTCACTCTGGCTTGCCGTTATTTTTCCCCTCTTTCTTAAACTCCTATGCAATCTCAAAAGGAGAGAAGGCTGGTCACGGCCTTTGGCCAGAAGGACAAGAGACAAGTAGGAGAGGAGGATTCCAGAGCTTTCTAGGGAAGGGAGGTGATGCACAGCCTTGAACTGGAAAGAGGGGCTTCATGCTTCCCCCTCTTCTCACCCCTGAGCTTTTCTCTCTGATTTTGGCTGCTTGGTTCTGAAGCAATATGGCCATGGCCCTCAAGACACCCAAAGAACCTTGTGAAAGTCACCTTTGTGGGAGGAAGGGATTGAGATGCATAGATGGACCCACCCCTGAGCCTTCCAGGAAGAGATCTGCTGTGGGAAGAGACCTGCCCGGGAACAGGCCCCAGGGACACTGGCTTCTTTCTAGGCCTGCTGTGACTGCTTGTATGGCTAAGCGCTCCTTCCTCCCAGAATCCTTGGTGGGATTGCCAGTTGAAATATAGAATGTCCAATTAAATGTGGATAGCAAGTAAACAATGAATAGTTGTGTTTGTTTGTTTTTGCTTTTTTTTTTTTTTTTTTTTAAATAGCCACATTTGTGGCATATGGAAGTTCCCAAGCCAGGGACTGAATCCAAGCCATGGCTGTAACTGGTGCTGGATCCTTTAACCTACTGTGCTGGACCAGGGATCAAACGCTTGTTTCTGAGGCAACCCAAGCAGGTGCAGTCAGTTTCTTAACCCACCGTGCCACAGTGGGAACCCCATGAATAGTTTTTTTAAAATATAAATATATCCCAAATACCTCATGAGCTTTTCTTATATTTAAAAATATATTTGTTGTTTATTGGAAATTCAAATTTAACTGGTATCCTGCATTTTTATTTATTAAGTTTGGCAACCCTATCAAGGAGAGAAGCCCACCCCATATAGGTGTTATGATTCTAGATTCTGGCACCGCGTAGCCTACCTTCAGAATTGAATTGCTAGTTACTTTGTCCGACCTCAGTTTTTGTATCTGTTAAATGAGGACAGCAGTCACCTTTTTCTAGGCATGTAATAAAGACTCAGTTAAATTAAGTATGCCAAGTCCTTAGAATAGGGGTAAGCAAATTTTTTTTTCTGGGAAGAGCCAGATAGCAAATATTGCAGACTTTGCAGCCCAGATGATCTCCAGCTAAGCTACTCAACTACGCCAATGTAGCTGTAGATAATACGTGAACACATAAGTGTGGCTGTGTTCTGGTAAAGCTTGAGTTACAAAAACAAATGGTGGGCCCCATTTTCCCAGGGGCTGAGGTTTGCCTAGTCTTGACTTTGAACAGTGCCAGGCTATCGCAAGTGTCACTCAGTGCTAACTTGTTATGTTACATAGTCACCAGTCTCCAGGCCAGGGCTGCTAAGTAGCTGAACTGAGTGTCACCAAAAACTCTCCTTGCCTCTTACTTGCCTACTTACTGATGCCTGAAATTCTGCAGTTAGAGATGCTTCTTTTTTGTCTAAATAGCTCTGGAAGAAGTCCCTCTTTAGGTTTCACCCCTTAGTTCAAGGATTCTTTCTAGCACTAGCCAGCATTCAGAGAACACAGGCTCTGCCATCCTGGGCATGCAAGCGATACTCTCTGTCACTCACTGTCATACCCATTCGCAGAGGAAAGTGCTGTTGTTGCAGGCACACCTCTTTTTATTGTTCTTCATGTTATTGCATTTCACAGATACTGTGTTTTTCACAAATAGAAAGTTTGTGGCAGCCCTGTGTCAAGCAAGTCTATTAGCACCATTTTCCCAATAGCAGTGGCTCACTTCCGCTCACTGTGTCACATTTTGGTAATTCTCACAATATTTCAAACGGTTTTATCATTATTATATTTGTTATGGTGACCTGGGATCAGTGAGCTTTGATGTTATTTCCATGATCTCCTGCAGGCTCAGATGTTAGCATTTTTTAGCAATAAAGTATTTCTTAATTAAGGTACATACATTATTTTTTAGACATAATTCTATCTCACACTTAATAGATGACAATT
>PVHT021183631.1:9087405-9123909 GCA_004024745.2 Catagonus wagneri | reverse complement strand
TAATTCTCACAATATTTCAAACGGTTTTATCATTATTATATTTGTTATGGTGACCTGGGATCAGTGAGCTTTGATGTTATTTCCATGATCTCCTGCAGGCTCAGATGTTAGCATTTTTTAGCAATAAAGTATTTCTTAATTAAGGTACATACATTATTTTTTAGACATAATTCTATCTCACACTTAATAGATGACAATTAGTGTAAACATGACTTTTATATACATGCACTGGGAAGCCAAAAAATTCATGGGACTCACTTTATTGCAATATTCACAATATTGGTGTTCAAGTACCAAACCCATGACATCTCCAAGTTTGAGGCTGCAAGAAGGTTATCCTGGGCCACACAGCCAGTCAGGGCCGAAGTGGGTATTGGATGGAGGCTTCTGGCTTCTGCCCGCAGTTCCTGGGCTGGGACAGAGCATGTCAGAGCCAGGCTTGGCTTGAACCCCTTCAGTTTACCAATGTGGAGATTCATACCCATCATGTCCTGGGCTGAAATGGTTCTACCTGAAGTTGTTCTACTCAAAGGACAGGACAACTGGTCCTGAAGGATGGGCTGAGAGAGATGGAGCCAGAGGAAGAGAATGGGCTTAGAAAAATGGGAGGAAAATATCCAAGGAAGTCATTTTTTCCCGGAGCAGTGGAATTTCCCTATTTCTGTTCCCTGAGCCAGGTGGCACGCAGAACAGTTTTCAACACTTACTTCTACCTTCTAGGCACTGTCTGGAGGGATTGTAACGTAGAGGGTACAGTGCCAGGTTTTTCTCAAGTCTGCACCACTGGACTGGGATGCTTGTGCCCAGACATTCTGCCTTCTTCCTGCTCGCCCTTCCTCACCAAACCACACTTGTCTAAAATTAAGTACATTGGAATCTCTGTTGTGGCTCAGTGGGTTAAGAACCTGACTAGGATCCATGAGGATGTGGGTCCAGTCCCTGGCCTCACTCAGTGGGTTAAGGATTCGGCGTTGTAGCAAACTGTGGCATAGGTTGTAGATGTGGCTCAGATCTGGTGTTGCTGTGGCTGTGGCGTAGGTTGGCAGCTATAGCTCCAATTCAACCCCTAGCCTGGGAACTTCCTTATGCCAGGAGTGCAGCTGTAAACAGAAACAATAATTAAGTGAGTTATGTGAAACAAGGAAAACAAATGGATGTTTCAGGTCTACAAAAGAGGTCTGCAGGCTGACCACTCCCCCAGCCCTGCCTCCCACTGAGCCTGAACCTGCACAGGGAGCCCTGTGCCACAGAGGATGTGGGCTCCGAAGTCGGGCAGAGCTGCCAGTGTCCAAACCAGCTTCGAGCCTCTCCCTGTCTTGGGTTCTTCCTTTGTGAACAGGGCTGAGAATTCGTGGTTCTGGAGCTACTGGAGGTTTTAAACGAGAGGTACAGGGCCTAACCCACCTGGAGCAAGGAGCAGGAGCCACAGGGAAGACATCCCGAGGCTCCTGCCAGTGGATTCTCTCCCATCTAGTGCTGAACACACTCCTTCATAGCTCTTCCCTCCTCTGCTATAGTGAGCAGTTGACTTGCCTTCACCTCATAGGCCAGGAACAGAGAACTTCCAGTTTTGCAGCTCTTGCAATGCTTGGCACACAGTTGTCTCTTTTCTCTATGGTGTCTTCATTTCTTGCCATCTTGTAACCTCTTTTGTCTTTGCCTCTGCAGCACTGGGTTCTCAACCATACCCCCACACCTTGCCAAAGTCCTTTCTGATTTAATTGTTCTGGGTGGGGACCTGGCATTAATGTTTTTTTTTTAAAGTTCTGCAGGTGCTCTTAAGTGCTGTCAGGGCTGAGAACCACTGCTCTGTAGGTTAGCGAAGAAGGCAGGCTCCAGGATCTGTCCTCTGTGAGACAGACCCTCTTCTCACCCTCCTCTGGCTCTTATCTCATCCAGAATCCCAAATAACAAGCCAAGAGAGAATGCTGGAATATTTCATTTCAGGTCTTGAAAGTCCCTAGGAGGTGGTCTGCTAAGAGCCCACCTGAATCTCCACCCATCGAGGCTGCCATATTGGTGGTTTTACTTGCTGCTGATGGAAATTGGATGAGCGGGAGGTTGTGAAGAGGTTTGGAAGGGGTGAGAGAAAATATGTACCATCTGCGAGAAAGGCAGAGGGAAGGAGGGAGAAGCCAAAGAAACATATTTTGGAAAGTGCCAAAGTTTTGACAGGAATCTGCCTCCTTCCCCCCTCCCTTCCCCATCTGTTTTGGAGAAATGTAAATGTGCCCCTGTTCCCAGGTGACTGGCCGGCGGGTAGGCTCTTTGGAATTCTGTGAACTGGCCATCTGTCATCCTGTAATAAATGATAGCTATAAAAGAAGGTGATTATGGCGCCGATAGGGGGAGAGGCATTTGTTTATATTCTTATAATATGTATCAGATTGAATAGAAATTATCACTTAAAATTGACAAATGGAGAGCAGGGTTCCTTGGAGCAGGAGTCAGGGACACAGCCACAGTGATGGGACCATGGGCAAACTTTATTTGACCAAGTGTCAGAGACTAGCTCAGCCCCAGAGACTCCCAGAGTTACCAGGTACCTGCAGGTACGGACGCAGAGACCAGCCTTCTCTGGACGTTTTAGGTACGCATTTGGTGGATGTTCCTTGGCTGGTGCTTATATATGGCGGTCATCGACCCCACCTGCTAGGGGAGGTGGAGGGGTGTGTCTTTGAGATCAAAGCTAGATTTGCCTCCTCTGTGTCTATGGGAGGTGCTTGACCTTGTGACTCCTGTGCATGCCCCCCAGCAAAGAACTCCCCTCTATTTTATTTTATTTCCCTTTCCAGCCTCTGGCATGAAGCCTGCCAGCTGGGTCTCTAACCTTCTGATTTAGCCTTTCTCTTCCACCCCATCCTTGGCCCCAGTTTGCCTTGTTTCCTGTCCTTCCAGAGTAGCATACTTCCTTGAAGGGACCTGGAGGGCTCAATTCCTGAATGTGTGGCCCACATTTCCTGTGCAGCCTGGTTATCTTCTGCTTCCCAGCCCCGGCCTCAGGAGTGGCCAGGGCTTGTGTCTTCCATGGAAAAGTAAAGGCCTGAGTAGCCCGGCTGAACCCTCACCTCCTCCCACTCACACACCTTGGCTAAAATCTCCAGTTTCTGCAGCTCTAAAATGCAGTACTTTTTTTTTTTTTTCCAAGTTCTAGGATAATAACACATGGTATTTATAGAGTGCCAACCACTTTTTCATACCCTACGGGTTAGGCAAGGAAAGTTTTCTAATCCCCTGGGAAGTTATAGCCCTTCCTTATTTCCTGCAAGAAGAGGCCACTATCCAACTCAAGAACCAGGACATGAGGAGCCAAGACCCCCCCCCCCACTCTAGGCTGGACCAGTAACATCTGCATCCCAAGGATCGTGAGACATTCCAGGCAAGAAGCACCTGCTGGACACAGACTCAGAGGAGACCTGCAGAGGTTTACGGATGAGAGTCATCCCAGGGCCCTCCTTCAGCCCCATCCCAACCCAACAGCAGCCTTTCGAGGCTTTCTGAGGGCTGCTGTGTGTGCCATCCCCAGAAACAGGAAATGAGCCATGCCGATGGGTAACATCAGTGTCTGCCCATATGACTTCATATCGCTAAACACTCCTGTTTCTGATGGTCTTCTGGGGCTTCTCTCCATTCCTGACAATGGGATGTTGAGGTCTAGGAGCTTGTGCCCTGCACTGGTTTCCAGGAAAGCCTTTTTTCTCATTGCTTTGATGAGGAGGATAATAGGACAGCCACTCCCTGACTTGGACCCACAGATATGTGAGTCCAGGTCATGGGACTTCTGAGGTTACTTGACACCTCCCAAACATGCTCCAACCACACCCACCGTCCACAAATCATCCATTTTGAATTGATCAGTTTAAATTTCTCTAACTCTGCCAGAATCTTTTTAAACTTTTCAGTTAGCTAGGATTATTTGGGCGATTAATAGAAATTTGAAGCTACAATAGTTTAAACAAGTTAGAGGTTTTTCTTTGAGGCAAAGTGCTCATGGAGAGAGGAGGTTCAGTCCCTCAATGTGGTCAGTATCCCTGGCTCCTTTAACTTTCTGTGTCACCACCTTTAGTGCATGGCTTTTAGCTCCAGGGAACCTCAAAGCTGCAGAATGGCTGCTGCAGCTCAGGTCATCAAACCCACCTTCCTGGCATGAAGAAAGAAGGAAAAGATGAGCTTGCTAGAGAGTCAGTCCCTTTCAAAGAGATTTCCTGAAAGCCCCACACAATGACCTCCTCTAACATCTCATGTTTCGTCCCAACTGCAAGGGAAACTGGTAAATGTAGTTTTTTAGCTGGATACGTTGCCAACTTCAACAATATAAGGATTTTTGTCAGAGTTCCCTGGTGGTGCAGCTGGTTTAGGATCCAGTGTTGTCACTGCTGTGGCTCAGGTTGTTGCTGTGGAGTGGGTTTGATCCCTGGCCCTGAATCTTCCACATGCCCCTAGTGTGGCCAAAAAGAAATAATTAAATTACATTAAATAAGATTTTGTTAGTAAACAATTACCTAACAACGCCCAACCCTTATTGGGTACTTATTCAGTGCTGGTTTTGATCACTTTACATACATCATGTCATTGAACACCCATAATAGCTAGAAATAATTATTAGCCTTATTCTTCATAAGAGGTAACCGAGGCATAACAATTTACATAAGTTTTTCAAAGAGCAGAGCCAGGATTGGGACGCAGGCAGTCTGGCTCTAGAGCCAGAGCCCTTAAGCTGCAGGCAATGCCACACTTGAAGGAGGCAGAGGAGGCAGCCCCCTTTCACCAGGGGTGGCAGTTGCTACCACTGATGGGAGGGGACCAGCTGAGGGTGTTGATCATGGCCAACTCGGGTGATTTCCACCCCTTTGCCCTCAGCCGGTCAGGTCCCCAGAACCCCCCTCTCCACCCTCTTCTCCATAATTTCTTAGTCACAGCTTGTGGCCTGGTGAAGAGCTTGGCCTTTGGGGTCAGAGAGGCCAAGTTCAAAGCTGTTCTTTGTTCCCCTACCTCTGCGGTGCAGCCGCCCTTATCCAGTGTCCAGCCTTGTTAATTCCTGGTCCCCAATCCTGTCCCTGCCTGTCCTTACCTGTCCTTCTGTGTGTTGTTCTGTCTTCCCCTCTTCTTCACTTCTTCCTCTCCATTTTTTCTCAAGCAACGTCCCGTTTTTCTTTCTTTAAAAGAAACAGTCTTTCAACCAAGGCTTAGTCTTTATACACTTATCTTCCTGCACCCCTCCTTTCCCACCTGCCTCCTCCCTCTTTCTCTCCCTCATCCCATTCCTCGCCCAGCCCCCTGGCCTGGCGCACAGCCACCCCCCACCCCCAGCTGCCCTGGGAGCCCTGCTGCCAGGGCTATAAACATGATGGAGCTGGCAAGGCCCCCTCCCCAGGGCTCGCCCACAGCCACTCACTGTCGCCAACAGCCCCAGCATCCCCAGCTCCCTTCCTGGTGCTTGGAAGGAGACAGCCCTGAGCGTAGGGGATTTTGATTTTCCTCTGAGGGCCTTTGCCTTCCTTGTTCCTGCTGCAATCTCTCCCGCCCTTCCCTGGCCCCCTGGCAGTTTGAAAGGTTTTGGTCCCAAGTGGGTCTCTCTCCTTCACTCAGCAAACACTAACTAATTAACAAGAACAGTCAATATGACCAACAAAGAACTGGCAAGGCTGGCTTCACAGGTGGACACAGCCTTTTGGGATGGAGGGCTGCACGTTAGGCTGTGGGGGGTCGGAGCCCCAAGGGCGGATCCTCTGTCTTTCCTGGCATCTCCTCCAGCCCACAGGCTGTGATTTCTGGGTAAAAGTAACTTGCTCTGCTACCAAACACATCTGCGCAGCTTTTCTCATTCATCCTTGGAGCACCCCCACTGCACCCCCACTTCACTGATGAGGCAGTACCCAAGTTCAAATAGCAGTGAGAGGCACACTCCTACCACAAGTCTGCCTGGTTTTGTGCAGACAATCAGCTTGTTCCATCAGGACCAGGGACGAGAGTAGTGGCTGCCAGCCACCTGCAGGGCCCTGCTCAGTCCCAGGTCTACCAGGCAAAGCTGTGAGAACTTGTGTGGCAGGTATCAGCATGGGTACCCAAAGCCCCCTCTTTTTCACCTGCTTCTCTCTATACAGGATGCAGTCACATACTCACCTTTTCAGTGTCTTTTGCAGCTAGAGATGGCCATGTAACTCAGGTTCCACCAGTACATGTGAAGAGAAATTCTTAGAAATCTCCAGGGGAGTTTTGTTGCCTTGGATGAAAGGGGAGGGCCTTTTTGCCTACTCTCTTCCTTCCTGCTTGGCATAATGGTATGATGATATAATGTCAGGAGCTGAGGCAACTGTTTTGTGAGCCTGAGGTAGTAAGCTTAAGAACCAAAGCTAATGTATGGAAGGTTATAAAGAGCCTGAGTCAGAGTACACTGCCCTCAAGCCCCAACTTCCACCTCCAGATATATTTGGAGAGGAAAATAAATCTCTATTTGTTTACATTTTTTATTATAAGCAGAATAAAATCCTTCACCCCCAAAGATGTTCATATCTTAGTCACCATAACTTGTATTATACTGAGGATATAAAGGCAACTGATGGATGTAAATTTGCTAATCAGCTGACTTTTAATTAGGAATATTGTCCTGGATTATCTGGGTAGACCCACAGTGTAATTGCATTAGTTAGGATTCTTCAGAGAAACAGAACACACACACACACACACACACACACACACACACACACACACACACACATATATATATTATTGGTTCATGGGGTTGTGGGTTGGGAAAGTTTGAAATATATAGAGCAAGCCAGCAGGCTGGAAATTTAGGGAAGGGTAGATGTTGCCATCTTGAGTCAGAAATCTGCAGGCCGGAAACCCAGGCAGAGCTCCATGTTGCAGACTTGAGGCAGAATTTCTTCATTTCTTCTTTTTCTGTCGCTGCTCTTAAGGTCTTCAGCAAACTGGATGAGGCCCATCCACATTATGGAGAGTAATTTGCTCTACTCAGAGTCTACTGATTTAAATGTTAATTACATCTAAAAAAATATTTTCAAACTCAACAACAGCAAAACAAACAACCCAACTGAAAAATGTGCAGAAGACCTACATAGATATTTCTCTGAAGATGACATATGAATGGTCAGTAGGCCTATAAAAAGGTACTCAGCATTGCTAATTATTAGAGAAATGCGAATCAAAACTACAATGAGGTACCATCTCACCTTGGTCAGAATGGCCATCATTAATAAATCTATAAATAGCAAATGCTAGCGAAGGTGTGGAGAAAAGGGAACCCTCCTACACTATTGGTGGGAATGCAAATTGGTACAACCACTATGGAAAACTGTATGGAGGTTCCTCAGAAAACTAAATATTGAACTACCATATGATCCAGCAGTCTCACTCCTGGGCATATATCTGGACAAAACTATAATTCAGAAAGATACATGGAAGCAATCTAAATGTCTATCAACAGATAAATGGATTAAGAAGATGTGGTACATATATACAATGGAATACTACTCAGCCATTAAAAAGAACTAAATAATGCCGCTTGCAGCAATACGGATGCAAACAGAGATGATCATACTAAATGAAGTAAATCAGAAAGAGAAAAACAAATGCCATATACTATCAGTTATATGTGGAATATAAGATATGGTACAAGTGAACATATCTACAAGACAGAAACAGATTCATACATGTAGAATAGACTTGTGTTTGTCAACGGGGAGGAGGGAGAGTGGGACAGATTGGGAATTTGGGGTTAGTAGAGGCAAACTATTACACTTAGAATGGATAAACAACCAAGTCCTACTGTATAGCACAGGGAAATATATCCAATCTCCTAGGATAGACCATGATGTAAGATAAAATTTCAAAAAGTATATATGGGAGTTCCCATTGTAGCTCAGTGATTTAAGAACCTGGCTAGTATCCATGAGCATGCAGGTTTGATCCCTGGTCTTGCTCAGTGGGTTAAGGATCCGGTGTTGCCACAAGCTCCAGTGTAGGTCACAGATGTGGCTCAGATCTGGCATTGCTGTAGCTGTGGCACAGGCCTGCAGGTGCAGCTGCAGCTCCCAGACCCCTAGCCTGGGAACTTCCATATGCTGCAAGTGTGCCCCCAAAAAGAAAAAAAAAGGGATATATATGTATAACTGGGTCACTTTGCTATACAGCAAGAATTGGCACAGCATTGTAAATCGACTATAATATTTTTTAAAAGCCAAAAAATAAAAATAAATTAAAAAATAAAAAGTATTTTAAGGAGTTCCCATTGTGTCTTGGTGGGTTAAGGACCCGACATTGTCTCTGTGAGGATACTGGTTCCATCCCTGGCCTCACTCAGGGGGTTAAGGATCTGGCATCGCCACAGGCTAATTCTTCTAAGGATATGCCAAGGAATGGGGCAGCCTCTAGAAGCTGAAAATGTCAATAAAAGGGGTTTTCCTCTAGAACGCAGCCTTGTTGATATTTTGATTTTTAGCCTGATAAGACCCCTTTAGGTCTTCTGAGCTCCAGAACTGTAAGATGATAAATGTGTTGTTTTAAGCCACTTAGCTTGTGTAATTTATTAGAGCAATAATAGGAAATGAGCACAGACACTATTAGTTCAGGTTTTTTTTTTTTTTTAGGTCCTTGCAGCCAGACAGACACCTCTGACACTCACTTGGAAGTGTCACTTTACCCCTCTGGACTTTCAGTCCCTCTCTGGCAACAGTGGGAGTGGAGGGGAAGTTGCAGACAGGAGGGCTCTGGGCCTGTACCAGTCCTGCCTGTCTTGGGTTCTAAGCCTGCTCCTCTCAGGGGTGGCCTGCCATTCCCCTTTCTAGGTCCCTCCTCTGTAGGATTATGCAACTGACCCTCCAGGATGCTGGCCCTGTTTGCTGGCTGTTGCCTTTGAGGCTCCCCAGCCATGTGCTAAGCTCTTCAAGGAAAGGGGTCCTGTCTCCTCTTTTCCTGGCATCTATTCACAGCACCCACAGCATGATCCAGCTTTTCTAACATCTTCTATTACCAGCCACGTGGCCTTGGACGAGTTACTTTACCTCTCTGAGCCTCAGGCTATTTGTCTATAATAAGCAGATAATAAAAGTACCTACCTTTTTGGCTTATTATAAGAATAAACGAGATAATGGTCCTTACTCATTTAGCCCAGGATATAACATACAGTGCGCACTAATAAATATCAACTATTATTAGGGTATTATTATTGTTCACCAGAATAAATGTATCAACCGGAGGTCACTTTCACCATTTTGCTCTTAAGGAAGAAGTCAGTGAACTTGCTTGAGGCTACAGAGCTTGGGAGGGAACACTTAAATTTGGAACTCAAACTGTCCCAGTTAAATCAAAGGAAGTAACACATGTGAAGTGCCTGGAACAGGCCAGGAGCATACCAGGTTCTCACTAAATGATCATTTGTTATTATTTCTACTACCCTGACTTACGTCCGTTAACATTTATTGAGTGCCAACTGTGAATGTGCCAAGTCCTGTACTAAGGAGGGAGGATACAGTTTGTCTGTCACACTGTGCTCAAGGCCCTCTTCAACCAATTGCTATTTCTGTAATTAGTTGCTGTGGTGCATCTGGCCACAGGGGCAGGAAGGGGGTGCAGCAGGACGGACAGCAGGGACCCCATTTCTCTTCCCTCCATTGTAACCTGTGGGGCTATTTTTCATCGCTTGAGATGGATTTCCTTTCTTGCTGCTTCTTCCTGCCCTCCCCTCCTTCCCTCTCCTGTTTCTGCCTTTGGAAATCCCATCCATCCTGTAAAGCCCAAGTAGCCTCCTACCCTCACCACAAAGGCTTCCTGGACAAACCCACCCATCTTCCCTTGAGCAACTCAGGCTGCTGTATCACGGGTGATGATCTAAATGTCTGAGAACCACGGGTTCCTGTTGTGGTGCAAGGGAAACGAATCCTATAGTATCCATGAGGATGCGGGTTAGATCCCTGGCCTCGCTCAGTGCGTCGGAGCTCCAGTGTTGCCATGAGCTGTGGTGTAGGTCCCAGATGCGGCTCAGATCCCGAGTTGCTATGGCTGTGATATAGACTAACAGCTGCAGTTCCGATTCAACCCTTAATCTGGGAACTTCCATATGCCACGGGGGGCGGCCCTAAAAAGCAAAAACAAACAAACAAACAAATTTGAGAACCAGAAGGTCATGGGCATGGAGGGTCAGGATTTGTCTCAGCTGTAAGTGATTATAAGGCTCTATGGGGCTCCCCAGCCGAAGAGCAGGCCTTGGAAGCCACTCAACTGGCACTTGGCCTTGGCTGCCCTGAATGGTAGGTAATTTTACATTTTTCATCTTTTTGGTCTTTATAATGACTAAATTATAAGCTTCTTCGAGTTTCTCACAGCACTTGGCCTAGTGTCCTTATCATGTGTATCTATTAGGAACACTGCAAATAACAGGAAAAGCAACTATTGGTGTTTTCACAAATAGAGGTGTATTTCCCCCCAAAACAAGGAGTCTGAGAGTAGATGACTCTGGAGGTGGTTCAGTGGCTCAAAAGTATCAGGACCAGAATCTCTGCACTTCTGTTAGCTTTTCCCTCATGTTCAAAAAACAGCTGCCACAGCTCCAAACAGAAGACAAGGAACAGTGACACCGGAGATAGCTGTCCTTTCCATCTTGTTCTCCTCCTTAAATCTTATTGGCCACATGGTGTCACGTGACCCTTCTTATCTGCAAAGGAGTCTGGGAATCTAAGTAGTTCCCTTTTTTAGTCTGAGGTGGATGCAGGCTGGACGGGAGGGGGATGGTATCGTATTAGACAGTGAGCCACCAGTGTCCACTGTACCATTACCTCAACGAATGAATGAATAAATGAAAGAATGAATCTAAGAGACGATTTTCACCCAGACAAGTTTGTGCTAGAAAGGAACCCAGGGATCTGGTTTTCAGGACCCTGTGTGGTCACCACATCGAGGATCACGCCTGTTGAGTTTGCTCCCAACTCTCCCTCAAGCCTATCATCCGTCCCTCCTCCACCTGGGCCCCTTGCAGTCTCCCCTCAGTTGCGGAACCCCAATATGGCTCTTCACGGCCAGAGGAGGCAGGCGGGGGTCCGTCCTGTCTGCCGGGCCCTGCCCCCACCCTGTCCATACAAGATTGATAATGAAACCAATACCTTTCACCAGCGTAATTTTCATATTTAATGAGCGTGACTCAAAAACTATTACATTAATTAGTCAAATCCCACAAACCGTTAATGGTGCACGCGGTAATTAATATCGTATTCAATTAAAAAATGACCTGTTTTGGGGGTCTCTCTCAGGTTGGGGGGTGTCAGGGGGCAGGGGTGTTTGCAGACAGGCTGGCAGACGCCCTGTGCTTGCTGCTGCTCTCTCTTTTCCTCCTTCTTTTCCCAGCGCTTCGTGGAGGGAGAAGGTGCCAGGAGAACACGGTCCTCGGGTGCAGCCACCCGGCCAGCGGCTGGCTTCCCCTCCGCTTGGCTGCTCTGCTCCTCGCCCCTTCCCCCTCTGCCAAGCCGACAGCCTCCTCTCTGTGATTTATGGGAGGGCCAGGCACAGGGCTCACAGACTGGAAAATTTCCAGTTTACACAAGAATTCCCTGAAAAATGAGCTTGGTTAATTTATTTCTTTCATTAACGAGTTTGAACTGTGAGATAATCTTTCTGAGCAGCAGCCCCCCTCCCCCTGTGCCCACCCTGCATTGTTCATACACCCTGACAAGCTGCACCCTCGCCCACCTCCCCTCCTGTCCAGGCGGGGCCAGGAGGGCTGAGGGCAGACCTGGTGGTCTCTGCCCGTTGATCCATCTGCTGGGGCTGGGGGCGTTTGGCCGGTCGGGGGTCTGTGGTCTCCTGCCCTGTTGATGACCAGGATTGAAGCTGAGGCTAAATCAACAAGACCCCTTGACTTCATGTTGGCTCAGTGCACTTCGGGAGGGCACAGCAGCCTGCTCGGGTCCTGGGTGCTGGTGCCTACAGGAGTTGAAGTCAAAGCGTGCCTCAGCCAGGAAGTCAAGACCAAAGTGTGGAGCTGGGACCTACACGCAGGACAGAGCTGGAGGGCAAGGCCTGAGACCAGGCCCACCCCTCGCCTGTGAGGCCTGGAACAAGAGTGTACAGCCAGCAACCTGTGGCTCTCCCATTTCTCTTCCCCCAGGACACCCTGGCCCTCGCTCAAGCTTTGACCCTCAGCCACACAGCTGCCTCTTGATCGTCCACCAGGCCTGGGGTGAGTACATTGGAGGCTTGACCCTCCTCTCAAGGGTGGACTCAGGAGAGAGGCCTACATAGATGCTGGAAGCCATATGGGGCCAAGTAGACAGGGAACATGCAGAATATGGTCTACAAAGGGCATAGGCTTGCCTCTCGGACTCCTTGTCCCATGGCGAGGAGCACAGCTAGAGAAGAGTGACAGTGGGGGGACAGGAACCCATTCCCTGGGTATAAGGGCAGACCTCATGAGGTTATGGTGGAAATAAAATTTGATCCCAGGAGGAAGACAAAGTGATCCCAAGGAGGCAGCACGGTATGTGGGTGAAGAATCTGGGCTTTGGAGCAGGACAGCCTGGTTAGAATCCTGACTCTCCTACTTTCTGGCTGTGCAACTGTGGGCAAGTTATTTAATTTCTCTGGTCTCTATGTCTTGGTTTTAGGATACGAAAGCAAATTACTTACTAATACGACTGTTGAGAGATAATGTGAGTAATGCAAAGAACCCACTCTCTGACACATAGTAGGGATTCAGTTAGTGGATTTATTATTATCTTAATGACAGTGTTATTAGGAGATCTAATGACAGCGATTTGGAAATATCCATCCTTGTGCTAGATATTATAGACTCTGGAGGCACCTGCCTTTTTCACTTACTCACCATGGGATCGTGGAGAAGTCACATAACCTTTCTGTGCCTTGGTTTCCTCTTTTGCAAAACCAAGAGATTATGAAAACCGCCTCATAGGACATTTTGCAAATTAAGTGGAACAATATGTGTTAAGGGTTTGGCATATGGTGAGCACTTTGATAAACTTAGCTGTTATCTGTTAAGTGTCTATTACCCCATCTAGATATTTGGGATTCATCATTATGCTCTTCCTCTGAACAGTGCTGCGGGATAGGTGTGGCAGTGCTTACGAATCCCAGGGATCTTGCTAAAATGACTTTTTGACTCGGCAGATCTGAGTTGGAGTCTGAGATTCTTCATCTCTCTCCATCTCCCAGGCCATGCTGATGCGGCTGGTCCATGTACCACACTTGCAGCAGCGTACATTATTTTACCTGCGTAATTGATGTGGAAATGTAATTTCAAGAAGGTCACACCTCAGAGTTCCTGTCGTGGCGCAGCTGAAACAAATCCGACTAGGAACCATGAGGTTGTGGGTTCGATCCTTGGCCTCGCTCAGTGAGTTAAGGATCTGGCGTTGCCGTGAGCTGTGGTGTAGGTTGCAGACGCAGCTTGGATCCCGCGTTGCTGTGGCTGTGGCGTAGGCTGGCAGCTGTAGCTCTGATTAAACCCCTAGCCTGAGAACCTCCATATGCCACGGGTGTGGCCCTAAAAAGCAAAAAGAAAAAAAGGTCACACTTCTTGTGCGTGACTAAGACTAAACAACAGAACTAAGATTCAAACAAAGAAAGGCACTCAGACTCTAGAGACACTGAAAAAAACCTGTTTCGGATCTGAAAATTGTCAGTAAATAAGAATTTGATGGTGCTCCAAGTTGCTCCTGAGGTCCTAACCACACTCGGCCTTATTTCAGCTGTTTGTGGCACAGTGGAGGTCCCGGACCTCAGGGAGCACCCCCTGGATACCTCTCTGAGTCCTGGGAACAGTAGGCAAGCGTGTAATTAGCGCTGTACACTTTACGCATTATCTCCCCATATCCTGTTTGCTTATTCTCTCTTTGCCTCAGTTGCCGTCTCTGTAAAATGGTTTCAGTAACAGTCATTGTGTCCTAAAATTGTGTAAGGATGACATGAGTTCTTCCAAGCAAAGCACCTAGAACAGGGCTCTCTGTGAGGGACAATGTGACAGAGTTATGCACGTAGCCTCTAGAACAGAAGGGTCTGGGTTCATAAGCTGGCCATGCTATTTATTAACTGCATAAGCCTCAGCAATTCAAGTTATTTACTGTGTGCCTTCATCCCCCCATCTGCGAAAAAGGAATGATAACAGTTGTTGTGAGGATTAAATCTCTTCGAATAGTTCTTGCTTCATATGAAATGCTGCTTAAGTCTCACTGTTACTACCCATCCTCAGAGGAAACCTATGAGATAGTTACTGTTGTCTTACCTGTGTTACTGATGTGGAAACTGAGACTCAGAAATTTAATTTCTTGCCTGAGATCATGCAGTGGATAACAGATCTGGTTGTGAAAGCAAGCTTTCTGACTGTGACTCTAAACCCCCCTGGCCCCCTGCAAAGTTGTATTTACTCCAAATCTCCTTAAACAACTGGTTTCTTGTTTGTTTTTTGCTTTTTTCTTTTCAGGGCCACGCTCACAGCACATGGAAGTCTCCAGGCTAGGGATCGAATAGGAGCTGTAGCTGTCAGCCTACACCACAGCCACAGCAACACCAGATTTGAACCGCATCTGCAGCCTATACCACGACATACCGTGGAGTGTGAACGGTGCCAGGAGTGGGAGCAATAGCCATGGTGGGAGCTCCTGGTGTAGGAAGAGTGCTGGGTTTGTGGGGAGGTCTGGGTGATGCCTGACACTTCCGCCAGCATCTGTAAAGGTGGGTTCTGGCAAAAGCAGCGATATTGGCGGCTGTGGCCTTGTAGCAGCTTCCCAGCAGCCCCAGGGACAATGATGGGGAGAGTGAGTGTTCTCAGTGGTATCTGGGCTGCATCCAGCTGTGGAGGCAGCAGGTTTTGCCACCTGCTGCCTAGGGAGCTAAGACTACAGGACATACCTGGTAGGAACTCCCAGAAAATACCCGGATGGACTTTGGCCAATAATGGGTGGAGAGGTGAGCAGGAGAAATACTGTTCATCGCTGTTAACGCTACTGCATTTTTAGCTCCAGACCCTGGGCATGGGAGGGAGTGGGTCTTGGAACATTCCAGCTAGACTCTGAGTTCCTAGAGTATAGGAATCATATTTCATTCACCTCTGTGTTCTCCAGAGAAGTATACCACCCTGCCTTCCAATTAAATGTGGCTCCTTTGTTTATTGGATCTTAAACTGATAATCTAAACTGTGATTTAAACCAGGGTGTGAAAGTGCTATGCACTGAATGTTTGTGATCCTCCTCTCCATTCATATGTTGAAGCCTTAATCCCCGATGCAAAGATAGGTGGAGCGTTTAGGAGGTAATTAGGTTTATATGAGTTCATGAGGGTGGAGTCCCCATGATGTAATAGTGTCTGTCTAAGAAGAGGAGAGGACCAGAGCTAGCTCTCTCTCTGAAATGTGAGGACACAGCAAAAAGGCGATCCAGGAAGGAAGCCCTCATCAGAACTTGCACTGGCATCCTGATCTCCAAACCAGAGAGATAAATAACTGTCAGATAAGCTACCTGTAAGTCTATGGTATTTATTCTAGCAGCCTGAGCTGACCAAGACAGGGAGAAGCAGAGGGCTCAGGTACTCTTGCACAAAATGGCTAACATCCAGGCAGGAACAGTAAGAGGTACCCAGCAGTGCAAGGGGACCCAGATGTTTAGGGAGCTGTGGACGGCATTAACCCTATCAGTTCTTCAGCCTCACCCCTCTCTTCTACCAAATGTTTTAGTGCCTCTTTTACCACTCTAAAATGCAATCCAGGAGTTCATGTTGTGGCTCAGTGGTAACGAACCTGACTAGTGTCCAGGAGGATGCAGGTTCAATCCCTGGCCTCGCTCAGTGGGTTAAGGATCCAGTGTTGCCCTGGGCTGCGGTGTAGGTTGCACATGTGACTTGATCTGGTGCTGCTGTGGCTGTGGTATAGATCAAAGATGCAGCTCAGACAGATGCCATTCTGAAAAAAAAAAAAAAAGCAATCTACAGATAATATAACCTGAATGCATAATTTAAAAATAATACTATAAACTTGAAATGTATATAGGGAAAAAATCAAAGTAATTTTAAAAAATGATGTGACTTTAAGCATAACATATAGAAAAATAAAACAAATAATTTCTAACAAAACCATTTGTATTTTAAAGCTTTTAGTGATCAGGCACAAAGATGCTACATGACACAAAAGAGTCAGTTGGAGAAATCTGAGTAGGGTTTAGTCTAGTTAACTGCATTGTGCCAATCAACTTCCTGATTTGACCCCGAACTGTAGTTAGGTAAAATTCTTCCACTGGGGGAAGCTGAGTGACGGGTACAGGACACCTCTTTGCACTATCTTTTGCAGCTTGTGAGTCTCTAATCATTTCAAAATAAAAGCGTGGACTTTTACAAGGAGTTGGAAGCTTGCACCTATTTGTAGATACACTATAAATTCGACAGCTATAAGTACACACCGATACATATGGCCAAATGAGTGAAATACCATGAGTGGTGTCCCCACTTAGTGATTTCATTTTCTGCGACCGTAAACAATTTGTGGCAAGTCCTGAACAAAACCAAGTCGAGTTTCACCTTGATTTACACGAGTCGAATTGCTGGAAACTTTGGCGGTGTACAAACTTTGCATAGTTCCCGCTGTGGTGCATCGGTTGAATGATCTTGTTTGATTCTGTGGTGTTGCCCTTGGTTCCCTGGCCGGCGCAGTGGGTCAGCGGATCTGGCGTTGCTGTGACTGTAGCTTGGCTTGCAGCTATGGCTTGGATTCGATCCCTGGCCCAGGAGCTTAACATAGGCTCTGGGTGTAGCCATTAAAAAAAAAAAAAAACTTCACAAAATATTGCTCTGTTTGCTGGTAGTAATTGTTAGGTCCAGACAGATCACTTGCATGAATATCTGGTGGAATTTCTGAAATTCATATGGGACAGGAGATAATATTTGTTGTTCAGTATCGTCCTGTGTGTTTTTGGATGCTGGTCTCCCTGGACTAAATGGCAGTTGGAAAGCCCAATCCTTGGACTAGCTAACCCTTCCCCCTCCCACACTAAGATCCTTTATTATCATGAACTGAGCTCCTAACTTCTGGGCAGGGGTTATCGTCTCGGATTTGGGACTGAACTGCCAAGCCTTCATTGTCCCTAGCGCTCCAAGAAATGACTCACATCCCCACTCCCTGTATTTCTTTCCTCAACTCTGCATTCCTTTATCCTGGTCCATGTCAACATCATCCTTATGAATGAGCCTTCAGAAGCCAGGTGCCAGGAGCTGGATTCCTGGATACAGCTGCCACCTCCCAAGAGAGGAATCATCTTCTCTGCTTGGTGCCAAGGGAGAGCTGAGACCTAGATACAGTCCCAAGGACCTTCCCATCATGTAGCCCAGCCCTGTGCTTGAGCCTGGGACCTGCACCATGTGCTGCACTTCAGATAGCTTTCCGGAATTTGAAATCTGAATAGGAGTTCCTGCCATCCTAATACTCAAAGAATGAATTGCTCAGTCAGCCTTCACACTTTCTAACTAATAAAGGGAAAATATGAAACTGGGGAAGAAATGTGACTCTTGGCAAAACTGATTTCAAAACAGAATCAAAAATGCTGATGAGCTGTGCAAATCTGAGCAAGTCACTTAACCTCTCTGAGTCGTTACGTCCTCAGCATATGTAAGGATCATGTGAAATAGTTTATGTGAGAGAGCTCTGTAAACTATAAAAAGTTATAATCATATGATAAAGTGCTATCACTAAGTGATATATGGTCCAGTCCAATGATCCATTTAAATATGCCAGTGAATGAAAGAGCGGTGGGTGTGAATCCTGAATTACAGGAACATAGATTACACTCACTCTTCAAATCCATCATCTAGACCAGGAGTTGACAGATTATAGCCCATGGAAAATTCCTGCCAACAGGCTGTTTTTGTAATTAAAGTTTTATTGGAACAGAGCCACTGTAGTTTGGTTATATGCTGTCTTGGTTTATTTTTGCACTACAACAGTAGAGTTGAGGAGCTGTGATGGAAAACAGATGGTCTGCAAAGCCTAAAATATTTATTATCTGGTCCTCTACAGAATAAGTTTGCTGACCCCGGGTCTATACAGTCAACCAAAAGATCTGTCTGAAGGGCACAGCCATGTCCCTACCCGCCCTTTCCATTGTTCCCGATGGACAGAGTACACATTCTAACTTGGAAGACAAGACCCTCCGCAGCCTGGTTGCAGCCCACCAGCCAGCCTCACTCCACAGCCAGCCTTAGCTCCAAAAGGGATGCTTTACAAAATGTCTCTTGCATTGCCCTCACTCAGTGCTGTTTCTCACCCCAAGCCTTTGCCAAGGACACTGGCTGGCTTGGGATAGTTCTGGCAGGCTGAGGCCTGGATGCCTTTCCTAGTCTCATCCCTGGAGGCCTCAGCCCCTCTGTCCTTGAAACACGTTTTTCGGCTTGTTCCTCTCTACCTGGGAAGGCCTCGAGGGCCTGAGCATCCCTCAGGAACTTGGCTCTGGGGTGTGTAAAGCCCCAGCTCCATGCCCGTCACCCAGGAAGTAGCAATGCAGAGCCATTCTTATTATATATCGCCACCTTGGGCACTGCCAAGGTCCAGAACACTCCAACTTTCATGGAGCCATGAGAATTCAAGGGGAGAAGACTCTGTCCCCACTGTCCACCCGCTGCTCCATCCTCTCTCCCCTCTCTGGAAGATGGCAGGGACTTTTCTAAGGCTGTCGACACTATAATTTCAAGTGCCCTGTAATGACTCTATAGTCACACAGACACTTAGTAGAATCTTTTGAGAAAAAGTTTGAGTCCACAGTCTTTCTAGACCTCCTACTGACTAGAGTGTAACTGCTGCCAGTAGACAAAGACGGAATTACTGTATAACCTGCCTTCTGGTTTCAAAGCAAACAGCCAACATGTGATGGGCTTGTGGGGGGATCTGAAGAGTGTAACAGTTGTGCCCGACTCTCTGCCCTGCTGGAAAAGACCAATGATAATGATTCAGTCGGTTATAGGACCACTGACTCTGGCTGGGAAGGGACAAGGAGGTCTTATGGAAAGCAGAAAAATGGCCCCCAAAGGTGTCCGTGCCCTAATCCCATGAACCTGGGAATATGTTGCATTACATGGCAAAAGGGAAGTAAAGCGGTAGATGGAATGGAGTTGCTAGCTGATTTTTTTTTTTTTTTTTTTTTGCATTTTAGGGCTGCATCCATGGCATACAGAGGTTCCCAGGCTAGGGGTCGAATCGGAACTACAGTTGCCGGCCTATGCCAGTCACAGCAACACAGAATCCAAGCTGCATCTGCAACCTACACCACAGCTCACAGCAACACCAGACCCCTAACCCACTGAGCGAGGCCAAGGATCGAACCCTCATCCTCATGGATCCTAGTTGGGCTCGTTAACCGCTGAGCCATGAAGGAAACTCCAACTAGCTGATCTTAAAATGGGAAGATTATCCTGGATTATCTGGAAGGCCCCATATAATCACAAGGATCCTTCACTGTGGAAGAGGGAGGCAGAATAGGAGATCAGAGTGATGTGGTGGGAGAAGGACTCAACCCCTCACTGCTAGCTTCAAAGATGGAGGGAGGGGACCACAAGTCAAGGAATGCAGGTGGCCGCTAGAATTTGGGAGAGGGAAGGGAACAGATTGTCTCTGGAGCCTCCAGAAAGGAACAGAGTTCTGCCAGTGCCTGGATTTTAGTCTAGTGAGAGTCATGTCGGAATTCTAACCTACAGAACTGTAAAATAATGTGTCTGTGTTGTTCTAAGCCACTAAGTTTGTGTGGTAATTTGTTACAGCAGCCATAGAGAACTAATGTGAGACCCTCATTAATTGCAGCTTCTTACCTGATATAGAAACCTCTCTGCAGCAAGCTTGATTTATGGTCATCCAGCCTCTGCTTGAGGACTTCCCGAAACTAGGAGCTCACTTCTTAAGATATTGCCTATCAGATACTGGTCAGCTAACATTGCTGGAAAAGGCTTCCTCTTGAGCTCCAAACTGTCTCCCATAATGATCAGTTTCTCCTTGGCAAACACCCTCCCTTGCTCTCCAGTTGTCTTGGCTGACAGAACATTCCATTCTTGTCCCCACCTCTGGCCAGAGCAATTGACTCAGGATAGCACATGACTCAAGCCAGAAAAACTGGAACCGGTGAGACCTAATTCTTGGACTTTGGTGGGAGGACAAAAAGAGGCTCTTGGAGTTCCTGCTGTGGTACAATGGGTTAAGAATCTGACTGCAGCAGCTCCAGTCTCCATGGAAGCTCAGGTTCGATCCCTGGTCCTGGCGTTGCCACAGCTGTAGCATAGGTCACAGTGATGGCTCTGATTCAGTCCCTGGCCCAGGAACTTCCATATGCCATGAGTGCAGCCAATAGAGAAAATAGTAATAATAATAATAAAGAAAGAAAGAGGGACTCTTCTTATGGGAGACACAAGAATCCAAAATTTACACAATTACCCCACGTATTGCATGTTCCCCTGGTCAAATTTGGAGCAAACATTGGGTATAGTTTATTTGGAATCTCAATCTGAACCCCACGCATGTGGACTCAAAACATCAATCCTGAAGGTGGCTTTTAATGCAGGCTCTTATGAAGGTGTTAGAAGGACTGTTTCAGAAGATTTAAATCTACATGAGAATAAATTGTGGGGAGTTTTGTTAAAGATAAAAATATAGAGTTAATTAAAACCAATATTATGGAGACACCCTTTTTCTGGGTTATACTTTCTTTCCTTTTTTTTGTCTTTTCAGGGCTACGCTCACGGCATATGGAGGTTCCCAGAGTAGGGGTCTAATCGGAGCTGTGGCCACTGGCTGACGCCACAGCCACAGCAACGCTGGATTCGAGCTGCATCTGCGACCTAAACCACAGCTCACGGCAACGCTGGATCCTTAACCCACTGAGCAATGCCAGGGATTGAACCCACAACCTCATGGTTCCTAGTTGGATTCGTAACCACTGAGCCATGATGGGAACTCCTGGCTTATACTTTCACTGGAGATCTTGTCAACTTGCCAAAGAGTCAAGTCTTCTCTCTGTCCCCGTCTCTTTCCATATCTGTCTCTCAGCTTCTCATGCAGACACCCAAGTTACAGAGAACAAAGAGGGGCCCAGCCCAGGGAACCTCCATTGCTCTCCCTTCCCCAGCGCTTAGCCTCAGAACCAGTAAAGGCCTCATTGCTCCCATGGATGATCAGGGCCAGGGTGCTCTTGGAAGGACCTACAGGGGACAAGCACTCTGTCCTCACTGGGGACGTGTGGGTGTTAGCAGTTGGACCTTTGGAAGTTTCCTAGATTTCTCTGCCTTTTGGTCTGGGTCCTCTGTGCCCTTTGGATAGAAGCTCAGTCCAGGTGCCAGCCATTCTATCTCTTCTCTGAAGGACAAATGGGAAATTACCACCACAGGCTTAAGTGACATCTGTGATTCGGGACCATGTCATTATCTCCTGGGTCCTGGAGCTGAGAGTTAGCCATGCTGCCTAGGGCCCCCACACAGAGGGTCCTCAGAAATATTTGTCAAGTAAATAAATGGATGAGAATAGAGAGGGAGGAGAGAGAGAAGGAGAGAGGAGAAGAGGGTGAGAGAGATTGAGAGAGAGATCTTTCTCATTGCTTCCTTTGTGAACAAGGAAGAGAGAAGGAGAGAGGCAGGTAGGCTTCTCTAGAAGTCTTTTATTCTGTTTTATTCCATGCAATAACCATTGTAAATGCCCACTTGGAATACAAGCATAAATACCATAGTAACTGCTCTCTCAACACCCACTTGGCTGGAATCAACAGCTACTTTAACAAACTTCCTATCAAAATTACATTGCCTGCACAGTAACTAAGAGATGGAAACAATTCAAAATGATGGATAAACAAATGTGGTACATCTATGCAATGGAATACAATTTAGCCATGAAAAGGAATGGAGAAGGTGTATATAAGGATGAACTTTAAGATACTAAATGAAACAAGCCTGACACAAAGGTCACCTATTGTGAAGTTCCATTTATAAGAAATACTCAGAATAGGCAAAACCATGCAGAGAGAAAGCAGATTAGTGGCTGTGAGGGAAGGAGGGGGGATCAATGGTGAGCAGCTTCTTAATGGGTGTGGAGTGTCCTTCGTGGATAATGGGAAGATTTGGATAGAGAGAGAGGGGATGGTCACCCAACACTGCAAATGTGCTAAATGCCACCGAAGGGTACATGTTCAAACGGTTAGCTTTAGGTTATGTGTATTTCACCTCAGTTTAAAGAAATGATTATATTGTATGCCCTGTGAGGGGAGTTCCCTTCGTGGCTCAGTGGTTAACAAACCTGACTAGGATCCATGAGGGTGCAGGTTCGATCCCTGGCCTTGCTCAGTGGGTTAAGGTTCTGGCGTTGCCGTGAGCTGTGTTGTAGGTCGCAGATGCGGTTCTGGTCCCAAGTTGTTATGGTTGTGGTGTAGGCCAGCGGCTGTAGCTCCAATTCTGTCCCTAGCCTGGGAACCTCCATATGCCATGAGTGTGGCCCTAAAAAGCAAAAAAAAAAAAAAAAAAAAAGCACAATGCCCTGTGAGGACTGTCACCCTCTCAAAGACTTACTTTACAATTTGGGGATAACCCCACCTCCCACCGTTACGTGACTTTCCCCGCCACTTTTCGCCTTAAGGTATTGCTAGATTTCTGCTTCCAGGGCTTTCTCTCACAGGACCTAGTCCACCAGGCAGTCTGTAATTCCCTGTTCCCTGCTGCCCACTCCTGCCCTTTCAGTGGCTAAGCCTCAGCGGCCCCCATTCCTTCTCTTCCAGCCAGTGTCCATCCACTGCAGTTGAGTATGAAGCCAGGAGGTTCAGGGTTAACCACCAATTCTGTCCTGCTAGGGTCTAGTGACATCTACAGCCAGGAGTGGCTAGAACTGTACTTGATTTCCTGGTATCTGGCTGTCATCTCAGTCTGCTTCAAGTGCAGGCTAGGGCTGCAGCAGCTCACCAAGTCCAGGTTCAGTGGGGCATTTCGGGTCCTAGGGACTCAGAACTATCCTCAAGGGGCGCTCAGCCGCTGCCTCTGCAGCTCCCATCATGGGTCTCTCAGGCACAGCCTCTGCCTTTGTCTCAGAACTCCGTCAACCCCTTTGTCGAATTCAGGCCCCTCCCCATGCCATCTGATGCTGCAGATGTGCGGAGGGAGGGAGCGGCAGAAGTGTGGGAGAGGCCTAGGCAGGTGGGGGCTCCCGAGCATGCGCACGAGCGCCTCCTCAAAGCCTTCTGGTGCCACGGTTCGGAGGGCCTTTAGTGGACCCCGCTGCCTTGGGTGGGAGAGTGTAGCTCCAAGGAGTCGCCCTGCACACAGCGGCTGTCCCTAGGGCTGATGGTAATTGCAGGCCTCTCTGATTTCAAAACACATGCGTTCCCGTCACTGTAGCTCTCTGTGGTGGGTCCAGTTGTGTTCCCTAAAGAGATGCATTTGAGTCCTAAACACTGCACCTGTGCATGTGACCTTTCTTTTGCTGATGTAATCAGTTAAGATGAGGCCATGAAGATGGGCTGGTGTGCTTATAAAAGACAGAAGTTTGGACACAGACACGGAGAGGAAGTCATGTGAAGAGGGTGGCAGAAATTGGAGTTAGTCTAGGACAAGCCAAGGGCAGTCTGGGGCTTCCAGAAGCTGGGAGAAGCAAAGAACAATCTTCCCTAGGGCCTTCAGAGGGAGCTGGGCCCTGCCAACAGCTTGCTTGCAGACTTCTGGCCTCCTGAACTAAGAGAGAAGACATTTCCTTTGTTTTAAGCCGCCCAGTTTGTGGTACTTTGTCACAGCAGCTCTGGTGCACGAACACACTCTTCAATGACACACCTCCGTGAAGAGAGAGATGACAGACATATTTGGAAAGCACTCCACATAGATGAGGATTTTTAATTGCTTCACAGAATTTTATTTTATTTTATTTTATTTATTTTTTTGCTTCACAGAGTTGTTGAGCATCAGGAAGTTTACCTGTGAAAGAAAGAGGTTTAGATAGCATTGAGCACCAGTCACATAGATTATTAAGAGATAATTGTTCCATTATTGTTCTGATGGCCAGGCCCTTCTCCCTTGCACACTCACCTGAAAAATTTCTTAACCACTTACAGTCCCGTTTCTGTCAGTTCCTATCTCCCTTCTTCCACTTTTCACGATGCAAACTTAGCGATCAGATCGTCCCTGACAGCCCGGTTGGGACCTGGGGTGGGTTAACCGGGCTCGGAGGAGGCGCTACACACAGTTAACTTACCGCTGCGGGGGGCTGTGAAGCCCTGGGTCCCTCCCGGTGTGTGCGAGTGCACTCATGTGTGCCCCTGGAGCATAGGGAAAGAATCTAGTGATATTTCACACAAATGAGAAATGTTATTCTGCAGATTAAAGACTCGCGGAGCCTGGTTTTGTCTTTATTTATGCTTTTCCATTTCCCTCTGTGCTGACAGGGGTGCCCACGCTGGGAAGCACCGAAGGACGTAATTGGCGTGGTGAAGGATTGTCGAGCGGCCCGGTCGCTCCCTCGCAGGGCTCCCCCCCTACTCTCCCCCATCTGTCACCATCTAATGTGACAAAGTTTTTATCGGGCATTGAGGCACAGGAGATTAAAAGTAAATACTGCAATCAGGAGGCAGCTGGGGAGAAAATGCAGCGCATTTCACAGTAAGCTGCACAGCTCATCAGGGTAGCCTTGTGGCTCCAGAGGCAAGGGTGAAGGGGGATGGAGAACTCCAGGTGGGGGTTTGGGCGGGGGAGGGACGCAGGCCCAGGCAGCTGTACTTGCACACTTTGGTCAGTAATAATACAATGACAGTAGCCACCATACATCAAGTGCCTACTACGTGCCAGGCAATTGGACCAGGTGATTGGGGTTCATTTTCTAATTTAATTCTCACACTGATCACGTCAAGTTAGAGTAGGGTTCTCCTTTAAAAGAACCTGCAGGCCAAGGACATTAAGGAACAGAGAAATCAAACATTACACTGCTGGTGAGTGGCCCAGATTTTCTTCTCTCCTCCCATTCCTTCCTGCCCTCTTCTTTAATGAACAAACAGTGGAGCCTGAGTTTGCAAGAGAAATTGTGACGGGAGAAACTTTGTTTTGTTGCATCTTCATTACTATTTTGCACGAAACCATAAGCTTCCACCACTAATTGATTCAATTATATATTTAGAATCTAAGCTCTATGTTTTTGTTTTTGTTTTTTCTTTTCCTATTTGGTATCCCTAGCACTTAGGACATTGTCTGGTGTACAGTAAGTGCTCAATAAATGCTTGTTGGATGCTTAAAGAATGAGTGAATGGGTGGATATTGGTCCAGTACCTCCTGTGCCATTGTTACTAAAGGGTAGTTCCTGGATCCCCAGCAGCATTGGCATCTCCTGGGAGCTTATTAGAAATGCAGAATCTCAGGCACCACTGCTGATCTGCTGAATTAGAATTTGCATTTTAACAAGCTCCTCAGATGATTTGTGTGCTTGCTGAAGTTTGAGAGACACTGGCATATACTAAGACTCTTGTCTTGAAAGCCTAGGCTTTCCTGCTTCATCATCTTGGGTGAAGGGGTCAAACTTCACACTTACTTCTATGACCGTGCCCTATGCCATGCATCAGTAAATCCCATTGTTAAATCACCACTGTTAGATGGTCTTTCAGGGTGATCCCCATCAACCATGGATGGACACCTGCCAATCCCTTCTCCCATTGTCTCCCCACACCTTGCCTTTATCTCCCTCTGCCCTCCCTACAGGTCCTAGCCTCGCAGTTCTGGCCAATAGTGAATCTTTGAAATCTTCCTAATGGTCACTGTCCTTAGCCACAGTCCTCTCTCCTAAAAAGCTCATCCCCTCTCATGGGGAGAAACAGAGGGGGTGAAGAAGAAAGAGAACTCCATCCTGACACACCTTGAACCAAATAAGCCTTAACTTATGTTCCACTGGAAAAATGTGTTTCATTTCCATTTTACGGTTAGAGAATAGGTCCCAGAAGGAAAAAAAGCCCAGGAAGGCTGATGGCACTCAACCATATACTTATGGTCCTTGACGGGAAGATGCTGCACTGGGCCAGACAGTGCTGTGGAAAAAAATCTCCCTTGTGGAGCCTGTGTGTCGTCCCTTCCTTTCTGCTTTAGACTGGTGGGCTCCACGGCTTTGGGGGCGAACATGCTTGACTGTGATACAGTGTCATGCTCCAACTTCTAACATTGCCGGTCTCTAGCTTCCAGCCTTCAGATAATCTAGGATATAGAGTCACAAAACATGAAGTCAGCTACTTAGTAACATCCATTATCACCTTACCATAAATAATTTTATCAGGAACCATGAATTTAAATGTCTTCCACATTTTTTAATGTTTCCAAAATCAGAATGCAACTTACAGTAGATAAGTACATTTGACAGATTGTTTTATTTCAAAAAAACTTTTATTGAATTGATGGTGTGTGTTACAATGGATGGCATCTTAGAATTGAGGGAATGTGGTATTAAGGCTCTGATAGAATGGGACACATCACAGGTACATTCTGATAAATGATAAGGAGCTTAAAAATGTGGAAATGAGGATAAATTAAAAATTGTTGAGTAACTATAATTAATATTACTTACTATTTTATGCCAGTTATACATTTTCTCTAATTCTTAAATAATCTCACAGAAAGATAATGTAACTTTAATCATTTTATAAACATATCTATATTGTGATCTCTACCCTGTGGTCTTTTCCTTTAATAACAGCCTTATTGAGATATAATTCACATGCCACAAAATTCACCCTTTTAAAGAGTATAATTCAGGGAGTTCCCATTGTGACTCAGTGGTTAACTTATCTGACTAGCATCCATGATGAAGCAGGTTCAATTCCTGGCCTCGCTCAGTGGGTTAAAGATCCGGTATTGCCGTGAGCTCTGGTGTAGGTTGCAGCCATGGCTCAGATCCTGTGTTGCTGTGGCTGTGGCGGAGGCCAGCAGCTGCAGTTCTGATTTGATCCCCTAGTCTGGGAACCTCCATATGCCATAGGTGAGGCCTTAAAAAGCAAAAAAAAAAAAAAAAAGTACAATTCGTTGGATATTAGTATATTCCCGGAGCTGTGCCTATAGTCTTTTTATTTGAATTTCTTGAGGGTCTGATCTTATCAGCTCTTATGCCTGACAACCTTATGTTGTAGTGGATTATTTCCTCATGTGCTTTGTAATTTTGGATTGTGAGCTCATTTTCAGGGAGGCTTTATGTGTGGAAATCCTTTGTTGATTGGCTAGAAGGTGTTTCCTTCTAGAGGGGGACCTGATCCATGGGGTCCGTGGAGGACATTGGTGACTCTTCTGCCTGGCCCTCAGTGTCCTCCCCAGGGGTGGGGCATGCTGCCACACTGGTTCTTGAAGGAGCCCTGAAGACCATAAAGCCTTGTTCAGATGTTGGTGTGTTTGCACTGTTGTCAGCAGGACCAATGCCATTCCCAAACTAGGGACAAGCTTCCCGAGGGCAGGTGTGTATCTTACTTTGTCATGCGTATTGTCTTGTACTTTGTAGCATGTTTAGCAGCACCTCAGGCTTCTGCCCACTAGATGTTGGTAGCAACTCCCTATTGTGAAATTGAAAATGTTTCCAGACATTGCCAAATGTCCTCTGGGGACAAAATTGTTCCTGGGTGATATCTGTGGAAAGGCTCTCTACAAGCCTAAATGTGTAAGATATCATTTTTTTGGGGGGGTAAAAGTTTTTTTTTTTTTTTAAAGATACTCTTTATTTTTTAAATTGAGTATAATTAATTTACAATTGTGTATAGTTAATTTACAATGTTATGTTAGTTTCAAGTGCATAGCAAAGTGATTCAGTTAAACATACATGTATAACATATATATTCTTTTTCAGATTCTTTCCCATTATAGGTTATTTTAAGATATTGAATATAGCTCCCTGTGCTATATGGTAGGTCCTTGTTGTTTTTCTGTTTTATATATAGTAGTGGGTATCTGTTAATCACAAATTCCTAATTCATCTCCCTTGTTCTTACTTTGGTAACCATAGGTTTGTTCTCTATGTCTGTGAGTCTATTTGTTTTGTAAATAAGTTCATTTGTATCATTTTTTTAGATTCACATATAAGTGGTATCATATGATATTTGTCTTTGTCTGACTTACTTCACTTAATACGATAATTTCTAGGTCTAACCATATTGCTGCAAATGGCATTTTTTATAGCTGAATAGTATTCCATTTTGTATATGTACCACGTAGGATATCTTCTGGTAATGGTTTATTATTTTACTGTCAATTGCTGATTATATGCTACTTTGGAGATGTGTGTGCCCTATGGAGACAATCTGAGACCAAGTTTAAATGGGAATTTGGAGAAAGCCTTAGCAAAGAAGTGAGAAAAGTGCTTTTTAATAGCTGTGCAGTAAGCAGGGTTTGCCTCACCACCCACCTCAGCAGCTACAGACTGGCTGGAAAAGGCAAGAGAGCTAGTTCCGGTCTCAGCTGCTTCACTACCTGCTGTGTGACCCAGGCAGGTCCCTCTCCTCTTTGGGCTTCTGTTTCCTCAAAGGATTCTGAGGTGCCTCAACATGTTGATCTGTTGTGACCATTGAAACACCCAGGGTTGGGAGAGGGAGAGCCTCCTGAAGGAGCTGGGAAGACGGCCCATCTTTCTTCGGCAGGTGGAAACTATGCAGGAGTTTGAGTCAAGGTGGTAGGTCCACCTGGATAAAGAGTCACCAAAGCTAACAAAAGGTCGATCGTGGCCTCATACACAACAAGCAGAAGACGAGGACCTAACAGGCTTGATGACTGAAACATGTTACTTAAAACCAAAAGAGAGTACTGTTTCTGCTTCCCAAGGAGGAAAGAATAATTCAAATGAATACAAAAATACGTTTCTCTACTGCTGTCTTCTCTGACGTGTATGAGAAAGAGAGGGAAAAGACAGACAGGTCCAAAGACCTGCCATGTTTTCTGTTGCTGAAGACAAGTCCTACAGTAAATGGTCTTTGCAGAGCAGGGCAGTGAGCTTTGGAGGGTCAGGTGAGCCCAGAGCAGAGGACAATACAGGGCCTAAGTTCTTTTGCATAATAAATTAAGGAATTTGAGTTTCTGGGAGAAGGTGGAGGAAAGACATTGGGGAAGAGGACAACCCAGTGTCTTAAGGTCATGGGTTTCTGATGATGTGACCAAATAAAACTCCTCTGAACGTTAATGTTTGCTAGGCACACAAATGCTTTGTGTCCTGCTGCCTTTTTGTCTGTTTCTTGAGATGTGGATCTTAAGGAATGGGGTTGTACCTTAAAGTCAGGCCAAGTGTGTTAGATTCCTGTGGTTACTGTCACAAAATACCACAGACTAGGTGGCTTCGAACAATAGAAATGTACTCTCTCACAGTTTGGGAGGCTAGAAGTCTGAAATCAAGGGGTTATCAAGGTCACACTCTTTCCAAAGACTCTAGGGGAGAGTCTTTCCACACTTCTTCCTCGCCTCTGGTGGCTGTCAGCAGCCCTGGGTGTTCCTTGGCTGGTAGAAGCATCACTCCGATCTGCCTCTGCTGTCGTGTGGCTTTCTTTTCTGTGTGTCTGTGTGTCACTCTCCTCTTCTCTTGAGGATACCAGTCATCTTGGATCTAGGATACTCCCTAATCCAGTATGACCTCATTTTAACTCATTACATCTGGAAAGACCCTATTTCCAAAAATGATCACACTCTGAGGTTCCAGGAGGGCATGCATTTGGGGAGACATTGTTCAACCTGGTGCATCAAGTAAGAGGTGCTGTGATCCGTAAATGGAATCCTGGCAAAAGTGGATGGACCCGGATCTCTTCCTCTCCCATCCCAACCCCTGCATTCCATGAGTGTAGGGTATGGCCTTGAACCTGTACATTGGACTCTGGAACAAGCAAGGCAGGGCCAGAGCGCTGTTCAAAATGGCTGCTGCACACATTTAGAGGTAATTGACCTCCACGACCTTCCATCCAGGGTCCTGCTGGACTTTGGTGAACCCTCCTTTTGTTCTGGGTATGTATTAATAATGAAGACTTGTTGTTTGTAGCCTCTGTCCTGGGCTTCCATTCTCCTTCTTTGAGTAAATAGTACTCAGATTCACCTTTGGGGACCCAATCTCCTTTATGCTCAAGCTACAGAGAGCCCTATCCAGAGCTTCAGAAGCTGGTCAATCAGCATATTTAATACCCCTGGTTTGAAGGATTGGTTCAGGAAAGGCACGAGTTCCAAATTAATATGATTAGAGTGATTCCCAGAACTAGTACAGGAATAGAAAATTCTTTCAACTGGTTTTGAACCTTCAAGGCTATGGACTGGATGTCTGACAACCGTTTTACCATTGTGAGGTCAGAACTTCTCCAAGAATGGAACTAATACAGAAAAAGTGGAATCAAGAGATGAACAGAGAGAAATTAAGTTCTGATAGTATCGATAGCCCCTAGATCAAGCTATGCCTGAAGCTCTACTATTGGCCTTTTTAGTTATCTGAACCATTAAATCCACCACTGCCTCTCCTTTTCCTTAGATCATGAGTTTGAGTCATATTTTCTATTACCAGTAAAGAAAGGATATTAATTGCAGTTCATTTAGAATGGATCTGCCAGACTCCTTGTCTAGGTTTTATAATTTATCTAGTTGGAACACATTTCTTTCATTTATCTTTAAAGCCATGCAGGTTAAGAAGTGGATGGCATGCCCTTGGAGTATCACTGTAGCACCCTGGTGGAGCAGATAGTCTCCGGAGCCTTCATAGCAGTACAAGCCCATCTCTGTCGTGCTTCTCTCAGCAGAGAGTTTTTGAGTGCCTGTCTTATATTTACCTGGGGAATGGCTTAGATTAGGGGGGCAGCAGTGGAGATGGAATTTGTGGCAGTGGGAGGTAAAATCCATAGAACTCGGTGTGGATTGGCCATCGGTCATGGGGGAAAGGAGGTGCCCAGACTGGATCCTAGGCTTCTACCTTGAGAAATGGAATGATTGCCACACTGAGATGTGTGTGGCCACCAGGTGTCTGAGGAGGAGGGGAGATGTTGAGTTTGGTTTTGATCAAGTTTAGCGTCTCTGCCGTCAAAACTTCCAGGTGAGGATGTCAGCTAGGGAGCTGGACACACAGCACTGGGGCTTGAGGAAAGGCCAGGCTAGAGTTATCTGACTGGGAGTCACTTGCCTACAGAGGCAGCTGAAGCTATGGGTGCAGAGGATTTGCTGAAGGAGATGATATAGGAGTAAGAAATAGAGGCCCTAGAGTTCTTATTGTGGTTCAGGGGTAAGGAACCCGACTAGTGTCTATGAGGATGTGTGTTTGATCGCTGGCCCGCCCAGTGGGTTAAGGATCCAGCATTGCTGTGAGTTGCAGTATAGGTCAGAGATGCGGCTTGGATCTGGCGTTGCTGTGGCTGTGGTGTAGGCTGGCAGCTCCAGGTACGATTTGACCCCCTAGCCTGGGAACTTCAATATGCTGTGAGTGCAGCCCTAAAAAAAGAAAAAAAAAATAATGGCCCTTGGTGGAGCCTTGAGGAATACCTGCAGGAGAAGGACCTCACAGCCTTAGCATCCTCTACCCTGCTCCACTGGACAGAGCCTAGCTCTGAATCACTGAATCCTAACACCTGAACTTGACTCCTTGGTCTTATTCATCTGAAATAAGCTTCTTAGAGAGAAGGACTCAGTCTGCCTGGTGCACTGCTGAGGAAAACACTGCTGGTGCGGCCCACCTCCCCTCTGTACTCGCCCCTCTCCCTGCACCCCCTCTGTACTCCCGCTACGTGCACCTCTCCTGCAGGTACTCACTGCACGTGCCCGTGACTCTGAGGACTTGGGTGACTGTGTGCGCGCTGTCCAGTTCCAGTCACCCAGTGGTGACTTGCTCATTGTCACTCCTGAATCTCCTCCCTTCCCTTCCCTGTTTCACTACCCACCCCCCACCCTCCCCAAGTGGGGCTTCCTGGGACTGTGACCCAACAACCCCCTCATTCACATCCTATTTCAGGCTCTGCTTGCGGAGTGGATGGGGATCCAGGCTCAGATGACCCTGGAGTGCCCAGGGTGGTGCCTGGCCCACAGCCAAACAAGGACTTTTGGAAGGAATCCATGAATTCAAGCATCTGTGCTCCCTGCCACGAAGAGGCAGCTGGGGGACTTTGGTTGGAATGTTCGGTTGAACTTCCATCCCTCATCCACCCCAGCCGCATGCCTGTGCACACAACCTGAGTCTCTGCCGTGGTCACCACCGGTCCTCCTCCTGGCCAAAGGAAGCCGGTGGCGGAGCTCAGGTCCCCACAGCCCATGGGGGCACCTTGGCCCCAGGCCCAGTGGCAGAGGTGGGCGCCATGGAGCAGGGCCCTTGTGCTCGTGGCAGTGGCCTTGGGCCCATCCCCAGTGGGCCATGTTCACAAGGGCTCCATCCTTACCCAGAGGCTCCCCCGATATAGGCAGCCCTGGCAGCACCATCTCCCAGCTGTCTCTGTGCTAATGAACTGGGGCTAATCAGGTGTGTGTGTGTGTGTGGTTAGCTTCCGTGAATGTCTGTGCACCTGTTTTATTTTGCTTCCACGTGTATTTGTGTGTGCGAGATGGCTGCTGTCATTATACCGCTAATGGAAATACTGCCACGGATCGCAACTCTCAATTAGCTCCCGGGGTGATGACTGTGACAGCCAGTTACAGAACAGCAAGGCCTAAAGGAATGAATTAATTTGTAGTACACGGCTGTTAGAATCACCGTGTTAGCCATGGACGCAAAGCCAGAGACCCTGATTAGAGGAGCTGGGACCACTGGGCACCTGTGGGCCTGACCCGGGAAGGGGATTGGAGGGACTTCGGGACCCTCACTGAGCTCAGGACCACGCAGCCCGCCAGCCACTCTAGGGCTGTACACCCGCCTCTAGGGAAGGAAGCCTGGCTGGCACGCAGGTGCCGGGAGCTGCGGCAGAGGTGAGGTCGTGTTCTCTCTGTACAGTCGGGACCTTCTCTTGGCTTGTTTTGGCTGGAGCAGGGTCAGTCTTTCCAAGGATGGAGTCTATCACAGACTTTGGAAAACCTATGGTTTCCAAACGAGACAAGTTGGGGGGTGGGGGGATGCACTGAGAGTTTGGGATGGAAATGCTATAAAATTGAGTTGTGATGATTTTTGTACACCTATAATTGTAATACAATTCATTAAGTAATGGAAAAAAAAAAGGATGGAGTCTGCCTGTCAGGTGGGGAAGGCCTAGAGCACGTGGGAAGGACAAAAGTTCCCTCTCTCCGAGTATCAGTTAGGATTCTTTCTTTATTTTAAACTGAGATGACATTCATGTAACATATTTTATTTTATTTTATTTTATTTTATTTATTTTTAGGGCCGCATCTGCAGCATATGGAAGTTCCCAGGCTAGGGGTCGAATTGGAGCTATAGCTGCCGGCCTACACCACAGCCACAGCAACACAGGATCCTTAACCCACTAAACGAGGCCAGGGATTGAACCCATGTCCTCATGGGTACTAGCTGGGTTCATTACCGCTGAGCCATGACGGGAACTCCTTGTTCTTCCTTGGAATGCAGTTGACTGCTGGAGTTCCCCTGTGTGACCTGCCTTTCCTGTGTCTCAGGTTGTTTGTCTGCAAATGAGGCAAATAGAGGCTACTTTCTTCTG
Source organism: Catagonus wagneri (assembly GCA_004024745.2). NCBI lineage: Eukaryota > Metazoa > Chordata > Mammalia > Artiodactyla > Tayassuidae > Catagonus > Catagonus wagneri. The sequence goes on along the minus strand of PVHT021183631.1, from coordinate 9,090,349 downwards.
ACTTTGCTTGGAGGTCTGCAAACCAACAAGATAAGAGCAAGCACTGTGCAATAAAGGCCTGCTTCATCTTCCCTCCTTCCCCCTCCTGTCAGTCGGAGTGGGTACCTAGAGTCCAAGAGTACAGGAGACAAGACTCCAGCAGACACCACACCCCTCCAGCCCCCTGCACCTTCCCCTCTTCGGTGCTTTCCTCTCAACTCTCCTTCCCCAGTCGGATTCCTTCCTACCCACCGCCTGCCCTCCCGTGCCTCACTTTTTGGCGTAGGGTGTTAACACCTCCAAGTTAAAGGAAATCTGCTGAGAGTTATGAGGAAAGACACACACACATACACACTGAAACACAACTTTATTGTGTGTTATGCACTCTGCCATTTTTTATTTTATTCTGTTTCATTAAAAGAAAAAAAAAGGTGTTCCTGTCGTCGTGGCTCAGTGGTTAACGAATCCGACTAGGAACCATGAGGTTGAGGGTTCGATCCCTGGCCTTGCTCAGTGGGTTAAGGATCCGGCATTGCCGTGTGCTGTGGTGTAGGTTGCAGACGTGGCTCGGATCCCGCGTTGCTGTGGCTGTGGTGTAAGCTGGTGCCTAAAGTGCCGATTAGACCCCTAGCCCGGGAACCTCCATATGCTGTGAATGTAGCCCTAGAAAAGGCAAAAAGACAAAAAAAAAAAGGGGGAAAAGAAAAAAAGGAAGAAGGAAAAAAGAAAAAAGAAAGTCTGGTACAGCAGGTTAAGGATCCGGTGTTGTCACTGAAGTGGGTTGGGTTGCTGCTGTGGTTTGGGTTTGATCGCTGGCCTGGGAACTTCTGTGTGCCACTGGCACAACCAAAAAGAAAAAAGTAAAAAAAAAAAAGGTGGGGGAGATTGGATTGAGATGGCAGAATAGAAGGACTGGAGCTCAACTTCTCTCCCAAAAAAACAGCAAAGCTATAACCAAATGCCGAGCAGCCTTCAACCAAATGGACTGTAAACTTCCAAAAAAGATATTCTACTCCAGAAGACAAAGAGGACACCACATCAAGAGACAGGAGGGGCGATTACGCAATAGAAGCAACCCCATACCTCCTGGGTGGGAAGCCCCACAGACTGGAAAGTAACTGTAGAGACTTAGCTACAGGGCTGAGAGTTCTGAGCCTCACGTCAAAACCCCATGCCTGGGGATCTGGCACAGGGAGAAAGAGCCCCCGGAGCATCTGGCACTGAAGGCCAGTGGGGCTTGTGTGCAGGAGCTCCACAGGACTGGGGGAAACAGAGACCCCATCCTTGAAAGGCACACACAGACTTTCACGTGCACTGGGTCCCAAGGCAAAGCAGTCTCCATAGGAATCCGGGTGGAACCTCACTGCAATTCTTGGAGGATCTCCTGGGAAAATAGGGGTGACTGTGGCTTGTTGTGGGGGAACGACATTGGAGGTGAAGCTCTCGGGAACATTCATTAGCCTGCATTTCTCTGGAAAGGGCCATTTCTGGGAAAATCTGGTCCCTCCCATCAGCGCTGAGAAGCCCCAGGCCAAACAATAATCCAGGTGGGATCACAGCCCCACCCATCACTAAACAGGCTGCCTAAAGACCCCTCAGGCACACAGCCAGCCTCTAATCTCATCCAGAGACAAAACCCCACCCATCAGAGGGCTAGGAATCAACCCCACCTACCAGTGGACAGGCATCACTCCCTCCCATCAGGAAGCCTATAGCAAGCCCCGCCCATACCAGCTTTAGTCACAGGGGAGGCAAACACCAGAACTAAGAGAGGTTACCACTCTATTGTTGGCAAAAAGGTCACCACACCAAAAACCTATAAAAATGAAAAGACAGAAAACTCTAACCCAGATAAGGGAGAAAGAGAAAAGCCCAGAAAAACAGCTCAGTGATGAGGAGATTACCAGCCTCTCAGAAAGAGACTTTAGACTGTTGATGCTGAAGATGATACAAGGCAATGGAAATAGACTGGAGGCAAAGATTGATCATTTACAGGGAACACTGAGCAGAGAAATACAAGCTGTAAAAATTAAACAAGAAGAGATGCAAAATACAATAACTGAAATAAAAAATTCATTAGAAGCAGCCAACAATAGAATACAGGAGGCAGAAGAACGAATTAGCGAGGTGGGGGACAGATTAGTGGAAATAACTAATGCAGAAGAGAAAAGAGATAAAAGATTGAAAGGAAATGAGCTGAGTCTCAGAGAACTCTGGGATACTGTTAAACGCACCAATATTGGTATTATAGGGGTGCCAGAGGGAGAAGAGAGAGAGAAGGGGACAGAAAAAATATTCGAGGAGATAATAGCCGAAAACTTCCCTAATATGGGAAAGGAACCACTCACTCAAATCCAGGAAGTGCAACGAGTACCATATAAAATAAACCCAAGGAGGAACACCCCCAGACACATATTAATCAAAATGACCAAAATTAAAGACAAAGAGAAAATATTGAAAGCAGCTAGGGGAAAGAAACAAACGACATACAAGGGAACCGCAATAAGGTTATCAGCAGATTTCTCATCTGAAACTCTACAGGCCAGAAGGGAGTGGCATGATATACTTAATGTGATGAAAGGGAAAAACTTCCAACCAAGATTGCTTTACCCTGCAAGGTTCACATTCAGATTTGAAGGAGAGATCAGAACCTTTACAGATAAGCAAAAGCTAAGAGATTTCTGCAACACTAAACCAGCTTTACAACAAATCTTAAAGGAACTTCTCTAGGCAGAAAAGAAAAGGTCACGACCAGAAGCAAAAACACCACAAATGGCAAGGCTCACCAGTAAAGGCATATATACAATAAAGATACTGAATCATCCATGCACAACTATGCCACCAAAATCAGAAATCATGAGAAGAGAGCACAAATGCAGGTCACTGGAGACGCATGTGCAATGAAGAAACCAACAACTTAAAACAATCTCACTTGTATATAGACTCCTATATCAAAACTTCAGGA
>PVHT021183631.1:9070788-9087305 GCA_004024745.2 Catagonus wagneri | reverse complement strand
AAGCAACAAAAACCCCAAACAGTTAATACAATGGCAATAAGAACATATATATCAGTAATTACCTTAAATGTTAATGGACTGAATGCCCCAACCAAAAGACATAGACTAGCTGAATGGATACAAAAACAAGAAAACAACCAATGGATCACTGAAGAAATCAAAGAGGAAATTAAAAAATACCTAGAAGCAAATGACAACATAGACACGACACTCCAAAACCTCTGGGATTCAGCAAAAGGAGCGCTAAGAGGAAAGTATATAGCAATACAAGCCAACCTCAGGAAACAAGAAAAAGCTCAAATAAACAACCTAACTTTACATCCAAAGCAGCTAGAGAGGGAAGAAGCCGGGTCATGGAGGCAACCTAAATGCCCATCGACAGAGGAGTGGATGGGGAAGATGTGATACATACACATAATGGAATATTACTCAGCCATTAAAAGGAACGGAATAACATTTATAGCAACATGGGTGAACCTAGAAATTATCATACGAAGTGGAACCAGTCAGACAATTAGACAGCAACACCCAATGCTACTGCTTACATGTGGAAACTAAAGAGACACAATGAACTTCTTTGAAGAACAGACAATGACTCACAGATTTTGTAAAACCTTGGTTTTTCAAATAAGACAGTTGGGGGTGGGGGGATGCACTGTGGGTTTGGGACACAAAATCTATCATATTGACTTATGATCTTTGTACACCTATAACTGAAATAAAATTCATTGTTAATATGAAAAAAAAACAAAAGAAAACAAATTCATAGATACAGAGAAGAGGTGGTTGCCAAAAACAGGGGTGGGGTAGGGTATGGGTAAAACGGGTGAAGGGAATTAATAAGTATAAACCTCCACTTACATAATAAATAAGTCATGGGGATATAATATACAGCATAAGGAATATGGTCAATAATATTATAATAGCTTTGTAGGGGGACAGATGTTTATTACACCTACTGTGGTGATTATTTCCTAATGTATGAAAATGTCAAATCATTATGTAATACATTTGAAACTAACATAATATTGTACATCAACTATATGTCAATAAAAATGCTTAGGAGAAGGAAACATTTCTCTTAGAAACCTTAGAATTCTAAGTTGGACATTAAAAGTGGAATTACCATTACCAACTTAAAAAAAAAAAAAAGGTGGGACTTGATCACCTCCTGAATTGGTTTTATGGTCCACTTGTGGGTTGTGACCTACAGTTAAGGAAAGCACTGGTAAATTCAAAGCAGAGCCTCAGGGACCCCAGGGGTTTGTCCTAGTCGGATGGGGCATGTGCCCTCTTCAAGGCCCCCCTTATGGCCTCCAAGGTTTCTTGAGAGTCAACTCGCCCTACATTTATCTATAAGCTAAGTTGTCTGTGTAGCCTGTCCGAGCTTAAGGTACCAAGCTGGGGTGACCTTCCCTGCTTCTGTGCACAGACGCCCATGGCCATATGGTCTGAAGCAAATAACTTCTGGCTCCATGGGAAGCCTTGGGGTTTAGTATTTGTGATTTTTTTTCTTTCTGTCTCTCTTTTGCTTTTTTTGGCCTCCTGAAGCACGTGGAAGTTCCCAGGTCAAGGATCAAACCCACGCCACAGCAGTGACCAAGGCCACTGCAGTGACAACACTGTATCCTTAATCTGCTGTGCCACAAGAGATTTCCAGTGATATTTTTTTTCTGATATATCAACTTGGCAAGGCCAGAGTTAGTTCCCGGTTATTCAATCAAACATTAATCTAGGCATTGCTGTGGCAATATTTTGTAGAAGTGATTAAATGCTGGAATCAGTTGAGTTTAAGAGAGATTAGTCTTGAAAATTTGGATGGGCCTGATTCAGTCAGTTGAAAAGTCATAAAGGTAGAGCTGAAGTTTCCCTAGAGAAGGAGAAATGCTGCCTGTGGACAGCACCTTTAGCCCATGGCCACGGGTCTCCGCCCATCCTTCCTGGTGGCCTCTCTGTTCCCTGCTTCTGTGGTTGATCTTCACAGTGTTTTTTAAGAAAGCAAGCTAATTATTTTGTGATATGTTCGTCAGTTTGGGTTTGTCTGATGCTTTTCCATGATTAGAAGCAATCAATGCTTTTGGACAGGAATTTCACAAAGGTGGTGTTGTATTCTTCTCAGTGTGTCATATCGGGATCACCTGCTGTTCATTTGCCCCAGTATTAATGATACTGTCTTTCATCATTTGGTCAGGTGATTTCTGCTAATTTTCTCCATTGTAGAGTTACTACGATTTCCTCTGGAATGGATAAGTAATTTGTGGGAAGATACTTTGAGGCCATGAAAATATCGTGTTCCTCATCAAACTTTCACCCACTAGTTTTAAGCATCCATTGATGATTTTCTACCTCCATCATCCCTTCTATATTTATTGCTAGGCGTTGTATTATTAGGAAGAATTTTCTCTTCCCTGTCGTTTATGCATTTATCTATTTATTTAAATCAGTATGGCTTTGAGGATTCTTATTTTATTCAGTGAGTTATAATTTGTTCCATGAGTTATAATTCATTACCATTATTATTTATTTTAATCCTCAAATTGTCCCATATTTGGCCTGAAGGATCCTTTCAAGTCGGTTTCTGTGTTTCTATTATTCTTGGAGTTCACTATAACCAGATGTTTCAGGCTCCTCTCTTCTTCTTTCTCTTTTCTTCCTTTCTTTCTTCCTTTCCTTCTCCCTTCCTTCCTTCCTTCCTTCCTTCCTTCCTTCCTTCTTCTCTCTCTCTCTCTCTCTCATAGAAGTTTCCCGGCTAGGGGTCATATTAGAGAAACAGCTGCCGGCCTATGCCACAGCTACAGCAATACAGGATCCAAACTGCATCTGTAACCTACACTGCAGCTATCGGCAATGCCAGATCTTTAAACACTCTATTGGGTTCTTAATCCATTGAGCCACAACGGGAACTCCCTCAAGCTCCTCTTGTATTTCCCTTGTCCAGACCTGGAATCAGCTCCTTCTCCAAGGAGACTTCCAGGCCCAATTTGAGTTCACTTTATCTGGAGAGCAGTAGAGGGCCTCAAAAGCACAGCTGCCAGGCAAATGCCATTGTCATGGTGATCTAATTGGCATGTGTTTTTTTTTTTTTTTTATGTTCTCTCAGTATTTGTGATTTAATAACACATAGTAATAATAATCTTATTCATTATCCACATTAGTTTCATTTTCAACTTCTTGTATTTACTTTTTTTTCATTAAGATTCAACGACACACACTTGCACTTATATGAAATGTAAACTACAAACCTTCATACTGGAAGCATAGGCATTAAAGGACTAGCAAAGGCTTTGCCCAGAGAAACAGATGAAGAGGCAGTCTAGACAAGGAGTCAGCCAACTATAGCCTCATGCTGTTTTTGTAAATAAAGTTTTATCGAAACACAGCCACGCCATAGGTTTGCCTGTCATCTATGGCTGCTTTTGCCCTACTCCACAGAGCGGAGTAGTTGCAACAGGAACTCTGTGGCTCACAGATCCTAAAATATTTACCACCTGGGTTTTTACAGAGAAGTTTACTAGCCTCTAGTCTAAACAGATGCTAGGAATCCAAACCAATACATGTTGCTGAAATAAATAAATTTGATGACTGTTAATGCAGACTCCCACGTGGGACTGCTTAGAATGGCCTTGCTTCTTACACGGGGGTTGGCCTGTGAAGTCAACATGTAAGGCAGAAATCACACACAGTCAAACTTATCCTGGAAAGTTCCCTGAAAGATGTCATGATTGGAGACTGATCTACTATTTCTCATCAAGTCCAGCACAGCTAGTTACCAGCATCTACAGATCCATGGGAGCATTTCAACAACTTCTACAGTAGGGTGAAAGGAACTAATACAGGAGCACGACATTCCTGAGATCTGTAGGCTCAAATCTGCAGTGTAATCAACTGCAGTTCTGAAACCAAATCACACGTGGCCTGGCAATGTTTACCGGAAATAAATAATTAAAAACTCTAGACCGGCATTCCCCAGAAGCTCTCTCATTTGGAAAATTGCAAAAGGAAATTGAAGCGAAGTGGAAAATATTTTGCCAACATGAAACCTAGGGGAAAACCCTCTTACACGTATGTTGAGAGAGACTTTATATTTCGTATTTATATCCTTATCTATTGCCTCGATTATTAGTGCAATAAATACCTTCTAAGTATGAGTGATTAAAAAACTGATTTGAAAGAACATTCCAGATATCTTTGAAATGCTGTGATGTGGTTAATGTAAAAATGAGACACTACTTCATACCTGTTGGATTGGCAAAATGTAAACTGGATTAGATTAAGCAATGAGCAGGATTTGGGGATATGGGATAGCCCATATTGCTGGTAGGAGCAAAGTTAATAAACCCATGTTGAAGAGTAATCTGGGAGTGACAAGTAAAGGTGACATATGCACATCTAACCACCTAGCGGTTCGGCTTCTGGTTAGATACCGGAGAGCAGCAGTTCCCAAAGTGTGAGCCCATACCTCTAGGGATCTTTGAGCTGCTTCCACAGCACCGGCAAAGTCAAAACCATTTTCGGAATAACATAAAGACCTTATTTGTCTCCTTTGCTGTGTTAACACTTGTAACACATGATGGTGTAAAAAGCCGTGGTGGAAAAGATCGCTGGTACCTTAGCATGAATCAGTGCCCCAAATGGTACCAGCCATCACTGCATTCTGCATTGCCATGCGTTGTGTAGGAGGAAAACAGTATTACTAAAACATACGCTACCTGGAACAGTGAAATGTCTGCTGAATACCCTCGTACGACTGTCTGGAGGAAAAAGCCTACGTGTGACTTTTTGGAGTTGAAGGATGACCTAGCCAGCTTTTTCATGGAACAGTATTTTTCCTTGACGGAACAACTTATAAACTGTGGTTATTCAGGTTTGGCTATTTGGCAGGTATTGTCTCAAAAATAAAGTGAGCATCTCACCTTAAGGAAAACAACTGCTAATATTTGTTGCCAAGGATAAAATTTGAACCTTCAAATGTTAGGGAACTTTTATCTGCCACCATAAACATGGCAGCTTCTCACACCTAAAGACTTTTTTAATAAGATCAGAGGTGATGTTAATAAATGTGAATTTTTGCTCTTGTATGATGAAGTGTGCCAACAGCTAGAAGATCTACAGGAGTTGGTGAACACGTATTTTCCAGACGATCAATGCATGATGTTACAAAAGTCACAAGTAAGAGATCTGTTCAAAGTATAATATAGACAGGAGTTCCCGTCATGGTGCAGAGGAAATGAATCCGACTAGGAACCGTGAGGTTGTGGGTTCGATCCCTGACCTCACTCAGTGGGTTAAGCATCTTGTGTTGCCTCGAGCTGTGATGTAGATCGCAGACGCGGCTCGGATCTGGCTTTGCTGTGGTTATGGCATAGGCCAGAGGCTACAGCTCTGATTCAACTCCGAACCCGGGAACCTCCACATGCCACGGGTGTGGCCTTAAAAAGACAAAAAAAAAATTTAAGAACGAGAACAAAACATTATTTTTTCACTTCAATATATAATTTATTTTGAAATAGAAATTATTATTATTTGTTCAGTAAATATCAGTTTCTCCCTACTCCTACTCACTCAATTACTGTTGACTATGTACTTGAAGAATACCAGCATGTGTTATCTCTCACTCGACCTGGGGAGCCCTTATGCCTTTGTCTGGCCTGATCGGGGGTAGAATGGACAGGGAGAACTTCACTTTCTCTGTATTGTTTTGATTTCTTACTACAGTAATGTTTTATCAGGAAAGATTAAATATGTTTCCATTGCAAATAGCACAAAACTCTCTCCTTCTGTTTTCACTTTTAAAAAAGTATTGAGACCGTGCTCTTCACCCCACTGTGTAAACTGACTTTTCTCCTTTAGCCTTTAATCATTTTCTATGTCATTCATTTTCAACATCATTCTTTTCCTGGCTGCGTAATATCCCACCTTACAAAGTACCATACGTTTTGAAGAAATCGTTCTTGTATTTTTAGTGGCTTTGGCTGCTCCCAGCTTTTGCCATTATAATCAATGCTGTGATGCATCCCTTTATATGTGGTCTTCATTTTTACTTTTGATTATGAAGGAGCTCAGAGCAATCCATCCCAAAATATGCCTCCCAGGTATAGTGACTATTTTGACGTAAAGGCACTTGAAAAACAGCCAAAATAAGAAAAATGCTCTGACTTTCCTTTTTCTTAAAAGCAAGAGATGCAATGTCCAGATGAAAGATGTTCTTCCCATGCCAGAGAAAGTAGCATTCTTACCGTCTAGGACAACAAATTGAGACCAAGAGCATTCTATGCCAACAGACCCTGTTATCAACAGTTCTTATGTTCCACTAACCTCTCCACATAGTTGCGTCACATCTCCATGATGGCCTCTGTTCATTCAACCTAATACAAAAGCAAGGAGGTTTTGCCATTTCTTTGGGTCTTCCTTCCTTGTGAAGGCTCCCATGTCACATAAAACGTGTATTAAGTAAATTTGTATGCTTTTCTCTCTGTTGATCTGTCTCATGTCAGTTTAATTCTCAGGCTTTGAACCCTAAAGGTAAAAGTTGGCCTCTCTATTGATTTTCTGAAATCTTAGCTGTGTCGCTTCGCTTGGGCAAAGAGTTTAGCCTTTCTGAGCCCCAGGTAGGACTGGATTGATTGCTAACCAGGGGCGATTTTGTCTCCCGGGGGATATGTGGCAATGTCTGGAGTCATTTTTCGGTTGTCACATCCAGAGGAGAGAGAGGTTGCTACAGGCTCAGTGGGCAGAGGCCAGGGATGCTGTGAAGTATCCCAGCCTGGTGGGGATGGGGGTGGGGTTTCCAAACTGCCCAGACTCCTCAGATCACTGGAGGCAATAGTTAAATGTTCACTCCCTGCCCAGAGAGTTCAGGGTAGGGCCCAAGAATCTGTGCCTTTAACAGGTCTAGTTAAAGTAGTTCGCATCTGCCAGACTCGCAGAATCTCCTGGGAGGGGTCGGGGTGGTGCTGGGGATGGGCTTTCTAAGCAAGATTGAGGGTGGGGTCCAGGAATCTTGGTGCTTTCCCTGTTGTTCGTTTGTTTCGAACTCCAGAAGTGATTCTAAGGAAATCCTCTTGAAAGTTTACATCACCAGCTTGGGGAAATACCTGTGGGAGTTACCAGGATACACATTCATTCATTCTTCAATTCATTCATTCATATTCAGGGATTAAAGAGATGCTTAGACACCGGATCTGCCTTGACTCAAGATTAGTTGGGAAGGACCCATTAACAACTCATTAACAATTCAACTGCCTATGACAAAGGTGGGAACAAAATTTTTGGAGAGCTGGAGGAGGGAGGGACCTATTGTGCCTGAGGGCTTCATGGAGGAGGCAGGCTTTTGATGTAGGTCTTAAAGGATAGCAAGGGAACCGTAGAGAGGAAACCGTGCACTCTTGACTGCATAAACAATTGAAGGAGGCCCCTTGGCAGAGAGGAGAGGCAGCAGGAATAAAAAGAACCATGGGAGTGGGCGGAATTTGTCACCTCGGGACTTAACGTTCGACACCACTGCAGAGAGCAGCTGTAATGTTTAAGCAAATCAGAAACTGGGCAGTACAAGCAATATGAGTGGAATCTCGCTTGTCCAAAATTTGAAACCATGTAGATCCTATTTCTATGAGAAAATTGGTCTTGAATTCTGTGAGTTTGAAATTAGGAGAGGTTTCTCAGGAAGGCATCTCTCCCTTAAAAACTGGCTGGTCTTGGAGTTCCCATTGTGGTGCAGCAGAAACGAATCCGACTAGGAACCATGAGGTTGTGGGTTGGATCCCTGGCCTCTCTCAGTGGGTTAAGGATCTGGCGTTGCCATGAGCTGTGGTCCAAGTCGCAGATGCGGCTCGGATCTGGCGTTGCTGTGGCTGTGGCGTAGACCGGCAGTTGTGGCTCCGGTTGGACCCCTAGCCTGGGAACCTCCATATGCCTCGGGTGCGGCCCTAAAAAAAAAAGACAAAAAACAAAACAGAACAAAAATGGCCAGCCTGGAAGTGAGCACCTGCTGTGTAGTGGGACCTGTGTTCAGGGCTCTTGAGAGGCAGTGGCCCAGTCCCATCCTGAGTTGCACGTGGCCAGGTGCACAGGCCTCCCAAGCCCCATGGCAACTTTTGGGCTGAGTTGGACTTGCAGGAAGAGACCAGAAGTCTGCGGGAGGGTGGCAGGTTGCCCCGGGAACTACACAGGCAATTTACAGAGGATCCCTAGGGGGCAGAGAAAAGGCAGAAGAGTTGGAGTGGCCTGCGGCTGGAGTCCACAGTCATTCCTCCGCTTCCCACCCCAGACACACCATTGCTCTTCTCTTCTGAGTTTGGCTCTTTTTCTTTTCTTTCCTTTTTTTTTTTTTGTCTTTTTAGAGCTGACCCGGTGGCATATGGAGGTTCCCAGGCTAGGGGGTCGAATCAGAGCTATAGCTGCCACCCTGTGCCATAGCCACAGCAATGCCAGATCTTATAACCCACTGAGTGAGGCCAGGGTTCGAACCTGCATCCTCACGGATGCTGGTAGATTCATTTCCTGTTGAGCCACGACAGGAACTCCTGAGCTTGACTCTGGGTCACTCACTCATCAGTACAAATTTACTGAGCACCTGCTCTGTGTTGGGCACTGGTCTTTGCACCAAGGCCGCATCAATGGACGAAATAAACCAAAATCCCTGCCCTCATGGATAAGCAAAATAAACACGATTTGTAAAGTGTGGCAGAAACTGGTTAGTGCGCTGGAGGAAAACACAGCTCAGAAAGGGATGACGAATGCTGGCAGGGTGAGGCTGGTTGAGAGGGGTGGTGTTGTGTGTGCACCTCGGCACACAAATTTTAAAAGACTGTCAGGGAAGGTCTCACTGAGAGTATGAAATTTGAGGGTTTCCTTTAAATCTCACATAACGGTTTCAAGTCCCATTTACTCGTGTCTGTTGGCATGAATGAAATTCTTGCCAGCAAGGTCATGCATGCCGCTAAGGGGCAGAAACCACCTTGCTGTTCTCTAACATTGTCCACGGGGCCAAGCACAGAGCTGGCCCCTCGTGGGTATTCAGAACGATTTTCCGGATGAAGGAATGAAAAAGACATGAATAAAGAAATAAAAATGGAATGAACGAGGGAGAGTTTGGGCGTCTGGTCCGGCTGCCGCAGAACCTTCGCGGCCCTGGCCCAGCCAGCCAGAGACCCTCCCTCTTCTGGCGAGAAGAAAAGGCCAGGACTTGGGAAGGGGGAAGGCCCAGGGTGGGGTGGGGAAGGGTCGGCAGGGCAGGGAGGGCGAGGAGGGCTGGGGTGGAGGGAGGGCGGAGGGGGTGGAGTGGAAGAGGAAGAGCGAGCAGAACAGGAGGGGAGAAAACAAAAGATCAATACGAAACCGCGGGAGGTGACAGCAGGCGGCCAGGGAGCGCTCCTCCGTTGATTAGAATTCATGAACTCCCTTCTTACATTAAGTCTTTATATGACACCTGGCCTTTAATGCAAAGCTGGCTGCGAACATTAAAAATTAAAAGCTGAAGGTAGGCTACATCCATCTCTGATAGCGCAGCTCCCCTCCTATCTGAGACCTGCACAAAGCTATTACACATTGATAAATTATTTGGGGTAATAGCCAAGATATTACATTGTTTCTGAGTGAAGGTAAAATCTCTCCCTGACACGGGCATTTATCAGAAGCGCCTTTCATCCTATTTATTATGGGCCAGGTGAGCAGGGCCTGCGGGCGGCTGGGGTGTGGGAGCGCCCCTCCCCTTCCCTCTACCTCCCCTCCACCCCCTCCCCTTGATGGGGCATTGATGAGCTTATGACAAGTTAATTATTAACTTAAAGATACGCAGTTCACCTGAAAAGAGGCAGGGACTCCTGGGGAAGAGGGAAGGTGGGTTATTGAACAATCACAGCACGGGGTCCCTGTCCCCGCCTTGGTCCCACCTCGCAAACCTGAACTTGAGACTCTAGACCCACTCACCTTGCTCACAGTCACCTGAGAGGAAATCTGCAGAGCTAGTGTCCCAGCCCCATCTGGCCACAGCCCCCAAACCGCCACACCTGCCCCCGCAGCCAGCAGCCAATCAGAGTCGCTAAATGATTGTTCTGCAAAGGGAGGAGGGCTTTACCCCAAAGTGCTGCAATCCCAACAGTAACAACAACACACACACACACACACACACACACACACACACACACACGGTGTATTCTGAGTCTAGGCTAGAAGCCCCTGCCTCCTGCTGCAGGAGTTCCCAGGCTGGTAATATCTGCTCCTACTGCCCTTTCCTCTTGTTTTCCAACCCCCTCACCCTCAGCACTGTCCTCTGTGCTGACAGTTTAGGGAAAAGACGGCCTTTGGAAACTGGGTTTGATGGTGAGTCATTGAAACTTTCTGAGTCTCAATTTCCTCAACTGGAGAAGGAACCAAATCATAATAAAGCCAACATACCTGGGGTCACATGGGGACTCTGGGCTTTGGTACGGAGCCTAAGAGGTGGTGTCTGCGCGGGCTGTGGATGACAAGTGAGCTGGAGTAGTAGCCGCAGATCCAGCTCATTTGGTTTGGGGCACTCAGGGGCCATCCAGCCCTTTGGGAAGGAGCATCCGTTCCAGAGTGTTTGCCTGTTGCCTTAGCATCCAGGCACTGTGCTAATTGCTGACTCCGCAATAAGGAACAGAACAACCCCAGCTTTTCTGCTGCTCCCCAGTGGCTCTCAGCTAATGGAATTGGCCTCCCGTCCCCAGAGGGGAGAGGCATGTGCTCTGGATGATTTTTGTGTCCAAGAGTAGGTCACCTCACTGGCCTTCCAACCATACATCTGAGTCAGCTTCAACTCTTGTCGAGTGCTGGGCCCATAATCAGTACTCGATAACTATTTCGGAATGAATGAATGGAGGACAGAAGCAGCGACTGTTGAGTCTCAGGTGGACAAGTGTGAACTTGCTGAGTCTCACTGGGCCCCAGGTATACAGTCAGCCCTGCTTCAATACTAGTTTGCTCAGCACATGGGAACGGCCCCTCTTCAAGCCCCCGCTGACCTCCAGCAAAAAAGGAAGTGCCCTTTGCTGCTAGATGCAAACTGAGTATTGAAGTCCCCACTGCTGCTGGAGGAGCCAGATAACTCTCTTCTTTCTGGAATTTCTGCCCAATGACTGGACGTTCAGGGAACGCACCCACCAACCAGCCAGAGGAGAAGGGAAAGGTCCCCACAGGGAGTGAATTCCCTCTGAGCCCAGCTTCCCACTCAGTACGGGGTGGGGTGGGGATCCTGTGTGCAGGACAGGGGCTGGAGGAAGCCTGGGGTGAGTTATATCATTGTAGTCATGCTCTACAAGCCTGGCCAGCCCCTCTCCAGGCTCCATCTCGCTTGCCAGCCCTCTTGAACTTTGGTGAGACCATCTGACTGCTTCTCAGTTTTGGCTTCAGCCCTGCTTGCCGTCTTTCCAGTTTCAGGATTCCATTCTCTGCCACCCAGGACCAGTCCCATTTGCCCTGTACCCAACTGTGCTTCCCAAAGCCTAGGAAGTACACCAGGGCGCTGATGATCGATGAACCTGGGCATCTCCCAGAGTGCCGGATCTGTTTGGCTACTTTGAGGATTCAGCCATCAGGCTGAACCAGCTCCTTCTTGATGGACAGTTTCTTCTTAGGGGAAGAATGAGTATAAGATGGTGATTCTCAGTCACTATTTCAGGCTGTTTTCTTTTCCCTTCAAGCGTGATTCCCATATCCCTGCTGGCTGAATTGAGAGTCATCACTGTCTGCTGCCAAGGGTGGGTCTTATTCAACATGTGATGAAGCAGAATAAAGGCTGAGACACTGCTCTAAAAAGTTGATTGTGTTAACCAAGATGAAAGGAACAGACTTTCAAGATTAGCTCAATGATATAATGATAATAAGTCGTTATCATCATCATCAATTAGCAGCTAACGCAAAGGGTTCAAAGGGTTCACCAGAGTACCAGGCACAGTGATAAGCACTTTGCACTCAGTCTCTCATTTAATCCTCATAAACCTCCAGGAAGCTGGTTTTGCAGTGAGTGGCTCAGAGAGATCAAGAGTGAGGGATAGAAATGGGCTTTGACCTTGAATCTGACTCTAGACCACATGCTCTCCACCATTATCCTGGGAAGGATTTTCATGATTAGCCACTCTATCTCTTTATTTCTACATGAGGAAACATTATTTCTTTGTTCCCCAGAGGGGGTAGCCCACTGCCTAGAATCAGTGGCAGAGCTGGGACCGGATACTGTGCCTCAATTCCAGATCTGAAGCTTTTCTGTACTGTGCCACTGTGGTCACTAAGAATACAGCTCTCCTCTCCCCTGTCACTCCAAGGCCAAGGGAGATCATCAAAGTAGATGGGGAACCCAGAGCCAGGGGAGCTGGGTTCTGGATATGAGACAGGCATAGACTTGAACCCCGGGGAGCTCCAGGAAGCCGGATTTAAAGATGGAAGCCCAGAGTTCCCTTCGTGGCTCAGTGGTTAACGAATCCGACTAAGAACCATGAGGTTGCGGGTTCGATCCCTGGCCTTGCTCAGTGGGTTAAGGATCCGGCGTTGCCGTGAGCTGTGGTGTAGGTTGCAGATGTGGTTCGGATCCCGCGTTGCTGTGGCTGTGGCGAAGGTTGGCGGCTACAGCTCCTGTTAGACCCCTAGCCTGGGAACCTCCATATGCCGCGGGTGCGGCTCTACATAAAGGCAAAAAGACAAAAAAAAATAAAATAAAATAAAGATGGAAGCCCGAGTCAGAAGCCAAGAGTAGCTGGAGGCAGGGAGAGTGCAGGTACCTGAGGACCCAGGTCGTTGAGAAGTCAAGAAATCAGAGAAGACCATGGCCTTGAGGCCTTGGTGTTGAGGCCACTTTGGAACAGAACCAGGGGTCTGCTAAGACAGAAAAGATTCCAACAGACCTGAACTTGGGCATCTCAAAAGCCACCAAAGGAGGGCCCGAAAGGTGCCAGCAACAGGTAAAGGCAAAGATGAAGGGTGCAGTGAGGCCCAGTGGCCTAGTTACTAACAGGAGAAAAAATAGAGGCAGCCAAGTTTGAGGGGATGGGTCATGGTGGCAAGAAGCAAAGGCCTGGGCTACTGCCAGGCACAGCCTGCTTTGGCATTGGCAGCAACCTGACCTGGAGCCACACGCTGGGGCTTGGAGGGCTTCTTGGTTTGAAGTTGATAGTTGCAGAAGGAAAAAGATGTCAAGAGCATCTTAGAAATGTTTTCTGAGCATCAGATAAATATTTTCCCCTTGTTACTTTCACAAGCAACTGCTATAAATATTTAACTTGTATGAATCATTTTGTCAGATTAGCTTTTTTTCCCCCCAGTGGAAATTTGTGTTGAGACTGGACCACATGGGATCTTAAATTTTTGAGGGTTATATTTTTAATCAAGAAAAGAGTTTTTTTAAATAACAAAAATGTGATACTGGCATACCTGCACCTGTACCTAGAACTGCTTCCTTTCTGTACAATATTATTATTATTATTATTATTATTATGTCTATTTAGGGCCACACCCTTGGCATATGGAGGTTCTCAGGCTTGGGGTCAAATCGGAGCCTCAGCTGCCGGCCTATGCCAAAGCCACAGCAACACGGGACCAGGGACCTACACCTGGTGTAGGTTGTGGTGTGCAACCTACACCACAGCTCGCGCAATGCTGGATCCTTAACTCACCGAGCAGGGCCAGGGATCAAACCTGTGTCCTCATGGATGCTAATCAGACCCATTTCTGCTAAGCCACAATGGGAAGTCCTGTACAATATCAATTTTAAACTGGGATTTATTTTTTGGTGTTGGTGAGGAGTCCATGGTATAGGACATTGTTTGTCTTGATTTATCTCTCATAAGGCCAGGTCCTCAAAAGCCTTTCATTTCCGAAAGGAGTGCTCCGGCCAGGTAGGAACTGTGCTTTTACTTCATACCTTTAAGGACAGTAGACAGGCCAGGAGAGAGACTTCCCACCTTAGACAGTAAAGGAATCGCCTTCACTGAGGATGCAAAATCAGACCAGTCTTGCATCCAAAGTCTTCACTAATTCTGCATATTCCTAATCTTCATAATATCGCCAGCAGCTGGGTTTTAGACTTGGCTGTGTAGAGTTAATATTGCCGTGGGGGCGGGGGTGGGGGTGAGGAGGCGGGTGGCGAGTCTCTACGAACCCCGTGCCTCTGCACCCAGAGGCTGGTAAGGGGGCAGTGGTCAGAGGGAAACAGAGGAAGAGAAAGATATCAAGTGTAGTAATCAGAATGAAAAATGGAGCCACGGTTACTTTAAACAAGAGCTAATTCATCACAAGAACGAGTGGATAAGTAGCTGAGTTTCAGGCGTTCAGTAAGTTCCCCGTTCTGCTCCAAAAATTATTCCACCCCTGTCTGCACGCTCCCATAAATCATTCCTTCTTCACATCAGCTCCGATTACCAATTACTCCTGCCTGTAACACGCTTTCCCTGCCCAACGCCATCTGATGGGGCCTTGCCTTTTAATTTCACAAATGCCTTTTCCCCCCACTTTTCCTTTCTTCTTTCTCCTCCCGTCTCTCCTCCCCTCCCCCCTTCATTTTCTTGCTCTCTGTCACCTCTTACTAGTGCAACGCCCCTCCCCACACCTCAGCCTCCCCCCTCCCTGCCCCTGCCAACCTGGCCCTCTGCAGTGCTCCCTTGGGAAGGGGAGGGGGAAAAGCCACCTCGGGTATCAGTGGCACTGGGAAAGCTTGCAGAAGATGTGAGAAGTGTGCAGGGCTCAGCCCCCTGGAACTTGCCCCCACAGACCTCCATCCTCAGCCTGCTTCCTGGTCTGCAGACCTGGATGGAGTTTGAATCTAGGGTTCTGACTACCTGTTGGAAAGGGCTGTGGATTGTGCCTAAGAGGAGAGCTTTACACTCCCGCTGGCCCCTGGCTTGATGACAACAGTCGCTATAAATATTTATCATGGTTGTATGGGCTGCTGGTGGTATTTGATGTACAAGGTAGCAAGTCTCTGTGGGCGCTAAAAACCCCTTGAGAAGCAGCCCCGCCTTCCAGCCTCTTTCTGCTCCCAACATAGAATCACCGGCCGTTGCTGTTTCCCAAACTGTAATCACTGTTGTATTACTTTCACAATTTTTGTCATAGTGCAAGTACCACGTGTGCCATCTTTTCTTAAAATCAACTTTAAATCGATTTCAAACTTAACTTCGTCTTCAGCAAAAATTATGTGTTTGAAGTGCTTGTTGTATTTTCCCCAGTACTGTGAACATAAATGCTTAGCTACTATACCAACAAACAACTTTATACTAAGCAGCGGCTGCGCGCAGCACGTGTACGACACATTGGTTAAAGCATCATTTCCTGCTGGACACTCAGACATGCGATGTGATGGCTGACAAGGGACCAATCCACAGAAGTCAGAGAAGTCAGGACCTCCACAGACTTCCCTGCCTGTTCCAGCCCCACCTCCGAAGACTGAATCAGGAGTTCTGGGGTGCGGGCCTAGGGCCAGAAATCTGAATTTGAACAAGTACCCCCTGGGGGTCTCTAGCCTGTGCTTCAAAGCTAATCTGCTTTATGACCGTAGGAAAAAAGCACTCATTTCCCCATCTCCTCATTGCTTCAGCTGGGGGAGCCCTGACTGGCTTTCCTTCCTCACGGAGGCCAGATGAGTTCTGAACTTCACAAGTTTAAGTACAGGATGGATTGTGAAAGGTGCGCAGCTCCATTCAGGTGGGACTGGGAGGTTTGACGGGGCTGCAGGGACAAGGATGCAGTCCCGCTGCCCTTGGGCTTTTGCATGCTGGCCTTGCATAACTACTTTGCCGACTGTTTGGATTAGATTTGAAAACTACAGATTCCTGCAGGTTTGAGAACCCCAAAGTGGATTCCAAGCCGGTTTTGTGATGGCCCTTTAAAAAAAATTGTGTAGGGGGATGGTATAGAGATATAAAAAGCCCAGGGTGGGGAACAGGGTAAGCAAAATATTAGGGAGCAACATTTAAGGAGGCACTGACTCTCAGGGGCTGACCCTGAGCTTGTACAACCCTGACAGTTGGGGCCTCCGTCAATGCTGCAGGTGTCTTGCCCACGCACCTGCCTGCCCTGCAAGAGCTAGCTCTGTAGAAGCTGCAGTGTTGCTGCATCCACATCCTTGCAAGGCAGATGAAGTCAAGAATTAACTGAACAGGAGTTCCCTTCATGGCTCAGCGGTTAATGAACCTGACTAGGATCCGTGAGGATGCGGGTTCCATCCCTGGCCTCACTCAGTGGGGTAAGTGTTGCCGTGAGCTGTGGTGTAGGTCGCAGATGAGGTTCAGATCCCGAGTTGCTGTGTCTGTGGCGTAGGCCAGCAGCTACAGCTCCGATTTGACCCCTAGACTGGGAACCTCCATATGCCTCGGATGTGGCCCTAAAATAGCATAAAAAAAAAAATTAACTGAACAGCCCAGGGAAAGGCACTGTGCCGGGTGAACGCACAGGTGTCATACCTTCTAGTCTCATAGGAGCCCAAGTGGAGACATTATTAATTTCATTTGACACCTAGGCACCTCAAGGCTTAGTGAGAATGAAGAATCTGACCAATAAAAAGAAAG
>PVHT021183631.1:9058391-9070688 GCA_004024745.2 Catagonus wagneri | reverse complement strand
CTACTAGTCGGGTTCTTAACCCGCTGAGCCTGAATGGGAACTCCCCTCTTCATACTGACTTTCCTGTTCTTACTCAATGTTAGTAAAAATAGAATGGATTCCACCTCACAGATGAGGCCAGTGAGACCCAGCTTCCTCATGTTTTCTATGCATTTAATAATTGATCACTTTTAAACCAGTCATTGCTCTCTCTGTAGGATTTTAGCTCATTTGTATTTGTTTAGATCTCTCACGTCCACCAACCATCAAACATGACTGAGTGGCCATCCAGTGCAGCATAGCAGAGAACTGCAGGGCTTCTTCTGGGGGTTCCGAGAAGCCAGTGGGGAGACAATTAGCTAATGGTAATGAGTGAGACTGAGGTGAGGAAAGAAGGGAGAGAGACTTAGACCCTAAAACTTCGGCTAAAGATGATTGTCAACATGTCACAGAATTGCGTCCTGAGTTTCCAGAAGCTGTTGTTAAACAATAGAAGCGCCCCTACTAATCAGATGAGAGAAATGTTCCCTGCACTGAACTGTAAGCATAATTCATTGCTGAGACGCTTTACCTAAGGGGCACTGACAGCAGCAAAGCCAAGAATCATAATATGGAAGTAATAACGGTACTAATGATAGCTACCATTTATTGAATAGGCACTTCCAAATGTTACTTAGTCTAATCCTCACAACTCCACCAGAAGCGAGTGTTTTTATAACCCTCCATTTCCAGGGTGGGAAACTGAGCCATCAGCAACTTGGCCACAATCCCACAGTCAGAAGTGACAGATTTGATTGAGAGCAGGTTTTTCCCAAAGTGGCCTGTATCCCTCGGCTGCTCCATCCATAAGACCAAAGCTGCCTGTCACAGGATGAAAATCACCTCCTATTATTGAAGAGATATATTAAATAAGTGACACAGACATTCAAGTTAATTAACTCTTCTGCCCCCTGCCCTTTCATTTTATAAGCATCCCTATTTATCTGAGGTTGGATATCCTCATGTCTCCTGTTTTATTGACGTCCTCTCTTCCTACGTGCGTGGGGTCTGTACAAGGCTCTGGGGGGAGGGCTCTCACGAGAGAAGGGTGACATGGAAGGGAGGCGCACAGTGTACGCGGTGCCCACGAGCACCTGCAGGATTGGGTGAGACGAGTGAGGCCGTCTAGAGCAGGGGTTCTCTCAGTGTGGTCCAGCAGGGCAGTGCCTGCCAACTCAGGAGCTGTGTAATCCTTGGGCCCTATCCTAGGATGGCTGAATTGGAAACCTGGGGTGTACCCAGCAATATGAGGCTTAGCAGCCCTCCAGGTGATTCTGATTTGCCCCAAAGCTTGAGAAATACTGGTCAGAGTGACTGGTTTTTCAACTGTGCCTGCACGTTGGCATTGCCTGGGAGGCTTTCAGATGTACCGATGCCTGAGTCCTACCCAGAGATTCTGACTGAATGGGTCTGGGACATGGCCTGGGCATCAGGAATTTTTTTTTTAAGTTCCCAGATGATTCTTTTTTTAAAATTATTTTATTTTTGCTGAGCTGCACCCACGGCATATGGAAGTTCCCAGGCTAGGAGTCAAATCAAAGGTACAGCTGCCAGCCTATGCCACAGCCACAGCAACACAGGATCCTAGCCACGTCTGTGAACACAGCTCATGGCAACACTGTATCCTTGACCCTCTGAGTGAGGCCAGGGAATCAAACCTGCGTCCATCATGGACCCTAGTCGGGTTCGTTTCCGCTGAGCCACAGGGGAGCTCTTCCCCAAATGATTCTAAAGTGCAGCCAAGGTACAGAAGCCCTGGTTTAGAGGGTCAGAGGACTCAAGGTTGCGCTCCAGCTTGGTGCCCCTGAGCGACAGGGTGGGTGGGACTCAAGAGTTCAGAGTTGTCTCTAAACCCTGGAATTCTCCTCAGGTGGAAGCCTTAGAACTCAGGCCCCAGGAGCTGGGAGGTAGTGTGCCATCAAGACAGGAACTCGGAGAGTTCCTTTCGTGGCTCAGTGGTTAACAAATCTGACTAAGAACCATGAGGTTGCGGGTTCGATTCCTGGCCTTGCTCAGTGGGTTAAGGATCCGGCGTTGCCGTGAGCTGTGGTGTAGGGTGCAGACGTGGCTCGGATCCCGCGTTGCTGTGGCTGTGGCGAAGGCCAGCAGCTACAGCTCCTGTTAGACCCCTAGCCTGGGAACCTCCATATGCCGCGGGTGCAGCTCCACATAAAGGCAAAAAGACAAAAAAAAAAAAAGACAGGAACTCGGGAGTTCCCATTGTGGCTCAGTGGGTTAAGGATCTGTGGGGATGCAGGTTCAATCTCAAGCCTTGCTCAGTGGTTTAAGGATCTGGCATTGCTGCAAACTGTAGTGTAAGTTGCAGATGTGGCTCAGATTCCATGTTGCCATGGCTGTGGTGTAGGCCAGCAGCTGCAGCTCTGTTGCAACCCTGGGCTTGCACTGTGTCACCAAGTTCCACCATGAGGTTTTGGAGCCGGTGCCACTGATGTCCTTTTATAGATGAGGAAACTAGACACCGGGAACTCAAATAACAGTATGCAACCTAGAAGTGATGGAGGCAGGATTTGAACCAGACCCAGTGCCTGCACCCAGGCGTCTATCTGCCAGTCAAGTACAAACTCCAGACCTGTCAAATCAGGGACAAAGAAATATTAGCAAGAAAGGTGATCCATTCCTGAATGACTAGGAGGTGAGTGAAATTAATCAGAGCTTTTAAGTGGCTGGGAAATGAACCACCTATTAAAACCTGTCTTTAATAAGAAAAATAAAGTTAGGAAATGGGTGCAATTAGTAAGTCATAATAAAAAACAGGTAAAGGGTCACTTAGAGAAATTAAATGCTAGGGCGATACATAAATCAGGGGTCCTATGGCATGCAGACTGAAAGGTCTGACCAGAATTAGTTAATGAACTTAAGGAACTCTTGACATCTATTTTCAAAAAGTAAGGGTGAGCCACGGGAGACGATGTGGAGGGGAAAAACATGGGACTGGGCTTGAAAAACAGGAAGAAAAACCGATTCCAGCAATTTCCCCCCAGGGAAGCCATAAGTTCCGTTTGTAGGCAAGCCATAGAACAAATTTTTATGATTAAAAGTTTACGATAAATTTTATGAGTAGAATATCCAGTAAGCAGCTGGAGGGCAACAGAGGCCTGAGCCATAAACTGAGCTGGCAGGTTTACAGAAGAGTCATGCCGGGAAACCATAATGCTTTTCTATTCTAACTAATTTGTAATATTAGTGGGAAGAGGGTCCACTGAAGATTTAGTGCTTTTTGATTTTTAGAAAAGCTTTTGATTCAGTGTCTCATGATATCCGACTGGCAGAATTAATTTAAATTGGCATGGACAGGGACCATCTCGGGGATGGGGCTTGGCTTAAAGGCTATAAACAAAAGTGTGATGAATGATTGGGAGCCCTGGACGGGAGGGGCGAGGGGGCGAGCCGAGGCTGCTTCTGGCAGAGGTGAACTGAGAAGAAGCAGGTGCCTGATCACACTGATAGTCCTCCTGAAGGTCACGTTGATGACTGATCGATTAAAGCCGCATGTATAATTCGGCCAGAGTGACCCAAGCAGGGAAGGTGGGAAACCTGAGAGACATGGAAAGGACAGAGTTATCCCCAGCCAACAGTTTGGGCTGTGCAGCAGGTACTGAGACCCGAAGGTTCAAAGTCCACCTGGCAGGAGAAATCTGAGCCCAGGTGAGTGTCTACACAGGTGGTCCAGTCCGGAAGGGGTGCAAGCAATAGAAAATCTGCCTTGAATGACACAGAAAATTATCTCATGTATTGGAAGGAGAGAGGCTGGATTAGCTTCAGGCATAGAATGATCAGAGCTCTGGCTTGGTTTCTGCTTTTGTTGTTGTTGTTGTTATTTGTTGGTTCTGCCCTCTCCCACATGTTAGTGTTGTCCTCAGGCTGGCTTTCCTCAAGACTGCGAGATTGGCTGTGGTAGGGTGAATGGTGCCCCCCCTCCGCTGCAAAAGCTAGGTCCTTGCCCCAGAACCTGGGAATATGACACTGTTTGGAAAAGGGTCTTTTCAGATGTAATTAAGTTAAGGATCTTGAGGTGAGATCATCCTGGATTGGGCTGCTGAGTCCTGAATCCAGCGACAGGTGTCTTTATATCTGACCGAACAGGACACAGGCACAGAGGAGGCTGTGCAGAGACAGGCAGAGACGGGGTTTACAGGGCGGCAAGCTAAGGGATGCCTGGCGGCCCCGGAAGCTGGGAGAGGTGAGGAATGATTCTCCGGAGCCTTCCAATCCTGCCAAAGCCTTGATTCCGACTTCTGGCCTCTGAAGTGTAAGAGAATACATTTCTATTCTCCTAAGCCAGTGGTTTGTGGTACTGAGTCATAGAAGTCTCAGGAAATGAATACGACACCTGCTCAGCAGCGCTGTGGCGTTGCTCTCGAGCAAACTAACTTTGTGTGGCTCTCTGACCAGACCGAAGGGCTTCTCCTGTGAGCCCAGAGCAAGCCTCTCCTCACATCTCCTCCAGCCTCCTCCCTGAATCAGACACAGGCAGGGGGTTGAGACCGTGCTGCATGGCCCTCCCTCTTCACCTGGGTGGAGTGGGCAGCGCCCACTAGCTGCCTTCTAGGTGCTGGCATTTCACAGTGGTGGCTCCCGTGAGGGCGGCATGGCAGGGGGACTGCCGGTCTCCGTGATGAACTTGCCTTGTGTGTGAGAAAGGACCCTCCCGGTGTCACTGGGATATGGGGGCTGTTTGTCACTGAGGCCAGCCTGACTGACACAGAGCGGAAGATCATTGGCTTAATCTGGAAGGACTGGCAGAGTTTCGGCAGGAGGCTATGAGAGATTGTCCAGGCTGGCGGAACTGCATGAGCAAGGGACGCAGGGAGAGAAGTTCAGGGAAAGGCAAGTGAGGAAAGAAGCACTAGAAAGGAAGAGCAGGGCCCGGCCAGAGAGGGACAGAGCCTCCCCAGTACAGTCTGGATGTGAAGACAAAGGGATATAGGTGACAAGGTAAATTAAGAAGCTGATGGCAAAATCCAGGTATGTGTGTGCCGAGGACCTGACCCAACGAGGAGCGGTGGGAGTGACGATAGCAGTAGTGGTGTCGTGCCAACAGCAGTAGGGGCTCTACCACGTAGGAAAGCCTCTCTGTGTCCCGGGCTGTGTGCCGACTCTTTTGTCTTTACACCCTAGAGGAAAGGAAGGTGAGCGCTGAGCCGGAGGCAGCAACGCAGATACGGCACAGGTTAGCCCGGAACTGGGCTGGAGCACCTCTGCTCTGCCTCCCCTGAGCTCCCCGTGCAGGGCCTGCAGACAAGGCTGCCCTAAACTCCAGTGCGAGACTGCTCTGGGCTGGTGACCTTCTGGGGAGGAGACGGGTCCAAGGGGAGCAGCAAGCCCAGGGCCACAGGATCACAGATGCGGGCAGGTGGGCCCTCCCCCCGACCCGCCGGAGAGTCACTGTTCGGAGGTGACTGGGCCTCTCTCTCCAGGGGCTGCTGAGCCCTCGGCCACCAGGGGAGTGGCTGCACAAGAAACTCTGGGGTGTCCTCTGAAGAACATCACCGCTCCGGGGGCCGTGAGAGGCGCAGCCCTGTAAGCTAACTAAGGGCTGTAGGGCTCCTGTCCTGGAAGGGTCCACGGTGCGG
Source organism: Catagonus wagneri (assembly GCA_004024745.2). Classification (NCBI taxonomy): domain Eukaryota; kingdom Metazoa; phylum Chordata; class Mammalia; order Artiodactyla; family Tayassuidae; genus Catagonus; species Catagonus wagneri. The sequence continues at coordinate 9,065,076 of PVHT021183631.1, read as the reverse complement.
TGGGGTCGCACAGGGAGCTGGGACCGAGGTGCTCTGGGGACATCAGGTATCGTCCTCCGCCTTCGCTCAGCTTTCTTGGTTTTGGTCCCACTCTTCTTGGTGGTCTGGGAGCTCCAGGCCCCCCTGGTCTTTGCGGCCAGTGAGCCGGGTGAAAAGACTGTACCTCTTTCCCTTTGCTTTCGGTGAAAGGCCCAGGCGTGAGCCTCAGTGGCCCCACTTAGGTCAGGTGCCCACCTCAGGGCGGGGGTAGGGTCAGCTTCACTTGAAGTGCGTGAATGAAGGATGGTATAAAAGTGGAATCTTTGCCTGGCCTCCCCCAAAAACAGACCCCGAGACAAGGGTTTGAGTGCTGGTGTTTTAATTGGGAGGTGGTCTGAGAGAGCATTAGGGCCACAGGGGAGGGAGACAGGGAAGGGAAGAAACAATAGAAGTGCGTTAATGAGCAGGTTACATTACAGGCATTTGGGGACCGAGGCCCCCTGGGAGACGGATGTAGAAGCAGCCGGAAGCTGTGCCACCCGAGGGTGGAGGAAGTAGGGCGCTTACCCAGCAGCACGCAGTTTATCTTGGGTTGGGGATCACTCCCGGGGACATTAGCTCCCCAATGCATCTTACCTGCCCCGTGCATGTGGGTTGAGCATGCTTCTGTGCACAGAGAGAGTCCCTGGCAAGTGCTCATAGTGAGGTTACCAGTGTGTTTGGGAAGGCTGGTACTCGCTGCTGTAGTTAGTCCCCAATGGGAAGTAAGAGGCTATTAACAAAAGCAGAGCGTGAGAATGCAGGGCCGGCGTAAAGAGCAGATGTCCATTGTAGCCAAGCTCCTGACAGAATGCACCCTGGACCAGACAGGAAAGCTGATTTGTGACCCCCCACGTCGCCCCAAATTTGTCCATGTTTCTAAACAGAACATCTCTAGATTTCATCGGACTCTCAAACAAGGTCTGGTCTTAATTCTGGAGCTATTAAGAACCATTTCTCTAAGGGATAACCTGATAAAACTGAAGATATCGCCATTCCCGAAGGATTCCCACTCATAAAGGATGATGGCAGAGCCAAACAAGTACATCACTGATGGCAGGATTTCAGGCTCTGCCAAGTTGTTACAGGGGAGACCTTCTTGGGAAGAAGGACGTCATGTAGCATTGATACCCCACAGGAAGTCATCTTCTGTGGCTCATTGGAGAAAAGAAGATAGGGCCAAGGCTAATAACAATCACGGCAAATCGTTTAGACCTTTTAGTAATCGGTGAGGCATGAAGAATCAGTATTATCTCACTTTATACGACAGAAAATTGAGGTCAGGTGTTCCTGTTGTGACTCAGTGGTTAACAAATCTGACTAGCATCCATGAGGACGCAGGTTCAATCCCTGGCCTTGCTCAGTGGGTTCAGGATCCTGCGTTGCTGAGAGCTGTGGGGTAGGCCAGCAGCTACACCCCCGATTCGACCCCTAGCCTGGGAACCTCCATGTGCCGCGAGTGTGGCCCTAAAAAGCCAAAAAAAAAAAAAAAATTGAGGTCAAAGTGGTCACACAGCAGAACGAGGCTCTAACCTGGCTCACCTAACTCCAACTGATTCCGCCACTTGCTTGTTAGCCTTTCTGCCTCAACTCAGAGCACAGACCTTTAAAACTTTTCCCTGTGGCCCTAAGCCTTCCCCCAAATCCATATCCCACACGGAGGCTGTGTCAGATGGGAGGAAAACATGAGGCCCCAGGAGCCAAGTGCAGAAGATTCGAAAGAACACTATACAGTAATAATGGCAACCCAGTCACTGGGAAGAGGAGAACAAAGGTCTCACAGGGTCTCTAAAAGCATCCCCTTATTAATTTTGCACTCATTTGATTGAGCATTTTTGCCCTGTCTGTGCCCTCTTACATATGCACAAGACAAAGTTCCCATGTGTTCCAGAAAGCAGCATCTTTCTTGGTAACTGCTGAGTCCCCCACAGGCTCATGCCAGCAAATTGTGCCCCATCTTAAACCTACCACCCAAATAACTCAAAGCAACTCTCCAGCGTTGGTATTCGCAGTACAGACACAGCTCAGCTAGAGAAAAGAACTTACAACACTCGTACAGGTGTCTCGGGTGACTTTGTGCGTCACAGCCGAGGTCCGGAAGGTTTGGCTCTGAAGCCAGACTGTCTGAGTATGGATCCTGGCTCTGGGGTGTCCAAGTTTTGTGATCTTGGGCATGGTTCTTAACTTCTCTTGGGCTTTTGTTCCCTCATCTGTAAAAAGAAGATAATAACAGTACATATCTCTTAGTTTGTTTTGAGGATTAATTGAATATATATTTATATGTTGCTTAAAACTGGCACATAGAAAGTATTCAATAAGTGTTAGCTATTTGGATTATTGATAAGTGAGTGAGGCTGTGAAAGGTGCCTAGCTTGGGAAGAGAGTTGCTACTTGCAGGAAGGGTGTCCCATGAGGGTCCCTGATGACTTTTCAGGTGTTCCTATTTCTTCACCTTCTGCATTTGGTGAGCTGCCTGTAAGAAATATCACCGCAGTTTTCCTGTGCAGCAGTGGCTAAGAGATGCCAGGCTGTGAAGCAGGTGTCTGTGATAGAGAGGTTTTGGATTTGCTTAAATTTTGCTCCTAAAAGGAAAGAAGGCAAGTGACCTCCCTTAGTATGACGAGGGATTAGCCTGCAGACAGTGGTCAACTGTTGCCCCACCTCCGAGAACTTGTTGAGAGGAAACTGCTCTGGGCTGGGGGTGAACGTGGCTTAGCTATTGGGTCAGGTGTATTTTGGTCTTCTTCCTGAAAGTCTTAAAGGTGAGCATGGAGGCTGCCTATCTGCCCTGGGGCAGAAGTTTTATTACTGGAATCACTGTCCTTCCTAACCACTCACTCCCCTGACTCTAGCTTGACCAATTTTTTTTCAAGGGCAGAAGAATCTCTCTATTTCATTTGATCTCCACAGTAATTTTCATGACATAGGTACTATCGTATCTCTATTCTTCTTCTTCTTCTTACTATTATTATTATTATTATTGTCACACCCACGGCATATGGAAGTTCCTGGGCTATGAGCTGAATCGGAGCTGCCGCTGCAGGCCTATGCCACAGCCATGGCAACACCAGATCTGAGCTGTATCTGTGACCTACACCTCAGCTTGCGGCAATGCTGTATCCTTAACCCACTGTGCGAGGCCAAGGGTCGAACATGCATTGTTGCAGAGACTATGTCGGGTCCTTAAGCCACTGAGCCACAGTGGGAACTCCTGTATCTCTATTCTAAAGAAACAGAAACACAGAGAAGTTAAGTAACTTGTCTAAGGTCACACAGCTCTTAAGTAGAAAAATCAGGTTTCAAACCCAGGTCTGTGAATCCTATTCTGGAACTCATGCTTTGAACTACTGCTAATAGTAGCCAAGGAGAAGAATGTCTATAATTTCCTTCAGTGGAGCCTTCAGAGATCTGCTCTGAGCGGTTAGGACACGAGGTGCCTCATTTAGATCCCCAGCTCTTGGCCGCTCTGGTTCCACCCTTGTGTGACTTGCTCTGACGTCCAGTATCCCCAGGAGAGAGGGATCTCCAGGGTCCCTGTGTTTTGTTAATGGGAGAAGAGCTCAAAGAGGTTCCCCTAGACATTCCCAGCTGGATGGCCCAGAGGTGGTGGTGATGTCGCAGAGCACAGAATCAAAGGCACAAAGGGGAAGCCAGAGGCAAGAAAAGCAAACTTCCCACCAATTCTCAGTTTGCCGAAGACTGGCTCTGCCTGGCCCCTTCCTTCCTAGACACCCCTCCAGGCCTCCCCAGCCCCCAGTCCCTGATCAGGATGCAGCATCACAATGGACTGTTTTTAATCCTTGCTAGATCTCTTTTATTTTTTCCCCCCTTTGCTGGGCTTCCTGGGCTGTAATTTTTCCCTCTGTGTCATCCATCACAGACACAGCGTCGCTTGTGCAAATTAAAATGCACCTCAGAATAATAAAAAAGGGGCCTTCTTTCCCCCCCTCCTTTTCCTTCCCAGCAGCGACTCCTCAACACAAAACATTTGTCTCTGGGCAAAAGCCTGTGCATTAACCCTACACGTGCCATCACCAGGCCCATATAGCCCCAGCAGCCTCGAGCAACCCGTGATCAGGGCCAGGGGCAGCTGGAGAACAGCAGAGAAACGAGCCTGGTTCTCTCTACTTCACTGTGTGCTGATGATGTGCTAGGCCCTGTTCATGCTTTGCCGCTTTAGTCGTCATGATAATCCGATAAGGCAGGAGCTATTACTGTCTTCATTTTATGAAAGCAGAAACTGAGGGGGGTTAAATGACTTGTGTAGTTAGCTGGTGCCAGATCTGTTATTTGAACACTGTCTGACTCCACAGTCCATACTGTACTCTTGTTACTCAAAGTGTGGTCCACGGACTGGAGGCACCGTGGGCAGCACTTGGGAGTTTGTTGGGGATGCAGGACCTTGGGTCCTACCCCAGACCTACTGAATCAGAATCTGCATTTTAACAAGACACCTCAGTGATTTCTGTGTGCGTTAACATGTAAGAAGTGCTGCTCTAAACTATTTTGTTAGAGCCACTCTCATATACTCGCCTATACTTTTGATGTCCCCACCTTGACCTGCCAAGAAAGGACCCTTTCTTGGGATGGGCCAGGAGCTCCAGTGGACTCAGCTCAGGCCCAGGAGGATTTGACCAGATCTCTTTACCTGGGCCTAGTTCATCATAGCGGGTGTAACAAGTGTTGTACTTATTTACCTACAAGCTTGCTTTGCTTTTCCATGGTGTGTTCCTTGAAGCTGGAGTTGTGCCTTATTTTGTTCTGTCCCTGTAGTGCCAGTACAGGGCCTGGCACCTAACCAAAAGGCTGACAGTAAGCCTTGATATTGCCTGTATCTTAATACTCTCAAACATGTGCTTGCACACACACACACACCCATATGTACTCGTTTTTTGTTTTCTAATTTTAAAAATCATATAGTAGGACTTCTGCTTCTGGGAAGATGAAATAGACATACTTTCCCCTTTTACTTCCACTAAGTAAAACTAGAAACTGAACATTAGCTAGAAAACAATCATAAAAAGACTCTGAAAGGTGACGAGAAGACAGCAGACCAGCTAGGGGTGTCGAGGCCCAAAGAAGAACATGACTGTGAGTTCTTTGTGTTTTCCTTTTCCTTCACATCCCCCAGAACTGGATCTGAAGAAGCTGACAACCTGGAAACACCAATAAGCACAGATTTTTAAAAGCCCAACCAAAAGCCTGCTGTCTCCATTCAAAGATCAGGATAGGCGAGTTCCCGTCATGGCTCGGTGGAAACGAATCCGACTAGGAACCATGAGGTTAGGGGTTCAATCCCTGGCCTCACTCAGTGGCTTAAGGATCTGGCATTGCCGTGAGCTGTGGTGTAGGTTGCAGATGCGGCTCGGATCCCGTGTTGCTGTGGCCATGGCATAGGCCAGCGGCTACAGCTCTGATTAGACCCCTAGCCTGGGACCCTCCACATGTCACGGGTGCGGCCCTAAAAAATGACAAAAGACAAAAAAAAAGGAAAAACCGCAATCCTTCATCCCCTGCCCAACTGGTGTCAGAAAAAAAAAAGTAACTAAAAGAGAAGGCTTAAATAAGATCCAGAGTTTCATCATATAATACTATGTTTCAATGAAAAATTATCATACCAAGATTCAGGAAGACCTCAAATCTCCAACAGAAGAAGACAATCAATTGCGACTTAGGTGGCAACTGTGGCTTGGATCTGATCCCTGGCCAGGGAACCCTGTATGCCACGGGGAAGCCAAAAAAGAAAAAGGAAAAAAATAAAAAAGATGACATAGGAGTTCCCGTCATGGTGCAGTGGAAAAGAATCCTACTAGGTACCATGAAGTTGTGGGTTCGATCCCTGGTCTTGCTTAGTGGGTTAAGGATATCGCGTTGCCCTGAGCTGTGTTGTAGGTCACAGATGTGGCTCAGATCCTGTGTTGCTATGGCTGCGGCGTAGGCCGGCAGCTCTAGCTCTGATTTGACCCCTAGCCTGGGAACGATCATATGCTGCAGGTGTGGCTCTAAAATATAAAATAAAATAAAAAAGAAGCAAACATGTAGGTTTTTTTTGTTTGTTTTTTAGGGCTGCACCTGCAGCATATGGATGTTCCTAGGCTAGGAGTCGAATCAGAGCTGCAGCAGCCTGTCTGTACCACAACCATAGCAACACGGGGTCTAATCCATGTCTGCTACCTACACCACAACTCATGGTAATACTGGATCCTTAACCCACTGAGAGAGACCAGGGATGGAACCTGCATCCTCATGGATACTAGTTGGGTTCAAACCCACTGAGCCACAATGGAACTCCACAGGTAGCTTTTCTGTAGTGTCAAGATGGGAGAAAAGTGGAAAGCACCATTATTCTTAATCATTATCTGGCATATTAAAATAATATGATTATTCATTGGCATTCTAATTAGGCTTAATGAAGAATAATGGGTATGAAAGAAGGCCTAGAACACATATAGTTTTGAATGGTGTATGTACCCCTCTGCCAAGAAAGCCTGGGACCCCAGGACTCAGAGGCTAGAACAAGATGCAACTTGGCCTGGCTGGTATCAAACTGTGACTCCTGATATGCGTGATTGATGGGCCTGATATCTTGGAAAACATGCTGACTCAGTGTGTTAAAGAACAGGCAGCCTTTCCTCCCTTCCCCTCCCTCCCTCCGTCCCTCCCTCCC
>PVHT021183631.1:8986018-9057391 GCA_004024745.2 Catagonus wagneri | reverse complement strand
TGCCAGTATCCCTGAAAACAATGGTTTAGAATAGGTCCCACCAATAGGAAGAAATTCTCCTGTATCACTTCATAGTAGAAAGAAAAGTTCATTTCTTTTTCCTTCCTTCCTTCCTTCTTTCCTCCCTACCTCCCTCCCTTCCTTCCTCCCTCCCTCCCTCCCTCCCTTCCTTCCTCCCTCCCTTCCTTCCTTCCTTCCTTCCTTGCTTCTTTTTCTGAGTAAGAGGGAGCTGGTCAGACTGGGGCCAGCGTGGACCAAAATGAGGATAGGAGGATAGAATATAATCTAGATTAAGTCCTTGGAGCCCTGTGGGCTGCACAGGTGTGTTGTGATAGGCCATGCTGGTTAAAAAGAAATCAGAAGCTTCTTGTAACAAAGGCTTATTTGCACTTACCCTACATGTTAATCACAGGTCAGCAGGGGTCTCTGCTCAGTGCTGTTGGCACTCGAGAATTCTGATTGATAGAGAAGCCACCATCTGGATCATTGCAGGTTTTCAAAGCAAAGGGAAAGAGAGTTCTGGCATTAAATGCGTCAGCCTAAAAGTGACACTTGGTAATTCTGCTTATAACTCATTGACCAAAATAATCACATGGTCCCCACCCAACTACAAGGGAGTCAGGGAGTGCATTCCTACTATGTGCTCAGCAAGAGGAAAGTCAGAACTACTTGATGAATGGCACTAATGAGTTTAAAATGCTCCAAGGTTCCAAGCCCATTTTTCATGCCTGTAGCCATCAACTACTCAGCTGTCAAATATTTGCTGAGGGCCTATTATCAGATCATCATTGGGCTAGATTCCGGGGTTATAAAGGTGAGTAACCCATGGACCTTGCCTTCAAAGGCCTTGAGGACTTATGACTGGACTGGCTTTTTTTTTTTTTTTTTTTTTTTTTGCTTTTTAGTGTTGCGCCCGAGGCACATGGAGATTTACAAGCCAGGGGTCCAATCGGAGCTATGACTGCAAGCCACAGCCACAGCCACGGCCACGCAGGATCCGAGCCATGTCTGCAACTCACACCACAGCTCACAACAACACCGGAACCCTAACCCACTGAGTGAGACCAGGGATCCTCATGGTTCCTAGTGGTTTCCACTGCGCCATGACGGGAACTCCTAGACTGGCTTCTTGAAGGAAGTGAAGCTTCAGTGGATCCTGAGGATAAGGAGGAGTGAGGCAGAAGGTGAAAGGGAAGGACATTTCAAGCAGAAGGAGTGGCATGTGCAAAGGCCCAGGCGCAAAATGCTTTCAGGAAAAAATAAAACATGACTAGTGTAGGCTAGGGAATGCAACTGGTGAGAGATGATGCTGGAGAGGGGTAGGTGGATACAGGTCACAAAAGGCCTCGTCTATCATTCTGAAGACTGTGACTTGGAGTTCCCTTCGTGGCTCAGTGGTTAACGAATCCGACTAAGAACTATGAGGTTGCGGGTTCGATCCCTGGCCTTGCTCAGCAGGTTAAGGATCCGGCGTTGCCGTGAGCTGTGGTGTAGGTTGCAGATGTGGCTCGGATCCCATGTTGCTGTGGCTGTGGCGAAGGCCGGCGGCTACAGCTCATGTTAGACCTCTAGCCTGGGAACCTCCATATGCCACGGGTGCGGCTTTAGATAAAAGGCAAAAAAAAAAAGACAAAAGTAAATAAAGACTGTGACTTCATCCTGTGACCAGCAGAAAGCCATCAGGCGCTGAAGCTGCATTTTGGAAACAACCCATTGGCTGCCGGGTTGGCTTCTTAGAAGAAACAAGACTGGAGACAGGAAGAGCAGTTAGGAGATAGCAGCCAACAGTATTTCACATGAGAAATATTGGTGGCTTGACTTAGGCCGTAGCGCTGGGGAGGGATGACAGCAGACAGAAGGGGGTAAGCTATCTATCTAGTGTTTGGGATTGGCTGACCAGTTGGACAGGGTAAGCGTGTTGTGAAAGAAGGGCTAGAATTTGTGTCATGCTTTGTTTCTGTGTAAGTCTACCTGTGTTGTCTGCTTTAATTATTTTCTAGAACAAGGCAGGGCATAAAACTATCATTCAACCTGTCAGTGCCTCTTATTTGCTGGCTGTGCACTAGACACAGAGGATTCAGAATGCACAAAGCCTAGCCGAGCCTGGAGGAACTCATAGACTTGAGATAGACTCCTCACCCAGCCTGCAGAGGAAAGACTACATTGGCTGGAGGGGGAGCAGGGGGTGGGCCAGGAAGAGGGAGAGAGGAGGCTCAGAGCTTCTCTTATGCAGATGATGCCCAGTTTCATTTATTCTAGCTCCACCTTCCCAAAGGTCACCAAATCCATATCCCACTTAAATTGTAATGTACCTAATATCTTTATTCAAATCAACTCAATTTTTCAGCCTTCTGTACCCAGCTTAGCCTCTTCCTAAGGAAAATATCTGTAGATCACATTTGCATATGTTGGCAATATTTTCTCTAATACACGTTAAAATAAAATAAACAAAACAAAATGAAACTTAGGAGTTCCTGCTGTGGTACAGTGGATCCAACTGAAGCAGCTTGGGTTGCTGCAGTTCAATCCATGGGCCAGTGCAGTGGACTAAAGATCTGTGGCATAGGTTACAGCTGCGGCTTGGATTTAATCCCTGGCCTAGGTACTTCCATTTGCTGCAGGTATGGCCAAAAAAGGAAAAAAAAAGGGAACCTTAAAGATAAAATTTTTTACTGAAAAGAATGGATATGTGCACATGTATAGCTGTGCATATGTGTATATGTGTGTATGTGTATGTACTTTGTTGTAGAGCAGAAATTAACACAACATTGTAAATCAACTATACTTCAATAAAACTTTAAAAAATAAAATTTAAGTGTCCAACTGCTGCTAGAAAATATTCCACTATCACACTTTGAGAAACACTGTCCTACAAGAAAGGAACTAGATTAATTCAAAATTGTGTTCCTTTTCAGATATGCTCCCTGGTGGCCAGGTGATCGCCCTTCATCATTTTTACACTCAGATCCTTTTAGCAAAGATGAAACCCCTGACCTCCACTCTTGCTCAAGTTCTTTTCTTTCCAGCTGCTCAAGTTTTCAGACCTTCAATAACATACTTGACAAGGGCTTCCTGTGACAGGGCCAGCTCTGTAAGCCCATGGAAGGAACGCCATGGCTCCTTCCTTCCTGACTTGTTAAATGCTATTGGATATTGTTCGGTCAAGGGCAGCTGCTGAGGGTATGTGAACTGCCCACTTACCTGGCCTCACCTGCTGGGCTTGGGGGCATCCTTCGGGTCACGGGTGTACTCATGTCTGGGCTCAGACACGGAGAAATCCCCTTGGTATGTTTTGCCAGGAATCATCGGCATAGATGATATGCTCTCAGGGGAGCCTCAAAGTTTTCTTAGAATTTTCCAAGGGATCTCCAGTTGCTGGACCCGTGCCCTTTTCTCCCAGGAGCAGGCAGCGACGCTTGGCAAGATCATTCCCTGTTTCTCTATTAAAAGTCTCCCCAGCCGAGAGGCAGTTTTATTGACAATTTGATCTGTGTCACCTACAGTCACTTTCTGACCCTGGATTCGGGATTCTAACAATTTATCATTGAGGTCACTGATTGTAAGCACCAGAAGTTGACTATGGAGAAAAGGGGATTTTATTAGAGCAACACTAGAGAGTTTGCAGAGCTGAGGAGGTGGACAATCTGACCTCAGGAAGGGCAGGAACCTGGGCAGCTGGGTAGCTGGACCCACAGCAGGTCCCTTGGGGGGCTGCCATCATGCGACCCTGCCCCAATCCTGGCTCCGTGCCTTGTTGGGGAGGGTGATATGGTTGACAGCCTTGCCAGGATCATGTGCAAAGGGAACGGTGAGGTGGGGTTCTGTTATCACAGAGAAAAGGGTTGAAAAACCCAAGATGCCCATTGCTGAGCTGCATAAGGAATAACAGAATAAGAAAATCAAAAGATAACTTAGAGTTCATTTGCTCAACCCAACAAGTCGCGGAAATCAAGACCTGGAGAGGTTAAATAATTTTTTCAAAACCAGGCCTCAAATCCAGCCAGGTTCCCTGACTCTCAGAGCAGGGCTCCTTCCACTTCACACTCTACTGTGGACAAAGGAAGAAAATACACGACAGTGAAGTCCCTGGGATCTTCTCATCACCCCTCGCAGGTGTGTTTCAGTTCGCTTACTCTTGGAGCATCTTCCATATTTTCGTGTTCTATAAAAGAGCGTGGGACAAATGCACCCCAGCATGCATGGAAGCCCCAGCGCCATCTTGTTGCCCCAGGCATGGAAGGGACCAGTAGGGTCACAGGAGACCACTGCTGCCCGGGAAGGGGACAGCTTGTTCAGATTGACTTCCCTCTCTCTCACCAGTTCCAGAATACCCATCTCCCCCCAGTTTCAGAAGACACCCCAAGGAAGATGAATTGGGCTGTTGACTCTGAGCATAAGGGGACTGTGCCCCTTCCGAAAGCAAGGCACTGCCGGTGCCCACGTCTTGGAACGCACCAGCTTCATTGCTCTGACAGCATGAAAGATGTTTGGTTTTGTTCCCAGCGCTGTTATCATTTATCATCCTCTTGTAAAAGCTGGCACCCTCCGCCTGTTCCCCCTTCCTTCTCCCTCTCTCCCCGCCCCCATCTCCAATCCAACCTTCTCATTCTGCCACTGAGGGGAGCCCCCTCGAACCTATCCCAGAGGGCACTCTCTCACATTGGTTCTCACACTGGTTCCACACCCCAGTGGAATTCAACTCGTGAATAAGTACCGGGCAATCCCTCTGGGCAAAGGAATGTGCTTGGGGCTTTGGGTGGTAAAACATAAGCAAGGCAAGTCTCTGAGTTCAAGGCCCTTGCATTCAAGCAAGGAAATGACTCTGACGTCCCAGGCAGCAGAAGCAGGCATGGGCAGAGTGAGAAAGAAGAACCAGATGCTTGGAAAGTCTTTGGGAAAGGGAGCATCTTCTTGGGTGGAAGATGGCAGAAGACTGCCGGCAGGGGTGGAGAGAGAGTGAAGAGGGAAACGGTGAAAACATCAGTATCTTCAGAACAACAAAATGGCTGAGAACACAAAGAACAAGGTGAAAGTCACAGCTGGAAGAGCAGCTATCAAGAGTGAGGCAGTCTGAAGGTGAAAGAGGAGGAGCCCATGGGATGGGCAAGGTTGAAGGTACAAGAGAGGGGATGTTATCGATGAAGCAAAGGCCCCCAAGGGGCTGGTGAGTCAGGCTGGAGAGAGCGGGAAGGGCTGGCTCTCGAGGAAAGTCAGAATTTGTCTTATTTCAGGAACAAAGAAAAGGAAGGAATTGGTGTGTGACTGGCATAGGAAACTTAGTGATACAAGGAAGCTGGGTTGGCGCCATCTTCTTAGTGAATCAGGAGGTGAGGTCACCGGCTGAAGGATGAGATAGGCTTGGGACCTTAAGAATGCTGCAAGTTGGAATAGTCACTGAAGATAAAATGAAAATGTAAATTAAAACACTGAATAAAAATTCTCATCAATGAAACAGCTGTCTAACCTTAAACCCCCTGCCGAGATTCGGTCTTACCGCAGGGCCTTTGCATGTGCTGTTTTGCCTGTTTAGAACATACCACCACTCATTCTGCATGGTTAATATGTTCTTACCTTTCTGAACTTGGCTTACACTTCATCTCTTCAGAATGACCCTCCCACATACTCCCACCTCAAGTAACTTTCCTCCCTCTCCCATAATTCTCCAACTTGGTTCCTGTGTTCCTTTCTAGCCCTCACACTTACTTACTTTATTAGCTGCTGCTTCTTCTTTAAAAAAAAAAAAAAAAAAAAAACTAACCCAACTAGTCTGGATGCCCAGCAAAGCAGGGACCACACTTGTCTTATTTATTAGTGTATCTTCAATGTCTACACATGTGTCACACACATACCAGGAACTCAACAAATACTTGCTGAGTGGAGGAATGAATATTGAAGAATGTGTGTTTGGAGGAGAGCTCATAGCCAAGCTGAGCAGCTTTCCCCAGAGATGGGGACCACAGGCAGAGGCTAAGATGCAGGTTTACTGGGGGTGGGAGGTGGGGGGAACCTGTGAAAGATAAAGGGGAGGGAGCAAAGTTGTCGCATGCAGCCCAGAAGGCAGAGCCTGGACAGGGATGGGATGGGTAGAAATGAAAGGAAGGCGGAGGTGGGTTCAACCTATGACTTCGTGATTAGATGTGTGCAAAAATGCAGTGGATTGTCCAGTGTGTAAGGTTGCCAGATTTAGCAAGTAAAAAGACAGGACATCCAGTTAAATTTGAATTTCAGATAAACAGCCAAAATCTCATGCAATATTTGGGACGTGCTTATACTAAAAACTTATCCTTTATTCATCTGAAATTCGAATGTAACTGAGCATCTTGGATTTTATCTGGTAATCCTAGCAGGATGATGTCACTGAGGTTATATAAGCCCAATCTGGAGCATTACATGGAAGAACACGGTGTGGTGATCGGTTGCAATATCAGAGGGTGGGCTTGAGTTCAAGAGCTGTACCCCCCCCAACCAGGCATTTAATTTCCCCAGTTTTCCTGGGGCAGAGTGTGCAGGCAAAGGGCCTCCTCCCTGTCTCCGCAGAAGGATTTAATTCACTGTCCCTGAGCCTGGCAGCTCCTTGTTTAGAGCTCTGTCCTTCAATTGCTTGCAGCAGCATCTCACACAGCCCCACCCAAGAGCAGCTAGCTTGCGGGGGGCAGGGCAGCGTGCAAGTGGCTCAGCTCATCCCTACCACTGGGCAGATGTGGAGCCACTGACCGCACCCCTACAGAGCTGGACTCCCTCCCACCGCCCCTTATCGAGCCCCTCTCCTGGGTGGCGAGCTGTCACCCACCCCGTGCTGTTCCCTCGCCCTGCCATCACCACATGCACTCGATTAGGGAATCCGAGTGACTTACAGGGGCTCCTCTTCCCCAGGGTCGGTATTTGCATAGGGTGATGGATGCTGAGATGTCATCTAAACACATCTGCACTTTGCATTTTAAACAAAGCAATTTCCAGAGGAAGCTGAGGGAGCTTTGTCTCCTTCCAGGAATGTTTCCTCCAAGTCAAATTCTCTCTCTCTCTTTTGGCCAGCACTTTTACTTCTGTCCCAGGTCTCCCTCCTCTACTGGCCTCCTGTACACTCTCCATCCCCCCCACACCCTCACCCGTGGTAGTGACCCTGGTGTGGGGCAGGGAGTTGCACACACCGCTGCCATAAGATGAAGAGGATGTCGGACCCATCAGGGGTCCCTTAGCCCCCTCTCTGTGCCAGACACTGGTACCCCCTCCCTGGGTCCACCTTGCAGGAGCAACTAGGAATGTGACCTTAGACAGAACCTATGGGACATGGTTTGAGGGACACAGAATACCTGGCCCAAGGCATCTCTGTCCACCTCCACCTCCCAGGATATGCTAGGATCCTCCGTGTTTTCTTTGGAGACACGGGGCTCCTTCGGTGAGCTCTGACCTCTGGTAGCCTACAACTGAGTCTAAGGCTTCCATTCAGGGGCTTTTAGGATGATGATGGAAGTATTACCATAATTTTGGCCCATGAGGCTAGGCTGAATTTTTTCTAAGACAAATGGGAAGGAATAAAGTATGGAGTTCCTAGGATTTTGTCCCCAGTAATGTGGTCTGAAGGCCAGTGGCGTCACCCCAGCTAGTTAAAAACAAGGGGTGTGACTTTGGGGAAAGTCACTTCGCCACCAGTAGGGCCTCTGGACATAACAAGACCCCCTCAAGAGGCCTTACTGTGATTGTTTATCTGATTTACACATATTCTGGGCATTATCAAGGGAAAAACCCTAGGGCTCCAGGGAACAGAATTTAAGGGCTTAAGTTGCATGGCACGAAAGGAGACTCCCTGTCCGGCTGGGAATATTAGTGACCGTACCTGGAATGCACAGCAAGCTGGGGTGGGAGCAGACATCTGTTTTGGGGTGGCTCCCGTGAGGCCACATGGCTCCCAGCTGTGGGAGGAGAGTGGGGGAAAGGGATGGACACTTGTTGAGCACCTGCTCTGTGCCTAGCCCTTAAGGAACTAGTCTGAGATACGACATGGTGGTTACGAGAAGAGATTTCCACTGAACTCCTATAGATCTGGATTCAAATATGAACTCTGACTTTATGCAAGCTGGTTAATCGTTCTGAGTTTTGGCCACCCGTAAAGTGAAGAAAGAACCGTAAATGCTGAATACAGAAGCATTTGTGTCAGACACCCACCACGACGAATGAATGGGCTGCTATGTGCACAGTACCTGGGAGTGTGGGATGTTTGCCCCGACAGATGTGTCGGGGTTCGAGCAAGGCCAGGTGAGGTCAAGGTGGCATTTAGTGGTGAGAAGAGTTTGGTAATGTGCATTGACACCCCCAAATTCTGTTCCCTGGAGCCCTAGGGTTTTTCCCTTGATAATGCCCAGAATATGTGTAAATCAGAGTTTCTCCATCTCAGCGCTGTTGACTTTTGGGGTCAGGTGATTCTTTGTTGTGGGGTCTGTGCATGGTACCATGTCTAGCACGTCCCTGGCACCCACCCACTACATGCCAGTAGTGCCTCCAGTGTGACAACAAAAGATATCTCCACACGTCGCCAAGTATACCCTTGAGGGCAAAGTCATCTCCATTCAAGGACTTCTAGTCTAAACCGTGTCCAGCAATTGTGCACTCCCCTGTCCAGAGCCCCACACTGCTTCTGAGAATCAGGGGTGAGGGTATAGTTTAGGCTCTTTTCTCGCAACAGTCAAATAAGGATATAAAACGGTAATTGCTAAGCCCCTTATGCTCCAGTATCTGTGTTTCTAGGATGAGTTCTACTCTACTGCCTTTGAGGGTAGGAAGCAGGCAAGGGAGGCCGTTGGCTGGGTGTGATCAGGGATTCATAGCTGGTGAAGTGTCCCGCGCTCGCCTCTGCTGTTTCGGGAAGTTCGTTGCCTGTTCGCTATTGAGCCAGCCCCGTGGACTGCTGCCTTCATGGTGTCTCCCCTGGACTTTGAATAGCCTCTCAAGCAACACGGTGGATCCATCCACTCAGCCCCCAGAGTTGCCCTCTCTGAGTCTTCCCACCTCAGTAGATGAAAATCCTTTTCTAGTTTTGGGGGGAAAATCTTTGAAATCACCCATGACCCCTCTCTTTCCCTCATTTTCCACATCCAAACTATCAGCAAATCCTAGTGGTTTCAGAATTAATCCAGGACCCAAGTACTTCTTCTTCTTCTTCTTCTTTTTTTAAATCCTTTTTTGGCCACCCAGGCCAGGGATCAGGTCCAAGCCATTGCAGCTGTGACCTACTCTACAGCTGGGGCAACACGGGATCCTTTAATCCACTGTGCCGGGCAGGGGATCGAACCTGTATCTTGGCACTACAGAGACACCATAGGTGCCGTTGTGCCACAGCAGGAACTCCCCCAAGTGCCTCTGAGTGTGTGTGTGTGTGTGTGTGTGTGTGTGTGTGTGTGTGTGTATGTACCAGATATAGGCGAACTGGGAATTTACCTAAAATAATCCATAAACTGGGTACTTTCATTCCCACAAATACTTAATACATTTCATGCACAAGACTTGCTAGATACTGAGTTCAAAGACTGCCCTGTGGATCCTCTCTTCTAAGAGAGTCAGGAAACTTATAAAGAGCTACTAAAAGTTGACCAGACCTTAAGCTGACCAGCCGTGTGGGTTCTGTGGGCGTCTTGGTTGGCTGGTTGCCTTCTAGACTTCCAGCCCAAACTTTTGGTGCGACAGCTAGACTGATGAGTGGGACTCGTCCCACTCCAAGTTGGTCACAGTGATTCATTATAGGAAAGGTACAGGACATCCCGTCGTGGCTCAGTGGAAATGAACCTTACTGGTATCCATGAGGACGCGGGTTTGATCCCTGGCCTCACTCAGTGGGTTAAGGATCCAGCGTTGCCATGAGCTGTGGTGTAGGTTGCAGACGCGCCTCGGATTCCGAGTTGCTGTGGCTGTGGCTGTGGCGTAGGCCAGTGGCTACAGATCTGATTTGACCCTTCACCTGGGAACCTCCATGTGCAGCCCTAAGGGGAAAAAAAGGAAAAGAAAAAAAAATAAAATAAAGGATAGGCACAGAAGCCATTGGGATTCAGAATAAAGCTCAGATATTTTACATGGTTGTAGGAAACGATTTTTTTCTCTCTCCCCACAATGTGAAATAAAAAACTGGCAGCCTTCTTGCTACCTTGAAGAAGTCTGGTTTCAGAGTTCCCGTCGTGGCACAGCAGAAGTGAATCCGACTAGGAACCACGAGGTTGTGGGTTCAATCCTTGGCCTCGCTCAGTGGGTTAAGGATGAGCTTTGCCATTAACTGTGGTGTAGGTCTCAGACACTGCTCACTGCTCGGATCTGGCGTGGCTGTGGTGTAGGCCAGGGGCTACAGCTCCGATTGGACCCCTAGCCTGGGAAGCTCCATATGCTGTGGGTGCAGCCCTAAAAAGACAACAAAGAAAGAAAGAAAGGCTAGTTTGAGGACAAAGCACACAGACAGAAGGGGGCAGAACTGAGAGAATCAGAGAAGTAGAGCAGGAACCCTATTGACTTTGTGAACCTCTGGATCAAACCCTGCCTGAAGCCTGCCCCACATTTAAGATTTCATCTCTGTCCAAGATAATAAGTTCAGTAAGCTAGGGTGTGTTTTCTTTTCCCTTTTTTTTTTTTTTTTTGGTCTTTTTAGGGCTGCGCTCGCATCATATGGAGGTTCCCAGGCTAGGGGTCGAATTGGAACTATAGCCACTGACCTATGCCACAGCCATAGTAATGCCAGATCTGAGCTGCATCTGTGACCTATACCACAGCTCAGGCAACACCAGACCCTTAACCCACTGAGCGAGGTCCGGGATCGAACCTGCATCCTCATGGATACTAGTCAGGTTCGTTAATCACTGAGCCACGACGGGAACTCCTAGGTGTCTTCTAATTGCAGCAAAGGCATCCTGATATAGTCATCTTTGATTTCTTTCAGGGCCCCCTTTCTGCATCTCACAGGTCCTGAGTATGTCTTGGTATAACTCATGACCTGTCTTGTGTTGTGTGCAAACATATACGGGTGCATTTTGAAATCCAAAGGCAATCTATTGTTTCTGGGCCAAATATACCTGGTGTTCCATTTCTCTGACATAATGAAAATAACAGAGGGCCTCACTGTTAATGTGAAACGTCTGAAAAGAAGTAGAAGGGTTCCCAGGCCTGTCTCACCCCACTCAAGCTGCATTCCTGAGTTTCACTGCTGAACGCACGTTTTAATGCCTACTTGAATCCCCAGAGAACTTAGGCTGAGCTGGTTCCGCTGACGGCCTCTCCTGCCATCAGCCTGAGATGAGGGCAGTGCTGTCCAGGGGACAGCCGGCTGGGAAAGATAATGTGTGAAGAAATTCTCCAATAGGCTGTTCCTTATTTATTAGATTCCAGATACATGGGACCAGGACGGAAGAATCCTAGGGTGTTTGGGAGAACACATACAGAGGTGGAAGTACGTACAGATGGGTGATGCGATGGGACCGCCATTTTAAAAAATATATACATCTTAAGAAGCCATTCCAGCCATATTATCATTATTAGAAAATAAAACAATCTCCACATAGTGCTTTTCTTTGGTGCTCTTCCGTGGGCATGGGCCCCTGTGTCTTCTTGTCACGACTTTGTCACCACCGCCCCTCACCACAACCCCCTCCACCTTCTCGCATCTGTGCAGGGGGAGGGGGAGTCTGGATGGGTGGCCCCCAGTACAGGGGTGGGTGCAGATTTTGGCTCCTCCAAGGTCCTGCCATGGCCTCCTACCCGACATCCTGGTTGGGTCTTGGGAGCTTCCTACTCGGTTCTTACACTGTGCCCTGGGAAATCACTGACGTGTCCTGTATGCCACAACTGGGAGCCACTGACTGTCAAGGTTCCCGTGTGGCCAAACCAGTCGAGAATCCTTAGAAAGCGTGGGGACACGGGGACCAAACAAAACCCAGCCAATACCACCTTCTCCATGGTTGGATTTTTTTTTTTTTTCATTTTATTTCTCGGTTCATTTCAATGACCTGTATCATGAGAGTACAGCTGAGAAGGGCTATGTCCTCTTTACAGACTTTCCAGCAACAGCGGATTTGGGGGTAAACTTCAGTTTTGTTCTGCTTGGGGGGAAGGGATGTCCTAAACCCCTGGCTCCACCGTCCTCCACTGTCAGGGCCCCCTTCCCAGGGAGGTCCCAAAGCTGGCTTGGCTTCCCACTAAGAAGCTGCCTCCTAAACTCCGAACACCAACGGATCCATCCAGTACACATCGGGGCCTTTCCCATTGCACAGAATTCTCATCGTTACTGATTCATTTCCTGTTGCCCTTGGAAAAATTTTAAAGTGTAAAAGCAGCAGCATCCATCTCATCCATACCAGGCCATCAGGGCCACCTCCCCCCTGCCCTGCGGGGACCTTAATGGCAGGACACTTGCATAAGCACTGGATCCAGTGAGGCAAAGCTGCCCTGTGTATGAACACCCACCCGCTGCAAACTGCTGTTGGCCCGAGATACTCTGCCTAGAAAACATGGAAGGCAAAGGCCAGCTGTGCAGTCCCTGCCAGAGCCCACAGCTAGGATCCTCTTGCTCGAGCAGGAATTGACACTGCAGAGAATGGGGCCACGAGATGTGACCCTCTGCCCCAGCTCCTGGAGCACACAGCAGTGAGGGGCTAGGGCAGCGTCCCCCAGAGCAGACCCCGCGTTCCCACCGTGCCCTCTCCCAAGTCCAGATTTCATGGCACGGCCCCTGATGGCTAAGTTAGGCCTGGCTTTTTATCCCTGGTCCCTTGGAGGCACCTGTGCCTCTGTCCACCCAGACTGGAGACTGCACAGTGAGCGGGGGCTGAAGTGTCCTGATCTGACCGACGAGTGACTGCGGCCTTGAAGTCCCAGCAGGCAAAGGGGAGGGGGGCACACTTCATTGGCCTGTGAAGTCTTTTGGGACTTCCAGCATTTTCTATGTGAAGATATCTGAGAGCAGCTGCCGGGATTTAGGCAACCCTCCTGCCTAGGGCGACCTCGGCACATCCTGGCATGAAAGTCCCAGAGGAGTGGCGTCTGGGCTTAGAGAGGTGGAACCAGCAGGCGCTGTTTCCCTTGGAAAGCTGTGAGGCTGTGGAGGGTACCTGGCTTCCTGGTCCTAGTGATGGTGGGTGGGACCTGCCTCCTCCCAGGTGACAGAATGCAGGTGGATCCCCTAGGAGCGTGCCCGGGTGGGGCTGCTCTGATCCTTTTGCGTTAGAAGGCGGCTGATTGGAAGAAGCACTTTCCATCATGCCCGATAACCCTTCAGCCCCCGGAGATCGTCTAAGCTGCCCTTAGCCAACCCTGTGAGCACCAGATGTCATGTTCAAGGCCGGCCCCCTCCACCCCCGAGTGGGTTATAATGAACTTTCATAGCCACTCACAGAAATGGGTGACGAACCATCCCCGTTTGGCCAGGACTGAGGAGTTTCCTGGGAGATAGACTTTCAGTGCTAAAACCGGTCCTGGGCAAATCGGGATAGTTGTCACCTTACACAGCAGTCTGGAGGGCTGGGGGAGTGAGGGGAAGCAGAGAGTTGTCCCAACAGAAAGCTGGCCTTCTAAGTGCCCCCAGGGGGCCACCTCTACTGCCTTAGACCAAGGATGACAGGAGCACTGATTCCCTCGGCCCTTTGGGATGCAGGAGAGGGGACGTCCTTGTGCCCACTGCCACCAGAGGTCAGGAAAGATCAGGCAGGCTCCTCTGAGCCTCTGTCTTCAGGCTTCCCCTGCTACTTGTCTCTGCTTCTGGGTCTTTCTGTGCTCAGCAAAGATGGGTTTGGACCTCTCCCGACTCTGCCCCCTCCTCCCAGGGCTGCCGGCCTCGAATCCCAATGCTCGGGGCACCTTGGATGGGGTCAGGCTTCTGCACATCCCCCACTACCCACAGGCCCACCTGCTCTGCACCTGCCCCAGGGGGAGGGGGAGGTGCATGCGGAAGCGGGAGCACTGGGGAGTATCTCTGGACCCTGCTCTTCTCTGAGCCAGCTCCGCCCCCAGCTACGGGCCCTGAAGTCATCTTGGCTGGTGAGCCCACGGTGGGACTGAGCTCTGAGGTAGAGCGGGAAGTAGCCGTGGGGTGGGGTCGGGGAGGGGAGGGAGCCAGGCGGGCCCTGGGGCAGCGGTGATGGGCAGGTGGGATGGGGCACTGAGGGGTGGGCTGACCAGGGCAATGCATGAGCTCCGACAGCGAGTCTCCCGATGGTGAGCCTGGGCCAGGAGCCTAGAGGAAGGATGGATGGAAGGAACCGTGGAAGGTGCAGGGCCTCTTGAGGGGCCCACGGAAACCCCGAGGAGGCAATGCTGCTGGAAGAAAGTGCCTGCCTTCTCAGAAAAGACAGCTTCCAGATGGTATCCCCGCTGGGTATGCCAGAGTCCTGGGCGCTGGGCACTGTGCCCACCCAGGCCACGGGTGGAGGAACCGGGCTGGGGTTAGGAAATGTATGTGTGGCGTCTTGGTGGCTGGGTCAGGGGGTGGGGCGCGTCCTCAGTGGCCTCCGGCTTCAGGGAAGGCAGCTCTGGCCCAGGCCTCAGCACTGCCCGTGGCGGACAAAAAATGTACCAAAGAAAATGCCAGTTACAGATGAGCCCCGTGCCCTGCCCCCCATCCCTGTTCCCCCACCCCATAGCACCCAGGACTCTGCAGACAGCGGGAGGCGAGGAGCCCCTTCCTCTGGGCCTGCTCATGGCCATGATACAGGACTTGAATGTTGAGGCTGGTGGCTGTGGAGGTCTCAGCGTCGGTCCATCCGTTTGTCTGTCCTCGGGTGGGAGTCAGTCCATGCGCCAGGCTATCAGACCTTGGCCTCCAGCATCTCCAGGAAGAGTTTGTGCATGGGCACCTTGCCTTGCAGTTTGATGCTGTAGAAGTGCTGCACGGCCTTGGCAGCCGTCTGCCGAAGCAGGGGCAGCGTCAGCAGCAACTTGCCCGTCCTCCGAGGCTCCTCGTGGCGCTGGCTCAGCTCGTAGTCCTGCAGCGCCTCGTGCAGCAGGTCCTGCAGCTTCTGGACGGCCTCCAGATCCTCGATGTACATGGAATCTGGGGGCACAAGGGGGAGCATCAGTGGGTGTGGCTGGGGAGCACTGCCCTAGGTGTGGGGACCACCCCGGGGTCCTTGATCTCTCCTTGGGAGCCTTCCAAAGCCTCACTTTACAAAGAGGGAAGCCCACACTCAGAGAGGTTAAGCTGCTGGCCTGAACTCACAGAGGCCAATGACAGAGCTGAGGTTCAGACCCAAGGAGGGATCTGTATTTATGGAGGACTTTTCTTGAGAAACCACCAAGAGGTGGCAGCGGAAACCCAGAAAGACTTGAACATGAGCAGACCTGTCACTCCCCTGGAGGTACCAGAGGGACTCTGGAACCAAACTGGTGGAACTGTAATCTTGTGCCCCTCACCTGCTAGCTCTATGACCTTAGGCAAGTTATTTAATTTCCGTGTGCCTCATTTTCCTCACTTGTGAAATGGGATAACAACCATACCTATTTCAAGATGTTAAATGAGTTAATACAGATCAAGAGCTTAAAACAGCACTTGTCACAAAGTGTCCAGCTAGTAGTAACATCACTGTCATTGCCACCACAGTCGTATCACCACCTCATCATCATCGTTACCATCACTATCATCAGCCACCACCATCACTGCTACCATTACCTTCCTTATCATCATCACCACCCCACCATCTCCACCACCATCACCTTCATCACCATCATCACCACCTCATCATTACTGTCACTATCATCAACTACCACCATCACCACCACCATCACTTTCATCATCACCCCATTACCACCACAACCACCAACTTCATCATCATCATTATCAGCACCCCATCATCATCATTACCCTATCGTCAACCACCACTACCATCAACATCATCATCACCACCCCAGCATCACCACCAACCATCACCACCTCAACATCACAACCACCACCACCTTCCTCATCATCATTATCGCCATCCCACCATCATCTTTATCATCACCATCACCACGCCATCATCATCACCATCACTATCATCAACCACCACCACCACCACCTGTTACCTTCCTCATCATCACTACCCTGTCGTCATCACCATCACCGCCATCACCTTCATCATTATCACCAGCACCAGCACCATCATCACCATCATGATCATCATGATCACCATCATTATAATCATCACAATCATCACTACCAGTCACTGTCATTACCACTACCACCATCACATCACCACCTTCGTTATCATTGTTATCATTATCACCATCATGATCATCATCATTACTGTTGTTACTGCTGCCACTAGGTACCAGCTTAAGTCTTCAGTGCACTCACTAACCTTACAAAACAGAGGTTACAGTGTATAGACACAGATAAAGGGGCAGAGGTCTGTGTCTGGGTGCCCTGTGGTGGAGGATATGAGCGGATTGCAACAGGATGGCTGGACATATATATGGGGCACAGTGATGGAAGACGCTATTGGGAGTTCTGTAAGATCCTGGGGAGGGCTTTGGACTCAGGCCATGAGTTTCTAATGAAATTTACCTAAATTCCAGGAGGGTAGGGAGGCGCCCACTGACAGTTGGGTTATAGTTGGGTCTAAGTCAAAGCAAAGCAGAACCCACTTCTTGGCCTTAGGGAAAAGAGCCATCCTTCTTTTGACATTCCTTAAAGATATTGAGCCACCACCCTGAACTGCAGTACCCATTGCCTGCCAGAGGTGGGAGGGTAAGTGAATCAGGTGAACTTGAAGCTCTGGGTGGGTGGCCAAGGAAGGCTGGGCAAGCTTCCTGAATTCCTCAAAAAAGCAGGGCAGTTTTGGTGCATGTTGGTTTAGATACTAGACTGCCAAGGGCTGCTGGACCACCTGGCTGACCCCAGAAACTGCCTCTGCCCTTCTGGATCCACACTCAGCCCATGCCTCAAGGGTCCTGCCTCTTCCTCTTGGGATAGTAGCAGTAGAATGAGGTGGCTAAGATTCTGGAGTCTTAGATGCTGTGTGACTTGGGCCAAGTTACTTAAGACTCTGAGATCATCTGTGAAACAGAGCAAATGAGAATGCATACCTAACAGGGTGGTGCTGCAGGCTAAGTGAACTAGCTCGTCATCAGGCACTCAATAGCACCTAACAAACGTTGTTATTCTTACTGTGAGAGCTCTGGCCGCAGGAGGGGCCCCGACAGGGCCGGCCCCATACCCAAGACTCCTCCACAGTTTTCTGCTCTTTGTGACCAAGGCGGTGAGGAGCCCTCCTTGGCCGGTTGGGGGTGAAGTATGGCTCCGTTGCTACACTCTGGGCTGTTTCCAGAGCGTGTACCTGAGGTGCACGGGTCCTTGTAAGGCTGGGACCCGGCCATCCAGACTCCCTGCCTCCTGCCAGCTTCCTCTCCCCACCCCCTCCCCCTCCCCAAGGAGGCCAAAATTGGCAGCTGCCTTCGACCAAAAATGAAATAAAATAACATTGCCAGATTAATTTCTTTACAATCCATCAGCAAGTCTGTGTCGATGGCATTGATAAACTGTTAATTACAAAATCAATGGCTATGAATTTTTTTCTGCTGTCAGGGAGCCTTGGGGAGGCCAGGAGGTGGGCTGAAAGACAGCCAGCAGGCTCCCAGGGGGCTGTAGCCTCTGATGTGCTCCCGTCCTCTCAGCTCAGCAGTGGTACCCATGGTGGCCCTTGGGGGCCCAGGATAATTCCTATGATCTCCTGGCCCCTGTCTCTCCTCTAGTTAGCATGCTGTCTGCCCGGGTGACTTTCCCACCTCACTGCTGGGGACAGTTTACTCCCCCACGACTTTTCACGGCTCCCTATCCTGACCCAATTATACCCCACTCCCTTCACAGGCCTGGAGCTTCTGCCTGACCCCAGCAGCTTTTCTTGCCCAAGCTCCAAACAGCCCCATTCTTTCTCTATTTCCTGTCTGAAGCTGATCTCTCATGACACAGCCAAGGCCTTTGGTATCGCAAAGTCCCCTTTCTCTACTTGGAGCTCTTTCACCTGCACAGGGTGGCAGGATGACAGGTAAATGCCACTGGGTTGAGAAGCCCGGGTTCCCGGAAATTTGTCTCTCAAGGCAAAGCATGTGCTCAGGCAGAGCTCAATGCCAGTTGAAGTTCCTGACAGGTTCTGTTGGTCATCAGGTGGCGTGTGTGTGAGTGTGTGTGTGTGCACATGCGAGCATATGTATGTGCATGTCTGTATGTGTTGAGATCAAGGCAAGAGCAGCTGGCAGAGCTAGAGTCCTCTGAGAGCCCTTGCAACTTGGCAACGAGAGGTGGATGGAAGTGACAGTTGAGTGGCTCCCACTTCTTCACTCTCCTCTCCTGGCACCGGCAAGCGTGAGCTCTAGGTCTCGTTAAAAGTGGTCAGGAGACTCTAAAACCAAGGACGTGCCCTCAGGGTGTGGGCAGTCTTGCTGCATCTCACTGTGCCTGCTCTGTGTCCTCCGCTTCCGCTGGGTCCCTCTCCTCCTCTGCCAGCTCCCCTACAACCGCTGATGACAATGTTTCCCCTTGAGTAGAAGAGCACAGGGGATGCAGTCACTCTGCACGATACGGATGATGGAGATTTGCCTTTGTGCACTTGTCAAAACTGCTAGAGACACACAAATTCTGATGGCAACTGTGGACTTTCTTTCTTTCCCTTTTTTTTTTTTTTTTGGTCTTTTTAGGGCCCCACCTGTGGCATATGGAGGTTCCCAGGCCAGGGGTCAAAGCAGAGCTGTAGCTGAAGGTCTACACCACAGCCACAGCAACGCCAGATCCGAGCCGTGTCTGCGACCTACACCACAATTAATGGCAATGCTGGATCCTTAACCCACTGAGCGAGGCCAGGGATCAAACCCATGTCCTCATAAAGGCTAGATTCATTTCCACTAAGCCAGGACGGGAAATCCTGGACTTTTTAAGAATGTATCAATTATTGGCTCATTAATTATAACAAATTACCACACTAATGGGAGATGTTAATAATGGGGGACATTGTGTACAGGGCAGGGGGACACAGGTGGATGGTATATGGAAGGAACTCTTCTTACTACCCGCTCAGCTGCTTTGTCAGTCTGAAACTGTGCAAAATAAACTCAACAGCATTAGCATTCTCTAACAAAGACTGCATTACAATTTTGGGATCTTAAGGTATATGTAGTAAATAGTCTCTATAGAAACACGTAAAATGTTTAATTCTTATTTTGTGTTAGTTTTTTAATAAAAAGGATTTGAACTTAAAAAAAAAAAGTTTTTCTCTGTGTATTAGGCCAGGTTCCCTGGAATCAGAGCCCGGGACATGGGTCAGATGCATGGGCTTTGTGAAGAATGTACTTTCAGGAGAAAGGAAGGTGTGCGGGCAGGATAGGGCGAGGGTGGGAACAAGCAAAGTAAGGACACCGCCTGGGCTTGGGCCTGATCCCACGCCAGGAGTCCCCTGTGTGGGTCCGTCATTGGCTGAAAGTGAAAAGAGGGGGCGAGGTACCTAACTGTCCAGGCAAAACAAGTGAGGGCTGGTCTCTGTTCAAAGGGGCAGCTGTGAGCTATTAGCATCCAAATTCAGCAGCTGGAGCAAGGGTGCACTAACCCAGTAAAGGGGATCCAAATGGGGCATCAACAGCTTCTCTTGCATTCTCTATAAAGCCATTTGGTAGGGGCCCAACTGTCCTGGTTTTCAGAGACTGAGTTCTCCCAGGACATGGAACTTCCAGGAAAACCGTGGTCACCCTGTTTGTACTGTCACCGTCTGGAACAAGTCCTCCCTCTTCTATACACTGATAACACTTGTTTCCTCTAATATTAATAGTTATGATAATTAATATTTATTGAACCTCTAGGCCAGGCACTGGGCTAAGCGCTTTATCTTCAGTTGATCATTTAAAACAAAAGTGCTTGGAGGAGTGACAGGGCTGTCCTCACTTTACACACAGGACAAAGCTAAGGAGAACTGCCTCCTTGCTCAAGGTCACACTGCTACTAGGTGTCAGAGCTAGAATTTGAACTTGGGTCCAATTTGAACTTGACTCAGACTTGAGCAATTGACTACTGAATGAGCCTAGCAGCAGAATTCTGCATCTGCATGCCTGACACACTCTCTTTAGGATGGGGACCCTTGTCTTTCTCTTTCTGCAATCCCCACTACCACCCTTGGCCCTGGCCTGGTACCTGCAGAGGGTGGACACCCTCCAAATGTGGACACAGCTTACATTCAGGTTCACTCACCTGCATTACCAATGCCCAGCCCCTTTCCCCAGATAGTCTAGCCAAAAGTTGGTGGGGGCAAAAGAAATAGAATGAGGCCTCCTTTTTAATGCCAGGAAGTTTTGCTCTTTTGGGCCTGAGCAATTTGCGTGGGCGATTCAAGGAGGGGGCATAAGCTTGGAGTCGATTTGGGAATCAGAGGACCTTGGTTCAAGTTCTAGCTCTGACACTCTTAACTGTTTGACGCTGGGTGATTTGCTTCACATTTCCAAGCCTCTGTTTCCATATCTGTAAACTGGGGTTAAAATAATAAGAACCCGACTAGTAGGGAGTTCCCGTCATGGCTCAGTGGTTAGCGAATCTGACTAAGAACCATGAGGTTGCGGGTTCAGTCCCTGGCCTTGCTCAGTGGGTTAAGGATCCAGCGTTGCCATGAGCTGTGGTGTAGGTTGCAGATGCAGCTCGGATCCCGGTTGCTGTGGCTGTGGCGTAGGCTGGCAGCTGTAGCTCCCATTAGACCCCTAGCCTGGGAACCTCCATATGCCGTGGGTGCAGCCCTAGATAAGGCAAAAAGACAAGACAAAAAAAAAAAAAAAAAGGACTTTGCTCATAGGGTTGATTGCAAGATGAAATCAGTTCATGGCTAATTGATTTAATAGGTTGAGTACTTATTATGTGCCAGGCATCTTATAAGCATAATTATATATAAATAAATCCTTCCATAGTCTTCTGGGGTAGAGACTATTGTGCCCCCCCACTTTTTTGTCTTTTTAGAGACACACCTGAGGCACATGGAAGTTCCCAGGCTAGGGATCAAATTGGAGCTACAGCTACCAGCCTACACCACAGCCACAGCAACGCAGGATTGGAGTCACGTCTGTGACTTACACCACAGCTCACAGAAACAGTGGGATCCTTAACCCACTGAGTGGGGCCAGGGATCAAACCCACGTCCTCACGGATACTAGTCAGGTTTGTTACTTCTCAGGCACGATGGGGACTCCTGTTGTGCCCATTTTACCAGGAAACTGAGGTACGAGAGCTCCCACTGTGGCATGGTAGGTTAAGAATCCAACTGCAGTGACTCAGATCACTGGGGAGGTGCAGCTTTGATCCCCAGCCCTGTGCAGTAGGTTAAGGATTGGCGTTGCTGTGGCCGTGGCATAGTTTGCAACTGCAGCTCGGATTCCATCCTTGAGCCAGGAACTTCCATGTGCTGCAGGTGTGGCCATTTAAAAAAACAAAAAGAAGAAGAAGGAGGAAAGAAATTGAGTTCAGTGAAGTGAGGCACAGACTTGCCCAAGTGGCAGAAGCAAGATCTGACTCTCAGTAACCCAGCTCTAGAATCTGTGTGTGCTGTTAACCCCTGAGCTCCTCTGGACGGCAGGGGCCCAGCAGAACGCCCTGCAAATCAAGGGCTTAGGAAATACTCAACTAATGCCAGCCTTCGTCACCCTCTTCACTTCTGGGCCGCCCCTTGCCCAATCTTTGGTGACAAGAAGCTCTGGCGTCTTCTCAGCACTCCTGCCCCTTCCAGCGGCCCGGCTCACAAGCAAGCCCCAGAGCCGTGCTCGCCCTGCAGGCCCCACCCCCGCCGTACCTGAGTTGGCCAGGGCCAGGGCCTTGAGCGTCACAAACTCCTCCTTCTCCACCTTGAGCTTCTTGTACCTGCGGACCAGCTGCAGGATGGCCCGGTAGAGCTCCAGCAGCCCCGCGAGGCGGGAGTGCTCCTCGTCCATGATGTAGTCCTCGGCGTACACCAGCTTGTCGTCGTAGGGCAGCGAGCGGTACACGATGCCCAGGATGAGGATCTCCATCCAGGCGCTCTGCAGCAGGCTCATCTGGTCCCCCAGAGAGAGGTTGGAGAAGCCTGCGGAAGAGGGGAGAGCGGGGCAGGGCGGTGAGGGGCCGGGCCGGGGGTCTCCCTGGGGCTGGCCCCCCAGGTACCTCCGGATCCTGCCCCCCCGCCCCCGCTTGCCTCCTTGTCCTTCCCTTGGTGAATGAGTCAGACTTGGAATTCGTGGAAAGACTTACATAATAAGAGCTCGGTCAATGTTGACAGTTGTTATCCTTATTAGCGCTACTTCTATGGTGTTTTTCGAATGTGTGGAGAGGCTTTTTGATCAATTAAATGCATTTGTCATTTAAGGAGTAATCCAGTTCACAGTAGAATCAGGAGGTGGCAGGACAGGGTCCTCCACTCTGGGGAGTTTCCAGATCGCCCCTCTCTGCTCAAAGCAGCAGAGGCTCTTGGTGTTTTAAAGTAACACCTGATCCTCATGCGGAGTCTCAGCTGTGCTGGGACCCAGGAAGGAGGAGCCAGCGGCTCCGGGCCAGTGACCCCCAGTGACCACAGCCTGGGACGGCTAGAGGTCAAGAGCCCCCAGGGTCAGGGGGCACTTTCTCACAGGCAGCCTGTCCTCCCAGGGGTCAGAACCCTGCTGGCCGGGCCATCACTCTCCACCTAGCCCTGATCCAAACAGCCTGGTAGTCTGTGAGCTTGGATCACGGGTGCTTCCCTCTCTCTACCAGCAAGGAGACTGAATCCTGAGTGAGAAAAGGTTGAGGGTGGGGATGGCTCCGGAATGTGACCCTGTCTTGTTTGGAGATGGCCTGGGCTTGGATCCTGACTCCTCATTTACTATCTGTAGGCTGACCTGGTAAGAGCTGTGCTACTTCTGCAAACCTCAGCTTCCTCGTCTGTGAAATGGGTATAAGAGTAGTGCCTGCTGTGAGGTCTAATGAGACAATGATTACATACATTTACTGAGCTCTTACTATTTTCATTATTAATGACAAGATGAAAGTCTGCATCTGCAAAATGAGAATACTGTACCGAAACCGCATTATATATGCCCTTAACTTAGGTAAAGTCAATTAACATCTGGATTTAAGAGAAGGGGGGGAGGGAAGGAGCAGGTAGGGAAGCAGGGAGAGAGAAAGCTGATTTCCAAATATTTTGTTCACTAAACACAAGGCAACAACTTCAACCAGAAACTTGGTGATGTGTTCCAACACTGACCCTGTCAGCAGTGCCAAAAAGAAAAGGTATCCACAAAGCCACCCGCACCATGCATCTGCCATGGAAAACTGAAAATAAAGGATCTCCAGGGGTAATTTTACAGGACTCTACTTGCTGACTTAGAACCTGACCCTGCTGGGGTGCAGTGTCCTGATGCGGGGGGTGGGGTGTACAGAAAGAGATGGTGCATAGGAAGCACTTAGACCCACCCCCCAAGTCAGTGCTCAGCAAACCTTAACGAGGAACGTGGTGATGGCTGTAGGTGTTACTATTACTGCAGCAGGCTATTGGCATGACTCTCTTCTCCCCCACGGACTGGAGGCCCAGGGCGGTCCCCAGCCTCTCAACTGGCCCACCGCGTGGTTCCCATGGAGACCATCCTGCCGTCATCTGCCCGTCCTCTGTCTCTAAAAGCAACAGTCCCTCCCTGTTTTCCAGCCAGTGCAACCAGTGTTCAGCTTCAGGAGGCATCCAAGGGGTGGAGCCCCTTTGCTCGGCAGGTGCCCCTTTCCCAGTGAACACCCTCTTCATCTGACTGTCACGGTTCGGGGTGGATCTGTACCGCCGGGGCCTAGGATCACCACCCCGCTGCGGACACCCCTAGGTGATCACCCATGGAGCTGAAGCGATGACACTGATGGTGCAGGGCCTGACTGAGGCACCTTCTGGGTGGGGACCTGTGGCAACAGAGCAATAATCAGGTGTGTGTGCGTTATGTCCGGATCCCAGCTTGGGAGAGGGTATGTGGCTGGCTGTGGTGGCGCGAGGTAACGAAAAAGAGATAGAAATGGACACCCAATTTCCCTTATCGGGGCCTCTGAGCGGGAGAGGCCTGGGGCGACGTTAATTAACAGATACCAATCAGCTGGCACGGGAGGGTGTGTGTACACAGGGACGCGAGGGACAAAGAGGGAGGGCGAGGTGGGAGCTAGCCTTCTGGAAACTGAGAAGACAAGACTCCTGAGACGCTCATCACTAGAAGAATGTGAGCAGTGCGTTCCGCCCCTTCGTTCACCCTGCAGATTCTTGTTGAGCACCTACTGAGTGCCAGGCCCCCTGCTAGGCACAAGGGACAGACCGACCAGCTCAAACCAGAGCTGGTCCCTGCCTTCAAGAGCTCAGTCAAGGAGTTCTCCAGTGGCTTAGGGACCGGGCATTGTCACTGCTGTGGCTTGGGCTGCTGCTGTTGTGCGGGTTGGAAACATCCGCATGCTGCAAGTGTGGCCAAAAAAAAAAAAAAAGATAGCTCAGTCAAGAGGGAAGGACGTAGCTCAAGTTACCACTTGTCCCCATCAGGCTGTAAACAGAGCTACAGTGAGTTGAAGGGTTCTCAACGCACAGTGGGGGGATTTGGCTCAAGTAAGTCCAGGGAACTTTGCAGAAGAAGAGACCTTAGGGCTGAGCTCTGAGGGCAAGGTGGGGCTCTGGGGCTCGCTGTCACCCATGTGCTCGGCTCTCTTGCCACCCTCAGCGTGGGGCACCTGGTCTCGTGCAAAGGTGCCCTCCAAACATTCCAGCACAGAAGGGAGAATGGACAGATGCCACTGGGCCTTGACTCCTAGGTGACAAGACAGTGGGCCAAAAGAATGTGGCGAAACCCTCTTAGTCCTCTAAACAGGAGTCCGGATTTAGCTGCCTTTGCTTATTGCTTATGAATCAAAGACAGGCCTGCAGGGCAGGTGGGAGGGGGTGGGGTGGGGTGCCTTGGAGCCAGTGGGGCCACCACTGAAGGATGCCCTGAGGCTTGTGTGCACACCCCCCTGCTGGGCTGTTTCGAGGACTAACTTGGCCCCTGAGTCCCTTCTGTCCTCTTTGAGCTTCTTCAGAAGGAGCTGGAAATAGCTTTGAAAACCCAGGTGCACACTCCAAAGGGCTGCGTAGCAGATACAGGCTGCTTCGTTTTGCACAAGGTCAAGGGGAAATATTTGACATTTTCTAATATTTGAAATAGCTCAAACATTTTCTAGTGTTTGACAAAAGAAACACTAGAAGGAAAAATAAGAAATAAAAATTCTCTCTTCTAGATAATTTAATTCTAGAAAGGAAAGGGAGGGGATGAGGATGGAGTTGAGATCTGCATACTCTTTTTTTTTTTTGTCTTTTTAGGGTGGCACCTGCGGCACCTGGTGGTTCCCAGGCTAGGGGTCTAATCGGAGCTACAGCTGCCGGCCTTCACCACAGGTACAGCAATGCTGGATCTGAGCTGGGTCTGCGACCTACACTACAGCTCACGGCAATGCTAGATCCTTAACCCACTGAGCGAGGCCAGGGATCGAACCCACAACCTCATGGTTCCTAGTCGGATTTGTTTCTGTTGAGCCACGAAGTGCATACACTTTTTGGCCTAGTTTTGGCTCAATCCCACTGCTAGAAATTTTCTCCTAGAAAGAAAAGTATGAATAAACATCCAAAGATAAATGTGAAAGAGATGTTTGTTAGAGCCATTTGTAATGACCTAAAGCAAGAAAAAAAACTAAATGTAACTAATTTAATACATGGATTTATTATGTAAATGTAATAAATATAGTTATTAGCTACTTGAATGTCACATCAGAAACCACTAGAAGGAATACAAACTATTGGCACGGATGTGAAAAGACAGCATTGCCCCAAAAGGATGTAACTCTTAAGGGCACAGACACCACAGGCAGCCTGTCTGTTGGAATCCTAGCCCTGCAGACCAACGGCTGTGACCCTGGGCACAGTTTCTGTGCCTCAATTTCCTCATCTGTAAAATGGGAAGATACTAGTAATACTAACCTCAGGGGATTGTTTGGATTAAATGAGCTAGCATGTGAAATGCTTAGAACACAACTTAGCACATAGTAAATGCACATATTTTATATAGATATATCTTTTGTGTGTGTGTGTGTGTGTGTGTGTGTGTGTGTGTGTGTGTCTTTTTGGGGCCACACCTATAGCATATAGAGGTTCCCAGGCTAGGGGTCTAATCAGAGCTGTTGCTGCCAGCCAGCCTACGCCAGAGTCATGGCAATGCCAGATCCGAGCCACAAAGTCTGCAACCTATACCACAGCTCACGGCAACACTGGATCATTAACCCACTAAGCAATGCTAGGGAATCGAACCCACAGCCTCATGGTTCCTAGTCTGATTTGTTTCTGCTGCGCCATGACGGGAACTCCTAAATGCACATATTGTAAAGCAGTGTTATATACAGTATGAGCTCTGATGGGTTCGGGGCAACACACACACACACACACACACACACACGCGCGCGCGCGCGCAGTGACTATACATGTACAGGAAATTCCCAGAATGATGCTTAAGAAAGATGGGGGATTTACAACCGCTAACTTCCATCCTTCTGCCTCATCTTTACTAGAAGCACATATTCTTTCTTTTCATGAAACCCAAACAAAGGGGCTGAAGCACCACTCGCTGCCCTTCATCAATGCCCCCTTCACTTCCGGCTTCTGTGCTGGGCCAGGTCTCCTCCTCCGTCAAGGGATCAGCAGTTCCGGGGCAGAGAGGCTGCTGGGAGAGGCTGTGTGTGGCCCGTACCCTCGGGCAGCCCCAGCCGGCTGCCCAGGGACCCTCTCCTCCCACCTCTCTCAGCTGCTTTATCTGCACCAACTGATCTAGTAACACTCAGGCTCTCCCCAAGCCCCCATCCCCCAGTGATCTGACAGCATGAGCTCCAAGAATTTAAAAAAAAAAAAAAGAGCACATAATTTGTGGCAAGTGGAGTTCATAATCTGTTAATTTATTATCGTTTCTGTCGACCTGGAGGGCCATTAGCAGAGGTAATAAAGGCAGATGTAATTATAGGATCTGAGGCCACTCCAGACACAGCTGCTGTCACTCGGCAGCCCATATTTCATCGGCACTGGTGCTCTTCTCTCCCCAGTGTGAGCCAGACGGTGGCTACCTGGGAGCAAGGCCCCCGAAGGACCCCCCGCGAGGAAAGTCTCTGGGGGGTCCCCTGCAAAGGCCATGCACATGTCAGCCTGGGCGGGGCGGGGCTGGCAGGAGGCGGCTGTCCTGGCCCGGGGGTCCCCAGGGATGCCTGGGGTGGGGGGCTAACAGCTAATATCATGCGCAGCCTGCAGTTCATCCAGTGATACCCGCTGCCTGTGAAAGGCCGCTGCCTCTTGTTCTAATCTCTCGCTCGCTGGGAAAAAGAGGTGGATGCTCTAGGGACTTGGGCTTGATCTCTGGTCAACTCACTACTTGGAAAATTCAACTAGAGGGAAAAGCCTGGGAGTTCCCATTGTGGCTCAGCAGTAACGAACCCGACTAGTATCCATGAGGATGCGGGTTTGATCCCCAGCCTCGCTCAGTGGGTTAAGGATACTGCATAACCATGAGATGTAGTGTAGGTCATGGTAACGCATCTGGCATTGCTGTGGCTATGGTGTGGACCACCAGCTACAACTCCGATTCAGCCGCTAGCCTGGGAACTTCCATGTCTTGGGTGTGGCCCTAGAAAAACCAAAAAAAGGAAACAGCCTGGGCTGGGGGTGAGCAGCTTCAGACTGACTCAGACAAAAGAATGGCTGCTGTTCTCAAGGAATCACATCAGCCCAGCTTCCCTACGGAGCTCGTTCTGGCACCTGTTCTGTGTGTTCAAAACACGGGGTAAAGGGATGGGCGTGCTCCAATGATCCTTCCTTCTGGCTAAGCTGGTCAGTGCCCGCATGAATACTTCTGCTCTGTGCACAGCACCTAATGCCCTTCTGGGCTTTTCCTCCATGGCCACCTGCCATCAATCCTGATGGCCTAGCTCACGTTGTCATCTCTCCCCGAAGCCCCACGGCATTCCTCTTGCCTCTGGGCTCTGTCTGTCCTCTGATCCTTCCTGCTGCATTCTAAGTACTACCTTCTCGGGAGTGAATGAGAAACAGGAGGTGAGAAACAAGTGGGCAGAAGGGAAATGAGATTGGCTGAGGGGGGATGACCCGGTAAATAGTAACGGAGCTTCGTGATACTATTTACTGGGCCAATCTTTGAAATTTTCCATGAAAAAGTTCCCTTTTCTTTCTTTTCCTTCTTCTTCTCCTTTCCAAAACTATCTATCTTATTCCCAAATGAGACCCTGAGGGCAGAA
This sequence comes from Catagonus wagneri, assembly GCA_004024745.2. Classification (NCBI taxonomy): domain Eukaryota; kingdom Metazoa; phylum Chordata; class Mammalia; order Artiodactyla; family Tayassuidae; genus Catagonus; species Catagonus wagneri. The sequence continues at coordinate 9,029,154 of PVHT021183631.1, read as the reverse complement.
ATTAATCTCATCTTTTGGATCAGCCACAATTCCTAGGAAGAGAGCTTAGTACGATTAATGCTCAATACATGCACGTCAGAGCAAGTATAAAGCACCCTCTGTGTGCCAGGCTCTGGACTAGACGATACTGAGGCATGAGATGACGCTTCCTGTGCTTAATTCAGGGCAGTGGCTTGCGCTCTGCTCCAGAGCCCTCACCTGAGCTGTCTTGAGAAGCCAGTCCTTAACTGTCCAGGAACCAAGACGTACAGTTGCTGACACAAGTCCCAGCGTGGGACCCTGGCTTGCGTGCTCCCTGCTCAAGCTGCCCTCTTCTATCTTTCTAAGGGTTAGTGAGCAGGTCTTCATATGAGTTTTCCTTCTAATCTGAGATGGGATTACGTCCATTCGTTTAACTATATCAGGCACTTGATTATGTCATCACCTTTAATAGGAAGTTTACGTACAGTGGCAGGAGACCCTATTAATTAATTTTACCTTAAACACTAGAAGGTCAGGCCCAAATAATTCCATATGCAAATTTATGCAAAATGGGCACATTAGCATCTGAGACAGACAAATGAGCCCCTATGTTTATTTTATTTTTTAATCAAAAAGAATTCAGCTTTGGACAAGGAGAAATGATGATGTGAAAGGAGGCTTTTAATACTATTAGCAACAACAACGGTCACAGTCTCCGCCATTTATCAGCTATTTATCAAGCGCCACTATGTGTGGGGGCTGGGCTCAGCGTGCCCCATCCTCCAGCAGCCCAGGGGAGGGGCTCTGTTACAATTCCCATTTCACAGGTGGGGACCCTGAAGCACAGAAAATGAAACATCTGGCCCAAAGCCAGAAAGGACAGAGCGGGCATGAGAGCCCAGGTCTTCCTGAATCCAAAGTCCGTATCCTGAGCAACCATTCTGCTCTGCCCGCCGCCCTCTTGGTTGGGCGCAGATGGGAGGTGGGAAGGCTAATGGGTGCCAGAGCGGCGTGTCCTCGTTCCGTTCCACCCCCAGGAGGTACTGCAGATGTGGGTGGTAGAAGGAGGCAGTGACCAGGAGGCCCGCCAGGAGCCACTCCTGAGCCACTGCTACGATGATGCCTGTCGCTCAGCCTGGAAGAGGACTGCGCGATGGGAAGGGGGCTGTGCAGGGGGGGCTGTGCCCGATTTGGCCCTGGGTTAGTGGAGCAATCCAGGCTGAGGTACCTTTAGTAGTGGCCTGACCCCGCATTGGTGCTGAATCAGCACCGGGCAGATCAAAAACTCCTGAGTGTGTAATCCCCGGAGGCTGAGCTCCTTAGAAAGGGCACTCCAGCCCAGATCCCCAGGGAGCCCACCTCTGAGTCAGAGAGCCACTGTGGAAAGAATTCTAGGCTCCCAGGCAACTAAGTGACACTGGCACCACCTCTGAGCCGTTGTCCGCGGAAGGCTCCTTCCCCTAAGTGGTGCACATAACATCTTATTCAAGTACTTTCTGACTTGCCCCAATCGACTGTGGGCCTTGGCCTCTAAAGTCTAGGACACCTTTGCTACATAACCATGCATCTTTCAGAGCCGGCGGCAAACACAAAAAGGATCTATAGACGGGAAGATAAAAACGCCCCATTTCACGTAGCTAGGAAGAATCCGAGTCCCCAGAGGTCATTGCCAGGGGAGAACAGGATGTCACAATCACGCGGGTGAGCCAAGCTGTTAGAAATGTAAAGGAATAAACTGCACAGACTTTAGCAAGCTCCCTAACAGGGGCGCAGTGCAAAATACGTGGGTGTCTACAAAAACGAATTTATAAAGTCTACTCCCTCCCCTTATCCAGAATGAAAAACAGCTGAAAGAGGGGTCTGAGGCCACGTGCAATGAAGAGAAGTCGCTGTCACCGGAAACGTGTTCCTTACACGTACTTTTCATGCCAGAAATGATCTTAACATCACAGAATCGAAACTAAGAGACAGGCCTCCCTCAAGCAAGTGGCAATAGCAAGCAAGCCACTGATGGCAGCCCAAAGCATCATGCATGCGCTTGCTTCATCCCCACCCACATTACAGCCCACGGAGGAGGAAATGCTGTCATTCCCTGTTGGTGGAGAGGTCGGGCCACCCGCCCTGGGTTACACAGCCAGCAAGTTGCAGACCCAGAACTTGAATCCCAGTCCGATTCCTAGGCCCTTGTTCTTTAATATTCCACTTGCCTCTAACAGGAAGCCAGTGACTCAGTCCCTCTTCTGCATTGTCTTGCAGCATATTTCCCATAAGGTTGGGGAGAAAACCCTAGCCTCTAAGGATCTGAAGAACTTGCTTTGATTATTACGTATTGCAGAAGCCGCCACAGCCCCGCTGGAATGGCAGATGGTTCTGAAGAGCCCTCAGCGCTTCGGGAACATTACTGGACCTTCCAAACACCTGTTCACCTCCAATCCCACAAAGAGGGAAAGGGACCCAGGGACGACAGACCCTCCAAGATCCCGCAGGGCTCCTGGGTCCCAGGCTCCTCTGCATCAGAACCAGAGCAGCAGGGAGAATGGCTTTGACCACATGCTCCCCAGTCCTATGGGACTCACCTGGGATGTGCTTGGCCCAGCCAATGATGACCACGAGCTCCCTGTCGGCCAGGTCACAGAGAGTGGTCAGTGCCTTGATGTCGCCCTCTGGCATGCCGGGGGGAGGCATGGCGTAGAGTTTATCCGGCTCGGCCACCAGCAGGTAGGAGACAATTTTAGTCACTGCAACGACCAAAGGGAGAATGTCAATGCCTGGGGAAAGGGGAGAGGGGCCCAGGTGGAGCCCGAGACAGCTCAGGAAGAAAAGCCAGGTTCCCCGGAGTCCCAGGAAGGTCCAACATGGCTCTAACGCCCCTCCCTTTCTGACTCCACAGAGTCGCTGGCGGTGATGATTTGGGCTGATGAGAAACATCCCTCCCAGGGTAGCGGCCTGGTGAATTCTCTTGAGAGGACCCTGTTTCAGGTGGGAGGCAGTGGGGCACGTTCTGGGTGCCAGGCCCACACCTTCTTAGGATTAGTCTTCATTTGGGGCTACATTGTTTAAGTCCCATAGGCAAGGTCTGCTAAATGAAGCCCAAAGTGCCTGACCACAGTGACACCGATGCCCCTCCTGGGGACCATGGCGTCCTATAATCCAGCAGTGCGAAGATGGCATTTCCCCAAGGAACGCCAGAAGTTCCAGGTACAGATGCCCAGCAAAGGGGGCAGGGACGGCCCCGCACTCACATGGCTTCTTTGCAGGAGGAGAAATCTGTAAGGTCAGGTACGGGCTGCTCTCTGAGTCCAGCCGTCGCTTGTATTTTTGGCGGCCTCCGCGTACTCGGTCCAGGCGCACACCTGTCGGGAGGGAAGGGAGAAGGTCTGGAGCTGTTGAACATCACCAGGGGCGCCAGCGCTGACCTGGCGATTACAATAATGGCTAAAATTTTCAGGCCGACACCTCAATGGCTCTTTATAGCTGCCCCGCGGCCAGCCTCAGACCAGGTGGTTGGACAACCTTAAGATAACTGTCTGCAGAGTCATGGCCCATCCTGGGTGCCCTAGGCCTGGTCCTGCCTCTCTAGATTCAGCACCTGTTGAAATCTACCGCAAGCAAGCTTCACCTTTTGAGTCTGTCACTCAAAGGCAAAGCACCACCAAAGCACTCCTCCAAGGGCTGGGAAAGAAGACACATCATTTTCGATGGGCCGTGGATCCAGGAGGGACTGAGTTAGCTTTGCCAAGAGAGGAAAGGAATTCTTGCCATGGGCAGCACCTCCAGAAACCTGACATAAAGGTTTCAAGCTTTTCACGGAAGAAGAATCTAAACAGACTCTCGTTCCAAACGTCCGTCACTGGGTCCCACCCTCAGAGAGTCTAGGAGTCAGTGCTGAAGTCTGTCTTCTACACCAAGTCCCCACAAGACGGGGCGCAAGGGGTCCTGGTCACACCTGGAAGATCAGTGCCTGAAAGTATCTCAGCTTGTGCGAAAGCAGCTGTGGCCACTCCACGCTGACACCCAGTTCCAAGAGTGGAGGCCCCATCTGTGGAGACCCCTCATTGTCACTGGGTCACCCCAACTCCTGCTGTTTGGACAGACCTGTTGGTACCATTTGACACCCCCACCAGCAGCCAGGGAGGACCGGACCTCCGGTGGGCTCCCCAACTCAAGGGCACACAAGCCTATGTGTGGCCACTAACCTATGTGGCCTGATGTGAAAACATGGGGCCCATCGACTTCGCTCCGAGGGAGAAATAACAGAAAGCAAAACGGCTCTCCTTTCCTTGTCAGGAAATTCTAAACCCTTAAGACTAAAACACCTAAGAGGTCAGAGACAGAGCCAGAGGGAGCAAGCGTGGTGGCCTCAGCCTCTAAGGTGAACAGCCACCTTCAGAAGCTCCTCCCTGCCCTGGATCGACAGCATCACCAGCACGGAGGCCCCGCCCCCGCCAGCACTCCCTCCCACCCGTCCTCCCTTCTTCCATCTTCCTCGCCCATGGGGGTACGAGGGGGTTGGGGTGCAGGGCGAGGAGGATGCTGCAAGCACACCCAGCCAAGCTGCCCAAGGGGACTGTCTTTGGGGGCCAGTTACGGCTCAGCTTTTCATCACCAGCATCCTTTTGACCCCACAACCTGGCACTTTCGTACTTGATGCTGAACTTGGCTATAGTGGACTTTTTTTTTTTTTTCAGGAAAAGGATCTATTCAGCATCCCACCCCTGCTTCCTGTTTCTAGGCACCTCCCCCATTGTGTGTTCTCCCCACACAGAGCAGCAGAGGAGGGGGCAGCCCTGGGCCAGACTCTCCTGGTTACGGCATCTCCTGTGCCTGGGCTCTCGGAGGCTGTCCCAGTCTGGCTGAGTAGGGTCCTTGAGCCTCCTGATAGGCTTCCAGTGAATTCCTTTTCTGCTTTACTGGGAGACAGGGTAGCACGGGTCTCAGCTTTGGTGCTGGGGATGTGGGTGGGCCTTGGGGCATGCAGCCCCCTCTCCCGTGGTCTCTGGCACTTCACAGGTCCGGGATCAGCAGGCTTTGTGGCCAGAGAAAGCCCTGGGCGGGGTTGCAGGCACGTGGTGGCAGGGCAGCGTGCGGGAGTGCTGCTGCTGCCTCCTTCTCAAACTGCGGTCCATGGCCAGCAGCATCAGCATCATCTGGGAGCTTCTTAGAAGGCAAAACATCTTGGGCCTGGCCTGTGTGGAGTCCGAGTCAGCATTCCGGCAAGGTGATCCATACGTACAGGAGAGTGTGAGAAAGCGCTGCACCGCCGCTTCCTAGCAGATGCGGCTGCATGATGACCTCCATCAGTACCTCGGACCTTGAAGGGGCCATTGAATCCCATGCAACGCGAGGCCTAAACTCACGTGCTGATGGGACTCTGGGTCTTCACCCCTCCCAGCCCCTGCAGTGAGGGCAGAAGGATCAGGCACACAATGGCGAGAAGTACGATTCCTCCCTTTGGGGAAAAGGTCCCCCGTGTGGAAGCGTTTTCCTGACCCCATCCTGTGACACAGCCGCTACGCAGCTCAGCCCTGCCGCTATGCAGCTCAGCCCTGCCGCTACGCCAGGGGTGAGTCAAACCCGCCACCAAACTCCCGCCCCCCCTTCCCCCAGTGAAAGCTGGTGAGACCAAGAGTGAAAACGCCAAGCAACAGGCATAAAGGACCGTGAGGACCCATGTTTCCTGCACACCTACTATGTGCCAGGGTCTGACTCAGTGTCCAGGATGACTCCTTTCCCACTTCACCGACTTCCTCTGCTAGCAGCTGGTCTCATGAGCTCCCCCCTCCCACCCAGGCTGCCAGACGGCAGGCAGCTGTCAGCAGGAGTGGGACCTTCTCAACAAAAACAAAAGAGGCGGACAGCTTTTAGCAAGGCCAGGAGACAGGCAGACGCCGCCTCTGTTGCTGCCTCCATGTAGAATGTGCTGTCTTGACACAGTGCCTGGCCCTTCGTGGGTGCTCTTGATTCACACAGGAACGGATGTGCCTCCATGTCCCCAACCCCCATCCATGCTGGTGCTTCTTCCTGAGCCCCAGTCACACACTGGGCTTCCCCTAGTGACTGGGTGCCCCTTACTACCGGGGGCTGTTCACCATCCTAACTCCAGGTCTGACATGGTGCCCCACGCACCACGTCAGAGTTCTTACTATTATCATCACTGTCATCATTGTTATTACTCTTTCCCAGCGCTGCGTCCAACTCCCCAGTAAATCACACCGAGAAGGAAGGAGAGCAGCCTAACTTACGAAGGACTTTCCTATGTGCTGCCTTATTTAAGCCACTGCATAGAAAGCAGATGCTATTGTCCCCATTTTACAAACAAGAAAAACTAAGGCTCAGAGACATTTAGTAATTTGACCAATACACGAGCTGGTACCCAAGCTCTTTGCCATTCTGGGATATGACCTCCCAGGGCAACGGCAGGTATAAACTCTTAAATTTTCTCCTCTAGATCTTTACAACACAGTGGTCAATAGCTCCAATCAATAAATGTGTCAATGATCAGGTTTTTCTGCTTTTTTCTTTTTGAAGTAGCCTGCTGGATTCGATTATGTACAAATTGATATCTAGTGAGATGTGTTTGCTCTTGTTACTTCCTGTCTGCTGTTCCAAGTCCTACCCTACACATAAGCCCAAATTGCTCCAGCCCATAAGGTCCAGTGAGTGAGGTCCCAGGCCCGTCTCTGCCCCTTGCGGGTTATATGACCTTGGACAAGTTGTCTCTCATGCCCTTGGGCTCAGACGAAGGGGAGGAGGCAGTGGTAACACCAATCTGCTCCTGCACATGACTTTTGTGACAAGTGACCTAAGAGTGGGAAAATGGTAGATTGAAGTGTATCCAGTAGCCGGATGAGGCCACCACTCCCGTGGCTCTGTGCTGTGGTGTCCACCCGGCATTTCCCAGGCCCCCTCCAGTTCAGTGTGATCTAAGAGGACAGGGCCGAGCTTGGCCCCATTTTCTGAGCTCTCCCTTCTCCCACTCACTGTCCCACAGTCAGGGCTGGTTAACGATCTTAGGTAGAGGGGTCCTGGGGCATAGATCTGTGCCCCCCCAACCCAGGGGCCTTCTGGCTGGGGTTGGACAGATGGGTTCCAACTAAGTGAACATCCCACCCTACTCCCAAAGGGAGTTCATAGCTCGAGTGCACCTCTGCAGGCCCAGTTCAAGTACTGTCTACTGGGAGCCTTTCCATGGTGGGGACTTCTAGGAATGGTTTTAGTTTTCTGATAAAAGAGACAGACATGATTGGTGCAGCTCTTTTTGCCTTTCTCCTGACCTGACCTGGAAGGTGAAGCCTAGAGCTGTGGCAACCACCATGCCACCATGAGGCAGCCAAAGAACACCAGAGAAGAAAGGTGGAGCCTGAGCCCTTGACACTGTGGCTGAGAAGCCTGTACAATGCCAGCAATCACCCACCTCCAGACTTGTTAGGTGGGGAAATCAATCTCATTTATCGATGCTTAAGCCACTAGTGGTCAAGTTCTCTATAACCTGCAGCAGAAAGCAATTTTCAAAGATACAATGGGCAATTACTTTTTAAATTAGGATGCTTAAGCCTTACAAACAGCAATGGAAAAGAAGCAAAGGAGGGAACTTGAACCTGAAATGAGAGTTGCCTCATTTTGCATTCTTATATTAGCAAAATAACTAAAAACAGGCTCGGGGGCATATTAAAACACTAATTAACTTACAATTACCATCCAGGATTATTAGATTGTACCACCTTATTGATACTTTCTCACTTTAAAAAAAGCATCGAAAATGTTCTCACGTAAAGTGTACCAAGTCTCCAAATACTGTAATACTTTTCCTGTTTTAACTACTGTTCAACACTGTATTAATCCTTTAACATGTGCAAGCCAAAATTAAGTATTCATAAGTGTGTCATGAATACAAAAAAGATTGATAATCACTGGAATACATGTACCTGTGCAGACTGAGTCCCTCAGCTGAGCCCAGGCCTGGATAAGGTCCCGTCCCCTTCTTGGCCAACATGGTAATCCCCTTAAATCTAATAGACACAAGTGTAAGGAGTTCAGCCCTGCTGGCCAGCTGCTACCTGGTGCTGCCCTTGCGCTGAGCACTGTGTGCATATTATTTCATGTAGGGATTGCAACAACCCCGTGACGGAGCTTCTGCCATTATCCCATTTCACAGATGGAGGAAAGTGAGACTAAGAAGGTTGAGTAACTTGACAAAGCCACTTAGGAAGGAAAACATTCTGACTGTGGAGTCCAGGCTTTCAACCACTCTGTGGCCCTGCACCTCTCAAAGGGCTCAGGGTCTCTGTGGTAGAAGAAAGGCAGCCCCTGGGCTGGGGCCACTTTGCACACCTACGTGCACCATTCACCTAGTTTGGTCTGAGTGCCCCTTGACTTGTGCCTCAGAGGAATTGAAATCAGGACCTTGAATTGATACCTATAAGCAAATTGATGGCACAGTTATTCACAATAGCGAAGAAGTGGAAGCAACCCAAGTATCTAGGGACACACAATGTGGTATTATGTATATGTGGAATATTATGCAGTCATTAAAAAGAGAATGAAGTTCTGAGACATGGATGAACCTAGAAAACATTATGCTAAGTAAAATGAGCCAGTCACAAAAGAGAAATGTTGTATGATTTAACTTATAAGAAATAACTACAATAGACAGAAAGTAGATTGGAGGTTCCCAGAGCCAGGGTGGAGGGTGAGGGAGGGAAATTACTGTACGGTTTCTGTTTGGGATGATGAAAAAGTGTTAGAAACATAGTGGTGATAGTTCCAAAACACGGTGAATGTGCTTAATACCACTGAATTGTATACTTAAAAATGGCTTTTAGGGGTTTCTGCTATGGTGCAACAGGGATTGGCAACATCTCTGCAGCGCCAGGCTGCAGGCTTGATCTCTGGCCTGGCACAGTAGGTTAAAAGATCCGTTATTGCTGCAGCTGCAGCATAGGTTACAACTGCAGCCTAAATCTAAGTATTGGCCCGAGAACTCCATATGCCACCGGGTGGCCAAAAAAGGAAAAAAAAGATTTTTAAAAGCTGAATTCTGTGGTATATATTTTGCCAGAATTTAAAAATTAATAACGTAATATACCTAAGACCAACTTTATTATTTTTTTTTTAATTTATCTTTTTAGGGCCACACTCATAGCATATGGAAGTTCCCAGGCTAGGGTTCAAATCAGAGCTACAGCTGCCTACATCATAGTTGGGTTTGTTACTGCTGAGCCACAACGGCAACTCCTGAATTGTACACTTCCTTTCTTTATTTTTGCTTTTTAAGGGCCACACTTGAGGCATTTGGAGGTTCCCAGGCTAGGGGTTGAATCAATCAGAACTACAGTTGCCAGCCTACACCGCAGCCACAGCAACACGGGATCCAAGCCATGACTATGACCTACACCGCAAGGATTGAACCGTATCCTCGTGGATACTAGTCGGATTCGTTTCTGCTGCACCACGATAGGAACTCCTGAACTGTACACTTTCAATGGGTGAATTATATCTCAATAAAGCTATTAAAAGATTTTTTTTAAAATACTGCCCCTTTCTCTGGCTGGTAGAATTAAGTAACATAAAAGGTGTGAAACACACAGCAACCTGCTTAGGGCCCCATAGGCACGCAGTGGTAATCTCTTCCCTTTGACCTGCCTGTGAAAGTGGTAGTGTCTGCCTTGAACTGCCAGCTTTCTTCACGGGAAGAGAGAGAAACACACCTGCTTGGTGATAACTACCATAGGTCAGATATATTCAACAAAAACCCTCCAGAAGCTAAGGTTCAGAGAGGTTGACTATTGTGCTCGGGGCACACAGCGCCAACACAGTTACTGTCTTGAATATGTCCCACCCCAGGACAGAGGCCCTGCCCTTGGCTGTAGCCGGATGGCCCCCAGCCCCCAGCAGTCTCATTACTGGGCCAGTGTCCCTGGATCCGCAGTGTCCAGTCCCGCTTCCCAGCCCAGGGCGCAGGGAATAGCAAGGAAGCTGCTGGGTCGCTCTGGGGAAGAAACCGCCTGGGAGGAGGGGAGCGGGGCTCCCAAGCCCATGTCCCACCTGCTGACCTCTCAAACCCACAACGGGCACGTCAGAGCAGCCAGAGTCCACGGCTGCTGTGTCCTGGATCAGATGTCCACTTGCTGACTTGCTAAGATCAGCCTTCTGACTTTTTTCTTAATGGAAGTAAAATAATTCCTGTTTCCCTCCGCCTCCCCCCTTTCTTCTTGGTTGCCCTCCCTGCGCTGGCTGAGAGCCCAGCCTTTCAGAAGTAAAAATAGCAGAGTGTGCAGGGTGGGGGCAGCAGCAAGGGGCAGTTTAAGTTTCTTTTATCCCAGGCACTAAAAATAACAGCTTATAAAGCTCGGAGAAGCGTGGCTCTGCACCTGACCCACAGCCTGTCCCCCACGCCGCCTCTGTTACATTTCTCCTCCCACAGGAAAGCCTCAGACGTGGCAGAGAGGGAAAGGCTCTGAGCCTGTGTCCTTCTTCTGCCCATCTGCAGAGCTGCTGTCCTGACACTGCAGCGTTGTCACGGTCAAGACCCTTACCTAGAAATCCCCACCCCCACACCACCCCCACACACAGTATTTAATGTCCCTGGTTTATTAATGATGTGAGCGGTGTTTCACAGTTCACAAAGCTATTTCCATCTCTCATTTGACCCCTGTACGAAAACTGAGCGATGGAGAATACGCGATTATTAATATTCTCATGTGAAAACGGAGGCTCAGAAAGGTCAGGTGATTTTCTCAGGGTCACACAGCCAGGAAAGGTCAGAGGGAGGAAATGAACCTTCACCTCTAAGTTCTGGCTCCTCTGCCCTGAACTTGAGACCACCCGTCCTGTAGGATCATCAGATGCCCTGAAAGCCTTTAAACTACATAGACCTTGGGAACTTACCTCCTTAGGGCTTCTGAGTCAATAGGTCTGGGGTGATGTTTAGGGGTGGATAATTTCACAGAGCTCCTCCAGTAGGTCTGGGGAGCACCACACAAAGCCCATTTTACACAATACTTCTGTCTAGCCAGTGTTCCGTCAAGGAGACAGGGGTTGACTCTCTGCCTAGAAGTTCTACCGAACTGTAGGTGACCCATCTCCAGAAAGAGGAGAAAACCACTCAAAAGGTGATGAGTACTCTGCGCTCCTGAGGGCCCAGGGACTGTGGGTCACGTGGGCATGAGGATGGGTGCCCGAGCCTAGCAGAATGCCCTAAACACGCATTCATGACCCTGCATGACCTGGGCTCCCTCAGCCACCTGTCCTGCAGGGGTCCCTGGGTGACAAGTGAGTTCACCTTGCTGCCTCGGACAGGGCAGCTGTTTTGGGCTGCCCCTTACCCTTGAGCCAGGTCATAATGGTGAGGAGTGCCTCACACCTGACTCACTGAGAGCCAAGAGAGAGCCTTGTAGGTGGATAAACACACATGCCACCTAAGACTCCAGAGCGTGTGCCGACTGCTCCCCAGGGTGTGAGATGGTGCTGAGTGGCAAGGCCCTGGCCTTCGGTCTGTTAAAGAAGTGTCCGCCCTCATACTCTGTCTTCTCCAGAACCTTCTCACTCAGGGCACCGTGTCTGTAAGGACATTTCTGCAAGGCTATGCTCTCCCCGTGTTCCCAGCAGCCAAGAAGTCTCTAGAACCAAACACCCAACAGAGAAAAGCTATTTTAGCCCAGTTTCCCCTTCTATTCCCTTCCTTTTTCCCCCTTTGAGAAAGGGCTATAGGCTTTGCTATCGGCCAAGGCATCTACAATGAGTTGAACTGGGTTTCTTGGATGGAATTCTTATGTAGCCAAGGAGACTAGATTCGACCCTACTGTTGCTAGCTGTGTGACCCTTGGCAAATCTACTGAAACTGAGTTCCACTAGATCAGTTAGTCATGTGCCACTGCCCCCCATTTCCTAGCCTGTGGCAGACATTGCTAATCAATCACAGCACTCTTGCCTACTGATCCCAGGCCCTGCCCAAGAAGCCCTTCAATCATACTTTCTAAGCAGCCACTCTCCACCCTAGAGCTGACAGTCCAGCTAAACGCAATTTGCCATCCTAGAGCCTGGATGGACCCTCAGGTCCTTTCTACCTCTAAAAGTCCAATTCTGCGACAACAGGTCTCTATCTGGCTTCAGGAACCTACTTGGTTGGGTTTCAGGGGTTCTGTGATGCTCCTAAAATTGTCTGCAAAATTTTATGTGCAGGTACTTGTGCATGTTGGTGTCAGTTTTTCACTAGGTTTTTAAAAGAATCAGCGAGTCCCTAAATCAAGCACAATTTGTGTTGGACTTTGTCACAGTGAACAAGTACACACACCAATGAATAAGAGACAAGATCACTCACACCAGGGAGTTCCCTAGTGGCTCAGAGGAAACGAATCTGACTAGTAACCATGGGGTTGTGGGTTCGATCCCTGGCCTTGCTCCGTGAGTTAAGGATCTGGCATTGCCGTGAGCTGTGGTGTAGGTCGCAGATGTGGCTCGGATCCCGTGTTGCTGTGGCTGTGGCGTAGGCCGGCAGCAACAGCTCCAATTTGACCCCTAGCCTGGGAACCTCCACATGCCGCAGGTGTGGCCCTAAAAAGACAAAAGACTAAATAAATAAATAAATAAATAAATAAGATCTAAGATTGAGAGTCATCTGTGTCCAATCTTGGATCTAGAAGAGATTGCCTGCAGGGTGCAGGTGCAGAGGGCCTGGTTCCAAGGTCCAAATAACACCAAAATGTGAAGACCAGGAAGAGGAGGGATCTGCAATGAAGCGTGATCAGAGTGGAAAGGAGAAAATTAGGTACCCAGGGTGTCAGGGAAGCCAAGAGAAAAGGGTAGCATGGAGGGCTGGCCAGCTCTTTGGAAAACTGCTGAGAGGCTGAATGAGCGGAAGGCAGACAAGTACCAGGTTTGACAGCTCAGGGGCTGTAGGGGCGGGTGTGGGGCTGTGGTCAGGAGTGATTAGGGCCGACTGCGGGTGACCACCTTCAAAGGTCAGGTCCAATAGGATCAAAGACCTACATGGGTAAGGCAGATTAGGAAAGCATCTTTACAGTAGCAGAGTAGGAAAAGATTTTTTTTTTCTTTTTAGGGCCGCACCCACGGCATATGGAAGTTCTCAGGCTAGGGGTCGAATTGGAACCACAGCTGCCAGTGTACGCCACAGCCACAGCAATACCGGATCTGAACTGCATCTGCAGCCTATACCACAGCATACTCTGGATCCTTAACCCACTGAGCGAGGCCAGGGATCGAACCTGCATCCTCATGGATACTAGTCTGGTTCAATACTACAATGGGAACTCCAAAGATTTTTTTTTAATGACTCAAAAGTGGGAACCATAAAGGAAAAGATTGATACATTCAATTTATTAAGGACTCCATGAAGAGAAAAAAGCAACAGATGAATTTTCTACATCCCAGCAACTGAAAAAAATGGATAATAAAATAACCAGAATATATAAAGATTCCTAAATAAAGTAGAAAAATCAGGAAAAGCCTCAAACAAGCACCTCACAGGACATAGTCCTGTTTATTCATTTACATCTTGTTTGGGCTGCTTTCCTATTACAACAGCAGAGTTAAATAGTTAAGACAGGAGCCTTTAGGCCCACAAAGCCTAAAATATGTACTATCTGCCTGATTCCTATAATAGAGAAATGAAATAAATGAATCTGTAGCAGCATGCAACAAGAAGCATTCATCTTGGGAATTCCCAGTTTTGGCACAGCGGAAACGAATCTGACTAGTATCCATGAGGATGCAGGTTCGATCCCTGGTCTTGCTCACTGGGTTGGGGATCTGGCATTGCCGTGAGCTGTTGTGTAAGTCACAGATTTGGTTCGGACCCTTAGTTGCTGTGGCCGTGGTGTAGGCCAGCAGCTATAGCTCCAATTTGACCCCTAGCCTGGGAACGTCCATGTGCCATGGGTGAGGCCCTTAAAATAAAAAATAAATAAAATTAAAAAAAAAAAGAAGCATTCATCTCAGAAATGCTGACTAAAATCATGAGGCAGAAGAATATGCATAATTTCATTTAAAACTAAAGAACACGGTATGATGAGAGATTCTAATATAAGATGAACTATAAAGAAAGGCAAGGGAAAACCATATGAAATCAGGATAACAATTATCCCTGAATGTAACCGATATAGGGACAGGCACAGAGGGAACTTCAAAAATAAAGGTAAATTTTCTTTTTCTTCCACTGAGTGGAAAGTATCAGTAGTCTTCCTACCTTATATATTTTTGGCAAAAAACAATGCCTGTCCTCTATGTTACTCTCTTTTTCCATACCCTCATAGTGTTAGCTGGACACATGGTGTCCCAGCTAGAGACTACAGTTCCCAGACACCTTTGCGGAGACCATGTGACTTGCGGCCACACAACTAGATTCTACCAACCGGCTGTGAACCTGTACCATTTTGGGTCCTGCCCTTCAAATGATTTGAGGTTTTTCTTCCCGTCTGGGAGATGGAGCTAATTGGGTCCACCAGCGGAAACCACTTGCTAAGGATGCCAAAGCTGCCAACCAGTCCTGGATCACCTTTGACCTTTTGGATTCTTGTACGAGAAATGAGAAAATTAAAATTCTGTCTTGCTTAAGTTTCTGAGTTTTTTGCTTTGTTTTGTTTTGAGGGAGGAAGGGAGTCTTTGCATAGAAGCTTAGACTACCTTAACTAATATAACATACTATGAGTATGTTTCTGGATCAACTCAGTGTTCACTTGCTAAGGAAGTTTTTGCTTGTTTTTGCTTTAAAGTGGAGAGTACTAAGAAGTGGATGCAGTAAGTGCTGTCAACTCTTCAGCGCCGTTTTGCTGAGCAAGGAGGCACGGTAAGCGAGCAGTGGGCTGAATGGAGATAAAAGATCAAAATACAGTTGTGCATTTTTTTAAATTAAGTTTTGTTTGAGTGGTGATAAAAATGACCTAGCAGTGAAGGAGGGCTTGAAGAGGCTGGAAACAGAAACGATACTCTAGGAGCAAAGTCCCCAGTAAAGAAGAACACGATTCAGAGCACAGGTGGGGAGACTTTTGCTGGGAACAGAAACACTTCTGACAGGAGTGATGTCAGAAAATCACCAGGTAGGTTTGTGGAGTCCACAAGAGGAGGTTTAGAAATCCTCGCTGCACTGTTCCTATTTTCTCAAGGAAATTGAAGCAAGGTCACCAGCCCAGGAGCAGGGAGAGATGCAAGAAAACTCTCATACTGAATGAAATAAGTCAGAAAGAGAAAGACAAATACCATATGATACCACTTATATCTGGAATCTAATATACAGCACAAATGAACCTTTCCACAAAAAAGAAAGTCATGGACTTGGAGAACACACTCGTGGTTGCCAAGGGGGAGGGGGAGGGAGGGGGATGGACTGGGACCTTGGGGTCAATAGATGCAGACTATTGCCCCTTTGGAATGGATAGGCAATGAGATCCTGCTGTGTAGCGCTGGGAACTATGTCTAGTTACTTATGATGGAGCATGATTATGGGAGAAAAAAGAATCTATACATGTATGTGTAACTGGGTCACCATGCTGTACAGTAGAAAATTGACAGAACACTGTAAACCAGCTATAATGGAAAAAAATAAAAATAGACTCACTAGGGAAAAAAAAAAAAGAACTGCCTTCTGGAGACAGAAGAAAACCAGTGCTGTAATGCGATGCAGAGTGTCTCAAAGCGATGACTGACATCCTACTTGGTGGGACAACTCTAGGGGCTTCCCCCAGTGAATGGGGAGCAGGATGAAACAGCCACTAGTATCATGCCCATTTTAGAGAGGAGGAAAGAGAAGCTCCAAGAAGTTTAAGTTGCCTATGGAGCTAATAAATGGTTCCCCTGGGGTTTCCCCAGGTCTGTATGACACCTGAACCTGTTAGCCAATGTCTGACACGCCCAGAGCCCCGAATGAACGGTAACCAGGGCTCAGCACAGGCAAGACCATCTCCCGTGACTTCATTCAATCAACACTTCCCCAAACAAAGGCCATCAAGTCCTCGCATCGGGGGAGCCCAAGGCGTGAGGCCACCTGGGAAGATCTTGCGAGCCGTCAGACGTGTGTGCGCGTGTGCCCGCGTGCGTGAGTGTAAGGTGGAAGGTGGTTCTGGGGGATACAAACATCCGTCAGAGTTCTTGGGCTGGCGTTCAAAACTATTCTCTGAAGTGCTCAAGAGTTGTTTGGCTCCAGAACACTAATGTATTTTGGAAAAGAAAAAGAATTTTCAAAGGCAAGTCATCTCTCATTCTCTTTCTTCATTCACGGGGCCAGAAAAGTGGTATTTCTGGCATGGGCTAGAGGCGGGGGACACTATAAATACAAAGCCATTAAATCCCATGCAGCGGGAACCTGATCGGGGCCTCCTTTTAATTTCCTGACATGAGCTGGCCACTAACCCAATTACCCAGAGTCCCCGGAGGAGCCCTCCGCCTCCCCAACGAGCACAAAGAGAGTGAGGGCGCATTGCATGGATGGCGGCCCAGCTTTCACTGAAATCAAATATCTTTTAGAAAACTCTTGGGGAAAGGCAGGCCAGGGGCTGAGGGGAGGAGGAAATGGAGCGGGACTGGGAGGCTGGGGGCCTGAGGGAGGTGAAGTGAGGTGAGGAGAAGAAGTTTGCAGGGGCAGTCTGTGCAGACAGATGAGCTGAAATCCCAGGCGGGGGGGTGGGCCCTGTGAAACGCAGCAAATGGTTCCCCAGGTCCTCCTGGCTTGGAGGCTGTGAGGCCACACTCTCCTCTCAAGAGACAGCATCTCTACTGTCCTTTCAAGGGACGCTCTCACCCTCATTTCAGACCCCAGATGGGGTCAGCCCAAGGCGGATGTCGCCTCTAAGAGTCCCGACAGCAAATCCAGGTGGAAGATCAGGGCAGCTGGACACAGTACGCCCTGCCTAATACGTGGGCAGGCTGCTGCAAAGTCGAGAGCAAATAGGCTATCTTTGAATCTAATACTAGCATAACGTGCCTGGGAAGCTGACATCTGCCATCTGCTTTTTTTTTTTTTTTTTTTTTTTGCTTTTTAGGGCTGCCCCCACGGCATATGAAGGTTCCCAGGCTAGCGGTCTAATCGGAGCTACAGCTGCCAGCCTTCGCCACAGCCACAGCAACATGGGATCCGAGCCGCGTCTGCAACCTGCACCACAGCTCACGGCAACGCCGGATCCTTAACCCACTGAGCAAGGCCAGGGATCGAACCTTCAACCTCATGGTTCCCAGCTGGATTCGTTTCCGCTGCGCCACGATGGGACTCCTGGGAAGCTGACATCTTAAAGCAATCCCACAGTTACCACGGAGCTGTTGTCCTGTCTCGTCTTTCCCTTGACCCAGTGCTGGAGAGCGGGTTTCAACACCCGCTTCTACAGGCGAAGAAATGGGGGCCCAGGCACCGAAGTGAGAAACACTATACACAGCAGGGATGCCTCCGAGCAGGAGGGGGACACGGCACCGACTCCCAGCCCAGAGCGGGAGTCCCCCCCAAAATACAGGTTGTCAAACACTGGACTTGCTTGAAGGGAGACAGACCAGCCCGTGGACATCATCAGTGTTCCACCACTAACGATTCCAGAGCCGACAGCAGACTCGAGGCTGAGGCTGAGGCTGAGCCAAAGAAAGACCCGCTTCTGACCTCTTCCCTGGCAGTGGCTGGGCCCCCAAATCAGCCGGCAATCTCTCAGGTTATTTTACTCAGGAAAGAAAAGACAGGCGTTCCAGTTGTGGCTCAGCAGTAACAAACCCAGCTTGTATCCATGAGGATGCAGGTTTGATCCCTGGCCCCGCTCAGTGGGTTAAGGATCTGGCGTTGCCATGAGCTGTGGTGCAGGTTGCAGACGTGGCTCGAATCCCAGTTGCTGTGACTGTGGCGTAGGCTGGCGGCTGTACCTCTGATGTGACTCCTAGCCTGGGAACTTCCATATGCCGAGGGAGCAGACCATTTAAGAAAAAAAAATAGAAAGGGTATCCAGAACTGCCGACTAGAAGAAAGAAACAGGTTCAGATTGTGCAGATGATTGGGGGGGTGGGGGGGACCCAGCCTCCCATTGTCTCCTTACAACCCCCTCCCCCCTGGAAGACCCAGGCCCCCAGCCCCTGACTGCCCGAGAAACCTTCAAGATGGGGAGCAGCCCCGGGGAGGGCTGGAGTCTGCACTTCAGAGTCAGGTCAGAGTCTGAGGGAGACAGAGGGAGGCAGATGGTGAGGGCACCGTGGACGGCACCCAAACAAAAGCAGGAGCCAGGGCAGCTGCCAAGAGCCCCTGCCTGGCAGGCACCCAGGCTGCTCAGAGATACACTCCTCCTAAGGGGACGGTCCCTGTGGAGCTTCCCCGGATCTCGCCAAGGCTCTGAACTAAATGGAGGTGCTCGGAGCCTTTGTGTCATCTTCCCCCGCTCTGGATTTGGAACCGCTAGCGGTGGGGACAGGGCCGGCCGAGGAGGAGAGTGTTCGGTGACCACCCCTCCTCCTGGGGCAGAGCTCCTGAGGGGCCTCGGGCTGGGCCCTCGGAAGTTCAGCCCAGCACATCTGCCCGGCTCCTGCCAACAGCCTCAGATGGTGCCGGCTGCCTCCCCCCAGGTCGAGGCGCCTGTTCCGCATCCCGCATCCCGCATCCGGGGCCAGCCGCAGGGCTATTTACAGCAGAGGCGGTCAAGGTTGACCCCCCCCTCCCCCCCGCATGAGCTCCCCACCTGGGGCGGCACTTTTCTCTGGCCCATGTACCCCTGGTCCCCTGCATCATCCTGAGACGCATCGCATCCATCTCACTTCTTTTAAGTGGCTGGAGGGGCACCCAGGCTGCTGTTGCTGATCCACTGTGCCCTCGGCCACCTGCTTCTCCCCCGTCCTTCCGTCTTTCTGTGAGGCCATTAGGAAGTAGCCTTACTCTCCTTCCAGCACTGAGTAGCCCTCGTTCAAGGGTTGCAAGTTGGCGCAGGGATTTCAGAGGCAGTCCCCTCGTTTCCCTTATCCCTGGCTCCCCTGCTCGCAGTCATGCTGGACCCCACCCCTGACCTGTGTCATGGCGGGGCAAACACAGCACAGAGCGTGCGGATGTTCCAGGCGCCTGGCTCCAGGCTCTGGGACCAAACCAGTGTGTGACTGACGGCAGGAGAATCTCCACACACACACACACACACCCCGCTCCCTGCAGATCTTGGTTTTGTCACCCTTCAAGGTCAGGAGTGCGGTGACAGCAGTCAGCTTCCTTCCACTCTAAGCTCCTCGGAGGCTGTGAAGTAAGCGGGAGAGGCTCCCTTCCAACCGGGGAAAGGCTGCCGGGCAGCCGGCCGCCTGCCCGAGTCGGGGTCCTTGCGCCCAGCTTCCCAGAACATCCTTACAGACTTAAGAGCGGCAGTCTCTCCAAGGCTCAGAAGGCCTCGGCTTGGCTCCCAGCGGCACGCGGAGGGGCGGTCGAGAGAGCGGTGCTAAGCGCGATACGGAGGCCCCTGCACCTCGGTTTCCGCACCCGTGAACCGCAGGATGCTCTGGGCGGGCAGGAGGGACCTGGAGCGGGAGTCAGGGGACCCGGTCCGGCCACTAGCTTGGGCCACACCCTGCCTAGGGTTGGACTCAGACTAAGTAGAATCCAAATGAACAAACACAGCCTTTCAGGAGGTCCAATACAGCCCTGTGTTAATCTAGAAAGAGAGCTCCTTCTTCAGTTGATTCCCCCAGGGAGCAGCTGGCATGTAAGTAAGAGCTGACTGGCCATCTCTATCTCAAAATGGTTACATGAAGCAACCGTAAGAAGTCCAGGTTTTTGTTTGTTTGTTTGTTTGTTTTGTCTTTTTAGGGCCATACCTGTGACATATGGAGGTTCCCAGGCTAGGGGTCGAATAGGACCTACAGCTGCCGGCCTTCGCCACAGCCACAGCAACACCAGATCCGAGCTGTGTCTGTGACCTACACCACAGCTCACGGCAACACCAGATGCTTAACCCACTGAGCGAGGTTAGGGATCGAACCCGCAACCTCATGGTTCCTAGTCAGATTCGTTTCCCCTGCACCACTATGGGACCTCCAAGAAGTGCAGTTTAAAGGCCAATGTGCTATGACACAGGGCTAGTGAAGGAGCAGCTTCAAGAGCTTCTGTTTTACAGGTGCAGACTCTGGGCTGAGCTGAGACGGAGGCGTCGCTGGGAGGGAAAATAGAGGGGTGTGTGGGGGGGATCCTGACTTGATTTCTGCATCCAAACAACATCCTACTGACGCAGCACCTTGAACTGGGGCCTCTTCCCCAGAGGGTGCCTGGGAGGACGGGAGGAGTGTCCGGGGCTCCTAAAGGCTGGGCTGGCCTCCAGAAGCCCCTCCCAGTGAGGGCCTGCATTCCAGTCCCGCCGCTGCGTCTTCTCCGCAGCCCCTCTAGATCAGATCATCTGATCATCGGTACACACATCTTTTCCCGCCTCCTCCCATTTCTGGAGGGATCCCAGGGCCCGGAGTCACAAAAGCTGATCTCTAAGAATTGCCACTGGCTCCTCTGAAAACCTGGGGGAGGGGAGAAACACACATGCGCACACACTGCACATCTCCAAAAGTCACGGTGAATGAGGTCGCCACCCTGAGTAGATCGACAGGGAAAGTGATGGGGGAGAGCCGTGCTGTCCTAAGAATGAGAGCCAAGGTCACTTTAACTTATTAACCACCCTAGAGAAGGTAAAAAGAAGCTTTTTGCGATATCAATATCACGATACGTTTTGTTTAACCCAACGTAACCCAGGATATCACCATCTCAACTCGTAATCATTTTTTAAAATTATTACTACAATATTTCACACTCCTTTTGATCATGCTGGCAAATATTCAAAACCTGCTGTGTATTTTACACTTAAGGCGTGGCTCGTGCTGCCACGTTGGGTGGCATGGTTCTGGGGGAGAAAGCAAGACAAAAGGCAGAGAAAGGACAGGGAAGAGAGAGGATGGGGGGTGAGGGGCAGGGGACAGCGAGGAGGAAAACCTTCCCCAGCCTTGTCCTGTGCAGATGTTGACCTTGGCAGGTGAGGAGTACGAGACATGCCCTTCTGGACCTTGGTGTCTCTGCTCTCTGCACCCCCCCCCCACTCCACGGGCTGCTGAGAGCTAATAAAGCACAGCAAGCCTTCCTTCCCAGGGTGGAGAGGGGTCTTGCCCAGTGGAGGGCCTGTCCTAGAGTGCCAAGCCAGCTTTCTAAGGCCCAACTGGAGTTGCAGTTCCCCAAAACACCCTTAGTGGAGAGCTTCCAACTCCTGCCTCCCGAACGCCCTCCTGAAGGTGTAGAGAGCTATGCCTGGGTGGAAGCTGCCCATCTGCTCGCAAGTGTGTGAGATGGGCACCCTGGGGTGGGGGGTGAGGATGGAACCCTCACTTGAGCTGCAGGGAGAGACTTGTAGAGTCTGCAGACCCCACAGACCTCTGTCACACACATTGCTCAGGGAGAAGGTCCAGAGCTTGCCAGCCTCTCCTGGGGGTCTGAGACTCCCCGTGGGAAGAAGAGCTGGCCCGGGACCGGGGCCCCGGTTCTACCTCTTACCTTCCTTCAGCATCCCCACTTTGAGGCATTTCATGAAGCGGCAGGCCTGGCAGGACTTGCGCCTCCGTTTGGTGATCTCACACTCGTTGGTGGCGGGGCAGCTGTACTCGATGTTGCCTGTAACCAGACACAGAAGTGTTGCTAGGTGCTGTCCATCGCGCCCACCCTCCGGCCATAGGCTGGATGGGGATTCACCGCCAGGCCGCTATCCCCCCGAGCCCTGAGGTCCCCAGAGGGCAGTGGTTCTCACAGTATGAGTTGCTATGGGGAACTTGTCAGGGTGTTTCCTACTCTCAAATTCAGAGATCCTGGTTCCCGAGGCCAGGTGGGCCAGGCAGCCACTGCTTTGAAGTCATTGCTGAACCGGGCCATCAAAACTCACTGAGCTGGCGTTTTATCCCAGGCAGAGAAATTTTATCTCAGTGCTGACCAGAATGTCAGTGTGGAGCTGACCAGCCCTCAGCCGTCCAGCATGAGCCCCAGGAAACAGGAAAAGCCTCTAGGCAGCTCCGAGCCCACAGGGACAGGGCCTGCGGCCTGTGTTCCGCATCCCATGGCAGAGGCCCAGGCCACAGCTTTGCTGACCTTGAGAAAATCACTTTCCTCTCACTGAGTTACAGTTTCCTCATCTGCAAAACAGTGTGCTTGCCCCTAAATGAAGGATTAAGCAAGATCATATATATAAAATTGCTTAAAAATTGCAAAGCACGACTCAGCATGAGCTGGTGATGATACAAGCAGTTTGTTGGCAGAGGGAATTTGCCATTAATTTTCACGTCACCCCTGACATGGTGATAACAGCTTCCATGAACCTGACCCATGCTCCCAGCAGGCTGTGAGTGCCACCAAAGCAAGCACGTGAGGTGTTCACCGTGTAATCTCCACTGCCTGAGGTCAGTCCCAGACACTCAGAAGGCACGAGAGACAAACCCGCCGCACAAATAATTTCTCGAATCCTCACAGCGATTCCACCAAGTAGGTCCTGACACCATCCGCATTGTACAGACGGGAGACCCGAGGCTCACCGAGTGGTTCTGTGCACGGTAACTAGATGGGTCTTATTGAGCATGAGCTCTTCTTCAAACGCTCTGGGGAAGCCACTGTCCCTCTTTTGGTGCCTCTTCCTCGGAGGGCTGACAGTACGGTCAGAGAGGCTGCAGCTGCCTGATGCGGCGCACCGCATGTTTCCTGTCTACACTCAATCCCCAAGTGTGTCCTGTGCAGCTGGAAGCCTGGAGGCCCAGGGAAAGGCTGCGGGAGGGGAAAGGGAGAGGAACTGGGATTGGGTCTGGGGTGGGGGGAGGCAGGGAGAAAGGCAACAGAAAGATACACATAGGACAGCAGACCCAAGTGCTGGTTTTTGGCTTTTTTTTTTAATCTTCTTAGGGCCGCACGCACGGCATGTGGAGGTTCCCAGGCTAGGCGTCGAATCGGAGCTGTAGCTGCCAGCCTACACCACAGCCACAGCAACGCCGGATCTGAGCCACGTGTGAGACCTACACCACAGCTCACGACAACGCCGGATCCTTAACCCACTGGGTGAGGCCAGGGATGGAACCCTCATCCTCACGGACACTATGTCAGGTCCTTAACCCACTGAGCCACAATGGGAACTCCGCAGTGCTGTTATTATTTTGTCTCCTCACCCCCATCCCAGTCAGTGCAGCCTGTCTGAGTCTGTGGTTTTCAGAGAACTCTGAACCAGTGCAAACCCTCCGTCCCCACCCCCACCCAGGGGCCGCCTCTTCGGGGAGCAGGGCAAAGTGATGCCCGGGACGCCCCCTCGGGGGGCCCAGCTCGCCCAGCAATGACACTGCCTGGCACAGAGCAGCCTCCGAAGGGCCACTCCCAGCCCAGGACGGGGCTCAGAAGGGCTGTCCCCAGAATCCCCCAGGCATAACCCATCCACGTCAGCAGCAACTTCAGTGGTGCACCTACTATGTGCGTGATCTGCCTCGGCTCCTCAGTCCTCACAGTGGCCCTCTGGGCCACACCAGTGCCCCATTTCACAGACCAAGAAACTGAGACTTGGGGAGTTGGAGTTACCCAAGGCCACACAGCGCCCCTGTGCCACCCCTGCACCCCTCAGACAGGTCCCTGGGCTAACCCAGCAACTGAGGTGGTCTAGAGAAGCCGGGGGAGGGGCTGTCCTCAGGTGTCCCTCAGCCTCCCCAGGTGGCATTTGGAAACCACTTACTATGGGA
Organism: Catagonus wagneri; assembly: GCA_004024745.2. Classification (NCBI taxonomy): domain Eukaryota; kingdom Metazoa; phylum Chordata; class Mammalia; order Artiodactyla; family Tayassuidae; genus Catagonus; species Catagonus wagneri. The sequence continues at coordinate 9,005,520 of PVHT021183631.1, read as the reverse complement.
TTTTCTGAGAACAAGCACGAACCGGGTTCCGCCACTGACAAAGTGCTTTGAAGTGATGAAATCAGTGAGGCCCAGTGACAAGGTACCTCATTACACCGAGTACCCACAACAGCTCAGCGGGTATGCTGGTCCTTAATTTGTACTAGTGATAAAATTGAGGCTTACAGAGATCAATCCGCTGACCTTATGGATCTCCCTCTCTTTCTCTCCCTCTCCCTGCCTGCCCCTAAAGTCCAGCCAGCGCCACCTCTCTGCAGGGAGCGGGCTGGGCCTTATCCCCTGTGCTGGAGCGCAGACGGAAGAGGAGGGAAAGAGATAAATACCCCATCTGCCTTCTGTTAGCTCACCCGAATCATTCCTTAGGTCACTCTCGCTTGTGTGACCTCTTGGGAAATCATTTCGATATTCATGTAAATACGGTAAAGTTATTATTATTGTCTTTTAGCCTTGTCTAGGGCCGCACTTGCGGCATATGGAGATTTCCATCCAGGCTAGGGGTCGAATCGGAACTGATCCGAGCTGCGCCTGCGACCTATACCACAGCTCACGGCAACACCGGATCCTTAATCCACTGAGCCAGGCCAGGGATCGAGCCTGCAACCTCATGGTTCCTAGTCGGATTCGTTAACCACTGAGCCATGACGGGAACTCCAAAGTATGGTAAAGTTAAAAAGAGAAATGGGAAAGATAAATTAGGAGATGGGACGAACAGATATACACTATTATATATAAAAGAGAAACAAGGACCCACTGTAAAGTACAGGGAACTATATTCAATATCTTATAGTAACCTATAGTGGAAAAGAATATATATATATGTAACTATATGTATCTATAACTATATACATATATAACTGAATCACTTCACTGTACACCAGAAACTAATACAACATTATAAATCAACTATACTTCAATTGTAAGAAGGGAGAGAGGAGTTCCTGTCGTGGCTCAGCGGAAGTGAATCTGACTAGCATCCATGAGGATGCAGGTTTGATCCCTGGCCTCGCTCAGTGGGTTAAGGATCTGGCGTTGCCATGAGCTGTGGTGTAGGTTGCAGATGCAGCTCGGATCCCACGTTGCTGTGGCTGTGGCGTAAGGTGGCAGCTGTAGCTCCTGTTAGACCCCTAGCCCGGGAACCTCCACATGCTGCGGGTGCGGCCCTAAAAAGACAACAACCATAACAACAAAAGACAGAGAGAGAGAGGAACAGAGAGGAGGCAAGCCCACACACACGAATTCATCCAGCGCTATCTGGGCTCAGAAGGCTCTGCAGAGTCTGGCTCCTGCCTCCAACCCACGCATGCCCCTCTCTCCAGCCTCAACATCCCCACTGTTCTGCATAATTATCAGTTCCTGGGACTCAGTGCCCTCCTACCCTCCCAGGCCTGGGCGACTTAGAACAAGCCCACCCTGCTCCCCCCACCTCCTCACCAGCCCGCCCACACCTCCAGGTCATCGCGTCTGTCTCTTCCTCCCAGACCACCTCCTGTCCGTAGTCCCAGTCCCCGGCACACAGTAGGTGCTCGACACACACTGACAGCCAACACTGATGACAGCTTGTTAGAAAGCAGCTGCAATTCTGCTTTTCTTACACTGAATCTTCCATTTTCCAACAGCCCTGGAGGTGAACACCTTCCTCTCCAGGTTACAGATGAGAAAAGTGAGTGGAGGGAGTTCAAGTTCCCACTGCGACTCGGGGTATCCATGAGGATGTGGGTTCCATCCCTGGCCTTGCTCAGTGGGTTCAGGATCCGGTGTTGCTGTGAGCTGTGCTGTAGGTCGCAGACACAGCTCGGATCCAATGTTGCTGTGGGTGGCACAGGCCAGCAGCCGTAGCTCTGATTCGACCCCTAGCCTGGGAACTTCCATATGCCTCAGGTGCGGCCCTAAAAAGCAGAAAATAAAAATTTTAAAAAACGGTGAGCAGAGTCCAGGAGGAGGCAGAGCAAGGACTTGAACCCGGGCGGCCTGGCTCTGCTCTGCTCCGCACACTGGGCCAGGGCGGCACGGGAACTCAGGCCGCCTTGGGATGCCTCTGGCGGGCAGCGGACTCTTCGCAGCCACTGGTCTCAGTCCCTTGGCCAGCCTCTCAGTCCCTTGAAAGCCAGATCTTAGGTTTCCAGGGGTTCCTGCTCCAGCAAGAGGTCAATAAGTGTCTGTCGACTTGGCACCGGTGCTCTCCCAGGACAAGAGACGGAGCGTTAACAAGAACCTAGCCATGTTCTTGACCCTGTGTGTGTGAGCGTGAGTGAGACAGAGAAAGAGAGAGAGAGAAGAGATCTAAATTTATTTATTTTTGTTCCTTTCAATTTGTTTTATGGCCCCAGAGGCTGGCTGCCAGCAAAGCCAGGCTGGAGGCTTGGCCTTGTAATTTCTGTAAGTGCCTCCTCGATAAAGGGATGAGATTAATTCATCAGAATTCCTGTGGTCTCCGGAGTCCAGTCCAGGAGAGCGCAGGGGCACACACAAACACACACTCACTCACCAGCGCTGCGTGTGGTGGGCTGGCGGCGGGCTCTCACAGGACAAGGACACAGCCAACGTCTAGCATAAATTCAGAGATCTAACCTGGGAGTGTGCCCTGTATAGACATACGCAGACTCCACCTCCAGCAAGTCACTCAACTTCTCTGGACCCTCATCTGTGAAATGGGCCCAGGATGCTCCCATCTCTAAAGCCCTGCGGGGTCGGGGACAGCACAAAAAGCGCTCGGTGAGGTGCAGGCACTGCGTAGCAAGCAACCAAGGTGAACGTGCTTCTTTTCGCATCCGTCAGGGCGGCCCGTGTGCATACAGCCGGAAGACCCTGGGCCAGGCCCTCTCTAGGTGTCAGACCCGAGGCTGGCCATCCGCTCTGACGTTTAAGAACTTAGGACCTGACCTCGCACGGACGGACTGTGGAGCAGGTGCTGTGTGTGCCCGAGCCAGGAACGACCGGGGACGGCGGTGTGACCTCAAGGCAGAGGGGAAATCCCCACCGGCAACTCTCTTTGATCCTGAGCCCCGGGGGGAGGAAAGCCCGGGGCGCCCCCAGCAGCTGTCCTTAAACTGCTGCGGGGAAGTCCTCTCCCTGCAGCTCAGGGACGGGGGCTGCAGAGCTCAGATAAAGAAAGGGTCGTTAGAGGAATTTATGGGCTCAGAGGCTGCTGGCTGACGTCAGAGCCTGAAGGGTCACCACTTTTAGCTCTGAACTGATAGGGTTGGGCTGGTAGTCACTTGGCTCCACTCCCTTATTTATCTCCCTCCTGGAGGACAGAAATTATCCTTTCATCTCCGCGTGGTCCCCTGTCCTCAGCTCTCCGCCCTTCCCTCCTCCCTACCCCCTGGCTGATGATCTCATTCATGCCACTGGCTTCAGCTCGCGAAATCGTCAAGGATGGGCCACAAGCTGCAGCATCTGTGCTTTAAACCCTCATATCCATGTGCCTGCTGGATACTTCCACCTGCAGTTCTCTTGGGTTCCTTACACTTCCTCCAACTGAACCCAACCCCACCCAGACTTCCCTTACCGCGTGCCTTGTCTCAGCGAAGCCCTCACTAAGCCACCCAACACTGGGGTCAGAAACTGTGGCGGCATCGTGGTTCCACGGCCACCGCCTTCAGTGCTCTTGCCTCCCCTTGTCTCCACGGCCCTTTCCAGTCCCTCCATCCCACCCCTCTGCTGCTCCCGGGGAGACGTGACCATGTTCCTGTGCCAAATGCCTCGATGGTTCCCCATGCCCGCTCAACACTTAGGTCCACGTGCCTCTGAGAGCTGTCCCAGGGGAATGAAGGACGGCGAGCAAAGCAGCCACAGGGGATTCCAGATAAGAAATACTGCAGAACCACAAAAAGTCTCAGGTGTGGAAAACACAGCAGAAGACGGAGTGAGGCATGGGACTGAAAACGGGAATTTGCTGGGTCTGTATTTAAGGGGTACTCAGCGGCCACTCCGTGGGACCAGCCAGGATCTCCCCGCTGCCTGCGCAGGAAAATCAACTTCAGCTCTGGACAGAATAAGAAAGGGAACTGGGACTCAGGGGCCCCCAGGCTCAGCAGAGAGCAGAAGAGAAGCTGAAAAGACGGTGACTGAATACTGCGCACTGAATACCGCCCAGCCCAGTCCCCAAGGCCACTCGCAGAATTCTAGCAGCTAGAGAGGTGCACTCCACCCCTCGCTCCCACCCTGCCCTCCCCCAGCCTGAATATGGGAGAAGGGTGTGGAAAGAAACCAGGACAAAGCCAGGAGGAAGAAACATCCACGTGTAATATTCAGTATCTCCAGTATGACTTGCAAAGATTAAAAAAAAAAAAAAACCTGCGTTCATGAAACAAGAACAGCATGCAATAAACCGAAAGTATAAAACGGAGCTCACAGAAATTAAAAATACAAACAACTCCAAAGAACCACCTAAGCAGTGGAGTTCACCTGTGGCACAGCAGCATTGTCACTGCAATGGCTCAGGTTCAATTCCTCACCCAGGAATTTCCACATGCTGCAGGCGTGGCCAAAAAGGAAGAAGAAAAAAAGGGGGAAAAAAAAGAATTGCCTATGCAGTTGCTCTAAAATAGAACAAAAATCAAAGAGATGGACAATAAGCTAGAAAAGATATAAGAATTAGAGGATTGGTCCCAAGAGCTCAATATCCAACTTTTAGGAGTTTTTGAAACAAAGAGGAAACAGTGGGAGGAATTTCTTTCAAAGGGAGAGAGAGAGGGAGAGAAGGGGAGAGACAAAAGTGTCTTAACACCTGAAGAATATGAGTTCCCAGATCAGAAGACCTGCTGAGAGTCCGCAAGAATGAATGAAAAAAAGACCTTGACAAAATGATAAAGGTGAAGACCCAGTGAGTGGCTGCCAGGGTCAGGGAGGGCGGAGAGAGGGAGGCGCTGTGGCCGTGAAAGGGTAGCGCCAGGAGTCCCATGTGGTGGGAACTGTTCTGTATCTTGACTGCAGTGGCGATCGCAGGAACCGGCAGTGATAAAACTGCACAGAACTTAACACACACACACACAAAGAAGTGTGTACAACTGGTGAAATCTGAGTACGGTTGATCGATATCATTGCCAATTTCCTGGCTGTGATATCTGGCTATATATATTTGTATTATACGGCTTGTATACATGTATGTCATGTAGCCGCACGTGCTAGCATACACTACATACATAGATGTTACCACTGGACCAAGTGGGTGAAAGTTATGGGATCTATACACTTAGAAGCTGTCTGTATTCTTCCCCTTTTTTTGTCTTTTTTTTAGGACCACACCTTCGGCATATGGCAGTTCCCAGGCTGGGGGTCGAATCACAGCTATAGCTTGCCAGCCTATGCCACAGCCACAGCCATGCCAGATCCAAGCTGTGTCTGCGACCTACACCACAGCTCACGGCAACACCGGATCCTTAACCCACTGAATGAGGCCAGGGATCGAACCTGCATCCTCATGGATGCTAGTCAGATTCTTTTCTGCTGAGACAAAAACTCAAAATATAATTACCATTTGATCCAGCAATCCCACTTCTGGGCATCTATCCAGAAGAAACCATGACTCGAAAAGACACATGTACTCCAGTGTTCATTGCAGCACTCTATGCAATAGCCAGGTCATGGAAACAACCTAAATGCCCATCAACAGAGGAGTGGATAGGGAAGATGTGGTACATACACACATTGGAATATTACTCAGCCATCAAAAGGAACGGAAATACCAACATTTATAGCAACATGGATGGACTAGAAATTATCATGTGAAGTGAAACCAGTCAGACAATTAGACAGCAACACCCAATACTACCGCTTATATGTGGAAACTAAAAAGGCACAATGAACTTCTTTGCAGAACAGATATTGCTGCTTTGTTCACCGCTATTTCTCAACACCTAGAGCCATGTCTGGAAAAATAGTGAGGCCTCTTTATACATTTTCTAAGTGAATCAATCAAACTTCTTAACAGCAGCACTAGAAGCTAGAAGCCGAAGCAGCAATAATTTTCTGGGGGAAAATTATTTTCAACTAGAAACTAATGTATGGGTTGAAAGATGGAATAAAATTACTCCACACATCCAAGATGTCCACAATTTTGCCTCTCCTGTGCTTTTCTAGTGTGAGCTCCCCCGAGAAAGGAAAGGACCAGAAAGAAGAAGAGGCAGGATCCAGAGGAGAGGATCCAACCAGGAGAAAAGTCGAGGGGACAGACATTGAGGAGGAACTGACAGCAAGCAAACAGATTTACCCAAAAATTGTGATTTAACCATAAGCAGACAATGAGGAGACAGGAAATGTATGTGTTGGAATGGTTTGTGTAATGAGAACTAACTCTTTTATCTTCCAAAACAGGAAGTCAGGAAATAATGTAAAATTGCGAAGTGGGTAAGCATAGCAATAAAACATTAGTAACTAAGAAAAGAAACTGCTAGAAGAAAGATGTTCTTAAATGACTAACCAGATCACAGGGGAAGGGAGGAGAGTGGGTAGGGCCAGGGATGGGTTTTTTTTTTTTTTTTGCCTTTTGCCTTTTGTCATTTTAGGGCCGCACCTGCGGCATGTGGAGGTTCCCAGGCTAGGAGTCTAATTGGAGCTGTAGTCACTGGCCTATGCCGCAGCCACAGCAACTCAGGATCCGAGCCGCGTCTGCGACATACACCACAGCTCACGGCAACTCTGGATCGTTAACCCATTGAGCAAGGCCAGGGATCAAACCCACAACCTCATGGTTTCTAGTCGGATTCATTAACCACTGCGCCATGACAGGAACTCCCAGGGACTGTTATTTTTCATTGGGAGTTACATTTCATTGGGAATTTCCTTGTGGCAGAGTGGGTTAAGGATGTGGCATTGTCCCTGCAGAGGATCAGGTAGCTGCTATAGCGCAGGTTCAGTTCCTGGCCCGGAAATTTCCACATGCTGCAGGTGCAGACGAAAAAAAAGTTATACTTTGAGGTTTTTGTTTTGTTTTGTTTTGTTTGGTCTTTTCAGGGCCGCACTCGCGGCATATGGAGGTTCCCAGTCTAGGGGTCTAATTGGAGCTGTAGCCACCGGCCTACACCACAGCCACAGCAACCAGGATCCGAGCCACGTCTGTGACCTACACCACAACTCACAGTAATGCTGGATCCTTGACCTGCTAAACGAGGCCAGGGATCAAACCCGAAACCTCGTGGTTCCTAGTTGGATTCGTTTCCACTGTGCCATGACGGGAACTCTCTACTCAGTTTTTTTAAACTATGTGCTTTTGATAAAAACTTAAAATTAATTTAAAACTAATTTCCTCATTGCATAAAGATGAAATCTAACCTCCAGGGAAAAGCACACCAGACCCTTTATGATCTGGCCATCTCTGACCAGTCGGTTCTAATCTCCCTCCACCTAGGCCACCAGTGTGTAGGTTCCAGGAAACCACCTGGAACCTCTGAGCCTTCTCATAGCTCCCTCTTGCTGAAACTCCTCCGTCAAACCCTTTTGCGTGCTTGGAGCCTCTGTGTTCACCTGGCCTTCTCAGTGACAGCCTCTTCCTTTCTGTCCCAGCTATGTTTACACACCCCTTCCTGTTTTCTCCCACAGGCCTCATCCATCACCCCACACACCCTCCCACCCACACTCTGACTAGCTTAGTGTTTCATAATCCGGATTTTGCATGCTGTCCTCCCTTCTGAATGGTGTGCTCACTGAGGAGAGGGGTTGTTAGGTCTTTGATTTCTGCATCTTAGGTACAGAGCCTGCCGCCTGAAATGCCTGTGGATCAAAGCAATCGAACTGAAAGCAAGAGCCCCCACCCAGAGAAACCTTAGGATTCAAGTGACCTCCCAGTTGTCAAATGCAGCCCCCTCCCCTGGGCCTTCCCCATGCTGGTCCTCCCTGAAGCAGCAAATGCCCATCACACCTCCTAAAACCCAGTCCTCTGTTAGATCCCACCTGTCCGCTCCGCAGGGACTCTTGCTGTGTCTCTGACCGCTTCTATACTCATTGCATAGAATCTAAGATGCTTTCAATGGTATGACTGCACCATTATTTTAGGTACCACCAAGAAAAGGGAAAAAATCTGGCAATCAAGGTATGGCTGTGTTTCTTTGCCACCAGCTTTTTTTTTTTTCTTATTAAAAGAGCTCTTTGAAATTTAGTTAGATACAGATTTGATCATATAGCATTCCTGTGCATATATAAGAAAAATAAATTGAAGATATTGCTAAAGCTTCTCAGTGAGAAGCTCCTAACTTTCTTTTTCTTTCTTTCTTTTTTATTTTCTCACACCAATGGCATGCGGAAGTTCCCGGGCCAGGGATCAAACCCCTGCCACAGCTATACCTAGAGATAGCAGTGACAACGCCAGATCCTTAACGCACTGAGCCACGAGGGAATTCCCTCCAGAATCCTTTTTCTTTTTTGCTTTTTAGGGCCATACTTGCAGCATATGCAAGTTTCCTGGCTCGGGGTCAAATCAGAGCAGCAGTTGCCGGCCAACGCCACAGCCACAGCAAAGCCAAATCTGAGCTGCATCTGCCACCTACACCACAGCTCCCGGTAACGCTGGATCCTCAACGCACTGAGCAAGGCCAGGGACTGAAGCTACATCCTCATGGTTACTAGTTGGGTTCTTAACCTGCTGAGCCACAAAGAGAACCATGAGGTTGTGGGTTCGGTCCCTGGCCTTGCTCAGTGGGTTAAGGATCTGGCGTTGCCGTGAGCTGTGGTATAGGTCGCAGACGTGGCTCGGATCTGGCATTGCTGTGGCTGTGACATAGGCTGGCGGCTACAGCTCTGATTCGACCCCTAGCCTGGAAACCTCCATATGCCGTGGGTGTGAACCTAAAAAGAAAAAGAGTGTCCCTTGTTGTCTCAGGGATTTCCTTCCAGGTCATTGGTCCCTTTCTGCAACTTTTATTTTGCTTGTGAGAGCAGTGACAACCACATACAGCTGTCACCTAGTGGACAGTAATCGACACACAGTCCAACTCAGAGGTGTTACGTGGGGGAAACGGGCATCCTAGAACTGATAAAATATGCTATTTCCCAGTCTCCTTTCAAAGCTCTGAACCTTCCTTTCACCAGAGTCCCTCTTCCTGGTCCCTCACCTTGACCCCGCTCCTTCAGAACCTCTAGCTTTCCCTAAAGGGCCTGTTAAATCAGGTCGCCGGGCCCCCGCCTTGCAGAGCCTCAGATTCTGCAGGCCTAAAATCTGCATTTTTAACCTCATTTTGAGAACCACTGCCCTAGAAGATTTCATTAGACCCCAAACCCTACTCAGATTCCACTCTTATGATCTAGCCCCATATTTCCAACTGTCCAGGGTAAGGCCTGGGAACTGATCAAACTCAACTTGTCTCAAACTTCATCCATTTTTCCAAGCCCTCCCTCCAATCCCCCTTCCCTCTTCCGGTTCGCCAGCAAAATTCTTCTAAGTTTCTTTCCTTCTAATGGCCTCAGCATCCCCTAGGCTTGCTTCTTTCTTTCTTTCTTTCTTTCTTTCCCTTCCTTCCTTCCTTCCTTCCTTCCTTCCTTCCTTCCTTCCTTCCTTCCTTCCTTCCCTCCCTCCTTCCTTCCTTTCTTTCTTTCTTTCGCTTTTGCTTTTTAGGGCCGTACCCGCAGCAGATGGAGGTTCCCAGGCTAGGGGTCTAATTGGAGCTACAGCTGCCGGCCTACACCACAGCCACAGCAACGCGGGATCCGATCCGAGACGTTTCTGCAAACTACACCACAGCTCGCGGCAACGCCAGATCCTTAACCCACTGAGCGAGGCCAGGGATCGAACCAGCATCCTCGTGGATAGTCAGATTTGCTTCCACTGCACCGCCATGCGAATTCCTCACCATCCCCTAGGAGCCTAAATAAGAATCTAGGAGTCAGTCTCACAATCCAGAATTCAGTATTCTTTTCCTACTGAATCCACTTTTCAAAATCCTAACCTCTCCTTTCAATCTTTTGGCCCCTGTCCTGGCTTGGATGCTTTAGATCTCTTAACTGGACTGTTAGACTCGTCTCCTAACTGGTCTGCCTGCCCCTAGACTCTCCCACTTCCACACTGCCATCCCTATCACTGCCGCAATCATCTTGCTAAGGGGAGATCTGATGAATTCTCTGCTCAAAAATCTTCAATGGCTTCCCGTTGCCAAGCATAAATAACAAATGACAAATACGGTTTATTCAATGGTTATCACACGCCAGGCCCTATGCTAACTACTTTACACACGTGTCTCATGTGATTGCGGCAAGAACATTCTAGGAGCAGGAACTTCAATAGCCCCATTGGTCCCATTTTATTGACAAGGAAATTAAGGCCCAGAGAAGCTAAGTCACTTGCCCAAGTTGGCACAGCTGAGAAATTGTCAGGTTGGGATTCCAAGCCAGGTGAAACCACCCGAGCAGAAATAGGACTCCGTACCCTTCCTTAACACGGCCTGCGAGGCCCTCTGACATCCAGTCCCACGCTGGGTTGGAGGCCATCCCCTAACACCGGCCCCCACTTCCTGAGCAGAGCACACTCGATTCCCAAGGGTCTGATCCTGCTGTTCTCCTCGCCAAGTGCATGGTTCACTTTCCACCCCTGCTTAAATGTCCCTTCCTCTGGGAAGCCCTCCCGGCCTTATCTGGCTCTGTCTCACCTGACCTGCACCCCGGCTGTGCTTCTGAAAAGAGCGACTGTGGTTTGTCCTTCCTCTCGTTCCCCCCGCACCCTGCAGACAGCACCACTCTGTGGGTTTAACTGACTCTTTTGTACTTTGGTACAGATGAGGAAACTGAACCCAGAGGACCCCAGGCCCTGCTCAAGGTCAGCTGGCTGGCAAGTGGCGGGGCTGGCACGGCACCCCACTCCCGGCTCCCACCCACTCCTGGCTTTGTCTCTGCACCTGTCGTAGTCTGTCCCCTGGGCCAGCCAGCCTCATTTTCCAGCACAAAAGGCCTGGCGGCGGTCCAAGGCAGGATAACCCATCAGTCACCCCCTCCTCTCCTCCGGGAGCTTCCTTCCAAGGCCGCGTCTGGGCCCCATGTGAGCAGAGGGAGCTCGGTGCCAGGGCTTCTTGCTTGCTTGCTCCTCATCTTCAGGGACTACTCAGGGGGCCGACAAAAGTTGGCCGCCTGTCCCAGGAACGGAAGCAGGAGATGGGGTGCTTTTTACCCTGCACACAGCCCCTCACAGCCATGCAGCAGGTATGGTCAATGGCTTCTGTTCCACGTAGAAGAAAATCCGAGTGCGGAGCTCACCCCAGCCCGAGACGTCATCATCAGCCTCTCAGCTCCATCCCCTTCCCCTTGGCTGTCACTCACTCACAGCAGCCACATTGGCCCTTCTTCTGGACCCAGGACACATCTGCTGTCCTCCTGGCCTGGAGTGACAGGCCCAGGCGTCTCTCCTGTGCTTGCCCTAACCTTGAAAGTTGCTTTCTTACCCAATCCTCAGACTGAACTTAAACCCCCTCTCTTGGTCACCTTAGGTCTCATCACTGGCTTTTCTCTTTCGCAGCACTTGTCTGGGTCTGTCTTTACGCTTCTTTATTCGCTATCGTACTCTAGTCTGCCCTGCCCCCGAGAGGACAAGCCCGCAGACTAGGGCCCATTGCTCTGCCTTCGGCTCCCAACCCGGTGGATGCAATTCAATAAAGTTTCACCCAAGAACTGAACCACTGCTCTGTGAGCTCAGATGTAAGGCAGGAGTTTTCTCCCAAACATCGTCCTTTAGAAAAGAGGAAGTCCCTGGAGTTCTGTCATGGCTCAGCAGGCACAAATCTGACTAGCATGCATGAGGACGCAGGTTCGACCCCTGGCCTCGCTCAGTGGGTCAAGGGTCCGGCGCTGCCTTGAGCTGAGGTATAGGTCAGACTCAGCTTGGATCTAGTGTTGCTGTGGCTGTGGTGTAGGCCAGCGACTACAGCTTGGGTTTGACCCCTGGCCTGGGAACCTCCATATGCTATGGGTGTGGCCCTTAAAAAGACCAAAAAAAAAAGGAAGTTGCTTAATAGCTGCGTCTTTGTGAGGTCTCATATCTGAGGTACCATGTCACTTTACACTGAACAACTGCCGTAAGAGAAGACCCGGTGTCCTGTGAAGACCCCAACCCAGGCTAATCACTGACTGAATCAGAAACAAAAGAGAAAGAAGCTGAACGCAAATTTACTTATTCCCAGGAATACAAGTCACAATAGCAAAAGCGGGGAGTTAAAAGCAGTATATATAGGAGTTCCCGTCGTGGCTCAGTGGTTAATGAACCCGACTAGTATCCATGAGATGTGGGTTCGATCCCTGGCCTTGCTTAATGGGTCAAGGATCCGGTGTTGCCATGAGCTGTGGTGTAAGTCACAGACGCAGCTCGGATCCTGCGTTGCTGTGGTTGTGGCGTAGGCCGGCAGCTGCAGCTCCATTTGGACTGCTAGCCTGGGAACCTCCATATGCTGCGATGCAGCCCTACAATGTAAAAAAAAAAAAAAAAAAAAAGCCAGTATATATAGTGCCCAATATGTGTGGAAACCATGATTATAAACTGACCCAACTCTATAAAATAAGTAAACAACAAGGACCTAGTCTATAGCACAGGGAACTGTATTCAATATCTTGTAATAACCAATAATGGAAAAGAATCTGAAAAAGAACATATAAATGCATATGTATAAGTGAATCACCCTGCTGTATACTTGAAACTAACACGAGATTGTAAATTAACTATATATACATCAATGAAAAACATTGACAGGACTGACAGAGAACTATCCTAGAGTTCCTGCTGTGGTGCAACAGGACTGGCCGCATCTCTGTAGCACTGAGATGCAGGTTCGATCCCCGACCCAGCCCATTGGTTAAGGATCCAGCATTGCTGCGGCTGCGCATAGGTCGTAACTGCAGTTCGGAGGCAATCCCTGGTCAGGGAAATCCATATGCCATGGGGCATTCAAGAACCAAACAAACCAAAAAAGGAACTATCGTAATGGCCTAGGAAATGTACCTAGGGTTCAAAATAAAAATGTGAGGGGCGCCAGCACATATATGCTCATAAAATCGCTTGTAACTGAGAAGGAGTGAAGACTGTATCTCTGAAATTCAGTGCCAGATGACTCCAAAAGTGGCCCCAGAGAAGGAAGAAAACACTTTTATGAGAGTCATGTGAAACATCTGATAAACCTTGCCTCCCAAAATGTGAGAAAAAGTTTTGCAAAAAATAACACGTGGTCTTAACACAATATAACCGAATATACGCAAGTATAACAAACCAGTGTTATTTTTCGGCCATTCCCGCAGCATGCGGAGGTTCCTAGGCCAGGGATCTAACCCGAGCCACAATAGTCGCGAGCTGCAGCAGTGTTAAGGCCTGGTCCTTAACCCATGGAGCCACCAGGGAACCCTAGCACACTGTTATAAGGAGACATTTGACTATTTTATCTCGATCCTTAATGATTCACTTATATAAATTAGCCAAACTCCTTTTGTTTGTGTTCCCTGGGAAAAGGAGAGACCACTTCTGAGAGACCACCTTCTATTCAAACACATCGCGAACTCCCTACATGCCAGGTACTGTGGGAGGAGGTGGGGCTCAGGGAAGAGTCAAGATACATGTAATGCTGTTCCTTGAGGGCTCACAGGCAGGCGTCTTGGGGGAGCAGACAGGCAATGGCAGTGATGGTGCAGTGCAGCACGTGTTATCAGTGTGTGTGGAGAAGCTTCTACACAGGAGAAGCCTGAAGGGGCAACCGAGGGGAGCAGTTAAGAGAAGCCTTCGCCGAGGAAATGCCAGCTAACGTAAGACCCAGTGGGGCGGAGGAGCATATGAGGGCTGGGGGAAAGGAGCAAAGAGGAGACCCTGCAAGTCCAGAAACTGGAAGTGTAGGACAAGTTCTGGAAATCAGAGCAATCAGGCTGACCTCAAGCCCGCAAGGGAGAGGAAAATGAGAGGAGGCCGCGAGGTCAGTGTGCGGCAACCCCAGGGGACATCCCCTGTCACAGCGGAGCTTCAGTTTTACCCACCAGCAAGATACCAGGATGCTGTGCTCAGATGTGTGTTCTAAAAGGTCCCTCTGGAGTCCCTTTGTGGATCAGCGGAAACGAGACCAACTAGTATCCAGGAGGATGCCGGTTCGATCCCTGGCCTCGCTCAGTGCGTTAAGGATCTGGCATTGCCATGAGCTGTGGTATAGGTCACAGAGGTGGCTCGGATCTGGCGTTGCTGTGGCTGTGGTGTAGGCCAGTGGCTACAGCTCTGATTGGACCCCTAGCCTGGGAACCTCCATATGCCGCAGATGTGACTCTAAAAAGACCAAAAAAAAGGAAAGAAAGGAAAGAAATTGTCAACTGAAAAAAATAAAAATTAAAAAAAAAATTTTTTTAAAGACATGTTGCATCTGGGACATCCGGGTGGAGATGTTCATTAGGTTCTGCAGGCCCTGGAGCTCAGAGGGGAGGTTGAGGGCTGTAGAACTGGGATTCATCCTGATTGCAGAGGTGCTGAAGCCGGGGATGGGACAAGACACTGGGCACTTGAGGTGGGTCAGACAGAAGGAAGAGAAGAGGGGCCCTGGAAGCTGGGGATTGAAGGGACTTTCTTTTCTTTCTTCCTTCCTTTCTTCCTTTTTTTTTTTTTTTTTTTTTTTTTTTTGTCTTTTTAGGGCTGCACCCACAGCATATGGAGGTTCCCAGGCTAGGGGTAGAATCAGAGCTGTAGCTGCTGGTCTACACCACAGCAACGCCAGATCTGAGCCTCATCTGCGACCTACACCACAGCTCATGGCACGCTGGATCCCCATCCCACTAAGCAAGGCCAGGGATGGAACCTGTGTCCTCATGTATACCAGTTGGGTCGGGTTCCGTAACCACTGAGCCAGAACAGGAACTCCGGACTTTTCTTTTTAAGATGGAGATACTAGAGGTATTTAAATGCCGATGGAAAGGAGCCCATCAGCTCCTAGAGAGAAGATAATAGAGGGGAGATAATGGGTAGGAGGGTCCCTGGGAAGTGGGGAGGAGACTGATTCAGGCCTGGGAAGAGCTGGGGGAGGGGTGGGAGCCACACCTTCCAGGGCAGCAATGAAGATCTGAGACATCAGCAAATTAAATGCTGCCCATGTGAGAGAGAGTGGGCGTGCTGGTGACACGCTGAGGGAGTTCCCATCTGAGGGCCTCCAGTTTCTCAACAGAACAGGAAAGAGGCAGGGTCCTTGCTGAGTGAGAGTCAGGGTTTAGGGGCACAGCTTGGCAAAGATCCCTGGGTGGCTCCCCAAATGCCCCCCCATTCACTGCAGTGACTACCGTGGGTCAGTATCACAGGGCAGAAGCTGGCACCCAACCCTGTGATCCAGAAGCCACAGAAAGGGGCTCCATCTATCAGGAGCCCGATTCAGGAACCTGATGTATAAGCCCAGGGAGGCCAGCACACTCAATAGGAGGAGAAATTGATCTGCCTGGCCAGCACTCCCCCTAACCAGCAAGTTCCCTCCAAGCAGAGGACTTACAGGGGACCTAGGTCATAGCCAGAAGGATGCTCATCCGCTCCACTGACTGTTTAATCACATCAAGGTCCCAGGCTGACTCCCTTCTCCTAAGGGTGGGGCCTTTGCCGAAGTCTGCTTTCTTTTTCTCTGCCTCCAGGGGCTGACCCACCCTCTAGTGATGGGATTTTTTTTTTTCTTTAGATACACAGTTCCATCAGCTGGAGAGCTCCTTTGCCATGGAAACTTTCTTTCCCTTTAGGACCATGCCTACTACTTGTCTACCTCCAAGCTCCCCTTCTCCGGGTGAAGTTCACACCCCCAGCACTGACGCGGTCTAGAACTGGCAAAGCTGTAATAAACACTCATCATGCACTCCTGGGCATTGATTACGAGCCCCCTGGGGGCTGCGGGGCTGGGTTGGGGGGGGCGCATCTACCTTGTCCAAGGCCCAAGTGCAGGAAAGGACAAGCCCTTTCATGCTTTGTGGCCAGAAGGTCTCTGCCCCCCCCACCACCAAGCACCGCCAGAGACAATACGTAAACAAAGAGGTGTGGCCCGTCCCACCACTGCTGGGTTTACAAAAGCAGAAAGATGCCGCACACTGCACTTTGCCCACTTCTCCCATCCCCACAGCGCGAGCCCCAGTGCAGCCAAGCGCACAGCGAGGCCTCAATAAACATTTGTAAGGAAAGAATGGTGGTTTAAGGGCTTTCTCCCTGTGTCTATCGTGTCTGCTTTGTTTCTGTAAAAACTTCCCCGTGTTGGTGTGACCACCAAATCGAGCAGACACACGGATCCAAGGAAGGCTGGGCAGTGGTGAGCGAGCATGATTTTCAGAGCCGTCCAGGCATTTGCTCTGCGGATGGATGCTTCTATGACCAAACACCTTTTCAAAAAGGGCTGAATATCCTCCTTAATTGATGAGGCGCCCTGGCTGGGAGCCTAAGGCTCGGCCTGCAGGTGACTGTGCTCTAAGCCTCAGATTCCAGCTCCTTGAGGGCAGGTATCCTGCCTTTCTCTCCCCGAAGCGCTCAAGGTCAGGGACTCATAATTCGTTTAGATTCTAAGCTCTTAAGATTCTAAGCTCTTAAGATTCTAAGCTCATCGCTGGGGCTGCCCAATGGCCGGCCCTTTGTTTCCTCTTTATACGTTTCCCACTTTTCCAAATTTCCTACAACTAGTACACTCGGAAACAACAAAATCAAAATCTTTGTTAGAACAAAACCAAAGAGTAGATAAAGTAAGCAGAGAATTCCACCGGCCTTAGTGTTCACTCTCCCCAGCTCTAGATAGAAAGAAACCTCTTTCTGACTGTAAATGAGTAACTCTTCTTGTGACAGTTTGGTTCTGGGTGCAGCAAATGCTGTTGTTTGTCTTTTGACTTCTAGGAAGAGATCATTATCCTATTCATGGGAGCAAATAATTAAGACTATTTACACATCCTTCCTGTGGGCTCTGGACATGCTGATGACGTCAGTCCCTGGCACCCAGGCCTCTGTGGAGGGTAGGGTTCCTGGGGCTACTCTAGCCTTTGCTTTCAGAAAGTTAGATCCAGAACTCACCAGTACATTTAAGAGCATGGAGAAAAGAAAATGTAATTGTCTCCAAAAAAGAAACACTGATTTACGATGTTGTGTCAATTTCAGCCAAGTGACCCAACTATCTATCTATCTATATAAAATTCTTTTTCTCCTATCATTCCCCCATCATCTTCTATCCCAAGAGACTGAATGCAGTTCTCTGTGCTATACAGTAAGATCAAATCTATTATTATTGTTGTGGGAGAAGGCTGACCAAATATTTTGGCTGAATTTTGACCTTCTGTCACCGTCAGAACAGCAATTTGCAAAGGGCTAGGGTGCCTCATCAGAGTTTCAAAAACTCACCTCCAAGAGTCTAAAACAGTGGCAATCAATCTTACCAAGATTACTTCCCAAGATTACTTGGGAAGAAATACACTGGTATTTCGGTAACGTAAATTCGCTTAAACATTTCATGTTTATTGGTCAAATAGCCAATGATATTGATTGGGTATCAGACTGGGCGTTTCGACCCTGGCTGAGCTGAGACAAAATTACATGCAGTGCTTTTTTAATCTTGAGACTCCGGGGCCTCCTTTCCCAGATTCGGGAATACAGAGTGGGCAGGGACCAGCTTGAGTTCATTCACTGCACCAAAGGCCCAAGCACAGTCCCGGATGTGAAAGTGCTCAATCAATATTTGCTGAGAGAGGTGGCCCTCAAGACTTTTTCTGGGAAAGATACAAGGGGCCTGGGGTTTCAGGAAAACTTACTTCTCACTAATCATTATATTCTTTTGCCCTATTTGAATGTTTACCATGTTTATATGTTTTACAATTACATTATTTAATTTACATTTATATGTAAATATATGATTTAATCCATTTAGTAAACCATCAGGGCTCTTGCCCAAGTACCCATTAAAGAGGCAGCCACCCCACGGCCACTGAAATCCGACTCAACCGATAATGCCGACACACTGTAAAAAGCCCTAGAAGACTGGCAACATCAGGATGGGACAGAATGAGCGGTCCCGAGGCATTTTTCCTTACTCTCTGGCCCTGACTCTTTCACAATGAAGAAAAGATTCATGTTCCACTGGTGCAAAGAATAAAAGGTAAAAACAAAACGAAGGACTCATTACAGTCTAGAGCCGCAAGGCAAATAGGCTAACTCTTTTCCCCCAAGTCAGCTTTTTAGGGCCACACATTTGACAGTGTCCCCCATCCTACGAGAGGCGCACCTGAGCTAAGGCATTTGTGCCGGTTTTCTCCGGGTTTTCTGGGGCGCCCGGCCGTTTCAACACCAGCCAGGGAGATCGAGCCCTCGGCCGGAATCCCCGGGAGCCTCCCGACCCTGGGCTCCAGCGGCGCCCTGACCTGCGCTGGCAGCTCTCAGGGGTCGCCCGGTTCCCCTGCTGCACCCGCACCCAGCCCGGCCCGGCCCGTCCTGCTGGTCCTGCTGTCACGCACCTTGGATGGTCCTCTTGAAGAAGGCCTTGCAGGCCTCGCAGGAGGCCACGCCGTAGTGGTAGCCGGAGGCGATGTCCCCGCACACCAGGCACAGGCGCTTGGGGATGGCGTTGAGCATGTACTCGCACTTGATGGCCGAGTCCTCCATGATGCCGCTGGCACAGTCCTCGTAGCCCTTGCGGCAGGGGGTGCCTCCCAGCCCGGCGCCCGCGAACATGGGCGGCGAGTCCAGACCGTTGGTGTGGGCGCCCAGAGCCAGGCCGAAGCCACCGCTGGCGTCGGACGAGCCGCTGGGACTGTGGTGGCTGAGGGCATCGATGCCCGAGGACGGGCTGGATGGCTCGGTCTTGATGAAGGAGCCGCAGCTGGAGCCCAGGTGCCGGTCGTCTGCGGACATTCTATTCAGCAGCCTGGGGACACAGAGCGCAGGAAAGTCAGCTCAGAGGAGGGTGCGGTGGGTGTGACACCCTCCCAGGAATTAGCTTTGGGCTCCGGGCACCAAGTGGGCGGGGTGACTGGGAGGGGCCTTATGCTAAGGCCTGGGTGAGATAAAATGCAGACCCAGAAGGTCAATTGGTCTGAAAAACCGCACGCAGCCCAGAGCAAGTTTCTGGCATTACCCCCCTAGAACCTTCTGAGTCCTCGAAGAAAAACTACTGTGTTCAATCGATAGACTTCCGGTGAGGCGCCCTGGCCCTTTGCAAATTGCTGGTCTGATGGCGACAAAAGTTCAGAGTTCAGCCAAAATATTTGGTCAACCTTCTCCCACGACAGTAAGACGTGATCTTACTGTATAGCACAGGGAACTGTGTTCAGTCTCTTGGAATAGAAGATGATGTGGGAATGAAAAGAGAAAAAGAATTATATAGGAGTTCCTGTCGTGGCTCATTGGTTAACGAACCCGACTAGTATCCATGAGGATTCGGGTTTGATCCCTGGCCTCGCTCAGTGGGTTAAGGATCTGGCTGTGGTGTAGGTCACAGATGTGGCTGGTTTCCTGTGTTGCTGTGACTGTGGTGTAGGCCAGCAGCTACAGCTCCGATATGACCCCTAGCCTGGGAACCTCCCTATGCCATGGGCGTGGCCCTAAAAGGCCAATAGATAAAAAAAAAAAAGAGGATTGACAC
>PVHT021183631.1:8955387-8985018 GCA_004024745.2 Catagonus wagneri | reverse complement strand
TGTGGCATATGGAGGTTCCCAGGCTAGGGGTCTAACAGGAGCTATAGCTGCCGGCCTTCGCCAGAAGCCACAGCAACGCGGGATCCGAGCCGCGTCTGCGACCTTCACCACAGCTCACGGATCCTTAACCCACTGAGCAAGGCCAGGGATTGAACCCGCAACCTCATGGTTCTTAGTCAGATTCATTAACCACTGAGCCATGAAGGGAACTCCAAAATCATAATATATTTGAAAGTCCAGGGTTGCCAGCCCCTGAACCAGACGCCCTCACTGCAATGACCTGATCACCCACTTCACTGGTCCCCAGAGGCAGCAGCTAAGCCCAAGCTTGGAGCTTCCACAGATTGCCACCATCACTGAGACGGAGACCAGAGGTGCCAAGTCACCTGACCGGGGCAGGAGTCAGGGCTTGCCGCTAGGGCATTGGCCAAATTGGCTGTCCTCTGGGCTTTGCCTCTGGCCCAGGGTGCATCTGGGGGTGGCTCCCAGGCCCCCCGTTTCATCCTGCTGGCCTCCGCCTCTCAAGAGGGACACCTCCGTCACGCACACGAAGGAGCCTTCCAACCCCAATTGCGAGCTGTTTCTTAACCTCAAGTTTCAACCTCTAAGCACCCCTGCCTCGCCTATAGAGTCAAGGGAGCATCAGCAGCGAGGCAGGATCACCAGGAAGCGTCATAAAATATTTCCCATAATGAAAACCCCTCCTCCCAGAACCATGCAGGGTGGGCGAGAAGGCAGGTGTGACCCTCCCACACCCCAGCTCCCGGGATGAGGGGAGGGGCTCCTCCCAGGTGAACAGGGAGAGCGGAGGCCAGGGCAATCCGTTCAGGGAAGCCCAGCTCTAGCCCATGCTCAAGAGCTCTGGCCCAGGCAGGACCCGGAGTCGGAAGGCTGGGTCGGGGCGCAGTGTCCCCGTCCTGGCCTGGCTGGGTGGAAATCAGAGGAGGCCAAGGCGGATGCCTGAGTAGCAGGGGAAAGTTCATCGGGAAGAGCCCTGGAGAATGAAAAGGGCTGGAGAGGGCGGCGGTACAGCCCGATTCCTGGAAAGACCGCCCTGGGCTGGGAGGGGCGGAGGGAGGGTCCCAGTGCTGGAGGACCCCCGGGGAGCAGCCGAGGTCCTACCTCCAAAGATGCTCAGAGGTAGCCCCTGTTTTCTGAGCCGCCTGCTGAGAAAAGGGTTGGTCACCACGTGCAGAAGGAGCCGTCTCCCACCCGCAAAGCCCATCCTCACAACACAGCCTCGGCCACACGCCCACAGCATCAAAGGCAACCTTCAGACTGGGGAGGGGCTTCCACGTCCCTGGTCCCGCCGATGACTTCATAGTCAATACCGCTCCCCCCCAGGGGTGGGGGTCGTCCCAGCCGGCTACACTTGAACATGTCGAGAGGCAGGAAGCTCACTGCCCTGCAGACAGTTCTAATCAGAAGCGAGGAGCTGCTTCCGATAAAAAGATAAAAGGCACCTATGAGGCGCCCACTGTCGGCAAGTTTATTGTCTGCTGGAATGTACCCTTTGAAGATAGAGACTTTTGGGTCTCTTCTGTTCCAAACGAATGTTCCTGAGTCTTCTGAGCCATCTCTCTTACTGGCCCCAAATTTCCTTAACATCAGCAGAGGGTACGCTACTGACAGTCTCCTCTGGGTTTGTTTGTTGTTTTTTAACATCTCTGGCTGGTGCCCTGTCAGGTCCCCAGACTCCACAGGGTCACCTGCCCCTGCTCCATCCACCAGCAGGTCCCTGGTGTGTTCCCAGGAAAAGGTCACTGGCCTGAGCAGGCACAGATCCCCCTCGGGGGCGTTAACTCTCCCCAAGGCCCAAGCACGGGGTCTGCAGGGAGAGCGGCCCGGGTGCTCTTAAATTTGTAAATCCCCTCCGCTGCTGCTTCAGGCTCCACAGTTCACAGGACTGCCCAGGCCCCGCTGTGACAAACACTGCAGGGCAAGACAGCTCCCAGACCCCAGCCGGCCCTCCCCCGGGCTGATGAGCGCTCCAGAGATTTCTGGAGATAAACTTGATATAAACAGTCATTATAGCAACTGCTATTTAGTGCACATGAATTATATGCGGCCCGCTTCAGATCTTTTCCTTGTAGGGACAAGAAGTTTGTGCCCTGAGGAAATCAGCTGGGGACTCCCTCAGCCGCGCCCAGCAGACGGCAGGGCCACAGTTTTTGCCACTGTCTTCCCCAGGGTCCTGGCTCACTCACCCTGAAGGACACGCAGGGCAGACAAGGGCTTCACCCCCTAAGCCTTGGTGGCCCCTCTCCTTCTTGCTTCAGAAGGGCACAAAGCATTCTTTAGGGGGCTATGTAGCCAGGACGCACCCCGTCCAGGCTGCTGCCCTCAGCCCTGCCCGGAGACTCTAGAACTGAGAAGGAAGCAAACTCTGGCCTCAGAGTTGGCCCGGGAATCCAGTAACTAATTTAGTGCCTGAGCCCCAGCTGAGGAGGCTCTATTGAGTTTATTCCTACAGGCTGCCCACTTATTTAGGCCCCACTAAAGCGTCTTTTCCAGGGAGACTCAACACGTACTTTGGGGCACCTACTATGTGCCAAGCGCTGGACAGACAGCGGGACAAGACCAGCACAGCCCAGAAGTCAAGAAGCTCATCCTCTCCCAGGAAGGACAGAGGCTAAACACGTGCGCAGAGCATCAGAAAGGCGGGGAGCGGGGACACCACGCTGACAGTGGCTCCCCTGCCAAGCCCTCCGGTCTGGCTTCATCCAATCATTCACATTTGCATTTATTTTTTCCTCCAGGAAACCCGCCCCCTCCATCCATCTGTCCTTTACCTCCAGGACATCATTCCCCTTTTTTTTGTCTTTTTAGGGTCACACCCTCAGCATATGGAGGTTCCCAGGCTAGGGGTCAAACTGGAGCTGTAGTCGCCGGCCACAGCCACGCCAGATCCGAGCCGCATCTGTGACCTACACCGCAGCTCACAGCAACGCCGGATCCTTAACCCACTGAGCGAGACCAGGGATCGAACCTGAGTCCTCATAGATGCCAGTCAGATTCGTTTCCGCTGAGTCACGACGGGAACTCCAGGACATCGTTCCTTTATTCCAAAGCAAAATTTAAAGGAAGGACAGAGGGAAAGAAGTCCAAGAAGAGGGCAGAGGAAGTGATCAGAGGAGCTGGAGGAGAAGAGGAAGGGGGCGAGTGGCGTATGTGCACTCAGGAGAGCCTTCGAGGGGTTCCCTTCGTGGCTCAGCTGTTAGAGAACCCGCAAATAAATAAATAAATAAATGAAGGAGAGCCTTCGAGAAGGGGTTGGTGGGGATCCCACGTAGCCACAAAGTCAGGGGGAGTCAGGGCACAAGGGTCCCCTGCAGTGAGCAGTCAAGAGGTGGTGGCTTCTCCAGAACAGTGACAAGGCACTGGGGGGGGGGGCAGTGGGGGTGGGAATGGGAGCCGCAGGGCCTGGGCCGCAGAAGCTGCTGGACGCAGACAATTGTTTCAGGAAGTCTGTCTGAGCCGGCAGAATGGGGGGGGGGGGTTCTTCTCGCCCACCTTCAGGCAGCACTATCCCCTGGAACTTGCTGGAACTCGGGGGTGGTATGGAGGCAGAGAAGGAGTGTTTTTGTTGTTATTGTCCGTAATTTATCGGTTACTTTGATGAGGAGGGGGTGTGTCAAGAATGTAAGGAATTTAAGAAATTTAAAAATTACTTTCCAGTTTGCTCTGGACGATCCTGATTGCTTCTGACCCAGTATAATTACCCACCACTCTGCGCCTCTCCTCGGAGTAGGCAGTGGATTCTATGGCCACTCTGTGTCCCATGCGAATGGGAAAGAGTAAATGGAGATGGAGAGACTGAAACTCCAAAGACGAAGGTCAGCTCTTCTCAGATTCTAGTCCAGCCTCCATCAGAGTCAGCCGAGGCCCTGACCCATCAGGTAGCTCCCTGGGTCTGACCGCACTCCAGACTCTGCAGTTGGGGCCCAGAAATCTGCATTTGGGCTTTTGTTGGTTGGTTTGTTTTCAGCACTCCAGTTGTGATCTTAAGGGACTCAGGTTTGAATCCTACCCCTACCGGAATAACAAGTGTAGGCAGGGGACCTGCTGGGAGTTTGCAAGGAATCTGGCTGCCCCGGGAAGAGAAAAGGGCTGAAGCAGTAAGGCGGGGAGGGGAGGCTGGCTGTGCAGAGGGCCGGCTTGGACCTGGCCTCCCTGGCCCCCATGCAGCCTGTCTTCACTCGCTGAAGTGGAAAGTGAGGCCAGGAGGTCCAGCAAAAGGAAGAAAGCTTGCAACAGCAGCTCTGGGAAGAGGAGCGAACGGAAATCAGTGGCTGGCGTCCCTGCTGGTGCACAGGGTTGAGGATCCGGTGTTGCCACTGCTGCGGCTCTGGTGGCTTCTTTGGGTGGCTTTCATCCCTGGCCCTGGGAACTTCCATAAGCCAAGGGCATGGCCAAATAAAAGATAAGAAGAAGAAATCGGGCACATAAAGTTTTACCAGTTCCCTAATCAAGATAAAAAAAATTCGCGGTTCACAGACCTAAATGTAAAAGCTAAAACGGTAAATTTTTGTTTTTCTTTTTAGGGCCGCACTTACAGCCTATGGAAGTTCCTAGGCTAGGGGGTCAAATTGGAGCGGCAGCTACAGCAACACCAGATCTGTAACCTGTACCTCTGCGGCCAGGGCTTTAACCCACTGAGCGAGGCCAGGAATTGAACCTGCATCCTCACGGATACTAGTCAGGTTCTCAACCTGCTGGGCAACAACGGGAACTCCTGTGGGGCAGCTTAGATCTGGTTTTCTCAACCAGGCGCTGCTGACGTTCAGGCCGGTAATTCCTCACTGTGGGGCTGTCCCATGCACAGCAGACTTTTAGCAGCTTCCCTGTCCTCTACGTGCTAGAAGCCATAGGACCCCCCACCCCCAGATATGACAACCGAGGCCTTCTCCGGACACTGCCAGATGTCCTCCAGGGAGGCGAAACTGCCCCCAGTTAGAACCACTGACTGGGATGTTGGAGGGAAGAGGGGGGACAAGGGGTCCAGGAGCTGAGGGCTGGGCACACAGTGTAGTTTGGGGATACAGGGGAGTGATGTCAGAAAGAGCGGAATTAGGAGAAAACAGAGGGCCCAGGAGCACGGGGGCTCCCGGGGCGGGGAGGCTGAGGTTTAGGAGGAAGGCGCGGGACCGCCGGAAGTCTGGGAGACGGGGTCAGGGAAGATCTCAGAGGCGGGACCTCGATGCCAAGGCCCAGGAGGATGTGGCCATGGGGACTGGTGGCCAGGGCAGGGTGCAGGAAGGGTGGGGCCTCCGGATGAGGGGGAGGCGGCTGACGCCCGAGCTCTGGGAAGAGAGGGTCATGTTGAGTCCATATCATCTGTGTTTGGCTGGGACCCAGTTCCCAGCTGGTCGATGACTATTGACTTTACAGGAGGGGACCGCTGGCCCATCTGAGCCGCCTTTGAAAGAGCAGTAGTCAGTGGTCGAAGACCCCTCGGGGCATCATTTTCCCTGTGATCCAGCTCATAACAGGAGCGCAGACACAGCCACCCTGGCCTCAATGTCACCACCATCTGATTAACACGGCCTCCCCCATCCCACTCAGTCCCCACCCAGGCCTGCTCCTCTCAGCATCCAGCGTGGGTGGGGGCCTCACCCCAGAGCGTTCAGACCTCCAGGGACGTCTGAGCTTCCTGGGGGGCTCCCTGCCTCTGCCGGACATCGCTTTGCTGAACAGTGAGGTGGGCTGAAGATTTTCCTAATACAGAGACCAACGAATCGCCTAAGTTCTGAAGGAAATCCAGACTGCTCGGCTATTTTGCCACAGGTGTCTAGAGGAAGAGAAATGCCAGGATATCAGGCAAAAGGCAATCATGAATTTTGAAGCTGGAATCCCAGGGATCGGCCCCCCCTCAAGGCCACCTGGTGGTGGGCAAGCAGCAGGAGAGAAGCTTCCGGAGGAACAGAAGCTCCTCGAGGGAAGAGGGATGGCCAGCCTGATGAACCTGGGGCTTGGCTGCCTTTCTACTCCTGCAGAGGTGCTGCCCTCAGAGCTGTCTGTTGGCTCGGTGCTGAAGCCACCCCGGTAGGAGTTCCCTCTGTGGCGCAGCAGGATCAGGGTCAGCAGCATCGCTGCAGCGGCAGGCTGCAGGTTTGATCCCTGACCCAGCACAGTATGTTAAAGGATCCGGCGTTGCCGCAGTTGCAGTGTAGGTTGCAACTGTGGCTCGGATCTGATCTCTGGGCTGGGAATTCCATATGCCGCAAGGAGGCTAAAGAAGAAGAAGAGGAAGAGGAAGAAGAGGTGGAGGGGGAGGGGAGGAGGAGGAGAAGAATCTGCCAAGTAAGGGCAGAAACAAGCCCCTGAATCACTTAATGGTTAGGAGCCGTCACTCTGTCGTCAGATGAGCCAGTTCACAGTAGCTGTTGACTTTGAGTAAATAGCTCACCCTCTCTGGGCCTCACGGTCCTCATCTATAAAATGGGCTCAATAACAGCACCTCCTCCATAGGTTTGTTCTGGGCGAGTGGAGGCTAATGCAGGCAAAATGTTTAGGATGCTCTAAGCAGCAAGTTCTTAGTGGACAGTGGCTGCTGTTGTCCTTCTCCCAGGAAACCCCTTCCCAGAAAATCCAGCAGCTAGTGGCGGCCTTATGGTTAAATGCAGCAAAGTTCCTCCCTCAACCGAGTTCTCCAGATCTAGAACTGAGGATAATTCCACAAGGAACTTGCCATTTTCCAGAAGAGGAAGTGGTAGGTTAGACAAATTAAAAGGATAAGTAAGCCTGAAATGGGATCCACGCTACAGAAGAAAAATGGTTCCTGAACACTTGAGAGACTCTTAATGTACATTTTCATAACTAATTTTCCAATCAGGGGCCACTTGTTTACAGAATAGCTTTCATTAAAGCAGACCCTCGGACCCTCCAGTGAGGCTTTACTTGTTAGGAATCAGCCCCTCGGGCACCTGACAGTAACACAGCTAAACTTCCTTTAAAAACAATATGAGCGGAGTTCCTGTTGTGGCTCAGCGGTTAACGAACCTGACCAGTATCCATGAGGATGCGGGTTCGATCCCTGACCTCGCTCAGTGGGTTAAGGATCCGGTGTTGCCGTGAGCTGTGGTGTAGGTCACAGACACGGCTTGGATCCTGTGTTGCTGTGGCTGCGTAGGCTGGCGGCTGTAGCTCTGATTGGACCGCTAGCCTGGGAACCTCCATATGCCACGGGTGCGACCCTAAAAAACAAAAAAAATAAAAAAATAAAAGTGGTATTAGCAAATGCGGGATGAGCCTTTGCTAGAGGGCTAGGATGGGAAGGACCACGTGGCTAAATGTGAGCGAGGGTCGAGGTCCCTGCATTCCTGTTGGGATGTGTATTCTTGGGTGCTGATGACGTGGGTGAGAGGGAGGAAAGGAGTGAGGGAGGGAGGGGGGCGAAGGGGAGAAAGCAAGGGGAAGCCAGTGACGGAAAGCATTCTGGACAAGGATTATAATTAATCCAATTTCATGCCTCTGAGTCCATTAGTTATACATATATTTTCCCCTAAACTCAGATATTTCTTTAATGCAAATTGACTTTCCCCCCAGAATAGTCTGAATCACCTATTTCAATAAATAGCAGTTTTTATCACTCCTTGTGAAACCTTGCAACGCATATCTTTCAACAGTGGATCCATTTTCCTGGACGCCGGTACAGCGGGAGTCAGTGAATCATAAGCGCTCAGAGATTCTCCTGCCTGGCCTGGTGACAGACTAGGGGCTGAAGCCCCTTAACGACACTGACTAGAGAGCCGGGCTGGCTGGGGGCTGGCTGGGGGTGTAGAGACACAGGGGGGAGGTGACCTGCACCAGGGAACAGCTGTCACCTGCCACCTTCCATCGTTACGCCACTACTGCAGTGCTGGTCCTGGGCTGGTTCATTTTCTCTGGTCTCCTCGGGGACACTTTCCTCATTCTCTTTCTCTTTCTCCCTCGGGGACCCCTCGGGGACCCAGGACTACAAAATGACCCAACAGCAAACTGACTTCAGTGAGGGCCTGCCTCCCCCTGTATGCTGCAGCTCAGGCAAAAAAAAAAAAAAAAAAAAAAATCTGTAATTAAGCATCTTGTCGTTAGAAAGATTAGTCAAAACCAGGCTGATCCCCGACAACTGATTGAAATCTCGTTCCACACAAATTACGACTCGGAAAATAATGATGGGTAATTAGAGCCTTTCAATCGGGCCTTTTTATCCATGAAGTTCCAGGCTGCATCCATCATCGTGGGAAGAGAGAGGCTTTGCCAAACAGGAGGAGAGGCTGTTGGACGTGGAGTGGCCGCCCTGGGACACTGGGAGGGCCTGGTCCACCTGCAAATCTCGGGCCCACAGCGGACAGACGCTGCTGCGTGTGTGGTGACTGTGTGCAGACAGAAAGCGGGGCTCCCTCTGAGGAGACCAACCCAAAACTTCACCCCTCACCTCTGCCCTCTCAGGGGACTGTCCTCGTGCTGGAACCAGACGTACCTGGAGGCTCTTACCTGAGCCCATTTGGCCAGCTCTGGCCTCTGACACCACAAAGAAGTGTGTCTGCAGGAAGGACGGCTCACAGTTTCAGAAGACACCCCAAATGGCAATTTTCCTTTCAATAGCTATTGGAGATCTGACATCTGGGAATGTATCCTAACTTTTTTTTTTTTTTTGCCTTTTAGGGCCACTCCTGCAGCATATGGACATTCCCAGACTAGGGGTCGAATTGGAGCTGCAGCTGCCGGCCTATGCTACAGCCACAGCAACGCCAGATCCGAGCCATGTCGGTGACCTACATCATAGCTCATAGCAACACCGGATCCTTAACTCACTGAGCAAGGCTGGGGATTGAACCCGAATCCTTCTGAATACTAGTCAGGTTCATTACCACTGAGCCACAACGGGAACTCCTTATCTTAACTCTTTTGGAATCTGTTGAATCATGCCCCTCAGCCATACCTGCGGCCTGTGGAAGTTCCTGGGCCAGGGATCAAACCTGCGCCACAGCAGCGACCCAAGCCACGGCAGTAACAATGCCAGATCCTTAACCCACTGAGCCACACAAGAACTCTTCTTTTTTTTTTTTTTGTTTTGTCTTTTTAGGGCCACACCCACAGCACATGGAAGTTCCCAGGCTAGCGGTCAAATCAGAGCTACAGCTGCTGGCCACAGCCACAGCAATAGCAACACCACAGCCACAGCAACGCTAGATCCAAGCCTTGCCTGCGACCTACACCACAACTCAAGGCAACCCCGGATCCCCAACCCACCGAGTGAGGCCAGGGATTGAACCTGTGTACACCTCATGGATACTAGCAGATTCATTTCCTCTGAGCCATGACAGGAACTCCTTCATGAATCTTTCTATTTTCACCCCGTATCAATCAGTGATATGGCAAAAATGTCCCACCTACTGTCCCTGAACAGATTTTGCAGTTTCCAGATGGCATTTAATTCTGGAGGAGCCATGGTGCTGGGCCGTACAGTTTTATGCTCAGAACTGGACTGCCTGAATTTGAATTCCAGTTCTGTCTCTTTATAAGCTATTTAAACTTTCTGGACCTCAGTGTCCTCATCTGTAAAACGGGGATGGTGATAATTATAGTATTCATCTCACAGAGTGGTATTGAAGATTAATGAGTTAACATAGAAAAGAGCTTTAAACAGGGCCTGGCATACAGTAAGTGTTCAATAAAGACATCGTAGTAGCTGTTACTAGCACCCCTTTTTGATAACGAGGAGATGGCTTCCCTTAGGTCTCTATAAAGCTCAATTTCACAGCCAGCAAAACTGTCTTGCTCCCTCTCTTCTTCCATCACTCATTCATTCATGCATCCACCTTCCCCCCACCCCCCTTTTTGCTTTTTAGGGCTGCACCTGAAGCATATGGAAGTTTCCAGGCTAGGGGTCGAATCAGAGCTGCAGCTGCTGGCCTGTACCACAGCCACAGCAATGCCAGATCCAAGCCGTGTCTTTGACCTACACCACAGCTCACGGCAACGCTGGATCCTTAACCCACTGAGTGGGGCTAGAGATAGATCCTTGTCCTCATTGATACTAGTCTGGTTCATAACTGCTGAGCTACAAAAGGCACTCCCTATCCATACTTTCGATCATTCATTCGTGTATGTCTCTGCCTCCTGGAGCTTCCAGAAAGAAATTCTCTCTTGAGACAAAGGAACTCCTTATTACTAAAACCAACCATGAGAACTAGCCAGCCTCTTTCCTGGGAGCCGACAGCCAACTCCAGCACTCTCTTACCTCCATGCGCACACCGAGCTCCCGCAGAAATTGTCTGATTTGCACAGATGGCCCAGTGGAGGGACCGCGGGCTAGGCACCTGACCTGAGCTGGACAGTGAGTCTCTCCCATGAGACCTTAGTGTCACAGCTCCCCCTCCAGGGACAGAGGCCAGAAGATGGACAGCTCAAGTGTGAGCGAGGTCATGCTTTGCACCAGTGTGTGGCGAGGGAGAACAGCGAAGCAGAGAAGGCAGCAGAGAAGGGTCCCGGCCAGGGGCAGGGGCCTGGGCGTCTCAGCTGGCAGCTGCTCGAGAGCATGGCAGCACTTCTGCTCGGGTGAGTGACAAGGCCCGTTTCCCTGGTGTGGCAGCTCGTGCAAGGAGGTTCTGGCACCTAACCCACTCACACACCATCTCATTCATCCATTCACCTGCTCCCGCCTCCCTCATTCATTCCGTCACTGTTCCTTGGGTATCCATGGTGTGCCGGGCATCATTCTAGTCCTGGGGACGGATCGGTGCCTGTCCTCAAGGAGTGACAACACTTTTTTCATCGACTCTAAGCTACACCCTTTTTTCACATTTTAACATCTTGGCCATCAGAATCCATCTAGAATCAATGGCATGCCAGAGCTTAATTTAATCAGTGGTTCCCAAAATAATGGTGCCTTTAACAATACTTGAGAGCATAGATTCAACGAAATATGATAAATAGGTAGAACTGAGACCGCCCTGAGTTCACCAAAAGCAATTCCATGTTCTTCATAGACACGGGAAAACTGCCTTTCCCAGTATCCCTTGCAGTTAGCTACGGCCATCGACTGGGTCCTGGCCAATGGAAAATGGGTAAAGGGATGCAAGCCACTCCCCCATATGGCCCATAAAAATCTCCCATGGTGCTCCATGCCCCCACTCCCTCCCTCTCTGTGTCCTCAACCATCTTCGGGACAAACAGGAGCAAATCGAGGCTCCAGGAGGGGGGGGAGGGTCCCAGGCCCTTGGGGATGGCAGAGCCACAAGTTGGAAGGAGCCTGGGTCCCTGAAAAGCCCCACGAAATGCTATCTGCTAAGCATCACCAAAATGTGATGCGGGCAAGATGTAACCTGTCAGGCTAAGCCACTGAAACAGCCAGGCGGAATGTAGCAAAAGCGAGTATTACCCACACTAACTAATCATACAGCAGGCAAACAACCAGAGTAGAAATTCTAGTGATGAGTACTATGAAGAAAGAGCCGGGCCAGGGAGTAGATGGCAGGCTGGAGTGATGTCCAGGCAGAGTGGCTCGAGGAGGCTTCTCTGAGGAGGTGATATTTAAGCAGAGGCCTGAGGAAAGACAGGGAGGGAGGCAGGCAGGCAGGGCCCTCTCCCAGCCAGCGGCACTCAGACTAGGCAAGGGTCTCAAAGTGCCCCTGGTCTGTCCCGTGGGCTCCTGCCTTTGCTAAAGACCCCCGTGATAAACAGCTCACTAGTTCAGGGAGCAGCTATTTCCATCTTTAGACGATTCAGATTGGTTTTCTTTTTCTTTTATTTAAGGTTCTTTGTCAAGAGTCAAAATATTTCTTCTCTCTGGAGCTTTCGATTATAGTTTATCCAACTCTCTCCCTCAGGGCCTACAGAACAAGTCTAACCCCCTTTCCATCTGACAGGCCTCTAGATTGCTGAAGGCAGCTTTCTGCTCCCTGGTGAGGAACGCATCTCCTCCCGGACCTGGAATCGCTCCGGCTCACATCTTGCCCTCCTTTGAGAATAACCCATCCGCTCCGTGTTCTCATAAAAAAGGAGACTCAGCCTTGAGCACAGCCTTCCAGGTGGGTTCTGACCTCCCTCATCCCAGACACTATACTTCTGTTGATGCGCCCCTAGATGGAATCAGTATTTACGGCACGTGGCACACACTGCTGACGTCCACTCTGCTCCTTGTGCGATCACACACCTGGGTCTCTTTGGTGTGTGCCGTTCCAGGGCCTGACTGCCCCCTTCCTAGAGGTGTGCTCCTGCAGGACAGTGTGCGGACCCAGTAAGAGGGATCACACCTCCATCTGGGCACAGAACTGGCCCTTCCCATGTGCTCTTGGGTACAGCCGGGATGACACAGGAATCGTGGGGTTCCCAGCATCCATTTCTCTTCCTGACTCAATATTTAAATCTTTTGTGTTAATGGGCAGCCCGGGCAGATGACAAAGGGACATCTTAACTCAGATGCAGAGGTTGGGACCTGGCACTGCAGCCACCTGGGAGCCCGCTCCTGAGCTCTGTGATGATGCAGATTCTGGGCATGGACCTGTAGGCATGAGGTCTTTGATTCCTGTCACTAACTTGCCGATCCCCCATTTTGCAGGTGAAGTAACTGAGGCCCAGAGGGGCTCAATGGCTCAGCAGGGGTCACACTGCCAGAAAGTGCTGGACTGAGTTAACAGAGCAAAGGGAGGTAAGTCGCAGCACTGCCCTGCCGGAAACAGCCGGGCCTTCCCATCACAGTCCCAGGAAAGCTCAAGTCCTTCCCACGGGCTGCCCACTCTCCCCAGGGGTCGCTCTGTGTCAGCCACACTGGCCTCCCGGCCGCTGTTTGGGGACTGCCCCACACGCTCCCACCCGCACATGAGGCCGGGGGCTGGCCGGCCTTCTTCTCTGCTGTTCTCCACTGTCTAGGACGCTTCCAGGCCCACAAGAGGTGCTCAGAAAATGTTTGCCGAGTGAACAAATGAAGAAGGAGTCTGAGAGTTGGGTGGGATATGAGTCCCCAAGGCTTGTCCCCCCTCAGGCTGTGACAGTCACAGGCCTGAGCCACAAGCCAGGGCCAGAGGCAGGGCAAGGGGGTCAGAGGGCACCTCAGGAGCAGGGGCCCAGCCAATAGTCCCAATGAAAGAAAGGACCTAAAGCTCGCCACCAGCTCCGGTGTAAAGTCTTTGCAAATTATGTAAGATGCTATCTTACCTCTGAATTTTTTTTGGGGGGGGTCCTTTTTAGGGCCCTGCTTGCATCTTATGTAAATTACCATGCTAGGGGTCGAATTGGAGCTATAGCTACCTGCCTACGCCACAGCCACAGCAACACAGGATCAGAGCTGCATCGCAGCTTGTGGCAACGCCCAGATCCTTAACCCACTGAGTGAGGCCAGGGAGTAAACCCGCATCCTAATGGATACTAGTCAGGTTCTTAACCTCCTGAGCCACAACGGGGACTCCCTACTTTCAATTTTTTTTTTTTTTCCTAAGCACCCAAAAGCCATGTAACATGTTTGGCAGCAACTTAGAGAAACTAGTGTCTCAGACCCATTTATTGAGAAATCAAGTTTGGGAGTTCCCTTGTGGCTCAGCAGGTTAAGAACCCAACTTAGTGTCCAGAGGGATCCAGTGTTGTCACTACCGTGGTGCAGGTTCAGTCCCTGGCCCAGGAACTTCCACATGCCACAGGCGTGGTGAAAAAAAAAAAAAAGAAAAAGACATCTACTTTGGAAATGTTAAAGAAAATATTTTAACACAAAAATCAATGTAATTTATGAAAACTAGTGGGAACTGGGGTTGGAAAAAGCTTGTCTTGATTTCAGAGCCAGGACCCTGATTCTGTATAAGTTGGGGAAAAAAAAAAAAGAAAAAAGCTACCGCTGGTCCCTGCTCTCCAGAGGTGACAGAACCAGGCCCAGGCACAAGGGTTCTAGGCCCAGATACCTGAGTTTGAATCCTGGCTTTGCTCTTCACTGCTTGTACAAACTAGTTGCTTCATCTCTCCAGGCCTCAGTTTCTTTATCTGCAGAATGGGTAAAGATACCAGCTCAGGAAACTGTTCTGAGGATTAAACGACACAACAAACAGAAAGCACTGCCGGCAGAGCCTGCACGTCCTAAGTGCTCAATAAACTTGAAGTGTTACTATGATCCCTCAGGTCTCTGGGTGCAGGTCCTTCCAGCCACAGCGGGGACGGTCTGATTATGTGGGTCTCAGTCAGTCATCTTCTCTATAAACTGGATTAAGAAGAAAACGAGGAAAAAGGGAAGCAGAGGTGGGTCGCTCCCAGGCTCCTTGGTCCTCCCTGGATCTGGGCCTTTGGGAGTGAGGGGCCGGATTCAGCAGGCTCGCCCTTGGAAATGCTGTCACTTATCACGCTGACTCCACCAGATGGGGCATTTTGACTATTGATCTGATAAATAAACAGCCTGCTGGCTCGATCAAAATGTTATTTTGCATTTCAATTACTGCTCACTAATGCAAACTTCATCTTGCCAAGATGCTGCTGGCAATGACACCAGCCCTGCCACTGGCTTGAGAGGTGGAGCCACCCCCTGCCGGTACCAAACTGGATTAGGGCCCTGCTCCCTGGGATGTCAGAGCAGGGGAGGGGAAGACAGCTGCTTCAGGGAGGGTAGGCAGGAGCCTGAGAAGAAACGTCCTTGTCCTTCCTTCATAAGTGGAGCAATAGAGACAGGGCCTGCTGTCACGCCTGCCGGGAAAGGCCCTCGGGCTGTTGGTGTGCCAGATGGGGACACGCCTGGGGACCTCAGGGTCAAGCCTCAGCATCCCCACTGCTTTGTTCAGTGGCCTTGGACAAGTCACTACACTCCCTGCATCTCAGGTGCTGCACTTACAAACCGGGTCCAAGAAAAACTACTTTCCTGGTTGGTTGTAAAGACTCAGTAAGAAAATTGATGTGGAATCCTTTTGGAGAAAAAAGAACATTAAAGCTGCTGTATTATCTTTATTATTATTATTATTATTATTATTATTATTATTATTGTCTTTATAGGGCTGCACCCATGGCATATGGAGGTTCCCAGGCTAGGGGTCTAATTGGAGCTGTAGCTGCCAGTCTTGCCACAGCCACAGCAATGCCAGATCTGAGCCATGTCTGTAACCTACAACACAGCTCATGGCAATGAGGGATCCTTAACCCACTGCGCAAGGCCAGGGATCAAACCCACAACTCATGGTTCCTAGTCAAATTTGTTTCCTCTGCCCTGTGACAGGAACTCCTAAAGTTGCTGTATAATTTAATGCAATAATCATCCTAAATTTCCCTTCTTGTTAAGCAGGCATTTACTATGGGCAAAGTTCTTTGCACATATAAAATTATTTAATCCACATTCTGGATTTGTAGTCCTATTGTACAGATGGGAAAATCTAGGAAGGCACAGATGGTGAACCTCACACGCCCCACAGCTTCAATGGTACCATGAAGGGCTACGTCTTGATCTCTGATCCATCCTATCACTCCCACCCAGAGTAAGGGGTTCAGCCACTCTGCCCAGCCCCTCACCCCCAAAGACCAAAGCTCATTTCTGGAAAAGTATGATGACTCCAAACTATTACTTCTTCCCTTTCTTACTGTTACTGGGCTTTGAAGGTGGCAGAACAGAAATGCTTTCCTCCGTGTGGTGCGTCTGGACCAGGAGGAGAGACAGAGGCTACTGACAGCCAGAAAGAAGACAGCAGCTGGCACCGCTCACTGTGTAAGTCCTCCTCCCAGATTCACACGTGGAAACCTGACCCCCAGTGTGATGGTATTAAGAGTGGCCTATGGGAGGTGATAAGTTCACAAGGGTGGGGCGCTCGGAAATGGGGTTAGTGCCCTTAAGAAAGAGATCCCAGAGAGCTCCCTCTGCCCTCCACCACGGGAGGACACAGCGAGAAGACCGCTCTCTATGAACCAGGACACCCAATCTGCCAGTACCTTGATCTTGGACTTGCCAGCCTCCAGAACCAGAAATAAATTCCTGTTGTTTCTAAGCCACCCAGTGGGTGGTATTTTGTTATGGCAGCCCGAGCGGACTAAGACAGCAGGCCTGAGCAGAAACGTCTCTGGACCGCCCAGGTATGGGGATCCGTGTCCCAGGGCCAGCTGCCATGACAGAAAGGATGCAAATCCTCAGCCTGCTCAGTGAGACACTAGGCTCTTAGATCTGAAACCTGGGCACACCTCGGTGACCAGGACACGCAGAGGAGAGGTTACTTAGAACTGGAAAAATTGCCAAGGCCACGTCATCCCTGTGCAGAGCCATGTGGGGTGGGGGCCGGGGGGACACTGTGAGCCCTGAATATAGAAAGCCCAAAGTGAATGGAATGGGAACCCCAAATACCAAGGGAACGGCAGTTACAGGCCTAGAGGGGCCCCCCCACCCCATGAACCTTGGAACTGAGGGTAAATTTGGGGTGTTTGGCCTAAATGCCAAACTTGCTTTGTTCTTTGTCCTCATACTATATGTACACACACACACACACACACACACACACACACACACACACACACCCTCCCAGCTCCCCTCTCAAGGGCAGAATTGCAATTTTGTAGTTTGTATTTTGGGTTTTAAAAAAAGACAATAAACAGCGCAAGGGTCTTCTAAGTTCTTACTGTACCAGGCAGAAAGGGCCTGGTGACTAACTGGTAAGGCTTCTGCCCCCGAGGCTCTGTGTCCTGGAGACAGTCATCTGCCCTGTCTGTCACCCCACTTCCCCTTCTGGAAAATGAAGCCTTGCCATCTGTAGGAGAGGCCTGAAGACGCAGGACACAGGGGCTAGCACGGAGGAAAGAAGCTGGAGCACTGCTTCCAAGGTTTTTCCCCCGGAATCTGACCCCCCCCCCCACCCGCCCATCATGAGCTTTTTTGCTCATCCTAGTTTCTCTGGTAACTCACAATACAAAATGAAACACTCCCTGTACCATAACGCCTGGGATCAATATAACTGGTTCAGACTGGAATCCATGACCCTCCAGCCTCCCACCCTGTCATGTCCACGTGTCATGTCATAACCAAACCCCAGTCCACCTGCCCTGCACGACAGACCTCCTCCAGCCAGGAAGGAGGGAGCAGGGCTTCTGCACCCACATCACCCAGAGCTGCCTGCCCCACCCACCCGCCAGCTCAGGGAGGAACACCAAACTCAGGCTCCCCCAGTCCAAGTCCAAGTCTTGGCTCGGCTCCTTCTTTTCTCCACGACCTTTGGCAGCTTCTTGACTGTCTCTGAGCCTCAGTTTCTTCATCTCTGTCTCTCTCTCTCTCTTTTTTTTCTCTTTTCTTTTTAGGGCCACACCTGTAGCATATGGAGGTTCCCAGGCTAGAGGTTGAATCGGAGCTGCAGCTGCCGGCCTACGCCACAGCCACAGCAACAGCTGTGACCAAGCAGTGTCTGTGACCTACGCCTCAGCTTGCAGCAACACCAGATCCTTAACCTACTGAGTGAGTTCAGGGATTGAGCCTGCATCCTCATGGATACTACTCCGGTTCTTAACCTGCTGAGCCACAACGGGAACTGAGTTCCTTCCTCTCTAAAACAGGGCTTACCCATCTTGCTACCTCATGGAGTTACCGCGGGGATCAAATTAGGATCTTATTTTCGAAAGCTCTGCAGAGTGTCAGCTTCTGCCCAAGTTATCAGAGCCTCCGCGCCATCCTCACTCTGGCATTTCACAGCCCTGGCTCCTGGAGAGGAAGACAACAAGGCCTTCGGGGCAGTTAGTCCCACCAGCTCACCACCGAAACGAAACCTGCATTTCTGAGCACTTATGCATCCATCCAGTGACCCTCTCAGCAGGCCCCCGGGAGGCAGCCTCACCCCCGCCGTAAGGGGGCAGGAACTGAGGGAAGGAGGCGTCCTCCGTCAACACTGCGTCATGGGATGGGGGCATAGCCAGGATCTGAACCCAGTCCTTTCTGCCTCCTGCATCCCAAGCTTAACCTCAACATTTCACAGCCTCTCAACATCAGAATTCCAGACGGAAATAGAACGTTTAAAAGATGTCAAAGGGAAACACCTGGCCAGCCAGCTTCCACGCTGTCAAAGTCCAGAAACTAAGAAACGTCTGAGAAGCTGTCACGGACCAGACAGGGGAGGTTTAAGGAGACACCGACAACCGAACGCAGAACCCAGTGGTGGATGCAGTCCTGGAAGAGGAAAGGGAGGGGCCTCGGTGGGGAACGAATGAAATCTGCATAAAGTTCAGCGTTTTAGTCAATAGTGACATCCCAATGTCATTTTCGTCCTTGTGACAAATGTATCCTAGTAACGTAAGAAGTTAGTGGGAAAGCTGGACCGGCATACAGGAACTAGCTTTGCAATTTTCCTGTAAATGCAAAACTATTCTAATGAAAAGTTGTTTTTTGATTTTTGTTTTTTTGACTTTTTGCCTTTTCTAGGGCTGTACTCGTGGCATATGGCGGTTCCCAGGCTAGGGGTCTAATTGGAGCTGCAGCAGCTGGCCTACGCCAGAGCCACAGCCACGCCAGATCCGAGCCACGTCTGCGACCTACACCACAGCTCACGGCAACGCCGGATCCTTAACCCACTGAGCGAGGCCTGGGATCGAACATGCAACCTCATGGTTCCTAGTCGGATTCGTTAACCACTGAGCCACGACGGGAACTCTTAAAAAGTTTTTTAAAAACTGGAAAAAAAAAAAAAAGAGTTCCTGTTGAGGCTCAGCACGTTGAGAACCCAACACTGTCTCTGTGAGGGCACGGGTTCAATCCCTGGCCTCACGCAGTGGGTTAAGGATCCGGCTTTGCCATGAGCTGTGGTTTAGGTCACAGACATTGCAGCTCTGATTTGACGGCTGGCCCGGGAACTTCCATAGGCAGCAGGTGCAAAGTCCCCCCCCCCCCAGAAAAAAAAGAAAACTGGAAAAAATATAAAAGTTCCAACTTTGCCTCTTGAAGAGCAGGCAAAGAGCCGTACATGCTGGTGTGTCCTTAGCAGGCATCTCCCTTCTGAGCGCCCACTCCTCCCTCGGGGCCAGAGGCCTCCTGACAAGCCATACTCTGCCTTGGCTCTGCTGCTTTGCACCCGCAGACGTGCTGGCTGGAATGCCTTCTCGCTCCACCCACGTCACAGCACGGCCTTACTGCTCTAGTCACAGAAATGATGAAACATCAAACCAGTTACCTCAGTTCCTACTGATTTACACTAAGAAAGGTCTCCAGAAGCCAAATGCTGCCACATGCTTAAAAAGTGACCTGTAGCATTCACTTCTAACACACACGTGCACACACATACACTGGGAACAACCTCAATGCTGTGTTGAATCGTGGACGTTTAAAACAACAGGAATTAGGGAGTTCCCATCACGGCTCAGTGGTTAACGAACCCGACTAGTATCCATGAGGACACAGGTTCGATCCCTGGTTCACTCAGTGGGTTAAGGATCTGGTGTGTGAGCTGTGGTGTACGTGGCAGTGGGGGCTCGGATCCAGTGTTGCTGTGGCTGTGGTGTCTGGGAACCTCCATATGCCCTGGCAGCGGCCCTAAAAAGACAAAACAAAACAGGAATTAGAAGACAATGACAAAATATGTTGGGATTAAAATCCATTTCCCCCGTAATCTGCAAAGCCCTCTGTGACCTCGCCCTGGCTGCCTTTCCAACTTCACCTTCCACGCTTTTCCCCGTGTTCCAGCCATGCTGGCCTCCTTTCTCCTCCCCAAATAGGCCAAGAGCATCACCACCTCAGGGCCTTTGCACTGGCCTTTGCGCATATATATATATATATATGAAGGTGTGCAAAAGTGAAAAGAGAAGTGATATTTGGGGAAATTAGCTGAACTTTTCCCCAATCTGTCTCAAATTACTGAATGTTGTACATGGTGGGAAACTGTATAAAGAGGACATGCTTTAATGTTCAGACCTCATTTACCTACTGCGTGGCGTTAGGCAAGCCACTTAGCCTCTCTGAGCTTCAAGGGTTTTGTCTGGAAACTCTCTATTTCATTCCCTTCGTGGGAGACTTGCTGTGAGAATTACAGAGAAAATGATGAGAAAGTGCTCCAGCATGGTAGTGGGCACGGAGGGGTAGCTTCCATAAAGGTCATTTCCTCTCACCACAGTCTGTTTTGTTTCGGACTGAGGTCAGCCCTCCACAGCTTTCTGAACTGGGGACTCCCGTCGAAAGCCTGTTGGGACTTAGAAAACGTGTAAGTTATACATGCTGGAGTCTGCTGCTGGTTGCGCTACCCTCACCCCAGCTCCCGGAAAGCAGGGCCCTGGTCTCACTTGCATCTGGGTCCCACAGCACCTGGTTGAGTGCTGGAGACAGGCTCTTCGTGATGCTGAATGAATGAATGATTCACAGACCAAGGCAGGGGTGGGAGGCTGGTGCTTAGATGCAGAGTTTTCAGGGAATTTTAAGGCAGGAAGGGATCAGAAGGCTCCTTGAGTTTAATCTCTCTTTACAGAATAAGAAACTCAGGTTCAGAGAGGGTAAGGAATTCGCCCCAGGTCACTCAGCCAGGCAGGGACAGGCACCTGGCTCCCAGCCCACCAAGCCAGGCCGCTGCATCCCTGGGCAGGCGCCCTGGACCCCGGCCATCAGCCCAGGTCCTCTCTCGGGGGAGGTACGGGGGAGGGGAGGAGAGGGTTACAGAGTATCGCCTTCCAATCGGGGATCGTGCTAATCAATCAGCTCAATTAAATCTGGAATGCTGAAAAAAAGTAATAAACAAAAAGAGCAGCAGAAAGTAATGACTAATAATCAAGTAAAATTGGATTACTTCCGTGCTGACTGGTTGGGGTGGGGAGGAAAGTGAGAAAGTTCACAGGAGTGAGGGAAGGGAGAGAAACAGCAAGCTCAGCAGCGTGGGGAAGCTGAGACCTGGGGAGGACCAGCAGGGGCAGAATTCCAGGGCCCTCCGTAATGAAATCCGCCACCCAGCACGGAAGGATGTCCAGGCCCTGTTCTGGCGCAGCACTTCGCCTTGGCAGCAACGCGAGAGGTCAGAACGATTACAATCCCATTTTAGAGATGGGGAGACTGAGCGGCAAAGTAATAAGGTCACACAGCTGTTGTAAAGTCAGGATCACTTTGGACTCCAGGGGTCTAACATGAGGGTTTAGCTTTAAGGAGAGGCTGATGCTCGGGGTGGGGGTGGGGGCTCTGCATGCCTGGGGACATAAAAAGTAGTTACTACTGGGGAGTTCCCATTGTGCTCAGTGGGCCAAGAACCCGACTAGCATCCATGAAGATGCACATTCGATCCCTGGCCTTGCTCGGTGGGTTAAGGATCTGGTGTTGCCCTAAAGCTGCAGTGTAGGTCGCAGACGCAGCTCAGATCTGGTGTTGCTGTGGCCGCGGTGTAGGCTGGCAGCTGCAGCTCCACTTTGAGCCCTGTCCTGGGAACTGCCATATGCCACAGGTATAGCCTTAAAAAGGAAAAAAAAAAAAAAAGGTAGTTACTACTGGCTTATTTAGTTTCATTTATCACACATTTACTAAGTCAAACAAAACAGGGGCCCTGCCCCTAAGCCCCGCACCTCACAGCAGATATAAATAGGTGAACACTGACGATAACGTGTCCAATAGTGTTCTGACAGAGCCACACGTAAATATGCATGGACTCCTGAAGCCGAGAG
Source organism: Catagonus wagneri (assembly GCA_004024745.2). Lineage (NCBI taxonomy): Eukaryota > Metazoa > Chordata > Mammalia > Artiodactyla > Tayassuidae > Catagonus > Catagonus wagneri. The sequence continues at coordinate 8,963,481 of PVHT021183631.1, read as the reverse complement.
GAAGGGTGTCTAACAGGGAAGGCTTCCTGGAGGAGGCGTCCTCTACACTGTCCTCAAGTAATGGATTAGCCAGGCCAATAAGAAAAACGGGTGTGGCATGGCCATTTAAATCAAGGGGCAAAGGGACCACCAGTGCACATGTCACAGATAGGAAACAGCAGCACCCGGCCCGGGGAAACGGAATCAGAGGTCTGGGACAGGGCAAACAAGGGCATGACAGAAGATCTGCATGGAGAAGTGGGCAAGTGCTCTTTCCAGAAAACCCCTGGGGGCTACACTGGGGTGTTCGGACACTGGAAGCTTTGCAGGGGCGACTGCGGGGATTCTGGAGCATCTGCCCGGGTGGTGCATCACAGCTGCAGCTTGGGAGGCGGTATAACCTGCCTGACGCGCTTAGAGCCGCCTTAGCTGCAAGGCACAGCCTGTACAAACCAGTTCGCTGTCCCCCTGCCCGCGTGGCGGAGGCTGGGCAGGGCTGGGCAGGGCGGCCACTTCTCTAGGGCTTAGCACAGAGGCCTCCTGCTTCAGTTTTAACCCTTTTTTCTCCCCCCACCCCCTTTCTCTGCAGCACCAATGCATTAGCAAAGCCAGCTATTTAAAGGAACCCCATAGCTAATCTTTGTGTAAGCGGAAAATCTTTAAGCAAAGCTAATAATCGTCCTGTAATCCAGCTGTTACATAATTCTGGGTTTTTAACACTGCAGCGTCAGGGCTGCGGTCTTCTGGTCCCTAAGAAACTTTCCAGGTGGGGAGAGGACGCCTAGACCCTTCCCCATCCGCTCCCCTGTCCTCCGCAGCAGCTTGGACTGTGATCCACTGCCCTGTTCTGTCTCCCCTGTTTGATTATTGGCCCCTTGTGGGCAGGCTCCACTGACTATATTTGTCTTTGTGACTCCAGCACAGAGCAGAGTGCCAAGTAAACAGTAGGTGCTCAATAAATATGTTGAGTTAAAAACTAAAATTGGTTTACTTCATAGAAATTAGATTCAGACTGGAGATAAAAGAGAACCAAGATCTTGATTTAAAGCTGGTAAAGGAGTTCCCATCGTGGCACAGCGGAAAGGAATCCGACTAGGAACTATGAGATTGAGGGTTCGATCCCTGGCCTCACTCACTGGGTTAAGGATCTGGCGTTGCCTTGAACTGTGGTGTAGGTCTCAGACTCAGCTCAGATCCACGTTGCTGTGGCTGTGGTACAGGCCGGCAGCTGTAGCTCCGATTGGACTCCTAGCCTGGGAACCTCCATATGCTGAGGGTGAGGCCCTAAATAAATAAATAAAAATAAAGCTCGTAAAGGGAAGGGAACAAAAATGAAACATCACATTTATTGAATGTCTTTTATATGCCTATTACACTAATTCTGTTTTTTAAAAACTCTATTATGTAAATGGAATTCTATTTTAAATAATATGAGCTATTAAATAATAGTAAACACTCGCATAAAAATACAAGAACAGTATTATTTTTATATTCTGGTTGAGGTAACTTTCACAGAGTAGATGAGTAATATATAAAGGTTATCTAGCTAGTATTACCATAGTCGCTGATATTCATTGAGAGCTCATCAGGGGCCAGGGGCCATGCCATCGTATCAGTCAGACCGCCCTTATGAGGTGGGTCCCATCACCACCTGTAATAAGCAGGGTGCTGACCCTAGATTCCCTTTTTTCTTTTTTTTTTCCTTTGTAAGGCCACACCTGCAGCCTATGGAAATTTCCAGGCTAGGGGTCGAATCTGAGCTACAGGTGCCAGCCTATGCCACAGCCCCAGCAAGGCCAGACTGACCTATGCTGCAACTTTCGGCAATGTCAGATCGTTAAACACACTGAGCGGGGCCAGGGATCAAACCCACAACCTCACAGTCACTACGTTGGGTTCTTAACGCTGCTGAGCCACTCCACGCACACACATACCCTCACCGCCCCACACAAGTGCCTGGTGGGGAAGTGGACAGGAGGCTGCCTACAAAATCCTGATAAAGCAGACAGGGATTCACTCAATGCCCTCTCCTAAAGGGGTATCTAATTGAAAGAGTCTCTAACCGCCATGCCTTTGCACGTTTTCATCCTATTTGGAGGATGAATGGATAGAAGCAGACAGAATGACAGCATGGAGGTCTCTTAGAAAAGAATTGGAGGAGTAAAAATCCAAGGGTTTAGCTTTGAGCAGCCCCCTCTCTTTTCAGGACGGACATATGATTTCTTTGAAAAGACTCAGGATGGAGAGCCAGACCACTGACAACTTAGATTTCAGTGCCCCCACCCCGCTCAACAACTGGCACTTTACCAAGCTGAGCCTCAATTTCTCCGTCTGTAAAATGGGACACCCAGGCTTCCCTTGCAGCTTTCTTGGAGGGAAGAAGAAACCTGAGAAAAGATACACCTGGGAAGATCTGGGAAAAGATACAAGATTCACAGAAAACTTGGTAGCAGCGCTTATTTGGGGAAGGCTGTCTGTGGGTCCAAGGACTAGGGGAAAATGAATAACTTACCAGTCTCAAACTGTTTGACTTTTTTGGCTATACATGTGAATATTACCTTTTGTTAGAAAAAAAAATTGGCAAATAAAAAAAAATGTATATAAAGGGACTCAGTAAGTTCCTTTATAAGTTTGATTCATTTTCCCAGGCTGGCTGAAACCATCAGAAATGCACCCCCTTGGCAATCTTGGGTACAGCTACACCCGTGACCTGGGGAAAGCACCCCTTCTTCACTTCCTCAGCCTCCCCCCCCACACCCGTCTCCCTGCCCCATCCCCCCCAAACCCTCTCCCCCAAGGAGCCCCCTCAGCTTGTTTGGCTAATGTATTCGCAAACCAAATTAGGGGCCCTGGCTCCCAGGGAGGTCCCCAAGCCAGTTGCTAGACTCAGGGGATTAAATACCATCAAGTGCTCAAATCCAATTAGACCCCACCCCAGCCCCCACCCCACATGCAAAAGCCCACTTACTAATCAATTTTACAAAGGGCCCTCTGCAGATACACACTAATGGTATTGAGCTGAGATCTTTAAACCAGGTCTGCAAGACGACTGCAGAGATAAAACGTACATAACTCTACGAAGGAGGAGGCCTGTCACCTAAACGTCCTTCTCTTTAAAGGTGGGGGATGGGGGTGGTGGAGGTGGTGCAGGGGAATGTCCACCACAACCAAATGCCACCCCTGCTCCAGGGACACCAGCATCAACTTCTCTTTCTCCTTTCAAACTGAACCCTTGTCCCAGTGTCCCCGTTCCTTCCCCTTAAGTTTCCATGTCTTTAACCTTGACACATTAGAGGCCCAGTAAGTGATCCAGTGACTGCTAAGCTTTTCTCTCTCTTGATTTTTTTAAAACCATTTTTTTATTTTTGTCTTTTTGCCTTATCTAGGGCCGCACCCGCGGCATATGGAGGTTCCCAGGCTAGGGGTCTAACAGGAGCTGTAGCTGCTGGCCTACGCCACAGCCACAGCAACACGGGATCCGAGCCTCGTCTGCAACCTACACCACAACTCATGGGAATACCGGATCCTTAACCCACTGAGCAAGGCCAGGGATTGAACCCGCAACCTCATGGTTCCTAGTCGGATTCGTTAACCACTGAGCCACAATGGGAACTCCTAAAAACATTTTTATTGTAGTTGATTGACAGTGTTGTGTTCATTTCTGCTGTCCAGCAAAGCGACCGAGTCATACCTCTATATACATTCTTTTTCTCATATTATCTTCTGTCATGTTCCATCACAAGTGACTGGATATAGTTCCCTGTGCTACACAGCAGGACCTCATCGCTTATCCTCTCTAAATGTAATGGTTTGCATCAACTAAACCCATCTCTCTCCTAATTCTTGATCCCCTAGACAGCTTCCCCCAACAACCACTGCTACCATTTTTTTGTGAATCTTGTATCTTTTCACAAATTTTCCATATGCATTCACAGCTTTCTTTTTTCCTTTCCTCTTTTTTTTTTTTTCCCCTTTTTACGGTCATGCCTGAGGCATATGGAGGTTCCCAGGCTAGGGGTTGAATTGCAGCTGCAGCTGCCAGCCTACGCCATAGCCACAGCAAAACAGGATCCAAGCCAAGTCTGCAGACTACACCACAGCTCACAGCCAAGTCAGATCCTTAACCCACAGAGCAAGGCCAGGGATCAAACCCGCAACTTCAAGGTTCCTAGTCAGATTCCGCTGCGCCACAACGGGAACTCCAAGCATAGTTTTCTTAATCCCTCCAAGAAACTGCAAGGGAAGCCTGGGTGTCCTGTTTTACAGAGGGAGGGATCAAGGCTCAGGTTGAGTAAGTACCTATTGGTAAGCGGTTTAACGCTTGGTCCTACCACTTACACCCGAATGGCCTGGAGCATTAATTTAACCTCTCTGGGCCTCAGGCTATGCAAGTGGAGAATGGGTGTGATAGAAATCTCCAGGCTCCAAGAGTTCAAGAGATTGCTGTCACTCCCATTCTCCATCTGCATGGCCTGAGGGTTAAGAACGTGTGTAAGTGGCTGGGACTCAGCATTTGATAAGTTAGCTCTTACTTCTCTCCTCTACACTGCCACTCACACCGAATTTCTTGGCACTCCCCAAATATTTTATGACTCTAACATCTTTGTCTGGAATGCCTTTTCCCTCCTCCTTCGTGAAGAAGCTTCCCTGGCACCCTTCTCACTCCTTCCTCAAGATCCCCACCCCCCTTGCTCTCCAACAGAAATTCACTTGGCGCCTACTGTGTGCAGCACTGTGCTTCGGGGGCTGCCCGCTGCTCTATGAGTGCTTGTGCCTTGAACTTAACTTATGTGTTAAGTTCTTTGAGGACAGGGACTATCTAATTCATCTTTGTGTCCCAGTACAGGGGGCCTAATACATTTTTATGGAATGAACAAAAGGATGAGACCGAGGCAACTGCCACCTGATTTTCTGCACTCTTTTTGGGTCAAGGCCTGACAGCCCCTCCAACCTGTCTCATGAATCAGGGGTCCCAACTCTGCGCTCGGACATGAGCAACTGCAGCCAGATAGCCTGTCCTCACGGACCATCAGTGCATGTGTGACCTGCATCCTGTATGTTACCTGATGTCTGTGGCAGGGCTGGGCAGCCAGGACCCACGGTCTAGCATCAATAGTCATCTGGCTGCACCAGAGGAGTTCACAGGCCCTGTGCACAAGCAGATCGGGCTGGGAGGACCTATCCTGCTTTGGAGAAGCAGTGAACTGACTGCTCCATCCACTCTGGGCTCACTAGCCTGTGGCTGCTCTACCTCCAATGCCAGCACCTTTATGCCCTGTGGGAAGGTCACCAGGCAGTAACCCGTTACCCCTGCCCTCCTGGAGGGAGCCAGACCTGCTCCTCCAAGATGGCACAGCCCCCATCATTGTTCAGCAAGAGGGCTTCAGGCTGAGTATGAACCAGGCCACATGGCCTGGCCAGCCTTGCTGGACCTGGTGTGTGCCCTGAGCAGCCTGTGGGCTGGCAGCTCCCAAACCCTCTGGATTAAAAAAAAAAAAAAAAAGGGAAAAACAAGAACTCCAGGTGCCAAGGGATGCCAAAAGAAGAGTCACAGTACTCGGTGCACACTCCTGGGTCCTTGAGAGGGGCAGCCCTTTATCCCCACCTGCCACCGTCTTTGGAACCATGCGCTCTGAGATCACACTACGTTCCAGATTAAGACAGCCCAGAGGCTCTGGGTTCTGTCTTGATCTGCAATACGAAGTGAAAATTATAACCAGTTCTCTGTGCAGGCTTCTCTCAGTGCACTGTGGTGACCAGCAGCATCAGTATCAGCCAGAGGGTTTGCTCAGTTCAGATGCCCGGGCTCTGCCCCAGACCCAGGGAATCAGCATCTCTGGGAGTCAGGTTTCCACCCGCACTTTGCTGTGCTCTCCAAGTGACTGCCGTAACCAAGACGGAAGCCGGAGAGCTGCCGGCCTCTGAGCCGCACAGTGAGCAACTGGCAACCCTCTGAAAACGGAAAATGTGCTCTGACTCTTGGGGCCACTGGAACATTAGTTTGTCATTTGAAAAGTGCATCTCTTCTCGCCTGATTCTCCCAGCAGCCACTGGAGGCAGGCTGACAAAGATCATTCATTTTCTCATTTATGGAGCCAACTATCATTTACCGTGTGGAGTTACTAAGTGCCAGGCACTGTCCAAGGTGCTGGAGACGCAGCCGCTGGGAACAAAACACAATCCCACTCCGGAAGAGGGTCCAGACAGAACACAGGCAAGTAAATAAATGGATGCATGCCAGAGGACACCCGCTTGTCCTGGCTTATTTGTCTTCATAGTATTAATAGCTCCTTAACGTTGCATCATATATCGGTGAAGGATGAAGTGCCATTTTAACTAAGTTGTAGCATCGACTAGAGTCTTGGATGAAGAGAGAGAGGAAGTAATGGGTATCTGGAGGGCTAGAGGGGAGGCACCCCAGGCCACAGAACAAGCATTCAAAGCCCCCTTTACAGTTGAAATCAACTAAACATCAGAGAAGGGTCCAGAACCCAGCCCCGACTCCTCGCCCCAGCTGGGGCTCTCAGAGACCCTGGATTTCTCCAGCCATAATTTCACCTTCTCCCCCTCCCTCTCCTGCCCCTTCCCTACCCTGTAACTCCCAAGGGTAGAATAGGGTTGGTTTGTCCATTCAGCTGGATATACACATAGCTTCCGGTCTGTGATTTTTTTTTTTTTTTTTGGTCTGTGATTTTTTTTTTTCAAAGACCTTCACATGTTTGAAATATGCACAATGTTATTAATCCCCAAAAATGAAAAGGAAAAAATGCAAAATCAAAAAAGTTTTAGTGTTTAAATGTTCACAAAGCATAACAGCATGTCAGTTTGCCTCGTTAATGGTGTATACATAAACATATCATCATATCTGAAAATAATCAGTAGGTTAGATTTTTTTTTAATAAGAATTTCTCAGTTGGCTCTGAGTTCCAAGATATCACAGCCTATTTTAAGTTCAATGAGTTGTCTGCATCCCCCAAATTCCAAATAGCTTTCAGCCTTTCCAAATAATTTTTAGAATAAAAATTATATTGAGTCATTTAATATGGCTGCTTTGATACGGATTTGTGAAGCTCTTAAAACAGCCTTGGCTAGGAGTGTGCAGTTCTGTGCTAAGCTATGAGAGCAAACCTGGCGAGAGCTCCAATCCAGGCTCAGGGCCCAGCGCCCCGGGACCAGGGCTCCTGGAGCTTGGGCAGGAAGTGGCCACGTAGCCCAAGGGCTAGCACTGTGGACAGAATGAGGGCTCTGTCCAGTAAGGGGTAGTGTGTGACAGTCAGGGCCAGCATGCTGCCCCACCCCACCCAGGGTAGCAGGGCCAGCCCCTGCCTCTGCAGGGGTCCATCAGTCACTGGGGAAGGGCCTGGCCCTGGGGGAGCTGCTTTTCCAGGCAGGTAGTGAACACAGGGTGGACAAAGATTCAAGCACAGGAGAGAGGAAATCAGAGTGGAGTCCCTGGCAAGTGACATGGCAGAGGCAAAAGGGAGGCTTGGCAGAGCTAAACTCACCTTGGTTTACCAACCTGACCACAGCAGGCCCTTGGGGATTCTAGGCCTTGTCCATTTCCCTCTCCCCTCCTGGGTCTGTCTGCTGAAGTTCATGGATGCCGCACCCCAGGTTCACTTGTAAAAACTGCCAGGCACATTCCACCCTCCTTTTTTTTTTTTTTTTTTTTTTTTTACCTTTTGTCATTTTAGGGCCGCACCCTCGGCATGTGGAGGTTCCCAGGCTAGGGGTCTAATCGGAGCTGTAGCCACTGCAACTCAGGATCCAGGCAGCGTCTGCGACCTACACCACATCTCACGGCAACACTCACTGAGCAAGGCCAGGGATCGAACCCGCAACCTCATGGTTCCTAGTTGGATTCGTTAACCACTGAGCCAGGACGGGAACTCCATTCCACCCTCTTCTGATTTTGCATATTAACTCAGCATCCAAGCTCCCGAACCACCTCACAAGGGAACTCAGAAGGTGCTTCCTTCCACCCTCTGGGCACTGGGCCTTCTTCTAAAAAGTACTGATACACACAAAATATTAGTCTGATTATTACATTTCATTTGTCATCTCTGGGTTAGTGACCAACTTGGCCTACAAACCAGCTCATGTGGTTCCAAATGA
>PVHT021183631.1:8931535-8955287 GCA_004024745.2 Catagonus wagneri | reverse complement strand
AGGGAGGGGAGAAGGGAGAAGAGAGGGAGGAGGAGGGAGAGCCTAGTAGGCGGAGGGGAGGGGAGGGAGAGAGCGAAAGAAAGGAGGGGAGGGAGGGGAAGGGAGGAGAAGAAGGGAGAACCAGGGAGGGGAAGGAGGGAGAGGAGAAGTGGGGGAGGGGAGGGGAAATAAGGCGGGGAAAGGGAAGGGGGAGTCCTGTGGGCACCTCAGTGGCAGGGACAAGCCCTGATGAGCACTGGCTGCTGAAGACAGTCAAGGTCACATGCACACATGCACACACACAGCTCCTCCTCTGTGAAACACCCTCAGGCAGAAGAAGACAGAGCTGCCTTGCTCCTCCGCAGAGAGGCAGACAGAAGGCCAGATATGTGGGAACATCCAGCTTGTCCCTGCCACACCAATTATGGGACCAGGAGCACTGCTCCCAGTTAGTCGGGTCCTGCTGCCTATTATCACTTCCACCTCCCTGGCGCTGCCAGGGATCACCTCCGAGGGCTCTGGGCCATTTGTGCACCGGATGAAACAGCTGAGCGGGGTCTATCTGTCACCAGCAAGGGGGACCATGGCCAGGACTTCCTAAGCCGATGTTCTTCTGCCTTTCCCTCCAGAACGTGAGCACATGCTACAAACACATCAAGTTTCTCTTCCCTGACTGTCATAATCTTCCTTCCATTCCCTAATTTCTCCAATTTCCCTTTTGCCATCAATAGACCAACTTCAAACCACATGCCTGGTGAGGCCTCTGCTTCCTTTGTTCCTAAAGGTTTCCCAGCCACAGGATGCAAAGCAGGGTGGCGTGGTGGCAGAGGGCATGCTTCTGGAGAACACGGGCCTGGGCTCAGGTCCTGATTTCCCGTGTGTTAGAAAGTCACAGGAACTGTTTGTGCCTATTTCCCTTTTTCTTTTCTTTTGCTTTTTAGCGCTGCCCCAAAGCATATGGAGGTTCCCAGGCTAGGGGTCAAACCGGAGCTGTAGCTGCCTGCCAACGCCAGAGCCACAGCAACGCCAGACCTGAGCTGGGTCTGCAAACTACACCACAGCTCATGGCAACACTGGATCCCCAACCCACTGAGAGAGGCCAGGGATTGAACCTGCATCCTCATGGATACTAGTCAGATTCATTTCTGCTGCACCATAACGGGAATTCCTCCATGGGATTTTCTTTTTTCTTTTTCTTTTTAAGGCTGCACTCATGGCATATGGAGGGTCCCAGGCTAGGGTTATAATCAGAGCTATAGCCACTGGCCTACGCCGCAGCCGTAGCAACACCAGATCTGAGCTGCGTTCGTGACCTACACCACAGCTCACAACAACGCCGGATCCTTAACCCACTGACTGAGGCCAGGGATCGAACCTGCATCCTCGTGGGTAGTAGTCAGGTTTGTTTCTGCTGCACCATAGCGGGAATTCCTCCATGGGATTTTAACAGGTATCTTCCCTGTTAAAACCCCTCCACACACATACAAAAAAAATATTGTCAAATAAATAAGCAAAACACTTGCATGGACAAATCAAATAGACTTCTTTACTGCAGAACCTCTCAGGACCTTTAATACACTAACAGGCACAGGAAGGTCTAAGACATGACTTCAGTACAGAGGGTCTCAAATTCTTCTGACCACGATAACGGTTCATTTCATGTATTAACTTGACCGGGTCACAAGGTACCGAGATATTTGGTCAAATATTGTTCTGGCTGTTCCTGTTAGGGTGATGAAATTAACATTTAAATTGATAGACTGAATAAAACAGACTGTCCCCCCGAATGTGGGTGGGCCTCGCCAAATCAGTTGAAGGTCAGCATAGAACAGAAAGACTGACTTCCTCCCAAGTAAGAGAGAACTCCTCCTGCCTGCCTGACTGCCTTTAAATCGGGACATGAGCTTTTTCCTGCCTTTGGACTCTAAGGGAAATAAATATCAGTTCTTTCTGGGTGTTGGGCCTGCCAGCCTCTGGACTGGAACCACACCAGGGGCTCTCGTGATTCTCAGGCCTTTGCACTTGCTGACTCACCCTGCAGATCCTGGGACTTGTGGGCATCTGTACTTGCATGAGTTAATCCATTAAAATCTCTGTGTGTATGTGTATGTGTATGTGTGTGTTGCACATATAGACACATATACACACACCTTATTCATTCTGGTTTTCTGAAGAACTCTGACTAATATAACCACAGAAACTTTTTTTCCCCCGAAGGGCATCTTGCAGAACTTAAGTTCCACGAATGCTTCAAGGAATGTTGCAGTTGAGGGTCAGAGTCAAGAGGACTGGAGGCCTCTGGTCCCACCCCCAGCCTAAACCCTGGGGCACTGTCTGCAGGGATGTGTCACTCTGGTCCCTATTCCTCCTGGTCCTTTAATCTGAAGGCTTCCAGGCTAAAAAGACCGGAGCGGGGATTAAGAAGGCATACTCTTTCATGAATGACAATTCCCAGTCTGTCTCAGACTTTCCTTTTTCGTTCCCTTCCCGTTTGACACAAGGAATTGAGCGCTTTGTTCCTCTCGATCCTCCCACGGGAATATCGGTGGCCTCAACAGTGGCCCTGACCTGCTGTCTCCACAAAGGGTAACGGGAGCCTTTCTTCTTAGACACGCAGCTGCTGACACCTTGCCAGACCTCAGGGCTCAAGTCAGGGAGGGTGAGGTCACGCTCTCTGCAGAGGATCCTGACCAAAGCAGAGGAGAAACCTCCTATCTCAGCTACTTCGAATCAGCTGCTCTTTGAAGAGCACAGAAAGCAGAGCTCCAAGCAGGGTGGGGTGGGGGAGTCCGGGGTAGACGGAGGCTTCTCTTAGGAGCCTCTCCCTTGAAAATCATCAGGTACGAATGCTTGTTTCCTATGTCTGCACCTGCTGTTCTCAGGTTCCCTACAGAGCCTGTGGTCTGCTTGTGGACACGAGGGCTCTGGGTTCTGGGTTCTAGGTCAGACCTTCCCTACCTTTCAGTCTCACAGAATGAACCCCACTCCACCCCACTGCCACCAAATTGGGGAGCCAATACAAGGCTGACTATTTTGTCAAGTAAGAGCATTAATGAAAAAAAAAGAACCTAATATGACCGTCATTTCTTAACAGAAGAGCCATTTAGAAAGAAGAAAGAAAGAAAGAAAGAAAGAAAGAAAGAAAGAAAGAAAGAAAGGAAGAGAAAGAAAGAAGGAAAGAAAAGGAGTTACCATGTAGCACAGTGGGTTGAGGATCTGGCATTGTCACTGCAGCAGCCTGGTTGCTGCCGTGGTGTGGGTTTGATCCCTGGCCTGGGAACTTCCAAATGCTGCAGGAGAGGCCAAAAATAAAATAAAATAAAATAAAATAAAATTTAATTTAAAAAATTAAAAAAGAGAGAAAGGAAAGCCATTTTAGCATCCCAAATGAGGAAGGCCACAATCTCAGAATAAAGGACAATCTTGCACTTGAAGCGAATGCTTCCAGAAGGCTCGCCGTGCTGATCTTCCTTTCTTCACTTTGTTCTCTAGCAGTCTTCAGACCAGCATTTGAGGTCCGTCTGCCACTCTGCAGGGTTCTCCACCCCAGGCTCTGCTTTTCTCCCCAAATTATGTTCTTGACTTGCTCTTATCTTATTCAAAACTTCTAAACTTTCCCAGAACAATTTCTCTGGACATTTTCCTAGAAGCCAAATGCCAGGGGATGGCAGGACAAGAAACGGGGAATGAAGTGCCCACTTTTCGAGCTCCCACTGCCAGGCTAATTCTCAAGAGCAAATGATGTACTGTGGGTTGGGAGGGGGTGAGTGCGGCTCTTCCCTTTTGCCTCCAGCTAGACTCTCCAAAGCGCTGGCTCACGGGGCCTCCTGGCCGAAGCAGCGTGCATTCTGCCTAGCAATTTGCAGGTTTGGCTGGTTAGACGAGAAAGTTATAGGCATCTTGCTGGGCCATTACTTATTCTGCACGGAGCAGGGACTGAGCCTGACCCGTGGCTGTCACAATTACCCCAGTCCCTCCGGATGCCCGCACTACCCCCGCCAAGTCTTCTCCGCCAAGCCAAGCGGTGGCCGCTGGTCAGGCGCAGGGGGTGTGACTGTGAAGTCAGGAGACCCATCGTGACCCACGAGGCTTACACACCGGGGAAGTGCTGTCCCCTGCCACGTGGTCTCCTTGGGCACCTCTTCCCGGTTCCCAGTAATGCTGTCTTTGGTCAGAGCATTTTTATTTTTTTGCTTTTTAGGGCCGCGCCTGAGCCATATGGAAGTTCCCAGGGGTCGCATCGGAGCTGTAACCCCCAGCCGATGCCACAGCCACAGCAACGCGGGGTCCAAGCCGTGTCTGTGAACTACACCACAGCTCACAGCAACCCTGGATCCTTAACCCACAGAGCGAGGCCAGGGATCAAACCCGAGTCCTTCGTGGATACTGGTCTGGTTCGTTACCGCTGAGCCACGGTGCGAACTCCAAGGTCAGAGCATTTTTAAAGCTCCTCCCGGGAGCTGCCTTTAGAGCCAGAGGAACTGAGAAAGAGTCACATCCTCAGTTTTCTTTGTAATCCAAAATCGCTTTGTCACCCAGCTAATTCCCTACACTTGCCTCCAAATGACCTCGGGCTGTGTTAAAAATGAAATCCACCACCAGAGGAAGAAGACTCGCCACCAGTGAGCACATCTGGAGAAGATGACGCGGGAGCCGCGGGTACGCGGAGGACAAGTGAGCGATGGAGGCACTGCTAGGCTGCGCCTCCCAGGGAGTTGAATCTCACCGTTGCTGGAGGCTTGATTTCACCCAACCTTCACATGTACCCAACGAGCTGGGGTGCTATTAACCCCATTATACAGATGAGAAAATGGAGGCTCGGAGGCTGTGACTAGCTAAGATGACAGATCTACCAAAGGGGCTTGGCGAGGGCCTTGGACTCCAAGGCACTTCCTGTTGGACTGGTCAAAGCTTGCCACCTGTTTAAATCAAGAAGATCTGTACTGATTAAAAAAAAAAAAAAAAACTCAGCCAGTCAGCTAACAAATTATCCCGTCTCCTCCCCTTGCACACAGCCATTTCTTCCCAAATGATCAACGTCTGCTGTTTGGACCCCTCTGCAAAGAGGGCAGACTGGAGCAGGGACACAGAGGGGTCTGGTGCTGACTTTGGTCCTTTTTACTTTTGTTTGTGTGTCTGCACCTGCGACACCGGGAAGTTCCCAGGCCAGGGACCGAACCTGCGCCACAGAAGTGACTAGAACCACAGCAGTGACAAAGCCAGATCCTTAACCCGCTGAGTCACCGGGGAACTCTGGTCCTCAGTCAAAGAGTGACTTAAACAGGACACTCTGGGGCCTCAAGGTCTCCATCTGGGAAATGAGGATGATAATCCCTCAATCATCTATGCAACCGCATTTCTTCTGTTCTTCCTAGATCCTCTCAATAAAATAGCAGGGAGTTCCCACCATGGCTCAGCAGTTAAAAAACCTGACTAGTATCCATGAGGATGTGGGTTCAGTCCCTGGCCTCGCTCAGTGGGTTAAGGATCTGGCATTGCTGTGAGCTGTGGTGTAGGTCAGAGACATGGCTCAGATCCTGTATTGCTGTGACTGTGGCGTAAGCTGGGAGCTATAGCTGTGATTTGACCCCTAGCCTGGAAACCTCTATATGCCATGGGTGCAGCCCCAAAAAGACAAAAAATAAATAAATAAATAAATAAATAAAAGCAGAGGCTAGGAGTTTCCTGGTGGGTCAGAGGGTTAAGGATCTGCCGTTGTTACTGCTATGGCGCAGGTTCAATCCCTGGTCCAGGAATTTCCACATGCCATGGTTGCATCCAAAAAAAAAAAAAAAAACACGAAAATAGCAGAGGTTGAACTGTATAAAATGCAGGATGGCGGTGGAGAGGTGGAGTTGGGAATCAGATAGACCCTGATCTGAATCTGACTCCACTGTCCACTAGCTGATGACCCACACAGCCCCTCCAGGCTTCAGTTTCAGCGTTTGTACACTGAAGAGCTTCTGCCCCAGTGGGTTGTTGCAAGGATTCAACGAGTATGTGTATCTGGTGCCTAGAGAGGCTGACTCTGCATGAGATGCCCGACCTTAAGCACCGCCTTCCCTTGGGGGATGTCCCCTTACTGCTGAGGGTGGTGCCCTGAGAGCCCTCTTCTCGGACCCCGTCCCTTGCAGCCCTGCCCGCCTCCCACCCACTAGGCAGTAAGCAGCAAAGCAGAGACCACCTGGTTTCCTGACTGCCTTTAAGCTCTGATGGCATAAACAGAGACAAAGAGGAGAACCAAGCAATTTCCGACAGGGAGAAAAGAATACGGGAGTGGGGGAAACATCTGTCATCCGCAAGTGTGTCCAGCAGGGTGGACTTGCAGGCAGACCTGGGTTCAAATCCCTGACTTTGCCTTTTATTCGCTCTGTGGCTCTGGGAATACTACTCAACCTCTCTGAGCCCTGGTCTTCTCATCTATCAAATGGGAAAAATATACGTGCCTACTTTACAGTACTGCTGAGATTCAAAGAAAAAAAAAAAAGTGAAAGCATGCAGTGCTGTGCCCAGCACATAGTAAATACAGAGATATGTGTTAGCTTTCAGGGTTATTCAATCAACTTTCCAAAAAGGGCACGCTGGCTCAGGAGACTTGGAAAGATCGGAAGTAAAAAAGTAAGATGACATCCAGTGTGGTTCCAAGCAGGTCCACCATCCGCTCCCCACTGACATGAAATGAAGTTTATTCTAAAGGGCAAAGTGTGCAACAGCAAGCTCGGTCCCAACAGGCCCCCTCCCCACTTGCACACCCTTAGCGATGGAGAACTCAGTGCTCAGAAGGTAATCCACTTCCTAGTGCTAAACATTCGGGTTATTCAAAGACCCTCTCCTTTGTTTTCGTTGTTTGTTTGTTTTTCATTTTGTTTTCCTTCTATGGCCTCACCTGTGGCATATGGAAGCTCCCAGGCCAGGAACTGAAGCCCAGTCACAGCTGCAGCCTAGGCAGCTGCGGCAACGCTGGATCCTTTAACCCACTGCACCCGGCCTGGGATCAAACCCACACTTCCACAGCAACCAGGCCGCTGCAGTCAGGTCCTTAACTCACTGCACCACAGTGGGAACTCCAAAGACCCTCTCCTTTGCACCAAATTACTTTACCCCCAAATAACTCTATTTTGGAATTACCTGAAAGCCAGCAACCTCTCCCTTAAAGAAAATACGAATCTGAGACTAAAACAGATTCCCAGGGCCGAGGTCAAATTCTATACATTTGCTGACACCCCGGAGTGGGTACCTGGCACTTAGGCTATTTTGCGTGGGAAGTGTCAGACTGCAGGAAAGGAAATACGGAGCTGGTAGCACCAGAAAGTTCTGGCCTGGCCCTGGGGGACAGGCCTGGTGGGTGCAGTGACTAGGGTCCTGCCATCTCTGCTGCCCTGGGTCTCCCCGTGCAAACTCCGTCCTAAGGCATCCACAGGACGGGAGGTCCCGGGCCCCCCAAGGCAGCCTCCGGAGGCTGTGTCTACCTGTGACCTTGAATCCGAAGGCCCTGCCAAAGGAATAACAATGAGAAATGTCACCAGACACGGCTCTCTTTGATGTGTCCCGACCTGGGGAATTGGTGTCAGAAGACACACAGAAAAGCCAGATGGTATGTTCCAGGGTCACGGTCACGGTCCACCATGGAGGGGAGCCCAGGGCCCCTTTCATGTCCCTTCCCGAGTCCGTCCGCGCCAGCGCTGCAGAGGTGGGAGGCTGAGAGGCGGAGGAGACAAGATTAATGGCTTCCGAGGCAGGGGGCAGCTGCCCACGCGTCCTCTCAAGAGCCTCCAGCACCTGAAGCGGAGAAAGACTTGGTGGGGAGGCCAACCCTTGCCAAGCAGCAGAGCCCGGCTGCCTGGTCCACCATCAGCAACCCCCCTGGAGCCCAGCCTGGAGGTGGACTCACACCCTGGTTTGTTTCTGCAGCTGCTAAAGGCAGAGGTACCCGGCGTGGTGAGCCGTGCACTGGGGAGGCTGAGGGGGCAACCAGGCGGCAGGGAGCCGGGCAGGGACAGAAGCCCATTTCTGGAAGTCTGTCCAGAAGTTTGTAGAAGGACACTTTTTTGCCTTTTTGCCTTATCTAGGGCCACACCCGCGGCATATGGAGGTTCCCAGGCTAGAGGTCTAACAGGAGCTGTAGCTGCCGGCCTTCCCCAAAGCCACAGCAACGCAGGATCCGAGCTGCGTCTGCGACCTACACCACAGCTCACCGGATCCTTAACCCACTGAGCAAGGCCAGGGATCGAACCCGCAACCTCATGGTTCTTAGTCGGATTCGTTAACCACTGAGCCACGACGGGAACTCCTAGAGGGACACTTTTTAATTTTAATGTTTTTCTTAGAAATGTTAATGTTTTTTTCATGTTTGTTACTTTGCTTGCTTCAGTCTGCTTCCTTAAGTTTAAAATTTAAATTGTTTTCATAGAGAATACATACCCACCACTGAAAGGCTAAGGTCGAAAGAAAAACTGTTCCCAGTTTCAGGAATCCCAAGCAGATTCCCCCAGAGGTAGCTCAAATGACAGCATTTTTTTTGTCTCCTTCCAGAAGTTCCCAAAAGCAGATGCCCAGCGTTTGGAATTTAAAAAACCATAAATGAGATTTTACTATATATTCTGTTCAGCCATCTGCTCTTTTCCATTTAACTCTATGTTGTTTCTATTTCTGAATCAGTCCATATGGACCTAGGAGGGCTTCTTTTTTTTCTTCTTCTTCTTCTTCTTAGGGCCACACCTGCAGCATATGGACGTTCCCAGGCTAGGGATCCAATTGGAGCTACAACTGCTGGCCTATACCACAGTCACAGCGACACGGGATCCCTGACCCACTGAGTGAGGCCAGGGATCGAACCTGCATCTTCATGGATACCAATCAGATTCGTTTCCGCTGTGCCACAAGGGGAACTCCAGAGGTCCTCTTTTAATACCAAATCATTTCTCGACTCCCCCATATCATAATCTTAGTATCTTGATTCTTCATCAGTTGGAAAAATACATAAATTCACAATTCAGTCATATTTTAAAGTGAATCTGCATGTTTCCTTTCTTTTTTTTTTCTTTTTTTGTCTTCTGTCTTTTTAGGGCTGTACCTGCGGCACGCAGAGGTTCCCAGGCTAGGGGTGAAATCGGAGCCGTAGCTGCCGGCCTACACCACAGCCACAGCAACGCAGGATCCAAGCCATGTCTGCGACCTACACCACAGCTCACGGCAACACTGAATCCTTAACCCACTGAGCGAGGGCAGGGATCGAACCTGAGTCCTCATGTATGCTAGTCAGATTCCTTTCCACTGAGCCACGACGGGAACTCCTGCACGTTTCCTTTCAATAACCACAAAATGTTTATAGAGAATGCCTGGGGCACGGCGGACTTTGTGAGGTCCTGGCATATCCCTCTGCGAGCGTTTTACAAGCATTACGGTATGAAATCTCCCCACAACTCTGTAAGTGAAGGGTTATTATTTCCATTTTTCAGATGAGACCAACAAGGCACAGAGAGGCTAGGCATCTCCCTCTAGGCTGCACAGCAGGGGTGGTGGGTGGCAGTGGGCAGAGTTGCCAAGTGAATTCAGACCTGTCGGACACGGTGGGTTCAGCCTGCTCCACCGCATCACACAGAGACGGTCTCTTTCTGCATGTTCACTAGAGCGGGTCAGAGTCAGGGAAGGACTCTGTCTCCCTCCTCCAAGGAGCCCTTTTCCAGCCTCACCAGCCTTGCCAGGTGCCTTTCTGTACACAGGAATATTGCAGACCCCTGACGCTGATCTCAGATCAAGGATGGCCAGGTAGCCGCTGACCTTGGACCTGGGCTGCAGTAACTAAGGATGCTACCTGGAAGTGCCCACAGGGTTGGCAGCAGGGCAGTGCATTCTTTTGCGGTGCCAGCCATGGGGTGAGGCACCAGGAGGGCCGGTATGAGCTGGCCGGAGTGCATGGTCTTTACTGTCACGTGGCTCAAATCCCCCACCTTCTCCTCCACACACGCACTGGGAGAGGAGTTCCTGGCTGTGTCTCTACCTTGGTCACCGAGAGCAGAGCACAGCCAAAGAGATGCCTGGGAGGGACGAGGGAAAAGGCCTATAGGCCTGAGTCCCAGGAAGGGCAGATGGCAGAGGAACCATGCAGAGGATGAAGCTATCAATTCATCTCTCATCCTACCAGTTTCCATCTATTGAAACGCCCTTGATTCTTTCTTTTTTGGCCGCCTCCTCGGCATATGGAGTTCCCAGGCCAGGGATCAGATCTGAGCTGCAATTGCAACCTAAGCTGCCACTGCAGCAATACTGGATCCTGAACCCACTGCACGGAGCTAGGGATCGAACCTGCATCCCAGTGCTCCCAAGATGCTGCCAATCCCGTTGCGCCACAGCGGGAACTCCTCTCAATTCTCTGATATTTTTTAAAAAATCAGAAATGTTCATGTCAATCTGTCCAACGACCTCTGGCTTTCCGTCTGGCTCCCTCTGTCTTGTCGCCGCCTGATCTGGCCTGGGTGGGGTGGGCGCACAGTGTGACAGTGGAACGTGGAGAGGGTGATGTGTACTGCTCAGCCCTGAGGCTCACTGCTCACGTCCTCACGACCACAAGACCTGGAGGCCCTCGCCGAAGCTGAGGACTGAGAGGATTTATATCCAGAAAGGCAGCACATGACCAGACCAGCACATGTCCTGTCGCCGCCCGACATGGCCTGGGTGGGTCTGGGCTTGGTTCTGCACACGAGCTGCAGGACTGTAGCCGAGACCCTCATCCACTCAGGGCCTCAGTTTTCCCATCTGTAAAATGAGCGCTTAGATGCCAATGAGCCTCCTGGGTCCTCCCCAGTCCCCACCTTCTACCTTCTCCCCCTACCTCTGCCCCGGAAAGAGGGGAGTCCCACACACCAGCCATGCCAGGCACTCAGGCGCTCCCAGGAGCGAATCTGCAGAACAGAAGGCCCAGAAGAGAGGAGGGGCTTTGCAAGTTCCAGCGGGAGCAGGCTGACGGCTCTCGGGCCCCTGCTGTCCAGGACAGCTGGCCCGGGGAGCAGCGAGGCGGGGGCACTTCACTCCTCCTTGTCCCTTTCTGGTGGGAGGAGGCCCTTGGCCCAGCCCAGTGCAGGCAGGCCCCGACATCCACACTTCCCGACGCCCTGACCCCCTGCTCAGCTGTCCCCGGAGAGGACCTGGTGGCAGCCGCATGAGCCAGGGACAGTGCTCCCCCTTCCTGAGCCCCGGGGGCAGCTGAGAGGTTCCCCTTGGGACCCTGTTTACATGCCAGGGAAAATGTCAGCAGCTGGGCTGGTCTGGAGCCCTGTGCTCTTCCAGGCAGACTTGGATTTGCGGCCTGGCTCTTTAAGTCACCTTGCACAAGTCAGTCAGTCGAAGCCTCTGGACCACAGGCTCCTCTTCCGTAAAGGGGACGAGGACTCCCTACTGTACTGAGGTGTTGCTGGGAAGATAAAGAGGCCATGTCTCCGAGCACCCCCATCAAATGCTAGCACAGCAGTTCCCTTTCCCCACAAGTTGCTGAGTTCCAGCGCTCCCTGGACAGCTACTCACACACCTTAGAGATTGGGGACCTCCCTCCAATGTGCTCTGCCAGCCAGGGTGCCCGGCCTGCCCACACCCCACACCCACACACCACCTGGGCCGTTGAGTCTGGAAACACAGGGACCCAGCATCTTTCTGCTCCCACAGGCACCCTGATTCAGCAGCAGCAAGAGCCAAGCCTGGTTGCCCCTTCCTCCTCGTGTCTGCCGAGAGCTGAGGGACCCAGAACTGCAGATAAACAGAACAGAACGCCTTCTGAAAACTTATAAGGCTCTAAATTCAGGCTGCAGGAATGGTGCACAGCAGACTTTAGAGAACCAGGCCCTGAACTTCTTGAATACTCATCACCTCTCCTCCCTGCTAGCTGTGCCCTGGTGTTAATTAGAAAAACTAGGTTCAGACCTCACCCACTCCCTTAACCAGGTCTTTTTGGTCAGTGAACAACCTATACAACTGTATCGGTGGTCCATCAGTGGCTCGACTCAAAGCACACGTTTTCTAAAAATGTATCCGAGCTTTCACCTCATGTTTATTGAAGGCTCCTCCACGCCTGGCCCTGGGCTGCAGAGTCACATATAAATCAGACCCAGGTCTTTAAGGGGCTCAGGGTGATGGGACAACGCTCACGGAGAGGTGGGAAGGTGGATTTCATTCTCAAAGCTGTCTGCTCTTTGGCAAGGCCATTTCCACAGCACTATCAATGCAACTTCGACTCAAAATGACTATAGCATATGCATTAACTTGGGGACTGTCTAGAATATTCCCTCAGTGCCCCCAAACCAGAGAAGCCCTCACCTCCTCCAGCACGGCTGCACTCCCTGGCAATTCCAGGGAGAGAAGGTGCCCACTGGCGTGATCTACGGGACTCACAGCAGCCACCGCAGAGGCTCCCCTCACCCTGGAGCTCGGCTATTCTTAGCACCACTCTTTTTCTCTCCTGACCTCACCTGCTCCCGCCTCACCTCTTCAGCCCTTTTGGTGGCTGCTGTGGTTCCAGTTCCTCTCCCGGTCTGAAAGCTTGAGTGTGCCTGTCCACCGGGGCCTTTCCCTCTGGAACACTAGTGTTTCCTGCTTCCTGCTTTTAGCTACTGTTGGTAAACCCCAGGGGCAAGGGTGCAGCAGGGAAAAGCAATAACCTTCCCCTCTAAGCAGAAAGCTCACGTTCTGCTATCTGGAAAGGGCATGCATTTTGCTAGAATTTGGATACGGGAGTTACTGCTGTGGCAAAGCGGGACTGGCAGTGTCTCTAGAGCACTGGGACGCAGGTTCGATCTCCGAGCTGGTACAGTGGGTTAAGAATCTGGCACTTCCACAGCTGGGGCTCAGATCTGATCCCTGGCCCGGGAACTGCACATGCCCTGGGGTGGCCAAAAAAGAAGAAGAAGAAAAAAAAAAGAATTTGAATAGGGACATGCTGGAGCCGTGAGGAAGAAATACTAAAAAAAGTAAAATTTCACGAGCACTTACTGTGTACCAGTCTCTGCTTTAAGTACTTTATATTTTTTATTTTTTGTCTTTTTTTTTGCTTTATCTGGGGCCGCACCCACGGCATATGGAGGTTCCCAGGCTAGGGGTCTAACAGGAGCTGTAGCCGCCGGCCTACGCCACAGCCACAGCAACGCGGGATCCGAGTCACGTCTGCAACCTACACCCACAGCTCACGGCAACGCCGGATCCTTAACCCACTGAGCAAGGCCAGGGATCGAACCCGCAACCTCATGGTTCTTAGTCGGATTCGTTAACCCTTGAGCCACGAAGGGAACTCCTAAGTACTTTATATTGATCAAACCTTCATCTTTACAGCAATGAAGGGGTCACTGACGATGAGGAATCTGAGGCGCAGAGAGATTAAGTAAGTAATCTGGGGTCACAGAGCTGGGATGTCACACAGCTAGGCAGCCGTGTGATAGTAAAGGTTTAACAACTACTGGAAGAGGGGGACTGGTCTGTCTATTGCCACGGTGTAAATATTCCCATTATGGCCAGTTTCCAGCTACCAATGTGACATCACTGATGTGCTATTATGAAGAGATGAGCAGTAATAATCAATCATAGAGCATTCCCACCGTAAAGACATATTAGATGCAAATTTGTCCCCCCCTTTTTTTTAAGGGCTGCACCTGCAGCATGTGGAAGTTCCCAGGCTGTAGCCACCGGCCTACACCACAGCCACAGCCACGCCAGATCCAAGCCGCATTCATGCCCTTCGCCACAGCTTGCAGCAATGCCAGATCTTTTAACACACCGAGTGAGGCCAGGGATTGAACCTACATCCTCCTGGGTACTAGTCAGGTCCTTATCCCTCTGAACCACAAGGGGAACTCCTATGATGCAAATTTAGTTCAGGAACATAAAGGTAGTAGAATATTAGAAGCAATGAGTTTTGAGTATTTATGGCCTTTGTTTTTAAGACAATGTATTTAATTTTAACTGCATATGATTTCATTTTTAATAATGGTTGTGTTTAACAATCAGCTACAAAAACCCTGAAAATGTCATGGCTGGCTCTCCCGAGCCAGTGTGAGCTGGTGCCAGCACACCACTGGGGCCAGGATTTAGACTCAGTCAGCCTGGAGCCAGAGCTTGTCCTCTGAACCGTTACACTGTACTGTCCCCAAGAAGGGCACAGGTGCCCACCTAGCCAGCCAGATCTGCCCTCACTGATCAACAAGGCAATAGAGGCTGCAGAACCAGGCCCTTCCTGGCCTCTGTTTCCATGGCCTTCTACTTCCCTCTCGTGCCCTAGAATTTCCCTTTACCCATATCTGATCTCCCTGGGTGGGCCTCACCAACGTGCGTGAAGCACCCGCTCCGCGCCAGGTGCTGTTCTGGGCAGTGGGGACAGAGACACGCTTATACTCTAGGGGCTCAGGAGGCAGTGGGAAAAGATAAGTGTATATTCAAATCCGACAGACGACAACCCGTTCAGGGGCATGGATCAGAGGGCAGCAGCAAAGAGAGAGAGAGAGAGCCATTCCTGGGAGGGGTCAGGAGTGACTTCACCCAGAGGGGAATATATGAGCAGGGTCTGGAAGGATAAATAGAAGTTTGCCAGGCAGACAGGGGTTGGGGTGGGGTAAGCAATAGTACAGATAGGAAATAATAGATTTGACATGTATATTTAAATTTTCTTAAATTTTTAAACATTTATTTTATTTTATTTTAGGGCTGCACCTGCGGCATACCGCGGTTCCCAGGCTAGGGGTCGAATCAGAGCTGCAGCTCCTAGCCTACACCACAGCCACACAAAGCCAGATCTGAGCCACCTCTGTGACCTACACCACAGCTCGAGGCAATGCTGAATCCCTAAATCACTGAGCAGAATACTCAGTGGATCTTAATCAGGTTTGTTTCTGCTGGACCACGACGGGAACTCCCTGAAATGTGTATTTACATAGAAGTGGTCCAGACTGAGGAGGGAACTGGACAAGGAAGGCGAGATGGGGAAGAACTGTGAGGATAGGCCCCATGCCCTAGCTGGGGGTCCCTGCATCAAGGGATGGAGAGATGAGCAAGACATGGGGTGAAGCAGTTTGGAGCAGGAGGTGGCAATTCTACTTTGCAGGTGCTGGTGTGAGGTACACCCAGGAGCCCAAGGTGGACGCCAGAGTCAGACCCTGAGATTCAGACTTAGGAGTTGTTGAGCAGGTGATGGGAGAACAAGGAGAGGACCCGAGATGGGAGAAAATACAGCTTCAATGTATGTTTACGACAGACTCAGAGGGAGGCACGGAGCGGGTATGTCTGAATGTTGGCCATGGGCCCTTGGAGGATGACATCATGAAGATTGAAAGTTCCTTTCTCAGAATGGATAAGCAATGAGATCCTGCTGTATAGCACTGGGAACTATAGCTAGTCACTTATGACGGAGCACGATGGAGGATATTGTGAGAAAAAAAATGTATGTATGTATGTGTGACTGGGTCACTTTGCTATACAGTAGAAAACTGACAGAACACTGTAAACCAACTATAATGGAAACAATCATTAAAAAAAAAAAAGGAGAGAAAAAAAAGGGAAAATTCCTTTTCCACCTTGCCCTCTGCCAATGACACAGGCTGATGGAGGGAACAGGGCCCAGCTCACTGTGACCATTCTTCCCTCTGCCTTTTTAGGAACAAGACCCTGGGCCCAATTTTCCCTTTCCATCTCCACCCTAAACTTTACCTACGTGTCTGATCCATGCAGACCAGAAGCGGTGCTCTGAAAGCTGAACTTAGAAAGTTGAAACTCTAGATGCAGTAAGTGACACATAACACGTAAGACACTGGTTGGAGTGCAGGCACGCAGCCAGACAGCCCCTGAGCAAACCCCAACTCTGCCAGCTGTGTGACCTTGGGCAAGTGACCTAGCATCTCTGTACCTGAGTTTCCTCACCTGTGAAATGGGGATGGTAATGGGACCCAATTCCTATTATCCTATTAACCCTAATAGGATTATTGTGAGGAAGCAATGAGTTAACATATGAAATGTTCTTCGAACAAAGCCTGGCACCCAGTCAGTGCTCGATAAATGTCAGTGCCTGTTACTAGCACTGTTACTACATCGCCCACCGCTGACCCAGTGGTTTATTTTCATCTCTCTTGTCTCCCCCCAAGCCTTTCTTGCAGATAACCCTAAAATGATCCCCAGGGAATTAGGTGCCTTGGAGAAGAGACTCTGCACACACGAGTCAATCAAGCTCTGAAAATAGCACTGGCTGTGGTGCTTCTGCACCCAGCAGCAGGAGGACTTTCCCCAGGCAGCGTGAGGCCTGAGCCCTGGCCAGCCATCCAGAGGTCAGGGCAAGCCACGGAGGCAGGGAGCAACCATCGTGTGTACGTGTACGTGGGAGAGGGGCTTTGCCTACAACACTTAGAAGGCAACTGCAATGCTAAAAAGCTTGGAGCGAGGTTCTGAAAGGTGGTTCCAAAACCGGAGCTACTTTCTGAAGCCTTGGTTGTGGGCTCACTCTTCCAGGATCCGGTGTTTTTGCAGGCTCCCTCCCACCCTCGGAAGGCCCCATAGTAGGATGACACCCATGAGTTGCAGTGCCAATGAGGGCCTGCAGGGGGCTCTAGAGCTCTTCCATTTCCCATACGCTGGGCTATGAGGGTACCACGCTTAAAACAATGGTTGCATTTACCGGGGCTGAGTGACTATGTGGCTCTGGGAGGCGAGTGAAGAGAAGCTGGGGTTCTCTGGTTCGCCTTCGGTGTGTCCCTGATCATCCACGCCCCCGAATAACTGTATCAGGTTCAGCATCTTGTCCTTCCTACTCCATCACCTAACACTGATTTGGGCTGTTGTTTTCCACAAAGCCTGCTAGGGGATGCCTGCGGAGGGTCGGCTTCTTGTGCCTTTGTGGGAAGGCAAGGAGAGCCCTCTGCTTTGGCCTCCAAGATGCAGCATGGGTAGCTTCCAATTGCTGGGGTCTCCGGTTCTAGCAATGTAGCCCCTTAACCTACTCGTCAGGGAAACATCACGCAGAGACAGGTTCACCGGAATACGTGGCTAAGCCTGTTCCTCCCTAAGGCCAATTTCAGTAGCTCTGGGTGCAGTGTTAGGAAACCTCATTCAGTAGAATTGTTTACCTAATTGCAACCCTATAGACGTGCCTGGATGATGGAAATCACTTGTACCCACTAACTTCTTCTTCTTCTTCTTTCTTTTTGTCTTTTTTGGAAGCCACACCTGCAGTATATGGAATCTTCCAGGCTAGGGGTCGAATTGGAGTCAGAGCCGCCAGCCCGTGCCATAGCCACAGCGATGCGGGATCCAAGCTGCGTCTGTGACCTACACCACAGCTCACGGCAACGCTGGATCTTTTAACCCACTGAGCGAGGCCAGGGATTGAACGCTCATCCTCATGCATACTAGTTGGGTTCATTACTGCTGAGCCACAACGAGGACTCCTCTGCCCACTAACTTCTAAGGACATGGCCAGCCTGAGAAGTTAATATTGGCGAAAAGTTAAAGGTCATCATTTGAAAAGCAATTTGAAAAAACGATCTGTAATCATTCTTTTGGGCTTTGTCAAAAGCAGAAAAAGCAGGAGTTCCCTTGTGACCCAGTGGGTTAAGGATCCAGCATTGGCGTGGGTTCAGTTTCTGGCTCAGGAACTTCTGCATGCCGTGGATGTGTTAAAAAAAAAAAAAGAGGAAAAAAAAATAAGAAATACGGGAGATTTTTTGGGGGGAAGGGTTGCCACACTTGCAGCATGTGGAACTTCTTGGGCCAGGGATCAAACGTTTGCCCAGCAGCAACCCAAGCCACTGCAGTGACAATGCTGAATCCTTAACCTGCTGCGCCACAAGGGAACTCCAGAAACGTGTTATATAATCAGAACAATTTAAGAAAACATCCATTGGTAGGGTTGACAGATTTAGCAATATCACATGGGACAGAGATATACTAAAAAATTACTTGTTGTTTATCTAAAATCCTAATGTAACCAGGTGTCCTATATTTTACTGGGAAACTCTACCCGTGATCCCAGGATACAGGGATTCATTCAGAGGAAATTTCTTATTCATCACCTCAGCCCCACGTCATAACTCTCTCTGTAATCGCCTGTGTCACATATGGAAACCCAAGCCTCACTGATCGCATTAAACAAAGTAATCAGTTCAAGCGCCCCCATCTCACCGCTGGGCAGGAAGGACTCTCACTATGAGGTTATACCAAAGGAATGAAAAGTAACTTCCAATTGACAACATCAAAAAATTAGTAAGACTAAATATTGAATGTCCACCTACTATGTGCCTGGCACCTGGGAATAACCTCTGTTTAATCTTCACAACAACCCTGGGAGGTAGATACTATTCTGGAAACTAGAAAGAGTATAAGTCTAATTTCCCTACTTCTTGCAAAAGCATGTTAATGTCTGGTCAATTACTCCCCAGGGAAAGAAAGCGGAGGGAGACCAAGAGACAGACTGTGATGGGATCCAGCCAGCGGGCTTATTCATAATGCAATGCTGGGTCTGTTGCTATTTGGTTCTGTCCCACTTACACAGGAAACTGTCTTAGTTTCAAGAATCCTCACTGCCTTGCGGTACAGGATTCTGGGAGAGAAGTGGGTGGGAAACCCATAGCAGTTTTCAGTAAGTTGGCCTCACAACGGAGGAGGACGGACGTGTTACACCTCGGGATAAAAATCAGCTCATTTGCTGTGAATAAAGGCACGCTCAAGCAACCCCGAACACTCCGTGACAATGACACGCAGATTCCAAATGTTCTCTGTAAGAAAAAAACACCCTTTCTCCTAATCCTTCTTAAATGCAACAAGACTGATTGGTTTTTATTATTCATGAATTAATTTTTTACTCAGGGTCCAACAAGGGAATTGAAGCTATAACGCTTCTCACCGATGGAGGGGGGTTGGAAAGCAGATCTCGGCCTGAGCGGCACAGCCAGATTCTTGCTGGGATTCCTTGTAGGAGCGATGTTTTGTTTGTTAAATAAGATAGTAATCAATTGATAATCCCAAGCTTTGGGTTGTTGGGGGGGGGTTTGGGGGGAGAAAAATATTGAGTAAGAACATGAATGAGAATATTGAGGTAGAAAAAAATACAGACAGCCGTGGGACCCTGGTATGTTAGGTGCCTCCTATTATGTTAGGCTGGTATACGAGGCTGATGCATTAGGCTGCTTCTTATTTTTCAAGGTACATATACAAGAGGCGGGGGGTGAAAGAGGAAATAACAAAGGCAGTGCCAATTTCCAAAGTACTGCACACTGTACAGGTGAGCGGGGGGGCTGGGTATCAGAACGAAAAATCACAAGAGGAGTCTTGGGGATCAAGGGGGGTTGGCTCCCGGGCGCCCTCCCTCTAATTTCTGCCTTCAGAGGACAGGTTGGGGTACCCAGGAATGGGGACTACAGCCTGGGAGAAGCTGAAAGGCCAGGAAGGCGATCAAGGGTGACAAGGTGACTTTGCCTCCCTCTTCACCCAGTTCTCTCTCACACGTGCCAAGTCATAACCCGCCTTGTCCTCTGTGTGCCTTTGGTCTGCAAACTCCTCCTGAGATCACAGCCAGAGGAGCCAGCGAATGTGGTGACACGGGGGAGGCCCAGCATGGCGTGAACCTCACAAGCTTGTGGTAGCGTGTGTGTGTCAGACCTGACACGGCACCCTTTTCAAGAGATGGCTCTCCCTTCCCAGTTCAAAGGCAACACGCCCAGCATTTCTCAGAGGGGCCACGTGGCCAACACTGTGTTCTCCTGCACCCGTCTGTTCCTGTTTCAGACACCGGCATTTTCTTTGCTCCTGGATGAATTTGGACAGGCACACCCAAACACGCATACTCTGCATGTTTATGTTTGCCGGAAAACATACATGTTCGGAGGCAAGACACGGCAACCCTCCTCCGGTTACCGTGAGGAAACAGGTTATGAGAATTGCTTTACGCTTTGGGGGCAGAAAAAGCTACAAGGCGTTACTACAGCTATAATTATTACAAGCACCGCATTATTGCTATTATTTCTGTGAAAGCGGTGTTCTTTCTGCCAAAGCTTGTTAGCCTGACTGCTTAGGTAGACAATGTCAACACACCCAAGGGACAAATGACAAAGAGGGAGGCTAAAAAGAAAAGGATAAATACTGCACTCGCCCTGCGTGCAGAAGATATGTCTCGCCATCAGAAGGCAATGCTTTCTGCCAATCGATTAGGAAGGCAAAAACAAAAGCATATACCACCTCCTGCACTTGGCATCGCCAAGATTCCAAACTGGAGCTCAAAGGGCTAGGAAGTGGGATGAGAGAGGGGAGAGACGGAAACACTGGTGTCGAATAAAGTTTGGTGCTTCCTGATAACCTTTCACGCACACCTCCTCGGGTGACGGACAGCTAACCTGGAAACGTGCTTAAAACAGAAGGTTTTTACCCTCCTTGCCGTCCCCACCAAAACACGTGAGCAGGCCACTGACAGCGGATCAAGGTCTTGGTGGCTGAATCAGAACTGGGTGGCCAATAACAGCTATTCTGCTTTGGGACTGCTGACTGATCGTGCTCAGCCACCTCAAAACGGCTCCAACGCACACAGGTGCCCACACGCTCAGATGGACACACACGCACAGAGCCACACACCCTCCAAAAGTATAAAATCAAAGAGAGATGAAAGAACAAAGGCAAAGGAGAGCACGTTGGAAGGAAAAATAGAAGGGGGCAAAAATAAGTGAAATAAGGAAAATGCTAAATTGTGAAGACATGAGAGAATCTCATCTAAAACACCACCCTCCACATCCTCCACCCTCCCCTAAAGCATTTCTTACAATTATATTTCCTGGTTCCTTGCCCTTCAGAAACCAAGAACACACGAAAAAACGAGTAATGCTCAAAACCCTTTGGTCAGGTATATAGAAAATACAAGCCGGGTGAAAATACACCAAAAATATAAACCTAAGTGAATATAAGAATTATATAACAAGAAGAAAAAAAAATGAATGTATGCATTCAAGTTAATTCAAGAAATTAAAAATAAAAAAGCACCAAGTCAAAATAACTGTCAGGATTTGGGATTTTGAAACTCATAGCTTCCTAGATAGAAAAGCTTGACTCTAATTGGGCACTTCACGTTGGCGCAATTTTAATTCAGTGTTTCAATAAATACGGATGTTGAGGCGTGAAGCTGACAGCGGCTGTAATTGGCAGGAGAGGATTCTGATATAGTTTTAAATGAAAATTGATCACATTTGAAACCAGAAGATAAAAACAAAACCTTGTTGGAGTTTGTTTAACTGCCTTTTGACCTCTGGATGCAATGACATTGAGAAACAAAATAACATTATCCAGAAAACCATTCCCAGAAAAGGCTCAATCTTGGAGACACCAGCTGACAATACTGAATAGAATATTTTAAAGTCCTAAGAAGCAGAAAAGAAAAATAAAGAAAATGAGAGAGAGAGAGGGAGGGAGGGAGAGACTGGGAGGGGAGAGAAAGAGGAAGAGAAGAAAAAAAAAAGAAAAAAAACTTCTTTGGGACCGAAATGTGTATAAGTCAAAAAGCATGACAAAATGAGGATGAAAAAGATTAGGTCTCTAACCCCCAGGAAAACTTTTGATTGGGGCTTATTTTAACCCAAGTTCACACAGCTCTGAAATAAGACATTTAGCCAATAGATTTTTTTTTTTTTACACTTTGTTGAATTCTATACTGAAAGTCCCACGGGCCGATTAAAAACAGTATGATTTTCCTTAAGCACACATTGGACCCTTTCCGCGGTGGGTCTCAGTGGCCATATCCAGGGAGAGAAAGGTTTTCAGGGAGCCGCAGACTCCTGGGGCTCCTTCCAGCGTGGCCGTCTGTTATCCCCGATTCTTCCGGGGGCTGCCAGCCCTACTCAGGCCCGGGAACTGAGGAGAGAGAGCGCCTCTAAAAAAGATGGAACTCCCGGGGGCTGCAGGGACAGCCAGCCCTCGGCCCCTCAGTGCTCCCCTCTCAGGCCATGGAAAAACCCCAAGGCTCCCGGGCAGCCCTGCTGGAATGTGGCCACCGCCTGACCTCAGCCCAGGAAAGGGGGGAAAGGCAGGGCGCTGGGGCTGTGTTTCAATAGCAGAGCCCCTCGCCCCTGTGACTTCCATCTTAAAGGGGAATGCCACCCCGTCGTCGCACACGTGTGCACACACCGACCCTCCAAGGTGGAAACTCTCCTAGGAATGGATGCGGCTTTTGATGTTTCGGGGTTCAGAGACATCCTCTATTTCCTGGGCCCTAATGCAACAAGAAAGGGCTTGACACTCCCTTAAGCCAATGGTCCTAAATAAAGGTGCTATTAAGATCCTTTGTATTCTAATCCTGATCAGAATATTCCAGGAGAAGGGGGGGGGGTTTGAGAGGAGGTGCTGCAGCTCAGATGCAGCTCGAGTTGCTCCACTTGTCCGGTTGGTGGTGTCTTCTGTTGGATGGTTGGTTGTGGCGGTGTCTCTGCCCCCAAGGACAAGTTGAGTCAGTGCTCCCTCTGCGAACACCCCACGTGGGACCACCCGAAGCTATCCATTCTGGGAGTCAGCAAGCAGTCACCTCCCTCTGCCTACTGAGCCCCAGGGGCACTCACTCCAAGTCACGATGTGTCCCCTCCAGAGCCCTGCTTTCCCCAGCAGGGGCCCCAGAGCCGCAGACCAGCATGCACCTAAAGTCTTCCAGTGACCTCCTTCCAGTGTGGCCCAGGGAACTGCACGAGACAGGCCTCAGGGGTGCCCTGTGGCAGGATCATATCCTGGGTGCCCCATCGGCAGCCTGCCACAAAGGGTCACACAGTCACAAATGATAAGGGTCACTCGCCCAAGGGCCTCGGGAAGAA
The DNA here is from genome assembly GCA_004024745.2 of Catagonus wagneri. NCBI lineage: Eukaryota > Metazoa > Chordata > Mammalia > Artiodactyla > Tayassuidae > Catagonus > Catagonus wagneri. Next base: position 8,932,515 of record PVHT021183631.1, on the reverse strand, counting down.
ATAACCACCCTCCCACACACACTACTGACACCTTCCAGGCACCTCTCCGGGGAAGGGGTCTGGCCCTGCCACCCATTACCCGGGACAACCCTGCCATTATCAGTGAAAGGTCAGTGGCCTCACCAGAGGCCTGGGGCAGGCTGGCCCAGGGAGGGTTAATCTGCCCGGCCAGCCATCACAGGGGTCACTGTGATGTGCAGAGAAGTTGAGCATCTCAGTCCCCCAGAGCTGGGCTGCTAATTACATTTGCAATTATAAACACCGCAACCTCCCTGCACAGCAACCAGGCCACACCAGCCGATGGGGCAACCAGGATGTGCTCCTGCCACAGGCCACCCCAGCCACGCCAGGGGACACTAGGGCCAGCGGGAAGCCGATGAGCCCCTTCTCCAAGGAATGACCATGCATATGACAGTGCCCCAGAGGTCTGAGGCTGCTGGGGCTGAAAAAGGGGACATTCACCAGAGACAAAGCCCAGTCAGGACTCACCAGCACTTACAGCGCTAAAAAGACCTTTGATTTATCCCTAGAAATCAGCAAATGGCCTCAAGAGCAAACAGACAGGAGGTGGGCTCAGATTTGTTTGGTTCAGGGCATCCTGGCAAGAGCTATGGACCCTCTCCTTGAAGCCCCCCTCCTGAGCCCACACACACTCCGGAACCATAGCTGCTGCGGAGGACATCTGAGGTTCAGCATTCAAGACATGCCAGGGTGCCCCATGGGACCGGCCAGCCAAAAGCCACCCGATCCGAGGCAGAAGCTCCCAGCAGAGCTGAGAGGAGTCCTGCGTAATTCTGAGCAGACCTCCTGGTCAAGCTGGAAGAGCGCTGGGAGGGCCTCCCTTGCAGAGCGCTATGGACAGAGGCGATGATGGCCGGTAGGTTTGAGAAGGCACCTGGCGGGCTGTTCAGGGTGTGGGCTGGACTTTTACTTTGAAGGAATGGATTATGGTCTAAATATCTGCTGTTCCTTCCCCTTAA
>PVHT021183631.1:8873143-8931435 GCA_004024745.2 Catagonus wagneri | reverse complement strand
ATCCCCTGCCTGCTTCCTGTGGGCTGCAGACTTGCACAGAGCTTCCCAGTTCTAAGTGCTCAAAAGAAACAAGGCAGAAGACTGAGGAAGGAGACAAACTTTCGCCATGAGTTTAGATTATCTTAAACAACAACAACAACAAAAACCATTTGGCAAAAAGTGCCATTATCAGGAACACAAATGAAGCATGAGGACAAAGTCACACGTGCCCCCCGGGCTAGGGCTGGGGCACTCTGAGAAGGCAGGGTGGTGACACGAAATCTCTATCACAGCCACTTCCCTCACAGAGCTTTCCCCGAAAGTCCCCTCTGTCCCTCCTCTCCGGGGCTAAATGGAATATGCATTGATTACTCCAAATCAATAGAATGCAAAGATTATTGTTTGGTGGGTCAATTTGTTTCTTCATAGATATATATTTTTAAGAAACGGCTTTTCCATATGTCCCAATAATTGGTAAAATAGAGGATTGTTTCTAAAATAAAAGGAGTTGGGGAAATAAGCTCCGAGAGGAAATTTCCAGTTGCTGTCAAGATCTCACCGAGCTGGAAAGGGCCTTCTCTGGGACCAGGGCCCTGTGTGTTGACCTGCTGCCTCCTGCTAGCTCGTCGCCCTCAGGCCTTAAAGACTCCAGCCTCCTACCACCCCATCCTCTTCCACGGCAGCCCACCCCTCCAGAAGAGTGGCAGGCACACAGAGGTTTATTTTTTAGAGCCCCTCCCTCGGAAAACCAACACTCATGTCCTCGCTCTGATTTATTTTTAAATGCACCATTAAAAATTAATTTCCCCCTTTGTTTTTCTCTGGGTCACTGATCCTGAATTACCACGTGGCATTTTTCCTATGTGTGAACCCACATATTTTACCTTCAGGACAGTTTGTGCTTTGTTTCTTAAACAACAGCAAAATGATCTTCGGACAGCGAGTGAGGCAGGGTCCCCCCTCCTCCCCATCCCTGGGTTTTATGCCAAGGGTCTCCAGTGGGTCTGGTCCCCGACACATTGGTCCACACAGGCCAGCACAGTCACTCCTACTCTGGCTGATTATATATGTACATAAAATATTGATTAGAAATGGTAATGGAGTTACCTACAAGATTGGCTACAGAAGATGAAAATGAAGGAGAGAAAGGTAGGAAGCTGTGTGTGTGTGTGTGTGTGTGTGTGTGTGTTAATTTCTCACCTGGAAAATGAGAATAACACTAAAACATTAAAAAAAAGGCTCTCTGTATATGAGCAGGTGAGCAGGAGGGCTGGAGAGTTCGTCCCTAGACTGTGGTCCCTGTGCCCTTGGATTTTTTCAAGTCTGGGAATGTCACCTCAGCCAAAGAGGTAGAAACCAAAGAGGTGTACAGAGCATGAAAACCCACTCAGGCATATGTTCCCCAAGAAACATCGGCGCCATAATGGATAGAGTCATACTAAGGTCTTTCCAACAAACCAAAGAATGCAATCCTCTGTCTTGTTATTTTGCTACCAGTGGCTCTAACGCTACCTGTCATGAAGCACCGGATCGGCACCAGCCTCTGACCTCCACAAGCTCGTCCTCGGAAGTTTTGTAAGCACAGCAGAAGAGGTAAAGCCTCAGCTCACCGGGAGGTATGCACCTGTACATGGGGCTGGCTCACCAATACTTAGGCTGCTACCAAATAGGCATTTGGGCATTAAAAAATGGCATTTCATAGGGTTGTTTAGTTCCTCCGTGGACAGAGCAGCACGCTTCTGGCTTTTCCTTGCCCCGTGGAGTAAGAAGCTAGTTCTTTGCAAAGAAACCAGGAAGGGTAGGAATCCAAACCACCATCGGGCATATTTTATAACTCATCTCCACTTCAAACCCTCCCCACACACTCGGAGGGCTCTTAGCTCCCTCACTCCTCTTTGCCGCCTCCCTGACATTCCTTCTTTGCCCACATTTCTCCTCAAACTCAAGCCAGGGTTGCCATCCGCTGCTTGTCAACTCGATGAATTACCCAGCTGCTAAATCCCCCATTTCTCCTTGCTTTCCTGGTCAACATAATCAAAGGATGTACTTCCCCACACGAAACTTCATAATTATTGACTGTGACTTGAGCCAGGGACAAACAGATATTTTGAGCTCAACTAAAGAAATCACCTCTGGGGAGCGGGCGCCTAAACAATTTAAATATCCAGTATTTGTCAGACTTGGTAATTTTAGGTGTAGAGATGTCCCGCAAGCATCAAACATTGTTCACAGCCTCACTCACCCAGCCAGAGGTTTCTTTGGCGGCCGGCACTCTCTTCTGGAGGGAGCGTCACCCCACCCCCACCAGCCATACAAGCCGAGATCAGTGTAACCTTTCCAGAGAAAGAAAAGCCACTTTTCAAGCTGATGGAAATCTGAATCCATTATAATTAAGGATTCCCCTCATCTCCCAAACCTACTTCTGACACTCTGTCTAAATTCTGGCAGGGATAAAGGTCCCTCTATCCAGGGAAATCCCCAAACTGGAACCAGAAAGTTCGCCCTGGAGGCTGGGACAGTCCGGTCACCCAGAGGAGACAGCGCTGTGAAGTTGCCTCCTCTCTCACGCATGGTCCACCTGGGGTGGTGGCAGTCGCTGCGGCGAGGGCGGTGTAATCATATTTCCCGGAACCCCACGTTATCCAGACTATTTGTTTTAGGGGTGTCGTGGTTCTTAGGGGGAGGGGTGGTACTCCAATGAAAGGATGGTGGACCGCTAACTGACTTCAGTAGTTCAGTTTGCTTCAGAAAAAAAGAAGAGAAAGAAGAGCAAGAAGTTAAGCAGGTCCGAGAGGACCTGGAGTTTTCATTTTATTGTTATGTGAAGCCTTCGGAGGGATCACTTCGCGCGCCCACACCCAGACGCCCCAACAGGAGCCCGAGACTAGAGCGCGGCGGCACGCGGAGCGCCCGAGGGGAGAGCCGGGCAGGTACTCGGGCAGGTGGAACGGGAGGAGGGCCCTACGAGGGAAACCGCGGGTGGGATGGCCGGAGCAGGACCCGGGAGAGCCCAGGCTGGTCACGCGGGACAGCCCCCTCACCGTTCAAGGCATCAGTTCTCGGCTTTCCTAGTCTGCGAGCTCCGCTCGCTGCCCAGGCCCGTAGCTTCCGCCGCCACCCACGCGCACGCCGAACGGACGACCACAGGTTCCCGGGAGGAGAGCGCAAAGCCGCCCCGGGCACGGAAATCGCGCCCGTCCGACCGTCTCCCCTCAAGCCGTGAACCAACTTCGCCTCCGCAGCAGCACCCGGGCCGGCCGTCCCCACTCCTGGCGGGATGCGGGCTCCCCTCACAGGGCGTGCGGGGCACAGTCTACCCGGGCAGCGCCGACCGCACTCTTGGGGCGCCGCGGGGTCCAACGTGCCGCGTGCGTGCCCTCGGAGTGCCCCTTTGGGACTGCAGGGCAAAGCAGCGCTTGCCGCCCACAGTTTCCAAACCCGCGCGCCACGTTCGATTTCGCCCGCTCTTTGGGATCGTTCTTGGTCCCGGTAGGGAAATAAATATTAAAGTCAAAAGGCCTGCGAGGAGGTTTTCCCCTGACGGGACAGGACATCCTTGCAACATTCCCGCACCTATTCCGGGCTTGCTTCCTCCCCATTTCACCGAAACTCAAATATTTTCTCCCCGAGGGGAAGATCCGAGAGGAAGGAAGAGTGTATGAGAAGGCGCTGCTCAAGTAAAAGTGAGCGTTCATAAAAGGGGGTGCGAGAAAAGTTTACCCCCGAGAAGGAAATCCAGGAAGTGTGAGGCTTTCCCCTTCCGACGTCCCCCAAGTGCCCCCGGGGGTCCCTGTCACTTCAAGAATGCCTAGAAGAAGAACCGCAACGCCCAGGACAGGGACAGCCGGACGGGCAGAAAGGACAGACAGATGAGAAGCAGAGCACCTACTGGTTGTGGTAGCCGAGAGGGTCCGGGATGCAGAGTTCTGACACGTCCATCAGTCCCGTTTTAGCATTCCCAGTTGGTAGAGAAAGGCGGCGGGGAAATCACGCGGAAGAGCGAGTGAAGGGCACAGGCGAGGTGCGAGTCCGGGCAGGGGCACAGTAAGCGGGAGGCAGCGCCGTGGCGGGGTGAGAGGGAGGCAGAGAGCCGTGCGCGCACAGCCCAGCGCTCCCACTCATGCGAGCGGGCAGAGGGGACGGGAAGCCGTGGAGGAGGCTTGGGCACCAGAGACTTGGAGCCCACTAACCCTACTGTAGCTTTAAGGCTGGGAGACTGATGTATGGTTTGGCTCCTATTGGCTATCTCTCAGGGGCTGGACTTAAAGTGACAGAATCGAGCTGGGGTGGGGGGAGGGGGGTGAGCAAAGGAGACTTCAATGGAATCAGGCGCTCCAGCGAGGTCCCCACCTCCTGAGGACTGTGCCGTAGAGCCACAAGGCCTGTTCTATTGCCATTAAAAAAAAAAAAAAAATGTCCAACTGGCTAGTGGGACTCAGGGGGTGAAAGACTCTCTCACCCCCCATCCCCATCCTGAATTTTAACTACCAGGTCCAGCAAACTCACCTTTTGGAATGGGTCTGTTTTACAAATTAAAAATGACTCACATTTCTCCTCTCTCCTATCAGGGAGAAGAGGCCAGTGCCTACAAAATTCACAGCCTCAAACCTGGTGTTTGGTGCACAAAAGTAAAAAGGGTCGGGCCAGCAGGTGAAGCCCAGAAAGGGGATTCAGGAGAGGAACAGACTCCCTTCCCAGCTCTCGTCACCTGGGCCAGTGGGTTTTGGATGGCACTCATATGGCTAGGTGCAGGGTGTGCCACCATAAAATGCTCTCTAGAGAGTTCCCATTGTGGTGCAGCGGAAACGAACCCCACTAGCATCCATGAGGACGTGGGTTTGATCCCTGGCCTCCCTCAGTGGGTCAAGGATCCAGCATTGCTGTGAGCTGTGGTGTAAGGCTGGCAGCTGTAGCTCCTATTTGATCACTAGCCTAGGAACTTCCATATGCCGTGGGTGCAGCCCTAAAAAGCAAAATAAAAAATAAAAAAAATTTAAAAAATGTTCTCTAGATGTATAAAATGATGCTGTCTTCATTCAGAAACGTGCCTGGGACAGGAACACAAGCAAATACATTTCTGTCTGCTTTGGAAAACACGACTATGGTTAAACCAGGGAACTTACTTGCCATATCCACTTCGAGTTACAAGTAGACACTTCAACATATACACCTGAATCCCCAACTATAATAAACACACATGCAAACCCGTCTGCTGCTTCTTCCATGAACCCCAATATTATGAGCTACCACTGTACCAAAACCAGCTGTAAGTGGGGACCCCCAAACCTTCTTCTGAGGCTTGTCGTATTTTGAGATGTGCCAGCCACAGGAATAATAATCAGTTTGATGATTCAAATGAGTGTGGGGAGGGGATAAGTATAGAATTATTTAAAGGGCGGGGTTGGGGGAGCCCTCAGGAGAGAGAGAGACCACCACCTTATTCTCCTATATTCTACAAAAGACAATGAGCTATAGGGGGGAAAACATCATTTTATCATCAAAATCATGTCTAAATGGAGTGTAACTGCAGGCAGTGTTCAAGCACTTCAGGAAGAAAAGCAGGGAGGAAACCCCAGGAGGAACCAGCCGCTCGGGAGGGGCCGGAGAATGGGCAGCAGGAAGGCAGAGGACACCTGACTTGGATGAACCTGAGCTCCTGCAGGCTGGGAAACAGAGCATGTGAGGTTTTTCACATGCTGAAGTGGAGGAACGCCTGGGTTTCTCCAGGCGCGGGGTGCTGGCAGGTTTCTCACAGAGAGACGGATGAAGATGTTGGCCTGTCAGCAGGACCCCAGCAGCCCTGAGTTCTTTTAAATCACATGGGTGCCTGCTTACATGGGAGACGGAAAGTGGTGCAGAGACACAACCACCATCTCTTGCCAAGACCTCAGTGACGGGTTTCCCTGCATCCTTTCTGGCTCCGGAAATCCACTTTCCAAGTACAGAGCACCCAGGAAGCACTGTGTAAAATGCACATCCAGTGTGCACTTTGTAATAATTGCAATTAGGAAACGGGCCCCAGTCCTACCCCTTGGCCTACAGGGCAGGCCTCAGAGAACAGATAGCAGCCACACCCCTCCTCAGTCCATACTGTGTTCCCTTCATCTTTGCACCTGCTACCTGGAATGCCCGACCTTCTAGATAACACCAGAACCTTCTGCTTTTTACCTTGCTTCAGGTAATTTATTAGTTTGCAGTTATATGTGTATTGGTATAAATAATACCTCTGTTCCCCCAGCCCCCACTGGATTGTAAGCTCCATATGGGCAGGGACCTTACCTATTTTTGTTCACTGGAGGATCCCCAGTGCTTGCTGGTGCCTGGCACATAGCAGGTGCTTGATAAAGACTTTGTTGGATGAAACGTCAGACCACAGCAGTTGTGGGGTAAGGGGAAGTGCAGAGGACAGGCCAGCTGCTCCACAGGGGTTCAGGCCCTGACTGGTTATATAAGATCCTTTATTGCCTCCTTGTTTTGGGTGGGTACAGCTTTTCTAACTGGAGCACATCTTGTGGGTCATGAAAGGAAAGACAACTTCATAGCCTAGAGCAGCGGATGCAAAGCTACCGGGGGCAAATGAGGAAAACCAGAAAGTTGGTGTTGGTTTAAAAACTGGGCTAACGCCTGCACAGCTGCTCTGTGCATCTAAGGCACAGGGATGCAGGTAACTGATGGCCTTGCCCCTGGTCATTAGTTGATGGTCGTCCAGGGTGGGAATGAGGTGCCATCCTCTTCTGACTGTCCACCTCCAAGGTGCCTGTCCAGCCCGCTCACACACAGCTCTGAGCCAGATTTCTTCCTCCTTCCCCTCCCAGCAGAGTGACTCCACTGCAGGGGAAAAGAGGGCCTGCCAGCAGGGACACCCTAAGCACCTGATCCAGCCTGGCAGGTGCAGGCTTCTCCTGTAGTTTTCCAGGTGAAAGTGGCTGGTCTCACACTGTTCTTGGGACCAGCCGTTCTCCCTCTCCATCCTCAGCCAGCTCACGGAGCAGAGGATTCCTTCCCAAAGCTAGGTTGGTTCCACGCCTCTAGCTGGCGAGGTGGCAGTTGGGAGGAAGCAGAGGGCTCAGGATCTCGTCCTGACTACTGCGCGTGGCCTGGCCAACATCATTCCTTCTCCAGAAAACAAAGGCGGTGCTGGGGGCAGAATGGGGTGGGGGTGGGGAGTGGGCAGAGCTCTTGGGCTCCCTCAAGCTTGAAATTCATTCAACCTATCATCATTTCATGCCTCCCTTCTCTCCTTCCTAGGAGAATCCACCCCAGCAAAAATCTCTCAGCCTCCCTGCAGTCTCCTGTGTCCCAGTCCTGGCCCCCCGAGGTGGGCAGGTCAGAGGAAAGGGACTGGAAAGAAAGGCTTCAGACACAGTAATTGCTGGGGGCTAAAGGAGATAGCAGCTTACTTTGTTCTTGTGACAAACTCCTTTAAATAGATGTTTATTACATTCACAAGATCTTTCATTTAGAGGAGAGGTGTCCCAAGGAAACATTTAGGAACCTTCATCAGACTTAATAAAAAAGGAAATTTGAAATGTCATGGTAAAATGACCCACCCAGGGTCACATAGTGAATAACTAGCAAAGCATAGATTTCTACTTATTCATCTCTATTTACTCTCCCTCCTCCCTCCTTCCCCGAGTGCAAGCTCTTTCCCAAGGAATATGATGCCAAACCAGAACCATACCCTGGGCAACACGCTCCACACACGTATCTCCTGGGAGATGGTGGGGACTCGGGCTTCTGTGTCCACACCTTTCCCTAAGTGGTTTCCTTCGGGTGGGGTTTCTGGAGTCAGATAAGTGGGAAAACCTACCCAGACACAGCTCAGCCTATCCTGTCGCACAAACCTATGTTCCTCTGGGGACAAAAAGCACAAAGTGTGTCAAGAATCGCCAAACCCAGGTCCACACTCAGCACTCACTCTTTGCCATCCCAGTCTGGCCAAGTCCTCGGAATGGGCTATTTTAATGCCTGCACCTGGATCTCGAGGGTCCCTGGAGCTGTCTTGCCGTGAGCTATGCAGCTCACCCCAGCACTGCACCCCTCGCCGCAAGTGTGCTGGCGATCGCCATCCTTACACTGGTCTTGAGGTGACCCCACCCACTTGCCCCAATACCTATCACTTCTGCACACAAAAGGCAGCCACAAGCAGTGTCTCTCGGGTTCTTGAATCCTTTCCCCGGACGTGCCACGCCTAACAATGAGGAGGCTTTTCTCCTCTTCCAAACCAGGCAGTTTAGTAGGAGGAATCGACCGCTTCATCGCTAAAACACAAGACCCAACAAGAGTTTTTGGCCATTCCACCACGTGCTCCCTAAGTGCAGTGAATGTGGGACACTGATTGTTTGGTGACACCATGCCTGTCCCTCAACGTTACCCACGTTCCCTGAAGCAAGTTTCCAGGTAAGAATGATGCTTTGAGAAACACAGGTGTGCAGTCACTTCTTACCACTGGCCCAGGAAAGACAGGATGCCTCCGCGGAAGCACCTGAATCACCATCCAAGCCTGCTTCTGCTCCACCCCAGGGTTGGCGCTGGGGGAGGGGAGTCGGGGAAGCACAGCCACTGACGGTCCATGATGACTAGGGTGGGTCCGGCCTGGACAGGGAGCCTAACCTGGGCATCTCTGGGGACTGTGCCCAGAGATCAGGCCAGGGCCCCATGGACTCCTGGCCAGGGACAAGGTCCCTGACCGCACACCCCTGTGGACCCACTCTCTTCTCAGTGCTTGAACTGGGAGTGTGGAGTTATATCCATGGGTGCTGGTCAGCAGACCAGCAGCCTACTGGCTGGCACATGTCCCAAGGACCATAATTAACTGATAACGCTAATACAATGCGAGTTTGTGCTTCCATAATAGTCTCCTGCTGACAGATAAATGCTGCGGAAACATGATGGCTTTTCCTGAAGCTGTAATGGGCCGTTATGGGGGCAAGGAGGCTTGTGTCCTATTAGCACTGTCGCCACAACACCAGAGATAAACTAGGAAGGGGACAGCGTCTCCGAGTGGATAAATGCCTGGGTCCCTCCCATCCCCGCTGTCATCCATTTCATTGTCTGAAATCCCTACCAGGGGTCTTGGAATAACTTCCAAATATTCCAAAGCTCTGTTATTTGTTGTTGTTGTTGTTTCTGAGCTTCAAGATCCCGTTCTCGCCCACAGAGCTGAATGGCATATTCAGGTTCTCTGCCCCAAAGACGCCTTGCCCTGCGCAAGACGGCAGACTGTGGGGTCAGGGAGGTGAGATACGTCTCTCCATAAAAACAAAGAGCTTTCCCCTCTTACTTGCCAGGAGCACAGGAACACATCATGACCATAATAGCTTGGTCACCAGCCCAAATTTCCGGTGGAGGGGGGACGGAGAAAGAGGAACCGGAGGAGGATTTGGTTGGGGGAGGGTACGGGAACAAAGACTATGCCTCCGCCATCGGCCCTGGTACCTAAGAAGCATTAAACAACTAGCTCCTGACTGACTCAGCGATCCAATTATCTTCCCACCCAGTGGATTGTGGGTTTTTTCATAACTTATAACAAAGACATTTGACCTTATTTTCATCTGTGTCACCTATGAATTGTCGTCCAATGTCTTATGGCTTTTGCATCATTTAAGCCTCAAACACATGTTGGTTTCAAAACCGGTACCATTCATTTCTAGGGTCTCATCAATGGCAAAAGGAAAACTTGTTTTTCTTTGATGACAGTTTTTTTGTTTTTTGTTTTTTTTTTTTGTCTTTTTCCGTTTATCTAGAGCCGCACCCACAGCATATGGAGGTTCCCAGGCTAGGGGTCTAACAGGAGCTGTAGCTGCTGGCCTTCGCCACAGCCACAGCAACGCGGGATCCGAGCTGCGTCTGCGACCTACACCACAGCTCACGGCAACGCCAGATCCTTAACCCACTGAGCAAGGCCAGGGATCGAACCTGCAACCTCATGGTTCTTAGATTCGTTAACTACTGAGCTATGAAGGGAACTCCTGATGACAGTTTTTAACTGCAGAAATCTCCTAGTCAACACTGGCCATGGAAAGAACCAACAATTTGCTTTGCAAATATACAAATTATACTTCTCAGGACATTTCTATTCTCAGGGATAGTTAATGATCTTAAAGAAATTATTACATGCATGAAACTTTTGAGAAATTAATTCTAAACCACCACACATGGGTGAAGTGTTATTAAGTAAGAAACAAGAAATGCACTGGCTGAGGCTCTCTCCCTAGCACTGATGATATAAAAGCCAACACTGGGAGCATCCAAATGTGTTTTCACTTTCTAATGGCTCAGTTAAAGTAGAACTTCTTATTTCATTATTTTTCAGAATAAAATGCATTTTACTTTTGCTTTAATAAAATATTTTATAGAGAGGGAAAAGCAGCAAATGCTTTTAGGTTTTTAGGAAAAATCAAATATAAGTGTAGGGTGAAAACTATAAAGTGTAATAGTTATGTGATAACTCTTGACTACGCAGTTTTTTTTTTTTTTGCTTTTTAGGGCCGTACTCACAGCATATGGCGGTTCCCAGGCTAGGGGTCCAGTCGGAGCTACAGCTGCCAGCATATGCCACAGCCACAGCAATGCAGGATCTGAGCCGTCTCTGTGACCTACACCAGAGCTCATGGCCACGCCGGATCCTTAACCCACTGAGTGAGGCCAGGGATCGAACCCGCAACCGCATGGTTCCTAGTCAGATTTGTTTCTGCTGCGCCACAGCCAGGAACTCTGGCTGTGCTTTCACATGAGAAAAGAGCTGGCCAACAGCTATCTTTCCAAATGTATGTTGTCATAAAACCGGTTCCATTGCTGAAGTCCCCACTGCTCTCAACGATGGAATTATGCACGGTACCAATTCCAGACGAGGAGGAACTGGAGGGCCATCTCTACCAGCTATATTCTTCATAAACAACAAGGAACAAGCTTCAGCAGGACTCCTGGCTTAGAAAGTTTTGCCTTTCCAGGAAGGACAAGGCGAGGCAGGAAGGGAGACCGCAGGAGGACCAAAGAGAGTTGAGAGAAATGGGGATAAAGGGCAGTCAACAACACAAGATTTAATATGGATAAACACGGGTAATACACTTGTCAGCAATGACCCTAGAGTGAGCCGGACGGTAGGAGAGCCGGCGGAAGGGCAGCGATGCAGAGAGACATCTGGGGTCAGGACAGACAGCACATTAAACACGGGCCTGCAGCTCAACGGCATGATAAACACTGCTTTGGGGTAATTCTACAAAACCCAGCCGAGCAAGGAGCAGCAATAATTCCTCTTTACTCTCCCTTTACTGAAGGCACAGATGGAATTTTATGCTCAGCCCTGAGGGACCTGCGTCCAGAGCAGACTGGAGGTGGGGAGAGGACTTGAAGAGCAGTGGCGAAGGTGGCCAAGGCCTCCCGAGGGTGTCTGAGCCCCACAGGGAGAGGGACAAGCGGGGGACAAGGTGGGATGGGTCGTCCCTGAGCACGGAAGGACAGACACCTGAGTCCAAAGCCTGAGCCTCACATGCGCCGCACTCCGTCGCTGTCACGGGGGGGTCCTTGGCTGCCTCCTTTCCTCTGACTGTCTCACCTCCACTCCTGGGCACGCGGTCTGTCTTACTGAGGGGCCAGATGACTCACCCCAGAAGTTCAAAAGGGTAGCACCCCACATCCCGCCTTTCTTTCTGCCCTCTGTGCCCTGTTGCATGGTGTGATTTCTCTTTATAAATCTTCCAGAATAGACATGCACCCCAAGGAACCTGCTAGGTCTCTCTGAGGCCGGATGGGACATGGTGACCAGCACGGTACGCGTCACATGGCATGGTTGGCATCTGTCCCTCTCCCACCTCCCCTTTTAATCACCCTCATTTCCCTCACCTTACACTTCTCAAATCACGAGTAAGCAATTTTTTTTTTGGGGGGTCTTTTTAGGGCCACGCCCGCAGCATATGGATATTCCCAGGCTAGGGGTTGAATCAGAGCTGCAGCTGCTGGCCCACACCACAGCCACACCAGATCCAGCTCACCACATGGCTGGATCCTTTAACCCACTGAGCGAGGCTGGAGATTGAACCCTCGTCCTCCCGGTACTAGTCAGATTCTTAATCCGCTGAGCCACAATGGGCACTCCGACGTGTCAGCATTCTAAAGCTTGCCTCAGGCTCTGCTTTCTAGGACACCAGGTCTAGGATAGAGACTGAACCAGCAAGTGGCCTTAAGCCACTTTCTCTCAATTCAAACTATTTTATTATTTCCCGCTCCTTCCTTGGCTGGGGAGGGGAAGCATAATGAGGGCAAAAATCGGCAGACTATTACAGGTGGTCACTGCATCAGATACGGCCCCACTGGTTTACATAGGCCCACGCACTCATCCGTCCCCTCAGACGCCCTGGCTCTGGTTCAGCTGCCAAGACAACCAGGTCATTCTCTGGTGTCAACTGAAGCCAGCCGTCAGGACCCCCCTGCCCAGTGTCCCTTCTCCACGCTTTCTTCTCCTCCACACCCAGAAACCCACTACACACTCTGCTCTTGCTCCTCCCTGCTTTCTGCATACTGAGCAGAGCTACTTCTTGAGTGACTTTCCCCACATGCTCACCCACCCAGCGATAACTCCATGATGGTTTTGTCTTCAAGCACCGGGACAATTCAATGGCTTTGGAAATAGGAGTCTTTGGTCTCACATGGCAAAGACTCCGGGGTGAGCGGTTTCATTTTTTTGGTGGACCGTCCTTAGCATACTGACTGTCACCTTGACCTTGTTCCCCCACGGGTGAAGGATGCTTCTTGTGGTCTAGGCACCACTTCCCTCACCTGGTGCGTCCTAATCCAGAAGGGGGTGGGTGCACGTGTGTGTTCATGTTGGGAGAATTGTCACCCCTTATGTCCCTGATTGGTTTTTCATTGTTTGTTTTGATTCGATTTGAATCTGGAGGAAAATCTTTCCCAGGAGTTCCCCATCCCCACTCCAGCAGACTCATCCTCACATCTTCTTGGCCAGAATCCAGACCCATACTCATCCCAAACCGATCTCCTGTCAGAGGAGAAATGGATTGCCGTGATGGGTTTAAAATATGTTTAGTCCCTGAAGCCGGGGGAGAGGCTCACTTTTCCTGACGACATTAACATGCAGTGACAAACAGATCCGCTTCTGTTAGAGGAGAAAGTGCGATTGGCTATTGTGTGAGAAACCAGCGTTTGCCACACCTGGGGGGTGTACCATTGGCAGGGCAGTGGCGACAGGCCACCAGCGGATGCAAGCAAGAAGAGGCTCATCATCTGGAGGGATGTAAAACAATCATAAATCTGACTCTTAAGTCGTGCTTCCTTTTTTTGGCTGCCCCATGGCATATGGAGTTCCTGGGTCAGGGACCTAACCTACCTGCCCAGCCAGGGATTGAACGTGTGTCCTGGCGCTGTAGAGACGCCTCCAATCCCATTGCGCCACAGCAGACACGGCTCAGATCCCACGTTACTGTGGCTGTGGCGTAGGCCAACAGCTGTAGCTCTGATTAGACCCCTAGGTTGGGAACCTCCATATGCCATGGGTGTGGCCCTAAAAAGAAAAAAAAATGTCAATGCTTAAAGCACCGAATTGTTCAAGCTCACTTAAGGCCCATTTGTGTCTTGGCCCCTTTGGTACTTATTAAACATATCCCTGTGTTCAAATGGAAGACTGAAAATAAAAAATGATTCTAGAGACAGAGAAAGAACTCGACTTACATCAATCTTATTATTCTGTGTGAATTTGTTCTTTTGGTCTCTCCCCGGGTATGTGGAAGTTCCAGGACTAGAGACTGAACCTGCACCACAGCAGTCACCTGAGTCACAGCAGTGACAATGCCAGATCCTTAACCCACTGAGCCACCAGGGAACTCCTCTATGAGAAATTTTTATTTGCATTTAAAATTTAAAGCAGTGAAACAGCAGAACTGCAACTGATACTTGTTCAAATACTGGTTTCTACATATAAGTTTTACTGAGCTTGAATAATTATCTTCAACATTGAATTTTGTTCATGGTTTTGAAGTGTCTATTTTAAACTAATCAACAATCAAGAAAATAATGATTATTATTAACGACACCATGATTATTTCTCAGTACCAATTTGTTGTAGAGGAGGGCGGTCACAAGGAGCAAATATTCAGCCCAGCATTCCTTCTCGTACCCATTCTTTGTCTCTTCCTACCCTTTGCTAGACTGGAGTCCTGAGAAATGGAGGAAGGTGACTGTCCATATTTCCCTAGGATTTTTTCTCCCTTTTTTTGACTGTACCCTTGGCACACAGAAATTCCTAAGCCAGGGACTGAACCCATGCCACAGCAGCAACCCGAGATACAGCAGTGATGATGCCAGACCCTTAACCCTCTGAGCTACCAGGAAACTCCCCAGGATATTTTTAAGGGATTTGAGCTCCAAACAGAGCAGCAATAACCATCCCTGAGCCCAGAAAGTGTCCAGACAGCCCTTCAGCATCTTCATCTTGTCTCCATCTTCCTCCACTTGAGTAATTCTGCCTGTTATCTAATACCAACAATAGAGACAGAAAGTCTATTTCTTATTCATGATATGATCCATTCCCTGTTTTGGTCCATCATTAATGTTGTAGCATTTTTATTTTCTCCCTGCTTTTTACTGTTCATTGAAGACTGCGAGCTCCAGTGTGAGCCTTCAGACTCAGTGATGGGGTTGGGGGGGATTACCATTCCTTGAGCATCCTCTCTGTGCTGGGCACCCAGCATCCTGCCAGTTAGCCCTAACCCAGGGTATGCTAGCCCACTTTGCATCCGAGGTGGGCATCATCATTCTTGTTTTATATTTTGAGGAGGAGAGTGAAGCTCTTTGGTTTAGTGGCTTGAAGCCAGAAGATAATCTGAGATTTAAACCCGATTCTTGCTCTTTGCCACACCTGTGCTCTCTGTCCATTCTTCCATGTCACCTTGAGTGTCCACACCAACTCTGCACCTTACAAGTACGGAAGAGGATTTTATGGGCAGGCCCGGGAACCCAGGCCCAATGGATGGATGGGAAAGCTATGCTTAGGTCCAGTCAACCGATTTACAAGAGTACTGGGAAGTCAATGTGGATCAGACCCAGCTCCAAGTACACTTAGCAAGACATCTTCATTCCTACCAGAGGAGTTCTTTCAGATCTGAAGGAGTTGAGCTCTCACCTCTCAAGGGAGAAAATGAGAGAAGGAATATAACATTGGGGAAGAAATCAACTGCTTTAATGGAATGATGCCAAAGGGTGGATTTTAACTTTCTACAACTTGGAGAAGTTGAAGGGCAGCCGGAAGATGACGGAGGGGGTGGTGAAAAGGAAGACAACCTACTGCCAAGCAAAATTTCCCCATTAGGGCCAATTTGCTTGGTTGGAGCAGGTTCAAATGGGCAGCAATTCCGAAGCCACCTGGATGCACTTGAATGGCTTCTGCACACACCCAAGAAATTAGGAGCCCCCTCTGGAGGTAGAATAAATTCCCTAATAAAACAAGGAGGGCTCCTTAACTGCGTATTCTCTCCCTGTACAGTCTAAAAGGCCACCATGAGGCTGAACAGATGGTCTTATTTTCCTGTTTCTTCCAACATTAATCAATGCACATTTCTTTTGTTGCTTGCATCCTAGCTAACCTAGCCATTCCACCAGGAGACGCACTTCTTGTCACATCATCAAAGGACAGGCTAGGGAATGGGTCTTTACAGAGGTATAGTTCTATAGTTCCTTAAAAACTCTTTGTGTGTGTGCTTTTTAGGGCTGCACCTGCGGCATATGGAGGTTCCCAGCCTAGGGGTCCAATCAGAGCTACAGCTGCCGGCCTACACCACAGCCACAGAAACTTGGGATCCGAGCCACGTCTGCGACCTACACCACAGCTCATGGCAATGCCAGATCCCTAACCCACTGAGCGAGGCCAGGGATCGAACCTGCAATCTCATGGCTCCTAGTCAGATTCGTTTCCACTGCACCACGACGGGAACTCCCACAACTCTTTTTTTTTTTTTTTTTTTAATTTGTTTTCAGGGCCGCACGCAAGGCATATGGAAGTTCCCAGGTAGGGGTTAAATTGGAGATACAGCTGCCAGCCTATACCACAGCCACAGCAACACCAGCTCCAAGTCGCATCTGCAACCTACACCACAGCTCGAGGCAATGCCAGATCCTTAACCCACTGAGCAAGGCCAGGGATTGAACCTGCATCCTCAGGGAAACTAGTTGGGTTCATTTCCACTGAGCCACTACAGGAACTCCTTAATAGCTCTTCAGTGACAGCCAGTATGCTGGTTTACAGGAGAGAGGCTTGGCCGTAAGCAATTATTTTGCCTATGAGATCACAAAAGCACTATTTTAAAGCAGTGGTTTTCAAAACAAAAACAAAAACAAAACAGAGACTTTCCACACAGAACTCTGTTTTATAAAGCAGCAGAAAAAGTAGCTCTTCTGTTTGATAAGTGGGTCTCACTCTAGATTTTTCACTGACAATCCAGGAAGTTCATGAACCACATTTATAGATCCTCTAAACCTCCCTGGAGCAGGCTTTGAAAATCAAGCCAGTATGTGTAAAATCAGTGTTCTCTGAACAGCATTGAACCCGTCAATCAACCAATAAATAAATAAATAATAAAATAAGAAGCATCGCTATTGCAAATCAGCCCCATGGCCCAGGGCCGTGTGAGAAGAGGCCTTGGTTGAAAGGTAGCCACCTACCGATACACCCTTGCTTTTTGGATCAAAACCCTTTTCCACTCAGGGTGAGACCAGCCCCATTTAGGTAGCTGGCCTGTGTGAGTGAGGACCGAACTCATCGTCGTGGATAGTACTGCTTGGTGCTTCTCAAACAGCATCACGACATACAGATGGATTTCACATCGCGTGTGCTGTGAAGTGGGTGACCAGGACTGTTAATACTGGTCAATATCCAAATGTGCAAGCACAATACTCTTTCTCGTTCAGTCCTTAGTACTATTGAGCAGTACTTAATATTATCACTTTCATTCACTTGAGTGGGGGCAGAGGGGTGAATCAAGATACAGCTAATGCTTTGTGAATCACATGGAAGACCGATATGATGGGAGACAGTCTCCTGCCGTCTGTGTCTGGGGGATGCCGTTAAAAAGCACCTGCAAAGAAGAGAACTGTCTTTGGAGTCTGGCCAACCTGTGCTCAAACCCTCACTCTGCCCTTCATTAGCTCTCTGACCCTGAGGCAGCATGTAACCTCCTTGGCCATGTTTCCTCAGTGGTTAAAATAGTTAGTTGCGTGGGGGGGTGTGTAAAGCTCTTTGCACGGTAGCTGGCGCATCGTGTGTGATCAGCAGACACTGGCTCCACCCTGTCCTTTCCTGAGTGGAGGTCCTGACCTCAGCACTGTGCAGGGGGAAGCCTGCCCCTTACAGTGACTTTTTCCCTGCAGCACATCCATCGTCACATTATATTCATCCCTCCAGAGAGGAGCACAGTTGAGGCCATGCACTGAGACAGCCCATACGAGTCTGGTTCTCAGCTTCCCCCGCTGCTCTATTGCTGCTCCAGATCCTTTGGGGTCTGGGGGTGGGAAGATCTGGAGCAACATCTTCCCAGCCGTGATGGGAACATAGCTCCTCCTGTCCTAGCCAGACTCTGCCCACATCCCCATGAGCTTCCCAGCCACAACCCAAACGTTGAACGCCTGGCCTATTATAATGAGCTGCAGACTTTCATGCAACATCAGGATCAAGCCTACACCACTTGGACGACCCATTAGAGACGCCCTTGGGTCTGCTTTGAGTCTTTGTTCCATTCAAACTTGGAATTTCACGCCGACCTAACACTCCACTGGGAGCTGAGTCTTTCAACAGAGGGTATAAGGAACTGCCATCCCCTCAGCCTCTGAAGCTTACTCCATCCTTGGAAATCCTCTTTTCTCCTACACGCCTGTTAATAGCATCAGGTGTTGCCCAGGCAACCCTCAAAAATATGTTACTCCCATCTCCTAATCTTGGAGGAAGAGTCATCAATATGTTAATATCCAAATATTGGCCATTTCTTCTCCAAAGGATCTTTGGAAGATAATGAAGGGCCACGGCTCATTAAATCTCCCCCAGCTGGACTCTCCTCTCCTCACTGTGTGGCAGAGAGGGAGCTGACTACCCTGAGGTCCCCCTCACACTCCAGCCTCCCATCTCAAGGGACCTGTCAATGCGACTACCTTGAATGGCCTCAGACAACAGCGCAGGCAGAGAGGGGTGTGAGCCCCTGACCCCAGTTGTCTGCCCCCTGGGTGGCCAAGTCACCTGGGATATTGGGACCACCTCCAGCGTAAGATGGTCTCAGAGTAATGAAAACACAGGGATGTCTTCTCAGTTGTGTCCTTTCACAGTATCATGACCGGCAATGTGAGAGAGCCTCCTTCCACTGTTTGCAAGAGGGCGGGGTAGTGTGCTTGCGTGCGCGTGCGTGTGTGTGTATATGTGTGTGTGCGTGTGTGTGTAAGAGAGAGAGAGAGCGAGACCTTGCCATCCAAAGCCCTGATGGCTCTAGTTAGCTCATGATCAGAGGTAGAACAGTACCTTCCATCTGGCGAGGGGGAAATAAATAAAGTCAATCCACCCTCTGTGTGACACTCCTGGGTCCCTTCCCAGTGGGGGGGCCTGTGTGTGGAATGAACAGATACTAAAGATTAATAGCATGTCCTTGCAGTTCGGGATGGAATAACCCAGAAAGGCAGGCAGATGCTAAAAGATCTGAGATCAGGGGGACAGAGCAATAGCAAATCTTTATCATCTGTTAAGTCTTGTTATACACAATGCCAGTTAATGCGACCAAGCATCATAATAAAGCAGGCTGAGAAGCAGTGGACTTGGTGAGGTGCCCCAAACAATAGAACGGTGAATGCTAAAGAGAAAGGGCGACCTTCAGCTCCCCTCCCCACATCGCCACCTCTGCCCAAAGCAGGTAGTCTGATTGTTACCCTGGCCATGTTCTGCTACAGGCAGGATCTGTAGTAGATAAAGGTTTGCACACCTGTCCGGGGCTCTGTCTTACCCACTGATCTTCAGGCTTCCAGCCTCCTGTAGGCAAAGCCAGCTTGGCCCAGCTCTCTGTCTCTCTTCCTGCGTTTCCTCCATGTGCAAGTGAGCAGGTGGAGAGTGGGGGGAGTCTGCTGCACTGACTCAGGGGTCTTAGATCCACAGGGTGGGATCAGGGAGCAGGGACCAGGTAGCAGGGATGAAGATCAAGCACCTAGAGGGGGAAATCCGAGGGTACCAACAGGAGCCCTGCAGAGTCACACAACCATTGCAAGGGGCTGCAGGGGCAGGATTGCTACCCTCACACACCAGGGTGCAGAGCATAGCCACACAACAGTGTGCCAGGCATAGCAGCAGGGCGCTCAGCCTGCCATGCTCACCCAGAGGCGGGGGAATAGCAGCCTCTGACTTAGGCTTCCCCCTACTTTGGCATTGCATTCAGGCCACTAAAATCTGGACCCCTGGCCACATGGCCTTGGCAACTCTACCCTTCCCCCTTTCTCTATTATGTCCCTGGTAGAAAAGTAAGAAAATAGAAGAGGTGGATTCCTGATGGCCCTGGATCCAGCCACAACTGAGGACAGGTTCTATGTGTAAGATAGCCTTTCGGGCTCCTGCTTCTGAGTTGCATTCCTTTCATTTCCAAGTCCCAGCAAATCCAGCCCATGGTACCTTGCTTCCTGGATCATTCCCTGCACAGTGTACCCTCCTCCTCTCTTCTCAGACCTGCCTTCCCCAGAGCCTACCTCCTCGACCACCCTTCCTACCCAACCCATCCTTTCCCTAGTCTTCTGCTGGCCTCCTTCATCCCTGGCCACTGCTGCTGGTGGTTCCAAGAGGGAATGACTGGGTGCCCATTGGCTCTGCCTGTGTAGGGCCACACACTCTGCACCTGGGCCTCATACACATATCCCTTTTTTTTTTTTTTTTTTTTGCTTAAATCACTTTATTTTTCATTACATAAACATCACGTATGGATCTTCTAGTAGACATTGGACAAAAGCCAGTGTTCATGTTAATCACGCCACAGAATTCAGAATTCCAAGTTTCTAGGGCTTTTTTTTGGGGGGGTGGGTTGACCCACATATCCTTGTATAAGCCACAGGGCTTTGGGTGGACCTTCAGAATACTGATCATCCTGATCTCAGAGGTGGTTCTGTCTTTTTTTTTTTTTTTGCCTTTATGTGGAGCCGCACCCGTGGCATATGGAGGTTCCCAGGCTAGGGGTCTAAAGGAGCAGTAGCTGCTGGCCTTCGCCACAGCCACAGCAATGCGGGATCCGAGCCGCGTCTGCAACCTACACCACAGCTCACGGCAACGCCAGATCCTTAACCCACTGAGCAAGGCCAGGGATCGAACCCGCAACCTCATGGTTCTTAGTCGGATTGGTTAGCCATTGAGCCACGAAGGGAACTCCTCAGAGGTGGTTCTGAAGATGAACTGAGACAAAGCACATAAAATTCTCAGCATAGTGCCTGGCCTGGGGTAATTATTTAATAAATGTTTATCATTTTTTCACCCCTAAAAGGTACTGACTTGAGTTTAAAGATACAATGCTAAGGGCTCTAATTTGTACATTCCTCATCCATGAATGATTTTTGCCTCTATGTCCCTTTCACAACTGGCAACACCAATACCAGGTTTGGCTAGAGTTTTTGGAAGGCATCAGTAGGGCCAGTCAATTCCTTCTGCACAGAGCAGAATGCCAGATGATCATAGGCACTCATCTCTGGGGTGGTAGAATTATTGTCATCAAGGTCTAACACCAGCTTTGGTTTTGCAGAAGGAAGACTCTGCCTCGACCTTCATGGCCCTCCCTACCATTATGCTTAGGATCCCAGAGGGTTATTTTAGGGCAGTGATTCTCAAGGTGGATTCCATGGACCAGCATCAGCATCATCATTGAGGAACTTGTTAAAAATGCAAATCCTTGGGGCCCATACCAGACCCAGGTTGGACCCAACAATCTATGTTTTAACAAGGAATCAAGTCATCTAGAAGATTTGAATGCATACTACATTTCGGACACCACTAATCTGAGGCTTCACAGATACCAGGCATTCTAAGTTCTTAGATCTCTCTTCCTGCTGCCCAGGACTTCAAATTCAAACAATCCCAGAGAAAAGAACTTTTAAAAACAATCATTGGGAGTTCCTGTCGTGGCTCATTGGGAAAAAAATCTGACTAGTATCCATGAGGATGCGGGTTAGACCCCTAGCCTCACTCAGTGGGTTAAGGATCCCGCGTTGCAGTGAGCTGTGGTGTAGGTCACAGACACAGCTTGGATCTGGCATGGCTGTGGCTGTGGCAGAGGCCAGCGGCTATAGCTCCGATTAAACCCATCTAAGAACCTCCCTATGTCTCTGGTACAGCCCTAAAAAAGACCAAAAAAAGCAATCATTACTAATTTCTCATTTCTCCAAACAAGACATAGAGATAGCTAATAGGCATATGAAAGATGCTCAACATCACTAATAATTAGAGAAAAAAATCAGAACTGCAATGAGGTACCACCTCACACCGGTCAGAATGGGCACCAATAATAAGTCTACTAATAACAAATGCTGAGGAAGTTGTGGAGAAAAGGGAACCCTCCTACACTGCGGGTGGGAGTGTAAATAGGTGTACCCACTATGGGAAATAAGTATGGAGGTTTTCAGAAAACTAAAAATAGAGCTACTGTATGATCCAACAATCCTACTCCCGGACATATGTCTGGAAAAAAAAAAACATAATTCAAAAAGATACATGCACTTCTATGTTCATAGCAGCACCATTTACAATAGCGAAGACATGGAAGCAACCTAAATGTCTATCGACAGATGACTTGATAAAGAAGATGTGGTATATATACATAAAAAGAATGAAATAATGCCATTTGCAGCAACATGGATGGACCTAGAAATTATCACACTAAGTGAAGTAAGCCAGAGAGAGAAAAAGAGCATAAATTTATCTGTGGAATCTAAAAAATGATACAAATGAATTTATCTATGAAATAGAAAAACTCACAGACATAGAGAACAGACTTGCGGTTGCCAAGTTTGGGGGAGGGGTGGAGGAGTGAAGCAGTGGGAAGCTGGGACTAGCAGATGCAAACTATTATAGAATGAATAAATAAGGTCCTTCTATTTAGCACAGGGAACTATATTCAATGTCTTGTGATAAACCATAACGGAAAAGAGTATGAAAAAGAATATATGTATTAGTATGAATATGAAAAAGATATACATATAACTGAATCACTCTGTTGTACAGCAGACATTAACATTGTAAACCAACCATACTTCAATAAAATAAAAAAAAAAATTACTAATTTTATTTATTTATTTATTTATTTATTTATTTATTTATTTATTTATTTTAGGGCTGCACCCACGGCATATGGAAGTTCCCAGGCTAGGGGTTGAATTGGAGCTATGGCTGCTGGGCTACACCATAGCCAGTCACAGCAACACAGGATCCAAGCCGGGTCTGTGACCTACACCACAGCTCACGGCAACACTGGATCCTTAACGCACTAAACAAGGCCGGGGATCGAACCTGCATCCTCATGGATCATAGTCAGGTACGTTAACCACTGAGTCACGAAGGGAAATCCCAGTAATTATTAATTTTAAATAAGAGGACATTTTAGGGGAAAAAGAAAACCCTTACTAACTAGGTAGGCTAGAGTTCAGGGTGCGTCCAATTAAACATCAGGTGGTTACTCTCTCTGTTTTTAAAATCTCATTTTTTCTTTTCTTTCCTTAGAACCTGCTCTCGGAAGTGAAATTACTGAGTTAAGGCCCTGAGTGTTTTATTAGGGTGCTTCATTATTTGTGGTTTTTAAAATATAAATCCCATTTCACTTGGGGTGATACTTTTGCACATTTCTAAGCTCCTCCCAGCATCTTACATTTCTGGATGGAGAATTTTCTCTCCCATCCTCTCCTGAACTCAGAAAAAGCCTTTTGGTGTGCTCGGGGTGGGGGGAGTGCTAAGTGCTGGTGAATCCCCACCCCCACCCCCTAATGCTGGGCAGCTAGGCGGGGACACGGGCAGGAGCTGGGACCCGGTGCCTGAGGGGAGGAGGAGGGTCGCGTAGACAGGGGATCTCTCCCCTGGGGATCCTGCAAAAAGCTCTTAGTGGCCACCAGAGGTCTAACAAAGCCCTTCCCTCCTCTCAGGAGAGACGCAAATCACGGTGGAGGCGGCACAGGGAAGCAGCATGAAGTCAGACGAGAATAAGACTAAGTCAAACCCACAGAGAGCGTCCAGCCGCCCAGAACGCAGGGCTGTATAAGGACAGGGGTGTTATTTATTCGCGTGCTGTTGGCTTTCATGCCAGGGGACTCCCTCTTCCCCCTTGAAACCTGGGCAGGGTGCCAGGAGGGAGCTCAGAGCTGGGAGGTCAGAGCAGAGGGCGCTCACCCAGGGCCGTGAGAGACTGGCAGGGGCGCTGGGCCCTGAGCCATAAAGGTGGGCTGGCACTAGAGGAAATCGGGCTGCGGGGTTTAAATTAGAATGCCCGTTCTGTCACCCTGGAGACGGCAGAGCAGCGGCAGAGAGCAGAGCACAGTCTCCAGAGCTAGACTGTCAGTTTCCGCATCTGCGATGTGGTAAACACAGCGCCCAGCTCCCGGGGCCACAGTGACGATTAAATGAGTTATTGTGAGGAAACGCTTGGGCACATGCAGTAAACCTTCCCGGTACACACTCTGGGATTAGGGTTTGGTTTGAAGACACAGCCAGGGGAGATGGGTGAGAAGTGCCTGCTATGCCCTTCACACCATCCCTCACTAACCCAGCAAGAAATTCTAGTCCCATGCCCAGCCCCTCCACCCACTCATTCATTCATCCATTTCCAGCTGAGGCAGGAAGGGGGTTTGGAGCAGGACAAGTCAGTGACAATCACCCTGGCAGCTTCTACCTCGAGCTCCTCAGGGCTCCAGCGGGGACAACCAAGACCCAGCCTCTGCTTTGCTGGGGCCCAGGGATACCCCTGCCCTTCCCTTCAGGCCCCGTAGTTACAAAAGGGACTGCAAAGGAGAGGGCACCTGAACCTCCGAACACGTCACCTGAGCCCCAGGTGGTGGTGGTAGGTACCACTCGCGCTCTGATCAGAACAGGAAGCCTGCTGACAGAGAAGATGGGAAACACTGAATGTTTGCCTCCTGTGGGCTGGACCCCGTGCTAGGCACTCTGATGCACAGAGCCTCTCACATGTGGATACATTATCCCCATTTTACAGACGGGGAAACTGAGGCTCAGATTAGTTAAGAAACTTGCCTTCTCTTGGGCATTTACCACGGTCCAGCGTTGTGCTGGCCACTAAAGAGGAGGCGATCAGAAGACCTGATTTTTCTTTTTAAGAGGCATCCACTAGCGCAGGAAAAAAAGAAAAATGGCTCAGAAATCCTGGCCCTGATCCACGCGGACAGAAACTCAGTGCTGGGCAGCGTGGCTCAGTGGAGGGCAGCGTGTACAGAGCAGAGGAAACATGGCAAGGCCTGGACTAGGGGGAAGGGGGGTGAGGCAAGCACTGCAGGCATTAAAGGGGGAGGGGAATGGGACACACCAGGGCCCAGCAGGCACACACTCTGCACCCCAGGACTCCAGCTGCTCTGAGTTCTCAACTCCTCCAGCCTCTACTTGCTCCCCAGTGCCTTGCCACGTGACCTCTGCCTCAGACTGCACAGAAGCCTACTTGGAAAGGGGACGCATCAGAGAGGAGGATGTGCACAAAGATGAGATCTTTCAAGGGAGAATAAAACAAGTGCTTATTTTATTATTTTACTTTATCTTATTATTATTTTTTTATTTTACTTTATTTTATTGCTGTACCTGTGGCATATGGAAGTTCCTGGGCTAAGGTTTAAGTTGGAGCTGCAGCTGCCTGCCCACGCCACAGCCACAGCAATGTGGGATCTGAGCTGCATCTGTGACCTACACCACAGCTCATGGCGATCCTGGATCTTTAACTTACTGAGCGAGGCCAGGGAGCAAATCCGGATACTAGTCGGGTTCTTAACCCACTAAGCCACAAGGGGAACTCCCAAGTGTTGATCTTAAATTTGATCCTCCCTGGCCTAGGCAGATAAAACCCAGGAACCACTCCCCCAGGACACACACACGCACATACACACACACACACTTCCACTCTCCGTCCCCGGGGCCCACAGGTTCTAGGCATGAGGCCCTGACTTCAGTCTATCTCTGGCTAGTCCCTGGCCTGAGAAGCTGAGCACAGAACAAGGGACTGTGTGAGAATATCTCCTGCTTGGTTTACTCTGTGGAGTTGGCTGAAACCCTTATTACTCGGCATTTCCATCTCTAAAATGAGGAGTTCCCATTGTGGCTCAGTGGTTAATGAACCCAGCTTGTATCCATGAAGACGCAGGTTTGATCCCTGGCCTTGCTCAGTGGGTTAAGGATCCGGCATTGCCATCAGCTACGGTGTAGGTTGCAGAGGCGGCTCAGATCCCACATTGCTGTGGCTGTGGCGTAGGCCGGCTGCTACAGCTCCAATTCGACCCCTAGCCTGGGAACCTCCATATGCTGCAGGCACGGCCCTAAAAAGACATAGATAAAGAAATAAATTTTAAAAAGTGGGACTAGTGTACATTTCCTCCTCTCCTGAGAGGCAATGGTGGGACGCATCACTGGGGGAAGGCTGCTGCTACTGGAGCCTGGCCTCATCCAGGGGGCACCTGCTGTGTGCCTGCAGCCGACAGAGCAACGTCAGATAGCAAATAGTCCCAGATGTCATCGACTCCACAGCCAAAGCAGAGGCAAACAGGTAACACAGGTGATAGGCACATGAAGAGATGGGGCTGAGGGCGGGGGTCCTGGGGGTCACAAAGAGGCAAGGAAGAATTCACAGGAGAGTTTTGCCAAGTGGATGTCCTGGGGTAAGCCAGTCATTCTCGATGGAGAGGCGAGAGCATACATGCATATACAAGGGCAGGGGTGCAGCACAACGACACAGAATGCATTGGGGGCGGGGGCAGCAGGATCGACTGTGTGACATCGGCTTAGAGCCAGACTGCCAGG
Organism: Catagonus wagneri; assembly: GCA_004024745.2. Classification (NCBI taxonomy): domain Eukaryota; kingdom Metazoa; phylum Chordata; class Mammalia; order Artiodactyla; family Tayassuidae; genus Catagonus; species Catagonus wagneri. The sequence continues at coordinate 8,905,451 of PVHT021183631.1, read as the reverse complement.
ATCCAGATCCCCTTCCTGTGTGATCTTCCACAAATTACTAACCTCTCTGAGCCTCGGTTTCCTCCTAGGTGTCACTGTCCCTCTAGGTCTGACTTTTTTCATGATAAAATGAGTTACGCACATAAAGCACTTCGAACCCTGCCTGACACAGGCTTAGTGCCAAATAGTGTTAGAGAAGATGATGAAATTCTGAGGCTGGAACGCCAAAATAGGTCCACATGACAGACGGGGCGGGAACTGTTGTCCCCTAGTCTTAGGGGCTGGAGATGGCTGGTGAGTCCAAGATATATGTTGTGAACCCCAAAATGGGCAAAGTGGCAGATATCAGGCCCTTTTAGCGGTCCAGTCAGTTTCAACATCATGCTAAGAAAAAAGTGGAGGGATGCGGGTGTGCAGAAGAGCCACTCCTCAGCTCTGTTCACTTTTTTTTGGCTGAACAGGGAGGGCAGTCCCTGACACCACCTGGATGAGGAGGGTGCCCTCTACCCAGCCTCTCCACCCTCTCCAGGCTGGTTAAGCTCCTGGACGCTCCAGGACAGCTGCACCCCAGCCAGCGACGCTGGAAAGAAAGACAGCTTTTCCTATGGACATTCCCCCCTCGCCCCCTACCCAAGGAGGAAAGTCATGGTCAAATGCACCTCTGCACGTGGGAGCCAAGCAGGGACATACCCACCTAGTACTCACAGCGCGGCCCATGCTGCGCTGAGTGCCACCAGAGGGCGCACTGGATCTCAGAGTGCATCGAGCGGCGGGCGGGGTGCGGGTGGGTGCGGGTGCGGGTGTAAGCGTGCAGGGGTGTGCCGCTCTGGGGGCGAGGGAAAGCAGGACGAGAGCCTGCAAACTCCAGAGTTAGGACTTGAACGGCTCTAGCCCCAAGCAACCAGGGAGTAGGCAGAGGCCTTATAAAAGAGATACTACTCATAATAAATGTGCATATTTCTCACTATGTGCTACAGGCTTCCATTCAATCTTCACTAGAACCCCCAGGAGATAGATGCTATTACTGCCCTACTTTAGATTTGGAGAAATTGAGCCTCAGCACAGCCAGCAAAGACCAGAGCTGGGATTTGAATCCCCAGGGATAGCTGCAGACAGAACCCGTGCCCTTATGGGTCACTCTCTAATACTATCTCTCTAGCAATGCATTCTTCTCCTTCCACCTGAGGGTTAATCACTTTTTAACTAGCAGGTCACTGGTTAAAGCTGCTTAACCCTTCCCTGTGGAGAAGAAGTGTGTAGCTACATTTCTGCTCAGCAGGTTGGCATCCCTCCAGTTGTAAAATTCAAAGACCACACCACAGCCTCCAACAGATTCTGATTTAATTAACATTTATTGAGCACTTACTACGTGCCAGGAACCGAGTTCATGCATTTACATAGGTTTCATGCCATACTCCCAATAATGCGTGAATTACGTGTCCTCATTCTTATTTCCTCACTTTACAGGTGAGTCAGGGATGTAGGTAACTTTCTTGGGGTTACACAGTTAAAACCGGAGAGCCTCTGGAACTCCCACCATCTATCATTCATTCATTCATTCATTCAGCAAACATTTATTGAGCACCAAATCTGTGCCAGGCACTGATTAGGTGCTGGGGATTCAACAGTCAACGTAACAGATTATAAACTTCTGCTTTCTTGGAGCTTCCGTGCTTCATCAGCTAAAGAAATCCCCAGTGACATAAACTCAGCTCTTGTTTCTAGATCCTTTCTGAGAAGAGGCCATGTGGACTGAAGTGAAAGGAAACTGAGCTTTTGCATAGGGTGCCATATACGAGATAATATTCCAGACTTCGCCTGGAAGGAAGGGCATGGATGGTTATTATGAGTGAAATTGTGTCCCCTAAAATGATATATGAAAGTCTAACCCCCAGTATCATGAATGTGACATCATCTGGGAACGTGGCCTTTGCAAATGCAATCAAGTTAGGATGAGGTCATAGTGATCAGGATGGGACCTCATCCAAGACGGCTTGTAACCTCATCAGAGAAGAGATAGCCAGACACACACATTCACACAGATGAGAGGGAGGTGCCGTGTGACCGTGGGGGCAGAAGCTGAGGTGCTGCAGCTGTAAGCCAGGGAACTCCAGGGACTGCAGGCCATTGCCAGAAGCTAGGAAGAGCAAGAAGATTCTCGCCTTGTAGGTTTCAGAGAGCACGGGATCCTGCTGAGACCTTGATGTCAGACCTCTAGGCTCCAGAACTGTGGGACAATAAATTTCTGCTGTTTTAAGCCACCTAGTACGGGGTACTTTGTTACAGCTGCCCTAGGAAATACTATAATCGTATTGACTTTTTCCCCATCAATGAGTATAAATCTGGCTTATCTGCCCACTCTTTTCCTGACCCCACCCCCTCCATGGTCAGGGTCAAGGTATTACTGGCCATGTCCTGGTACAGAGCTCTCTGGCCGTAGTGGCATCAATCCCAAGCCTATGGTCTCAGCATGGCCGTCCTCTACCTGTCTGAACTAGCCCATGGTTCCCAGCAGGATGACAAAGGTACCTCTAGTTGGCAGAGGCAGGGCAGACAGCAGGCAGGTGCGCCCAGCTCCTCCCCCTCCCCCAGCACCTCACCTGCCAGCCCCGGCTCTGCCAGCCACACTCAGCATCGCCAAAGCCCCGTGTTGCTGGTGTACTGCTCACTGATTCCTGGAGAGGGAAGGGGCAAAGGGAGAGGGGGCAGCGTGCTAGTCTGTCCAGCTGTGCCCAGGTGGCCCGCGACAGTGGCAGATAGAGGGCCTGAGCCTCATGAGGAGTCACACATGGCCCAGCCCCTCTCACTCAACCATCACTCCACAAAGTGCCTTCACACAGCTGTCATTGCGCCTGGTCCACCTGAGCGCTCTGGGTTCTCAGGGGCAGAATACTGACTCACGTGGTTTAGAATATTCTGGTTTGGAAATGCACAAAATGCCAAATCTGAAAACTTTGGAGAGACTCAGTCCCTCCTTGTGAAGTGGAGGAGACATATGGCCCTAGTGGTTTCTGCCATCCTGGGAGGTTGGGGACCCTGCAGCACTCACTCTGAATCACCTAGGCAGCCCTGCCAGCCTCCTGCCAGCCCCTTCGCCCCCCTGAAATGCTGCTGGGCAGACGTCTCTTTAGGAGACAGCTAACCGCGGGGGGACGGGCGGTGGGGGGAGCTGACCCAGCACAGTGCCTGCCATCCTCAATCAAAGGAAGCTGGGCATGAGGCCCCCTGCCTACAGCTGCAGCTGGCTGGAGGGAGGACAGGCTGGCGGGAGAAGGAGAGGTTCCTTCTGGATTGTCCGGGCCAGTTTATGGGAGGGAAGCTGTGGGTGGCAGAGATACAACTCAGATGTCCCATCTGGGACTGGGGTCAGCTCTCGGCTGCAACCTCCCCTGGGGTGGATGTTTCAGAAATCAGAGAGAGTTGCTGGGTGAAGGCAAGGATAAGGAGGAAGAAAAGAAATGCCACATCGTTTGCTAAGAGAACATCTGTCTTCCCCATGAACAGGTGTCCGAAGATGGCGCAAGGAAGGAAGGTGGTGTGGAGAGTAATACTGCGCTCACCAAGCTTGCCTGCTTCTCCTTAGACCCATCCAGTTGCATGGCTGCACTCCTTTCCTCCTTCCTTCCCTCCCTTCCTCCCTTCCTTCCTTCCTTCCTTCCTTCCTTCCTTCCTTCTTTCCTTCCTTCCTTCCCTGTTCACTCACTTAACAAAACTTTAATATTAGTGCACTTCCCTGAACTCAGGATTGTTCTAGGCACTAGAGATCCAGCAGTGAGAAAACAGACACACATCTTGCCTGCGCAGAATTCACATCCAGTGGACACACTCTCTCTCTTTTCCTCTTAACAACTCATTTCTTTCATCCTTCCCTTGCCCTCCACCCAGCTATGGGCAGCCAAGATAAACTCCAGTGGGAAAGCCTAAACCTCATCCATTCACTCAAAGTAGTGAATTAAGCAAGGAGCTAGGAACCATTCTAGACCTGGACGTCTTGGGGTTCTGTTACGAGGCCACACTTCCTCAAGCAAATAGCAGAAAATTACCCTTCCCTCCAGACCAGTGCATCTCACAGGGCACAGAGAATTCACAGGGAACTTTTTTTAGGGCCACACTTGTGGCATACGGCAGTTCGCAGGCTAGGGGTCAGATCGGAGCTACAGCTGCCGGCCTACACCACAGCCACAGCAATGCAGGAACTGAGCCACATCTGCGACCTACACCACAGCTCACAGCAATGCTGAATCCTTAACCCCACTGAGCGAGGCCAGGGATCGAACCCACAACCTCATGGTTCCTAGTCGGATTTGTTTCTACTGTGTTACAACAGGAACTCCAGGGAACTCTTGATTATTTGTGAATTTTGCCTACAGAATCCCAAGGAAAGTGGAAACGGCCAATATTAAGCCAAAGTGTTGAGCTAGTTTGGAGAGCCTCTATCTCCCACATAGATTTGTCTCCCCACTCGGACCCAGATCACCGGTTCCATGACTGTGGCCCCCGTGCACCCTCTGGAGCCCAGCAGACCACAGCCGGAAGCCCTGGCCCACACCGGTCCCCCGCCTGATGGGAGCCATCTCGCCGCAGCAGCCGCCCTCCCATTTAATTGACTCCCCCCAGATGCGCTGACTCACTCACGGCTCCGTGACCTGCCTGGTGGCAGGGACACCTCCTCGGACACAATTACATTTGAGGATGAAGCGTTTCTCTGGGCACAGAACGACCCCGAGAAAGCTTCTATGGGAGAGCGGAGAGGGGGCCGGCTTGGACATGACTCACAGAGCAGGCCTCGAGGTTAGGGCGCATCTCATTTAAAATTATCTGCTTGACGGGCCTTATTTCTCCATGGAGGTCTCTCTTCCTGGAGGAAGGAACAAACGCGTTCACATTCCCAGAAAAAAGGGGCCTAAGGCGTGCACACAAAAGCACCTCTGCTGAGAAATTCCTTTTCTTTTCTTTTCATCTCTTTTCTGTTCTTTCTTGTTTGCTTGTTTTTTAGGGCCACATTTGCTGCATATGGAGGTTCCAAGACTAGGGGCTGAACTGGAACTGCAGCTGCAGGCCTATACCACAGTCACAGCAACACCAGATCCGAGCTGCACCTGTGAACTACACCACAGCTCATGGCAATGCTGGATCCTTAACCCCAATGAGCGAGGCCAGGGATCGAACCTGTGTCCGCAAGGATACTAGTCGGGTCATTACCACTGAGCTACAATGGGAACTCCCCTGCTTAGAAATTTCTGAAGCTCCAGGTGGCAATCAACAGCTCCATGCTAAATCGGCCCTAGTTATTTAATACACTCTTTGTGCCTTGGAAGACCCAAAAGAAATGGAATACGATCCTTCAGCCTAGACTTGGGGGAAGCATCAAGGACTCCAAACTCCATAACATCCCTGAGAGACAGCTATTCTTAGTCCCATTTTATGGGTCAGGAAATCAAGGCTCAGAGAGACCAAGTGATCTGCTTTCTCAGGAACCACACTGCATTTAAGAATGAAATTAACCCCAAGTTCCCGTCATGGCGCAGCGGAAACGAATCCGACTAGGAACCATGAGGTTGCAGATTTGATCCCTGGCCTCACTCAGTGGGTTAAGGGTTCGGCGTTGCCGTGAGCTGTGGTGTAGGTTGCAGATGTGGTTCAGTTCCTGCATTGCTGTGGCTGTGGTGTAGGTCAGCAGCTAAAGCTTTGATTCAACCCCTAACCTGGGAACCTCCATCTGCCACAGGTGTGGCCCTAAAAAGACAGAAGCCAAAAAAAGAATGAAATTAACCCAAAACGTTTCTGAGGTGTAGTCCAGGAAAAAAAAAAAAAGTGGAAGCCCCGGTCCCTCTTTCCTGACATATTTTGAAGATACAAGAAGATAAAAGTAAGCAATCAGCCTGCAGGGCTGCAATAGGACAACATTCCAGTGGAAGGAGTCCTGTTGTCTTTGAAGTCCAGCCCCTTGGGAGCCTCTGGGGCCAGCAAGCCAGACCCCACCAGAGGCTGGGCCCAGCCCTGCGCCCTATAGGCAGTGGGGCAAGGAGAGAGTCCCTGGTATTTTCTTTGCTGAAAGCCAGCATCTGCTTAAATTGTAGCAGAGGAATTTGCATTTTAATGATGATTTTCCCAGGTTTATGCCACCTTGAAGTGGCAGAGGATACTGGATAAGACCGATCCAGTGGGAAACGTGGCACATGTTTAGTTTAAAATGCACTCAGACACTTTTCTTATGAAGCTGGTAGGGACATACGCACCCATCCATGCGAGCATCCAGGTACTTCCTGCCCAGTTATCAGGTGTAGGGAGAAGAGTGAACTAGACACACACGGTGCATACCCTCTGAAGATCCCAGTCTGATGTGTGTGCTCTAAGTGATAACAGTACAATATACAGAAAGGCAAGAATCTAATAAACTCCGCTCCTGACCCCCCACCCACTAGCCCTGAGCGGCAAGATCGGGGTTTAAGCTCCACAGGAGGAGAAACGTCCATCAGAACAGCTCCTGCATGAGTAAGAGAGATGAAGAAAGGGGCCACTGCTTTGGCAATCGACCGGGTGGTGGCTCAGTGGGACAAAGAATCTCCTTCTAAACTGTTTTCTTGGAGTCCTTGACCTCAAAGTGGTCAGCCTACAGGGGATGCCCGGGACCTTAGAGCCAGCAGGAGCTGGCTTCGAGTCCTGGCTCCATCGCTTAATAGCTGTGCAACTCTGACCAATTTGCTTAACCCCTCTGAGCCTTGAGTTCTTTTCTTTTCTTCTTTTTTTTTTTCTGTCTTTTGTCTTTTTAGAGCCGCACCCATGGCAGATGGAGGTTCCCGGTTAGGGGTTGAATCGGAGCTTTAGCCGCTGGCCTACACCACAGCCACAGCAATGCAGGATCCCCAACTGACTGGGCGAGGCCAGGGATGGAACTCGCATCCTCATGGATGCTAGTCGGGTTCATTAACCACTGAGCCACGACGGGAACTCCGCCTTGAATTCTTTATATGCACAGTGGGGCCATACCCACTTGGAATCATTGCCGGGCAGGTTAGGGAGCTAGCTCCGTGTCTGTGATAAGCCGTCAGTGGCATTAAGCATCCGTAACAACAGCTCACATCGTGTAGGCTGCCCCTGTGCTAAAGGCTCAGGGTGAATTCATATTTAATTGTCCCTCTCTACCCCAGGCCCACTCCACTCCTGTTCCCTCTCTTTCTCTCTCCCTCCCCCTCTCCCTCCCACACACATAGACACACTCATGAATGAATGCTGCTAGTCCTTCATTTTACAGATGCGGAAACTAGGACTCAGGGAACACGTAACGAGCCCAGGGTTGCCCGGGTTTTGAGAGGCCTCGCTGGGATCTAAGCCACATCTCTCTGGCCCCAGGGACCGTGCACAATGTTAATCTTTTCTCACCGCCTGCACACACTGGCGTGGACCGACAGCAGGCTAGTCTAGAAGCTGGACTCCTTAAGCCCACAGAGTAAGCCAGGTGGGATAAGAGAAAATAAAGTCTGAATGAAGCCATCTCGCTATAGAGGAGGCCGCACCCAGACCTCTAGCTAGTTTCACGGGGCTGGGCCGGACGGAGGCAGGAGGAGACGGCTCCCGTCCAGCGGCGGCATTAGGAGACCCCACCCGCTGGCTCCGCGGACAGTGTCTGCGGGAGCCTGTGCCTGTGAGCGTGTGTGCGTGTGTGTGTGTGTGTGCGTGTGCGTGTGTGTGTGTGTGTGCTGGGGGGGATGTTATTCACAGCCGCTGGCCAACAGTAAATAAGACAGTGGGGCTTGATTCATGAGGCCTGACAGGAAATCTATAGCACGTGGTGTCTATAATCCACACGCTACGACGTGGCAAAATGAAAGAACAACAGTCCAATTATGGAATCCTGGTTGATTCTGTGCACACTCCTCAGACCGTGCAGGGCCTGGCTCAGCCTGGTGGGGGGACAGCCTGTCAGGCCGGGGCAGGGCAGACGCCCCCAGGGCCTGGCCACATGGCCCTCAGGCCCCAGAAGTAGCACAGCCCGCTGCCTGGGACATGGGAAGGGGTGGCCTGGTGGCCTGCGCTCCCAGACGGCTCACTGAGAACCCAGCCCCTGGCATCTTGAGGCCCAGCCTCAGAGGAGTCTCTCAGGCAGAGAGAAAGCTCCCGTCCTCTCTCCGTCTCCTGGTTCAGAACCGGGAGACCTAGTGTGTCGCCCTGGCTGTGCAGTTTTTTCAGGGTCAGCCTTTGAGGCACCGAGAGAAGGCAGGATTCTAGAGCCCAGCACGTAGTTTTCTTTCCCCATAGGGCACAGAGCTGTTCCCTAGCAGGTGCGACAGTAATCCCTGCAGAGTTTTTCCGGCACCTTTAGGGTGGGACCTGCCGCTGTTTCATCCTTTTAGCCCCCAAACAGCCCTGAGAGTGCCCAGGACTGAATACTGTCCTACTAAATGCATGTCCATCCGTGAATGTGACCTACTTAGAAATAGGGTCTCTGCACACGTAATCAGGTGAAGGCGAGGTCATCCTGGCTGAGGGTGGGCCCTGACGTCCTTATAAGAAGAGGGAGGTTTGGACATTGAAACACAGACACACGGACAGAGGCAGAGACTGGATGCATCGATAGGCCGAGGAATGCCAACGATTTCTGGCCTCCAGCAGAAGCCAGGAGCCTTCAGAGGGAGCGTGGCCCTGCCGGACAGCTTGATCTTGGACTTTCAGCCTCCGGAACTGTGAAATGATAAATGTCTGTTGTTTCTAGCCACCCAGTTGATGGTACTTTGTTACAGTAGCTCTAGGAAAATGATCACAAACAGTATCCTGCACACGGGAAATAGCCAATCAGGCAAATGTGTGCAGAGCACCTGAAAAGTCTAAATTCAAGTCTTGAGGTCCCCCTGATCCTACTCAAATGCCCTGCAACGCCTCTCTTACAGGGCAGCCAGAGCAAGTGTTCAGAAGCTCTAAGGGTAACAGAGCAGGTCTGGAGCACCTGTGTGCCAGGCACTGTCCCAGTCCCTTCCGAGCAAGGGTTACGTTGATTTTACCCTCATAACGACCCTCCGAGGCAGGTACTGTCACTAGTCCCATTTCACGGATGAGGAAACTGAGACTGGAGAAGTTACGAAACATATGCCAAGTTACACAGATAATGAGTATAGGCACTGAAATCCAGGCAGCCCGATTCCAGAATCTGAGCTGTCAACCACTACATTTGCCATTGCCCTACTTAAAATCACCCATTGACTTCACGTCACATTTAGAATAAAGTAGAAACTCCTCACCATGACTGACAAGCTTTTGCCTGATGGCTCTCTCACCTAACCTACCTCTCTGAACTCCCTAGCAGGCGGTTACAAATGCTTTCCTGGTCTTCCTTTTATGAAATGGCATCTAATTTCTGTCCTCCTTGAGTTTGGGCTGGCCCCAGGGACTGGCTTAGTCAACAGGATGAGGCAGAAATGAGGCTGCATGATCTAAGGCCAGATCAGAAGCAGCCGGACCTAGCCGGTCCAAGGATAGTCATTCTTGGAACCCAAGCCCCATGCTGTGAGGAAGCCCAAGCAGCAGAGGCCCTGGCTGGGAGTCTGGCCGATGGCCAATGCCCCCTGCTAGACATGGGTGACTCATTGACTCCAGCTCCACCGCAGCTGGATGTACACAGAGCAGCCGCAAGACGTTCTCCCCAAGCCTTGCTCACATTTCAGATTTGTGAGCACAATTAATGATTTTTATTGTTTTAAAACACTAAGTCGAGGGGCTGGTTACACAGGACTCAAATCCAAGACAGCCTGGCTTCAGATCTCACGCTCTCAAGCACTGCCTCGTAGCATCTCTCCCCTCCTCAAAACCACTCCAGTCGTTCACACGGTGCTTAGAAGAAACCACTGGCTCCTCACGGTGACTTTCAAAGCCCTGTGGGTCTGTCTGCTCAACTTCTTGGGCCACCCTGCCCCTCACTGTGTTCCACCCACTTCTGTTCCACTAATATTCTAAGGCCCCCAGGCCTTTGCATGTGCTTTTCCCTCTGCCTGGGCTGCTCTCTGCACGACTGGGTCATTCTCACATTTCCTGCTGACATCGAAAAGTCCCGAGCCACCTTCTTTGAACACTCTGTCCCCAAGATCCTTCTGTCTCCCCAGCCACTATCTGTCCACCACCCTGTTTAATTTGCTCCTCACCACATATTTCACTTTGCAGGGATCTCACTCTGTTTACTCAGTTACTGCCTGTCTCCCCACTAGAACCTAAGTGCCTCAAGAGTAAGAACTTGACTGTCAAGTACGCTGCTGTGATCCCAGGACCTGGCACCACGCCTGGCATGAAGTAGGTGCTTGATATGTTATTTCCTCGATGCATGAATGAATGAATGAAGAACCCGGGCAGTAACTATTTATCCAGTTCTTACTCTGAGCGAGAAGATAGGCCACGTAACGGCCGCCCAACAGCTCTGTGCGTCAAGCATTACTCTTCCAGTTTTACAGATGAGACAGCCAAAGCTCAGGTGGACTGACTCCAAACCAAAGCTCTTTGGCCTCACCACCCAGGCTCCTAAGCACCCAGTTTCCTCATCTGGGTTAAAGAGGGTGAGCCTGCCACTGACCTCTCAGGGAAGGCTGCAGGTGGAGCTCTCTGTAACACGCCGTGTCAGGTCAAAGGGTTCCTTTCCTGGGATGGGCAGGATTTCCCTGGTCTTGGAAAGGCCTGGAGCTCGCAGGCTTCACCTGCAGGCCTGCTTAGGGCTCTCGCCAGCCCGATCCCCGACCTTGACCCTTGATGCTCCTTCTTGCCTGGTACGATGCCACCTCTTCTGAAAGGTGTGTGATCTGGAGAGGCAGAGGGAGAGGGGAGCTCACACCTGGGCAGGCCTCCTGGGCACTCTGGTCCCCAGCCTGCTCCCTGCTGCGACCTCCCGTTATACCCAGGAGCCCCCCACTATTCTCAGGCGTGCTCCTCAGCCCGGGCCTCACCCTTCCGTGCAACGCCATGGCCATGGCTACCTCCTGCCGTTCTGAAACTCCACCCTGGGGTCCCCACCAGGCGCTCTTGGGGACCATGAACTCTGCCTCCGGGAGCGCCACCTCCTGCACAATTCTCCCGCAGATTGGAGGCTGTCCGTTTAGAGAAAGGCGAGTCTGGGCTTGTCCAAAGCATCTCACGAGAATCCTCATGTGGGGACGTTCCGAGATTATCCCCGAGCCTGTGGTGCTCGGTCTCATTCAGTGCTGAATGGTCTCACTTCCCTGTCTGAGCAGTTTAAAGATGAACTTGACCTGACCACCAGAACTAGTTTCAAATTCTGACTCCGAGAGACTGTGGGTGAGTTCTCTGTCAGGGATCGAGATCTCTGTCTAGGAAGACTGTTTTTTTCTTTGTTGTTGTTGTTTTCCACTTTTTAGGGCCACACCTGTGGCATATGGAGGTTCCCAGGCTAGGGGTCAAATTGGAGCTGCAGCTGCTGGCCTGCGCCACAGCCACGGCAACACGGGATCCTTAACCCACTGAGAGAGGCCAGGGATCGAACCCGCATCCTCATGGATACTAGTCAGGTTCTTAACCTGCTCAGCCACAACAGGAGCTCCCCAGGAAGGCTGTTTTGACCAATTAAATACTTCATAAAGAGCTAGCACTGAGCCTCTGCTCCCCACCCTACCCTGGGAACCCCAGGGCCCATTCCTTCCTGGGACTTGGCCTGAGACACTGGAGACCAGGAGCATTGCAAGCTTTTAAGCTGAGTCTCCCGAGGGAAACGCCGGCTGCCGGGGCCTGGGACTGAGGATCTAAGGTGTCTGTCGGGAGAGCCGGGAGGCCCTGGGGGCAGGAGGCCACAGCAAGTGATCACAGGAACTGGTTACCGGAGGCCTATGAATGGCTGTGAATTTGAGGTCCCTCTGCAAGAGGTCAGAATGTGAGCGTTGGGGGAGGGGCAGCAGGACGCGAGGCCCCCGCCAAAGAGCTGGGATGGTGTCGAGACAGGGCGAGCATCACGCTCTTCTGAGAAACGCCTGGTCTCTGGCCCCAGGCGGGTGCAGCTAGGGACTGGAGACCCAGTCCCTGCAAGAGAGAAAAGGAGGGAGCCCCTCACGTCGTGGGGGAGGCTGGTGCACGTGGATTAAAGTGGGGCTGGGCAACCTGGATTAATCTCAATTAAGCCACCAAGCCGCTACCTGGGTGCAGGACTGGGCTGAGGCTGGGTCTTTGGGGGCCGCGTCTCCAGCCCTGGGAGGGAAGGGTGACTACACCCATTGAGGAAACTGAAGCCCAGAGAGAAGAAATGATTGAACACCCTCCTAAGGGCATCAGCGTTCCAACTTGGACCCAAGCGCCACCCTGCGTGTTATTTCTGTCACCCCTAAGCCAGCAGACCTCACCCAAGGCAGAGTTTGGCAGCCCGCTGCCCCGCACCTCATTGTCCACCCCTCAGAGTCATCATCCCTGATGACATTCAACACCGCTGAGCAGAAAGCTCACCTCGGAAAAGCAGGAGGCTTGTCTTTAGCCTTGGATGACGTCAGCTGTCCCCAGGCCCTAAATAAGGCCGCTCACCAGATGGTGGGAAGGAGGGAAAGGCAGCCAGGAGGGGAACACAGCTACCTGCACACACATCTCAGTTCACGGCCACAGCAACCCCTCGGCTCACAGGCAAAGGCAACAGAGCCCGGAGAGGTTAAGCTACTCGTCTAAGGTCACATAAACTGACACGGAGCCAGAGTCAAGCCATAGGAGTCCAACCTAGAACTTCCTTGCTTTTTTGACGATGTCATTAAAAACACTGAGCAAAAAAAAAAAAAAAAGGGTAATTCATAACTAAAGAAAAGAAAGAAGCATGTGTCAGGAGCACAGGGGCTGGACACGGGGATTCTTGCATCTGTCCACCCCCAGCTGCCCCCCGCCCCGTACCCCATACCCGCAGTCGCTCTGAGGGCTGTTATCTGAGGCCACATCCCTTGCCCCTGGGTGTCAGAGCCAGAGTGATTTCTTCCATGTTGTTTGGGAAGGACGCTCTCCTGGGCTGAACAGCCACTCGCCAGCCCCCACTGTCCTTTCCCTGCCTCCTGGGTCCCCCACCCTGGTCCCCCATTGTTATCTGTCAGGACACGGTAATTAGAGATGTGGCATGCTTGATAAAGATTGCCGCCTGCCCCAAGATGGAACTGCCCTCTTGGACGTGTCTAATTAAAGTCCTGATTGATAAGATGAAGAAATCCCACTCGGATGGATGTGGGCCGGCCCCTGTCCCCTCCTCAGCCTCTTCATTATGGTGGCGGGAGAGAGATATAAAGGACCCCGGGAAATGCTCCTACAAACCAATCAATACGTCCTTTTGTGCGACGTGAGGGGGCACGCGGCACAGACTTTTGAACCGTTCCCGGGGCCGTGGAGGCAGCCGTGCAGCCGGAAGGGCCCCTGCTGCCTCCGGCTGGCCAGGCTGGGGGCTGCCCCTCTGCTCCAGCCCGGGTCTGCTCAGGGGATGCTGGGCCGAGGCGCCAGGCTGGCCCAAGTCTCCCACCCAGCCTTTCATGTCCATACGGCACATCGCGGCATGCCTGGCAAAGCACACACACGTCCACACAGCTGGACACCACACATCGTCTAGCAGCCTCAAACTGGATGGACATGAACACATACATTTAGGGTGGAGCCCAGAAGCTACTTGGGCTCCCGCTATGAGGCGCCAGTGGAAGGGGGAGAGAAGGTGCTAACGATACCCACCACGAACGCTCACCATGTGCTGGACACATTGCTGAGTGAGTTTGTTATATCATTTCATCCTCACGACAGACCCTAGCAGGTGGGTGCTATTATTGCCCCCATTATAGAGGCCGGGAAACTGAGGCACAGGGAAGTTAGGTTACTCGCCCAAGGTCGCACAGCTGCAGCCCCGGTCTGATGCCAGAGTCCGTGCTGACACCCATGATGCTACAGAGTGGAAACGAATAACTGTACCCAGATCGTACCATCCTTGGACACACATATGTTATTTTAAAGAATTTTTAAGAGCCTAGAGAGGGAATTCCCATTGCGGCGCAGCGGAAAAGAATCCGACTAGGAACCATGAGGTTGTGGGTTCAATCCCTGGCCTCCCTCAGGGGATTAAGGATCTGGCATTGGCCGTGAGCTGTGGTGACAGACGCAGCTCGGATCCTGCGTTGCTGTGGCTGTGGAGTAGGCCGGCAGCTGTAGCTCCAGTTTGACCCCTTGACTCCCAGCCTGGGAAGCTCCATATGCTGTGGGTGTGGCCCTAAAAAGTGAAAGGAAAAAAAAAAAAAGCCTGAAGAGGGACATAATACATTCATGATACTTGTCGCTGGGGAAGGATGGGAATAATGGAGCTGGGGGAATGGGCAGAAAAAGAGTCACTGTCTTACCTGAATTGTGAATTCTGCTATTAAAACTTGAAACGTATAACCACATATTTCTCAGTCGTCGATTTGAAATGGTAGATATATACTATTTCTTTTTTTTTTTTTTTTTTAACAAACAAACCTGTTCCCCAGAGGAATAAAATAGTCTATACTCTTCTTTCCCCAGGTAGGGGAGAGTATTGCGTTCTTATAGACGTGCCGCGGTTTCCTCCCTAGCTCTGCCGGGCACAGGCCGTGTGGGGCTGAGGTGCGCCCTCTGGCTATGAGAACACGCAGGTTCCTGCAAGGGGCCGTCGCACTGGAGCCATAGGTGACTCCGGGAAGGTGTGCTACCGGCTCATCCCGGCTCCCCTGGGAGGCAGGGCTGGTGCCAAGGTGGCAGCTGGGGCCCGAGTGGCTGCGCACCCAGCACGGCCCCCCTCCAGCAGCCAGGCCGGAGCCAGGTCTGGGTTCTGATGGAATGACATAGTGCCGGACCGGCTAATAAATAGAAGTGATTTGATTAGCCTTCTCTAACTGGTGATAAGATCCTGACAAACCCTTTTTTAATGCGTTTCTGGAGCAGGATGAAATTGTTTCATTCGGAGAGTGGGGCCCCCCGGGAGTCGCCTTGAAGCTCCTTTAGTGAGAGGTAAAAATATGCCAATCATTAATGAGGGGAGAATTACGGAGACTTTAATACAATCAGAAGAGGGGCCCTCAGGCAGCTCGGGAATAAAACAGGCCCTTAAATCCGAGAGAGGCGGCTGAAGGCAGGAAGAAGGAGCGGGCTACAGAAGCACAGAAAGCGGAAGCCTCAGGCTCCACTGGGCAAAACAGCCTTAGCCCTGTGGCCCTTGTCCTCGGGAGACCCCGTGTCACACACGTTAGGGACTCCTACCTGCTGGCGAGCGGGAGACACAGGACAGAGTAATAATGAGGCTGTGTTCATTGAGAGTCCCCTGGGTACACTCTCTTCAGAACAACGACCAGGATCTCATAAGTTCCTAGAAAAGCCAGTGATTGACGGAGGCCTGCTTCCTAGGGCAGCTGTGGGGACAGAGCTTTGAAGAGTCTTTTTCTGGAGTGAAGAGAAAGGTCATTGGCATTGGGGAGAATTGCGGGTGCTGGAGCTTCAGCCACATGCCAGATTAAGCAGCTGCCCACCACTCCAACACTCTCCCCTCACCCACTCCCTTGAAAGTTCTACAGATTCTGCCCACAGTACCGTGGAAAGGGAGGCCAGTGGGCCAGTCTTTTTCTGGAAGGCCCTTGTGTGCTCTTTCTACCTGCCAGTGATTTTCACAAAGCTGACCAGGGCAGCTTGGGGAGACTGGTTCCATGGCGAAATCCTCTGCCTCTGCCCAGTGGACAGGTGGGCTTGGTCCCATGCACTGGACAGGCAGCCTCAGGGCCACCGCAAGTAACTTCTGTCTCTCACTGACACCTTCAGTCAATGGCATAAGAGAGTGGCCGCCCATCCTCGGAGGCTGGCTGTCTCGTGGCGTCTCCTTCCATACTTCTCACTTGCTCTGCACCAGCTGCAGGTCTCCTTGCTGTGCCTTGAACACACCGGGCCCATTTCTACCTCAGGACCTTTGCACTTGCTGCGTGTTCCCTATGCCTGACAGGCTCTTCTCTAGACGTTTGCAGGGCTCTCTCCCTCACCTCCCTGAGGTCTCTACTCAACTCCATTAAGGGCCCTTGGCTCCCTTGCTTTCCTATTTCTCCACGCACTCACTTATTTAATGTACTAGAAGCATTTATTTTCTTAGATTTGGTTCGGTTTTGTTTTTATCTGCTCCCCGCACCAGCTGCCAATACACACGAGTGTAAGATCCACACGGGTGAGGACCTGTGTGTGTCTTGTTCGCTGCTGGATCGCCACCCCCAGAAGAGGCTGGCACACGTGCCGGAATCCCTGAAGAGTGACAAGCGTCCTTGGGGATGTCTCTCTACTCCCACTCCTGCCCTGGGCTACGTGGGGAGAAGCATGGGCTGCCGCTGCCTGGCACCCCAGGGGGAGGAGCAGGGAGGGTGCCGGCAACAAAGTGGGGGGACGGGGTGAGGAGGGCAGAGAGCAGTGGGCCCGAGTGCCCAGGAATAAGGATCCATGGAGTTCAAGGACAGCTGGGAGGCAGGTGTAGACTCAAGGGGTCACGGGCTGCCCACAGGCCTTTCTGTCCCCTCCACCTGAGACCAGCTCTCTGCTGCCCAATTTCTACTATCCTGTGTAAAACAACGCTCAGAAGTCAGCCCGAGGCTGTGGAGAGCCTGGGCCAGGACTGCTGCTCAGTTAAGACTTGGTCTTAAGCCCTTGGACTAGGCCCTTCCCATCCCTGGTCCTTGGTTCCCTCGGCTGAAACACGACAGCAGGTCTGGAGAGTCCCTGGAGCGCGTGGAGCACAGCCTATACGGAGCCAGCCATGGCTCCCTGTCAACTAAAAGGCAGCAAGTTTCTGCAAACAGGGTGAAAATAGGTCTTTCTGACCTGTTGTACATATGACGGGAGGCAGCTTCGGAGTGACACATGTGGTTTACAGCACAGATTCTGGGGTCAGACTGCCTGGTTTATATTCCAGGTCTGCCTGTTACTTGCTGTGCAACCTCAGTCAAGTGACTGAACCTCTCTGTGCCTGATTTTTTCCTCTTTGGTAAAATGAATTGAATAATAGTACCTATTCCATGGGGTTGTTGCAAAGATTAAATATGACTGTATTACCTGTATCGGCAAAGCGCTTAGCACCTGACACTTGACAAGCACGTCATAAATGTTGGTGGTTGCTATTATTATTTCATCACACCTGAGATCAGAGCTAGCCCAGTCGGGACAGGGGCTTCCTGGCGGGAAGTAGGTAAAAGCCCAGCCTAGAAAGCAGCCTCAGAAACATAAAGCAAGAGGGAAGAAAGTGGCCCAGTCTGAGAATTATGCAACAGACAGCAAATAAGCCAGTAAGTTTTTGTTGAGCACCTGCTGCATACAAGACACAGGGCAGATATAAAAAGAAGCCTGGGACACCTGTTGGTTTGTTTAATCTTCTCCAACTGAAAACTCTGTCTCTTCACCACTGTCACTGCAGCACCCAGCACAGTGCCTGGCACATAGTAGACCCTTCATAAATGTCGGGGGAATAAATAGCACGTACACATTAAAGCGCACCGGCCCCTGTGCGCCTACAGCTTCTTTTATGCCTCCTACTACAGCACTTCCCATACAGTGAAAAGGTTTGTGGGCAGACCATTTGCACTCCCCAGGAGGCAGAGCAAGCAGGCACAGCGCCTGGTATATACTGGGCACTCAGAGGTAGGGAGGACCCATCGAGAGATGGTTAGAGGGCAGCAGGGGTGCCAAGGGAGTGGTGCAGGCGTGGGTGATGCGGGTGGAAAGGAGAGAGGGAGCTGGTTGACGGAGACCCTCGTGGTCAGGGGAGGCTCCCAGAGGAGAAGGGATGCAAGCCGGCTGGAAGGTAAAGGAGAGGGTTCCAGACCAACTTAGTGCTAAGCTAAACAGGGCGGGCCAGGACCCGGCAGTCGGCAGAAGGTGATCCAATAGGGAACCAAGATGCCGCCTCCTTCGGAGAGGAGCCAGCCAATCGCAGGTGCCACCAGGATGAGGTCCGCCCAGAAGGCCAGCTCCAAGTACCCAACCCTGAGACTGATAGAGGCTCAGAGAAAGACAAATGTCTCCAGGTAGAATCCTCCGCAACCTCCACACCCACGTGGCCCCTTATCCCCCACCCCGTGGTTCCTTGTCCCTGTCGTGGATCAGCCAGAGCCCTTAGGAAGACAACGACGTCTCTGCTACCCCCCCGCCCCCCAAGCTTCTACCTGCCCTAGCCAGTGGTCACGCACGTGTTTCTGGTTCCCCCAACCCACTTGCCCTCTTTCGGAAGAGAGTCACATTCCAGGGAGAATGACTTGCAGGGCATGGCATGGCCAGAGGCTGGGCCCACAGCTGGACCCTCTCTGCAGCTGGGACGCAGTCTTGGCACCAGAATGGGGAATGTCTCGTGGGCTGGGAAGCCAGCCCCCGCCCCCTCCTTGCAAGCAAACCCTTTGGGGGGGGCAGCCAGCAGGGGCTGCCTTGCTGCAAATGACTCCCTTTGTCATTCTGTTTTGTTATGATTAAAAATGCATGTCGCAGGCGAGGCCCTGGAGTGGAACCCAGTTGAAAATTGAATCATTAATATTCCCCCTCCAGCTGAGGTCCCGGCGCTTCCCAGACGGCTGTGAGTGGGAGGCATGCAACAGTTTCGGAGTCACAGGAAGACGGGGAAGACAGAGGGCTGCGCCAGGCCCCCCACCAGGGCTCACACCCCAGCCCTTGAGATGCAAACAGGTGTCAAGCAAAGTCGCAGCCCCTAGAATTTTCTCTCCAGGTTCTCAGCTGAAAAGGAATCCAAGCGCTTCAAGACTGAAAGTGATGGTAGCCCGCCGGCTGACCCCCTCTGCTGCCCCTCAGCAGCCCTCCCCGTACCAGCCTTCACACACTTCCTTCTGCTCCTTGTTTTCTGCCCTGCCCGCTCTTCCATCAGAGTTTTATTATTCTCAGTTTTCTAATTCTTCTCTTAATAGCTAACATCGAATAGCACTTTCTGCCTGCCAGGCACTATTTTAGGTCTTTATGTTTATGAGCTTAATTCTCAAAACAACTCCAAGGGATAGAGTCTCTTACTACCCCATTTTGCAGGTAAAGAAACCAAAGCACAGAGAGGTTTAGAAACTTGCCCAAGGTCACACAGCTAGCAAGTGGCTCCAGACCTTGTGCTCTTAACCTCTGGATTTGTGCTATCAAATGCAGTCACCACTAGCCGTATGTGGCTGTTGAGCGCTTGAAACGCAGTTAGTCTGAATCGAAAAGTGCTGTGAGTGTAAAACAGACACCAGAGTTCAAAGATTAGTACAAGAAAAAGAATGTAAAATATCTCAGTAATAATTGTTACACTGATGACATGTTGAAATGATACTATTTTTGATATACTGGGTTAACTAAAATATACAGGTAATTTTACTTGTTGATTTTGACTTTTTAAAAATGTGACTACTAGAAAACGTTATATTAGCTGAGTGGCTTCCATTTGTGGCCTGCATTAGATATCCACCGGATAGCACTGCTCCAGCCCACACAAATCCTAATTTAGCTCTCTCGCAGTTACTCAAGCTGAAGCTTAAATGTCACCTCCTCGAGTGGCCTTCTCCATCCTCAGAGAGAGGCTGCTACAAGCATTCTCTTACCCGCTTAAGTAGCATAGGCACATAATAGATGCTTCATAAATATTTGTTGAAATGGTGATCTATAAATTGGTAAGCAGGAGTGCTGGGAGGGAGGCAAGGCTGGCTTTTTGATCTTCCTGATTCTTAAGCTAGGGTGAGATGCAGGGACCAAAGGGGAAGTGCCCCAAGACAATGACCATTGAGAGGCCCTGGGGGGCTGGATACCCAGACTCCTATACTCTATTCTAGGAGCCAGACCAAGTCCAAGACCAGGTAGGCTCTCAGCCAGCAAGGCCAGGATGTACCCCCTCATCCCCCGCCCAGGATCCAGGAACCAGCCGCAGGGCGCCCCCCAACAGAACCACACACAGCGGGGCAGGGCTGAGCAGGAACAAGGCTGGCCTCCACCTGCAACTCAACGTGGAGCCCTCCAAGTTAGCCCCTGGACAAGAGCAGGGGCTGCTGCACTGCACACACACCCCCCCCCCCACCTCCCACCCCCTCCTATGGTCCTTCAACTTAAGAACTTTGGTGAGGGCAAGATCAGCCTCCCCCATCCCACTTCACAAACGAGGGGAAATAAAAAGGGTGGAGGAAGGGTCAAGAAGATCTGAACCTCACCCCCCGGCCCCTCACATGTCCCCCTCTCCATCCGCACGTCTTATTTTCACTGAGCTATAGTTGATTTACAATACTGGTACATTTCAGGTATGCAACAATTTCTAAAGATTAAAATTCCATTTAGAGTTATTGTAAAGTATCGGCTATATTCCCTGTGCTGTGATATATCCTTGTAGCTCACTTAGTTTATACGCAGTAGTTTGTACCTCTTAACCCCATCCCTTGTCTTTAAGAGCGGACACCAGACAGCCGGAGCCCTTGTACAGCAGCGCTGTCTCTGCACCTCCTCTGAACCAACTCACGTGGGGCAGGGGCCTTCATCCCACCATTACAGATGAGGAAACCGAGGCACACAAAGGCGAATAAGCTGATGGAGCCACAATGCGAACTCAGATCTTCTGATCTTGGAGCTGACAATCCTAACCACTGGGTGATCACCAAGGCCACAAGAAAGGTTTGCTTGAGGCAGGCTGTGAGGAGTCGGGCAAGGGCTGGTTCCCCTTTTGTTTTTCTTTTTAGGAAGTTCCTGGACCAAGGAGTGAATTGGAGCTGCAGCTGCCGACCTTCACCACAGCCACAGCCACATGGGATCTGAGCCAAGTCTGCGACCTGCACCACAGCTCATGGCAATGCTGGATCCTTAACCCATTGAGTGAGGCCAGGGATTGAACTTGCATCCTCACGGAGACTATTTCAGGCTTTTAACCCGCTGAGCCACAATGGGAACTCCAAGGGCTTGTCCATTCCTCATGTCCCCTGGCAAGTTCCACCTGATTTGAGCTGCAGCTGCAGGGGTGAGGGAGGAGTCTGGGAAAGCCTCGCCCTCTCCCTTTGACCCCCTGGTGGTCCCTGTTCTGGCCCAGGCCACTTCCCTTGAGTTTCTGTCGGGGAAGCCCTGCCGACCTGGGAAGCCAAGGGCTGAAACCTAACGCCTTCCCTCTAGGGCAGGGCAAGGCCACCCGCAGGCTCTCTAGCAGGGCTGCTGTCAGTGTTGATTTGAGGGCACAAGAGATGAAGACTGAACCCTCGGGGGCCAGTCCTGCCCTCTATGGACTGGGCTCCCCCTCCATTCCCAGAATCTCCCATGTGTCCTCCCCCAGCCTCCACATCCATCCCCCATCCCACGATCCTGCCACCTTTCGGCCCCAGTCCCAGGATTTGCCCCGTGCCTTTGCTCGTGGTGTTTCCCCCACACCCTTCCTTCCTGCCTCTATGCCTGTATTTCTTTTTTCGTTTTCATAATGTTTTTTAGTTTTTCCATTTTAGCTGATTTACAGTGTTCTATCAATTTTCTACTGCACAGCAAGGTGACCCAGTCACACATACATGTATGCATTCTTTTTCTCACATTATCATGCTCCATCACAAGTGACCAGACATAGTTCCCAGTGCTGTACAGCAGGATCCCATTGCTTATCCATTCCAAAGGCTAGAGTTTGCATCTATTAACCCCAAATTCCCACTCGCTCCTCCTCCCTCTTGGCAACCACAAGTCTGTTCTCCATGTCCACGATTTTCTGTATTTCGTTTCAGATGGAGGCTCGGCTGGAATTCCGAACCCTTCACGGACTTGCCCGATGACCCCGCCCACCGGAGCCAGGAAGGACTCGCCAAACTTGTTCTCCCGAGGCCCAGCTCGGTGTCAGAGAGAGCGTACCAGACAGAGCAGGGGGCGATCCTGGCTGGGGGCCACCTCAGCCTCATTTGGGGGCCACACTCAGCCACCTCTGTGGCAGCTGCCACCTTGGAGGGGACTTTGAGTTGTCACCCATATCGTTCTGCTGGAAAATAGCACAGGGCAGCTCTCTGGGGAATTCTAAGTGGCAACCCTCTGCCACTGTCTCCAGGCTGATGACAGTCAGTGTCCAGGAGCTCGGCCCTTGGGAAGACAGAGGCGGGGCTCTGGGGACCCCCTTGCTTAGCCCTGACCCTAAGACTCCTGGGCCTCAGCTGCTCAGGCCCTGGAGGGTAACTGAGCATTTGCTTCCCGGAATCTAAAGCTTCTTCAGAACCCAGGGCCCCTCCCTGCACCATGGAAAGTCTGGACGCCTTGCCACTTGGTGGCCACAGCCGAGGGGCTGGCGAGCCTCGTCACTCACCCATCCTGGGAAGTGGGTGCTGAGCCAGTCGGGAGACGGGAGTGAGCAGGTGCCTCGTCCATTCGCTCCTCTGTTCCCCACCCCTTTGCCCCGGACCCTCACCCCGCCCCACCCTCGGTCCCACTCAGTCCCCTCCCCCTTCCCCTCCCTCCCTCCCCCACCCCCACCTCCCCAAGGACAAGCGAAGTTATTACAATAATGAATTAGCCAGCCCGCTTACTGCCGCCACTGGCGAAGACAATTATCCCCCTGCACATCCCTAGCCGCTGCCGGCTCCCTCGTAAAGACAGGCTTTTGGGGCCGCTTTGTGCTTTGATTGGAAATGAAGAGATTGCTAATTAGGGAACACCTGCTGGGACCCGGGCTGGCTGGAACAATGGCAGGACGGACCGAGCGGCCATTTAAGGCTGGGCTGTGTGTGCCCGAGAGCCACCGGGCTCCTGCGCCCACGGGGTTGGGGGCAGGCAGGCGAGAAGGAGAGCCGGCGTCACACGGGCACCCGGTGATTGAATCCAGCTCCCCACCGCCCCCACCTCGAAGCCGTAAACAAAACCCCAGACATTTTATGGAGGTTTTCACCTTTTAAAGGATGCTAATTTGTTTATGGGCGGCTGTAATTCTGCCTGTGTTTGCACAGGTCAGTGCCTGGCTTGTGCTGTGCCTGGTTGGCGCCTGTGCACAGCTGTTTCCAGCTGCGCAGCAGCGGGTGTGGAGGAAAACAAGGCCTCCAGCCCCCTGCAGAGGGACGGGGCTGGGGAACTGGCACACACAGGTGACCCGCCAGGACTGCCTGGTGTCAGGGAGAGTCAGGGACAAGAGGTCAAAGGGGAGTTAAACCTGAGATTGCCTTGATTATTCTTCCTTCAGCCGGGAACCACCTCCTTCTCTCACTCCTGCCTGGGCCCTGGGAAAACCCGCTCACTGGTGGCCCCTTTCCCAGAATGAAAATCCCATTTTCCACTAGAGTTAGTGAGGCAGGGTGGCCAAACTTTTTTCCTAAGTACCGTAAATACTGGCTCGTGAGCTCCCAGTTCACTCTGCCACTCTTAGCCCGCACTGAGTGGTCAGTTCCCTCTACAACCTGACTTTTAGTCATTGTTCCCTCTCTCAACTGGATTCAGGAAAGTGTACTGAGCAACTATTGTGTGCACCGAGGAGCTCGCTCACACACACACACACACACACACACACACACACACTCTCTCTCTCTCTCTCTCTCTCTCTCTCTCTCTTTAGGACATTTTTTTGAATATTTGCAACATTTCCTGGCTCAAGAGATCTCAGTTCTGGCAGGAAGACAGGTAACTATAACTCTGGGGAGGCTGCAGGCGGGGCCACAGGGCCGACAGTGGACCAGGGCTGGAGAGGTGACTCCACAGAGGGAGTAGCCCTTCTTCTCCGAGAAGGAGACAAACAGTCATAAGTGTGGCCGTGAGAGCTGGGACACAGGAGTGCAGCGCAGCCTGGCCCGTGTTCAGCAAATCAAGGTTTCAGCAGAGCTGGAGCCTGGGACTCAAGGGCGGTGAAGGGCAGGAGGGAGGTGGAGGTGAGGGCGGAGCCTGGGAGGGGTGCTGGGGTGCTACACGATGGGGCCCTGGCCATGGAGAAATGTCCTATCTGCACACAGCCACACTCACGCTCTTTAAAGGCTGCCTGATGCTCTTGTGTGTGGATTGGGGAGTGTCATCCAGAGTCATCCAAAAGATGGGGGAGGGGTTTAAGTGGCTTCCCATCCACACACCTCACTGCTGGTTTGACTTTTAGATGCTTCCTCACTCGCCTCAATCTCCTACACTTCCGGTGCCTAAAACACAAGAATGCATTTGCCCACACAATAGAATATTTGCTAAAATGCATGAAAAGTATCCTAGGAACTCCTCAGTCCACCGCAGGTGGTGATGACCCTCACAGAGTTCCGTTTTGGCCTGAGCACTGGACTGAGAGCGACCTGAACACTGGCCTCAGTTTTTCCACCTATAGAATGGGGTAGTACTCATTACTCGTTTGGGGCCTCCTACCGCATTGATATTCCCTAATTCCACTAAGCATTGTGCAATTTTGAGATGCAATGCTTAAAAGTATAGGTGTTACCGGAAATAAACCCTCGCAAATATGGTCAAATGATTTTCGAGGAGGATGTCCAAACCATTCATTCAACAGAGAAACAGTCTTTTCAACATACGATGTTGGGAAAAGTGGACATCCACACGCAAAAGAATGAAGTTGGATCGTTACCTAACACCACACACAAATATTTATTCAAAGACCTAAATGCAAGACCTAAACCTATACAACTCTTAGAAGAAGACATAGAGCAAAGCTCATGACACTGGATATGGTAACAATTTCTTGAATATGACACCAATGGCACAGGCAATAAGAGGAAAAAAGAGAGACACACTGGAATTCATAAAAATTACAAACTACTGTGCATCTAAAGACACCATCAACCTATAGAATGGGAGGAAATGTTTGCAAACCATATATCTGATAAGGAATTAATGTCCAGAACACTTAGAGAGCTCCTAAAACAACAACAAGCCCCAAGCAACTCAGATTTTAAAAAGGCAAAGGACTTGGATAGATATTTCTCCAAAGAAGATATACAAATGGCCAAGAAACATGTGAAAAGACACTCACCATCACTAATCACTAAGGAAATGCAAATCAAAGCCACAGTGAAATATTACCTCACATTTATTAGGATGGCTACTGTCAAAAAAAAAAAAAAAGGAAAAATCACGTGCTGATAAGGGTGTGGAGATATTAGAATGATTGTGCACTGTTGGTGGGAATGTAGTATACTACAGCCACGGTGGAAAACAGCATGACAATTCCTCGAAACATTAATAATAGATTTACCATATGATCCAGCAATTCAGCTTCTGGGTATATATCCAGAAGAACTGAAAGCCGCGTCTTGAAGAGTTTTTTGTATATCCTGGTTCATAGCAGCATTATTTACAATAGCTAAAATGTAGAAGCACCTTGAGTGTCCACTGGCAGATGAACAGATAAATAAATAGTGATATAGACATAGAATGGAATACTATTTAGCCTTAAAAAAGAAGGAAATTCTAATATATTCCACAACATGGATGAATCTTGAGGACACTATGCTATGTGAAATAAGCTAGTCACAAAAAGACAGATACTGTATGATTCCACATATGTGAGGTAATTAAACCAGGCAAGGTCATGGAGATAGAAAATAGAACTGTGATTGGCAGGAGCTGGTGGGAACGGGTTTTATAAGAGGAGAAGAGTTCTAGAGACGGATGTTGTGACAGTTGCACACAATATGAATAAATTTAACATCACCTAAAAATGGTTAAGATGCTGAATTTTATATGTATTTTACATTTGAAAAAGGTGGAAAAAGCAAAGCAAGAAAACTACAACATAAGATGTCAACCACTTAATTTTTTAAAAAATGTTAAGTTTTTGAATATAGCATAAATGCTTATGGTTCAAATATTAAAAAGTATGTATAAAAGTATGCTTTTAAAAAAAAGTGCACATGTTAGAGAGAGATGGGCCTCAAATCTGCGTGCTGCACTCAGCAGCTGTGTGGCCTGGGACAAATGGTTTAACTCTTCTGGGCCTCATCTTTCTCACCTGTAAAATGGGGGAGATAACAGTATGAGAAGGAACACCAAGCAAGGTGGGTGTTCACACAGTAATGGGGCCACCCTCCCCCTTTACCTCCCCTTTCCCCCCCCGCATCATCATCACAAGCTGTACAGTTTTCCATGGAGTCATTAAAAAACCATACCTAGATTAGTGTCAATATCCTTCAGTGCAATTGAATAAGTATTTCTGTTTTCAGAGCCACCCGTACGACTTTCCCCTCTGGCTCATGTGAGAATGGATATCTTTTAAGGAGTTTCCAGGCCTGTCAGAGCGAAATGGAAAAGCTGGCAAGGCCCCACCCCGACTTGGGGTCCAGGCCCCTGGTGGGACCCACAGGCAGCCACAGACATGAGAGACACCGGGCCCCTTGGCTGAGGATCCTTTGCCAACTGCTGGCACAGGCCGGGCAACGAGAGCCTCTGATGCTGAAGGACAGTGGGCCCTCTGCCCGGCAGCCGGATGGGCCCTTGAAAGACACAGAAACGCAAGCCCCCAACAGGCTGAAGGCACAGCCGCGAGGACATCCAGCCCAGGCAACTGCCAAAAGTCAGGGCTGGGTCGCCGGAGACCGGCTGATGCGTGGTGGCTCCAGCGGATGGTGTGTGTGTGGCGGGGAGCGGCGGGGCGGGGGACAGCCAGAGAAGAAAGCCGTGTGGCCTTTTAAAAGTGTCAGGGGGTCCCGACGGTCAAGGAGGAATGAGGAACTGTGTGGAAGCATCTCCTACGCTCCTCCCACGTCTAGGATGGAATTCTTGAGTCAGCAGGATTTTAGCTTTGACTAGTGTTACCATTGGAACACCCCCGCCCCGCCCTGGCGAGCCTGCATCCATGTAAACCCTGTGGTATTCACTGTCCATGAACTTCAGCCACCGAGCCCCGAGGAGGGCAGAGCTCCTGAGCCCGGCCCCGTCTGTGCTTCCTCCTGCCTCATCTCAGTTAGTCCTCACAGCAACCCCAGGAGGTTGGATCTGACCATCCTCTTTGCACACGTGAGAAAACTGAATGCAAAGTGGCACATGAACTTGCCTGAGGCTGTGAACTGAAGACGCAGCAGAGCCAGAATCGGAACCCGAGTTTGCCCTCATCCAAAGCCGGGGCTTTTGCCATCCCCTGTGCTGGCACTGGGCCACAGGGTTCTTGCAGGCATGCTGGGGACATCATCATGTCCTGAAGGTCCGTTTTCGTTTTGAGAGTGCAGAGCACAGGGCAGTGTTGAGGACACACCTGCGGGTGGCATTCTGACTGAGTGTGTAAGAAGGGCTGATCGGCAGGCACACACAGGAAACACCTGTGTCCGTGAGCATGGACGTGAACATCTCTGTGTTCTGGGTGCGTGGATACCGTGTGGAAATCAGTGATACATGCTAGACATGCACAGTGGGGGTACTTTCCTGCTGGGCTTCAAATCACTACGACAGCTCCAAGGAAGGAGACATCAAAATATCATAGAATAGATGTGGTTGGCATAGAGCTGGGGTGAGGGGGCACCATGGATGAGCATGGCGGTGGCGGAGGAGATGAAGGGACTGAGGACGGCAGCGGAGCTCTGGCAGGCAGAGCATCAGGCTCTGAGACCGGGTTGAGCTGGGCAGCCTGGACTCACTGGGCCAGCACATCCTCAGGGATCCTTGCTTTCCTGACACACATCTCCTGGGCTTTCTCTCTTTTTTTTTTCCTTTTTGTCATTTTAGGGCCACACCCGCAGCATGTAGAGGTTCCCAGGCTAGAGATCGAATTGGAGCTACAGTTGCCGGCCTATGCCACAGCTCACAGCAACACGGGATCCTTAACCCAGTGAGCGAGGCCAGGGATTGAACCCGCAACCTCATGGTTCCTAGGCAGATTCGTTTCCTCTGAGCCACGATGGGAACTCCTCCTGGGCTTTCTCTTGAGGCAGCCAGATGCACTACAACCAAGTACCAGAATGCAGGTGGCCCTGCCCCCCTCAGCTAATTTCAAACTAAAAAAAAAAAAAAAAGGGGGGGGAGAGTTCCCCTTGTGGTTCAGTGGTTAATGAATCTGATTAGCATCCATTTGGATGCAGGTTTGATCCCTGGCCTCGCTCAGTGGGTTAAGGATTCGGCGTTGCCGTGGGCTGTGGTGTAGGTTGCAGACTCAGCTTGGATCCTGCGTGGCTGTGGCTCTGACTTAGGCCGGTGGCTACAACTCTGATTTGACCCCTAGCCTGGGAACCTCCATCTTCCATAAGTGCAGCCCTAAAAAGCAAAAAAACAAAAAAACAAAAACAAAAACAAAAAAAACCAGCCCCAAGAACTGATCTTCCTGTATGTTCTCTACACAGAATCGGTCACATGGCCATTTGTTTTTTGTTTTTTGTTTTAGGGGACAACTCTGTGGTGTAGTTCATGCTCCAGAGCTGCCCATGGATCAGGCTGAAGCTAGACCTCAGCTGAATCCACTTAGTTTCTCCAGCTAGCACTCCTTCAACATGTCTTTTGCCCAGAATGTCCATTTCAGGTTCTGCTTCTAGGGACACTGACCAAAGATGCTCTCCTCCCCTGCCTCTCAGGAGTCTTCTCCAAACAGCCAGGTGACAGTGGAACACACAAATAGAAGAAATGCCAAAACATCTGGCAGAGACGCTTGCAGAGCCATCAGATGATGAGGCAACAACAAAGGAGCAGATTCACCCGATCTGGGGAAGATGCTGGCTGCTGATCTACAAAGGCCCCAGAAATAGGGGGAAACACTATTAGCCTCCTCTGGGTCACTCTTTCCTGGAGAACAAAGGCCTGGGTCAAGGCCACGACTCAGGAAACCGACAGTTCACCCTAATAATCTGTCCTATACAGCTGGAAACCCAGTGGCCTCCACCAAGAGCAACCGTAGTCACGTCAAAAAATGCCATCCCTCCAACACCCCAGAAGAGCTTTCATATTCTCCCTTCAAAAGGAGAGATGGAGGATCAGAGACACTTACGATCTCAGACAAGGTGAGAAACAAAGTCCCCAAGGAAAGTGAGAACTTCAGAGACCGAAAAGGTCTCCATTCAACTGTCTAAGCAATTTCAAGGGTCTCATGGAGGTTCTCAGTGTGACACGGTGGCTTAGGTACAAACAGGATGCACGAAACGTCTGGAATCATATCAGTTGACTACCAAATACCCGTTAGCATTTCATCGCAAAGGCCAGGCGAGTGACCCCCGCCCCCCACTCACCCCCACCCACTGTATTCAGGATGCAGACTGCAGGCTGTGAAGGTCTCAAGAGAAAGGGAAGCCAGAGGAAAGGGAGAAACTTGTTGGAGCTGTACCCACAGACGGTCAGGGACAGGGAGGTAATAAACACTTTGTCCCAAAAGGTGAGCGCATGCTGGACTCTGTCCAAGGTGGGGAGATATTACAACGCTGCTCCAGAATGTGATTAGCATTCCAAGAGTCAAGGTGGGCGGACCAAGAGGAGATAAAAGTCACAGGAGGCTGGCAAGAAGTCTAGCCATCCAAGGCTGTGGCGCTGGCATCGGTGAGAGGCCCCTCCTGCCTCCCCCCACTTCCTCAATGAAAAAAAAAGAGTGGGATGGCTTATGGCTGGTGTGGCCCCACGAGACAGAAGGACACACAGCATCCCACGAGACATCAGGATGATATTGATGGCGGGACAGGGGTGCAGCACCAGGGTCAAGTTTACAAAGCAGATGTAGGTATTAGAAGGTAAAGTCAGGACAGATGACACATAAAGGGAGTGAGGTGAGGGAAAAGACAAAACAGGAAACATAAAGGGAATGAAAACACTATCTCTGGGCTGATAGGAGGGAGGATAGAAAGTCAAAAATGGAAAAGGCCATGGAGGAGCAGATAAGGAACAGCCAAGACCAAAGCAGGAGAAATAGGAACGTGCTTTCTGAAAGAGGACCCTGAATCACAGTGGTCTTTTTTTTCTTTTTAGACCTGCAGCCACGGCATGTGGATGTTCCTAAGCTAAGGGTTGAATTGGAACTGCAGCTGCTGGCCTGTGCTATAGCCACAGCAATACCGGATCCACGTTGCATCTGCAACCGACACCACAGATCCTTAACTCACTGAGTGAGCCCAGGAATCAAACCAGCATCCTCATGGATACTAGTTGGGTTCTTAACCCACTGAGCCACAGAGGGAACTCCCACAGGAGTTTTTTGTTTGTTTGTTTGTTTTTTGTCACACTCATGGCATGTGGAAGTTTCCAGGCCAGGGATTAAACCTGCACCACAGCGACCCAAGCTGCTATAGTGACAATGTTGGATCCTTAACTCACTGTGCCATCAGGGAACTCCATTGAAAGCTTTTAAAGTCTACCCATTTTAGCCACAGATAAGGTCCACATGTTGCCAATGAGGTTACCAGCTCCTCTGGAAAGGTTTAAAAAATTGATTTAGGAGAAAGACTGTAAGTAGTGGCAAAGGAGAGCTAAAGATGATTACCTAGAGAACTCAGTTGCTGGAAGCATCTGTGTTGTACTATTTATAAGGATGCAGGGACTTGGGGAAGAAAAGCTAGAATTGTAGGATCTCTTGATGGGTCTGTCAAGGGGGATATCTGACACTATTCAAGAAAATAGAAACACTACAACTTTGAAAATGTTGGGCCAAGTTCAATATTTATGTAAATGATACCAAAAGGTACTTGTGCGGTTTTCATTGGTTGTCGGGTTGCACTTAGCACTGCAGTATATTCTGGAGAGTGACGTCAGACCACACAACTTACTACCTGGGTGACCTTGAGCGAGATCCTCAGTGCCTCTAGCTCCTCTTCTGTAAAATGGGAATGACAATACTACTGACATCTCTCAGTCCTCATAGGGGCCAAGTAAGATAAACTATGTAAAGTTTCCAGCATATAATGGATGCTCGGTAAATGCCTCTTTGCTTCTCTCAAACTACTAGAGCAGCTACAGAGGTGGAGCATGTGAAACTGCCAAGAAATGAGGCAAGCCGTAAACAATAATGTAAAGAAATTCCAAAGAACTGTCTCAAGGAAATGGCACGCTCCTGTACCCAGCAGTGATGCTGTTAACACGTGGTCAGATTATTGTCAGGAGAAAAAAGAATGGAATCTTTCACAATACGGCATAAAAGAGTGATGCTGAAAATTGTTTTAAGGCTTTAAATTCGTAATGTGGCTCATCTGCAATGAGAAAACGGCTGGTTAAAGAAAAAAAAATGAGGCTTTAGGGACTAGAGAACAAAGCACGTCCCCAGGCTCAATATGGAAATGACAACGACCCAAGACCACCTGAACTGTGAAAGTCCAATTGTCAGAGCCGTCCTTCTGGGAGATTTTGGTGGAGGACTAGGAAAGGCTTGAGATCAAGGGTCCAACATATAAAGGAATCACTTTATAAGTTTTATGAAATGGCAAAGACAGAAGTGAAAGGGGCGCGAGGGATCAATAGAAGTGGAGTTAGGGACTTATGGGAGAATATTTTAGAAATAAGTTAGAGTAAAAGAATTGTCACATAGAGATGAATGATAAAATCAAGGCCATTTAGTTAAAAAATAGGAGAAAAATCTTTGTAAGGAAGCACATAGGGACCCAGAAAATGGATAAGGAATACTGTGTGCTCTGAGGTCTCTTTATTTAGAAAGTCTTCAAATGCAATATTTTTAAATTAATAGAGTATGATGGAGAGAGGGAAAAAGAGAACAGAAACAGACAGCAGAATGGCTGTGCAAAGAAGCAGTCATGGTAGTCAGGTCATTCCTAAAAGGTATTTTCAGTGGATTGGTTTTAGGCAGCTCAATTTATGTATTGCTAAAAGATTTTCCAGTTCACGCCATGACCAAGAAGGAGCACACAGAGGGTGGAAATTCAAGTCATGAAGAATACGAGTTCCCTGGTGGCTCCATAGGTTAAGGACTCAGTGTTATCACTGCTGAGGCTTGGGTTGCTGCTATGGCACAGGTTCAATCCCTGGCCTGGGAACTTCTGCAAGCCGCAGGTGCAGCCTGCTCCTCCCCTGCAAAAGATCATCAGCCAAGCCTTTCCGGAAACAACCAAGTCTATATTGGGTTGGGGGTTGGCATTTACTGGTATCATTTCTTTAGTGATAAGTTCAAAGGCAAGTTGGGTACGAGTCATGTCCAGGCATTGTGCTAGATAATGGGACCCTCAGTCCTGCCCAGAGAGCCTTAATTCTAGAGGGGAACCACACACAAACAGTTGTGATGCCTGGGTGGGGCGCAAGGGAAGTCCAGAGCTAGACCAGAGAGCACCTGGCGGTTATCTAGCCCACCCATTCCTCTTACAGGTAAAGAAACAGAGGCAGAGAGAAATCAAGTGACTTCTACTAAGTCATCAGACAACGGTAGAGCTGGGAGTAGGACAGGGGCTTCTGAAACAAATCTAAAGTCTTGCTCAATATACTGTTATGCAAATTATTTTTATTTCTGTAAACGATTTGGTAGCCTCCACAACAGTGTCCAGCTACGTTAGCAGACTGTCACATTTCAAGGTAATATATCAGGTATTTT
>PVHT021183631.1:8807488-8873043 GCA_004024745.2 Catagonus wagneri | reverse complement strand
TTTTTTTTTTTTTTTTTTTTTTTTTTTTGCTTTTTAGGGCCACACCCACAGCATATGGAGGTTCCCAGGCTAGGGGTCGATTCAGAGCCACAGCTGCCGACCTACGCTATAGCAATGAAGAATCCAAGCTGTGTCTGCTACCTACATCACAGCTCATGGCAATGCCAGATCCTTAACCTACTGAGCGAGGCCAGGGATCAAACCCACAACCTCATGGTTCCTAGTCGGATTCGTTTCCGTTGTGCCAAGACGGGAACTCCCTAGAATTTTTCCGAATGCCTTCCCTTTATCAGTGATGTCCACTCTTCAGATCCACCACGACTGCTCATTAGATTAACTGCTGGCTTTGCTTCAAAGTTTCTGTCACTCAGGGCAGAGATCTGGTTAAAAATTCTGCACGGGAAAGATGCCACCATCCTATATCTGTTACCCAAGAGTAAAGCCTGACCTTGCAGGGACTAATATCCCTCTCACAGTCTTTGCCCCTGGGCATAATGTGCCGCTTGGTTCCCACTGGTTTCCGAAGGAGCAACAGCAGGTGAACATCTGAAGGCAGGATGAACTCAAGAGTCATTACAAGAGGGTGTTCTCAACTGAGTGCCCTCGAGTAAAGAGTAATTACATGTGCCTTCCAGATTGCTCTCATCCTGAGCCGGGGAAAGAGTCATGGATGGCTGACCACAACAGCCTTAATGTGCACACGTGCGCACAAACACGCAGGCTGGTCACAAGTCTGGATTTGGGATCTTCCCCTGAGAACACGGTGTCGGTTCTACAGGTCCCTTGAAATATACAAATTGGGCCCCCCCAGGAGATACCGGAAATTGCTCTTACCTCTCCCCATTCTTCTTTCCTTGCTAAGCACTTGCTAAATATGCCCCAGCCAATGTGTGCAAAAGAAGAAATCCTCATTCAGTTACATCGTACAAGGAGGAGGAGCTGACCCTGTGCAAAAAGCACTCCACCACGCTGATGGGCACACGAGACAGCTCATCTACACCATTTCCAACATCACACTTGGACCTCAGCAGCTATCCATGCTAGGTCACGGAGAACAGACTCCATGAGGGGTGACAGGCTTGGGTATATCACCCGAAACCCCAAACAGGCACTGAGAACATGCTAGCCTGGTTATGGGACATGGAAATGCAAGGCTCTGTGGAAGACCAGACATATCGTTTTCTTTTAAATTAAAGTATAGTTGATTTACAATGTTGTGCCAATTTCTGCGATACAGCAAAGTGACCCAGGCACACTATATATACAGTCTTCAACCAGGTATGTCTTATTTTTGGGGGGGCACTTTTGTGGCATATGGAAGTTCCCAGGCTAGGGATCCAAGCTGTGTCTGTGACCCACACACAGCTCACAGTGACGCCTGATCCGTGACCCACTGAGCAAGACCAGGGATCGAACCCGCATCCTCATGGGTACTAGTCTGATTCATTTCCACTGCACCACAATGGGAACTCCCGACCAGGTATATCTTGAAACCGTTT
This sequence comes from Catagonus wagneri, assembly GCA_004024745.2. NCBI lineage: Eukaryota > Metazoa > Chordata > Mammalia > Artiodactyla > Tayassuidae > Catagonus > Catagonus wagneri. The sequence continues at coordinate 8,871,544 of PVHT021183631.1, read as the reverse complement.
CTAGAGTTGCACATTCTGCTGCATTTGTAAGCTGCCCAGGGGGATTCAGGGAGGAATGTGGGGGGACTTTGAAAATTTCCTCCTTCTTGGCCTTTTTGGCATGTGAGCCTAGAAAATGATGACAACGGCCAATATGTTTTATTATGGTTAACAACAGCTTTTGGAATTTGAAATCTAGCAGGCACTGTTCAAAGGCCTTTACATGAGTATCCTTGCATCTTCACAGCAACTCCCTGAGGGAGGTGCCCTTACTGTGTCCATTATACAGATGGGGAAACTGAGTGTGGAGTGGAAAGGGTGGGAAACTAGCCCCAAGTCACAGCTAGTACAAAGTAGACGTGAATCCAGCAACATGGCTCTAATGCCCATTTTGTCATCCCCCAAACCACTGCATGGAAGTCACCCTGCAGGACAATTAAAGAAGCCCCAGACAGGCAAGTACTTCCTTTTCTAAAGGGGTGTTGCCCTCTGATTTTTGTTTTTTGCTTTTTGCTTTTTAGGGCCACACCAGCTGCATATGGAGGTTCCCAGTCTAGGGGTCCAATCAGAGCTACAGCTGCCGGCCTATACCACAGCCACAGCAATGCCAGATCCAAGCCGCGTCTGCAACCTACACCGCAGCTCATGACAATGCTGGATCTTGAACCCACTGAGCAAGGCCAGGGATCAAACCCACAACCTCATGGTTCCTAGTCGGGTTCATTTCTGCCATGCCACGACGGGAACTCCTGTCCTCTGATTCAGTTTTTAGCTTCTCCCCAGCGTTGTGAGGCGCTTGGAATAAGTTCTGCGCCTTTCACTGGTGAAGAGATGGAGGTGGACAGAGGGGAAGGACTTACTGGGGTCATTCTGTTTGGAGCTCTTCCCAAATCCCACCCAAGGATTTGAGCAAACTCCTCGGGACAGGTGCCCTGCTGCTGGGGAGATGCCTAGAGGCCTAGATGCAACTTCGGGGGCGGAGGGCTGTGAGGGAGGTGTATTAGGACTGCAGAGGTATAAAACCAGGGTCTCAGCAAGCTAAAAACAAAATTAAAAATGAAACATTTACATGTTTGTTTTTGAACAAGCAGGCCTGACCAGTTTTCTACATGCCACCCAGGTGTTCTTACAGATGGGAGAGGTGAGGAGAGAGAACAAGCTGAGGAAGTGATAGTTAATAGGGACTAGTTGAGTTGCTGAACGCGTAAAGGCCCCCCCAAAGCCACGTCTGAGCTCAAGACCTTGCATTAAAGGAACAGAGGCGGGCTGAGCTGTGGTTCTTGGTGACGTCAGAAGCCATCATGGGCAGCAGGTCTAAAATGTAAATTTTAGAGCTGCAGGGCCTAAGAGAGCTCCAGTTCCTCCTACTTTGATGCAGGGAACAGAGGCACCTTAATTGCCACGGATCTAACCCTAACTCGGCACCTGCCTCGGCCCAGGATACCCAGCTCCCCTCCATCCACCAGAGCCACAGACAGAAGCAGCCCTCTAGGGCGGGCCTCCCTCCAGCTGACTATGGTTTTTAAATTTTTATTTTAAGATAATCCTAGCTTCACAGGGAGGCGAAAAGAAAATGCATGGGGAGATCCTGTGCACATTTCAGCGCCCCCCACCTGCCCCCTGCCGGCGAATAAACTGTGCACAGAGTACACACCACAGGTACACGTGGGGTGGTGTGTCTCTTTCTGGGACTGATTTAAGAGCAAACAATCCATAACATCTCTTGCTCAAATCTTATCCTACCCTCCTCACCGCCGTGGACCCCCTTCACTCCCCCACAGCCTAATCAGCAATAATTTCACTCCTGAATATTGCTAGAAAGATCACTAAGCCAAGCTAATCAATTGTCTCAGCCAGCGACCCATCCCCAAGAGAGGCCTAGACTTTTCATTGCTGTCATTTAACCCTCAGCAGCCTGAGTTCTTCCCATCCTCCCGAAGAGAGCAGAAATACTGTTCTGCGAAGAATCCAGTACCTTTCAAAAGCCTTGTCTGGGCTGACAAAAGCAGACCATCTGGGCCACATCAAAAGGCAGGTCTCTCGTGTGCACCGCCCTGGCCCGGCGTGGGTAAAGCGAAGGAGGTGCGTAAGGGCCCCACAGAGTGTGAACAGCCCGAGAAAGCGGCCACAGCCCAGAAGGGCTGGCAGATGAGGGCAGTGGTTCTGGGACAGATACCAGTTTAGCAATCAAATGTGGCATCAACTCAGACGATGCTTCTTTACTGGACAGAATAAAATTCCAAGGAAGGTTTGTCCGCATGTGAATAAAAGACACACCTTATCATTATTATTATTTTTTTCCTGGGTAGAGGAACATGAAGACAGGAGGGACAGAGAAGGGAGGGGGCAAAGACCACGGTCAATGTGTCAGGAGCTAATGTAGTTTAGGAGCTGGACGTTCATATCTTCAAATCACTCCCCACCCCACGCCCAATGAGTAAGGGCTGGGAAGTGCCCCTTGGAGAGGAGAGATTCGTGTGCTTCACACACGTTTACTGAACACATACTCTGTGCCAGGCACTGCGCTAGGCACTGGGGCATTCAAAGCTGAATGGCAAGGAGGCAAAAGGGAGGCTCTGACCATTTAAGCGTTTAATAGTGGCACCTCCACCTCTAGGAGGAAGAGCAGAGAGGAGGCAGGGAGAGGGACTTGGGGCACTTGGTGGCACTGCATTCATACTCGGATCCCCTGAGCAGTGGGGGAAGAGGAGGAGGAGGGCTGGCACAGAGCGCCAAGGACATGGCACTGGGGGCAGCCCGGCAGAGGGCATCTCTGCTGAGATCCACTTAGCTCTTGGATTCATTGATCAAGGGACCCTAGTTAGAGAGAGGACGGAGCAGGCACTTGCTGCCTTGGAAACACAGCCCGGGGGGCGCTTCACAACCAGGACTGGCCTCGCCTGCCCTGTGTAAAGCCCGAACTGCCTGCGTCTGAGAAAGAGGGGTGGCGAAGGGTGCAGGAGTGGCCCAGAGGCCCGAGAACAAAACTGCTCATTGGAGTGTGAGTGGGGCCCAGAGAGCCAAACTGTTTCTACAGAGCGGGAAACAGTCAGGCCTTCTTCCCCTGACCTAGGGCTGCTGTCCGAAGCCCGGCTCCTATCCACTGCTCTCCCACAGTGCTTTAAAGCCGGGTTCCCACCTGGTTACTAGGATGGGGGGGGGGGTGGGCGGGTTCCCCAATGTGCCTTGAACTCTGATTTCCTGTTGGAATAGCCCATTGGAGGGTGAAGCTGGAAGTATTGCTGACACAGGACTCTGCTCACTAAAATTCGGGGCAAATAGCCTGAGTGAACCTTTGTGCCTCCACCCAAATCCATGGGTCGCAGCTCTGGTGGGGTCTCCCCCCTGCCTGCATGATGGTGTTTGGAGGCAGGGCCTTTGGGAGGTGACTGGCTTTAGATGAGGTTGTGATGGCGGAGCCCCGTGACGGGATTAGTTCCTCTAAGAAGAGGAAGAAAGCTGAGCTCTCACTCTCTCCCCGCCGTGAGGTTCCGGGTTCCTCACCAGAGCCCGACCCTGCTGGCCCCAGTCTGTGGCATTTCACGACCGCAGTCAAAGCTAAGAAAACACAGCCCCTTAGTGAGAGTTGCACGGACCTATTTTTCATGGTGTGACATGATGTGAACCAGCCAAGGGGCTGGTGCTTCGTATGCACTTCATCTCCCCAACAACCTTGCCAGGTAGTTTTGATAAACGCTCCCATTTAACAGACGAGAAAATCGAGACCTTCAGAGATTAAGGCGCATAGCTAAGGAAGGGTGATGCTGGAACGTGAACTCTGGCTGCCTGACTCAGTGCAAGCGCTTAACCTCAGCTCTGTGCCATCCGTGGGAGGTGAGAGGGCAGAGATGATCAACAGTGAGCTGGGCTTCTCAAGGGGAATGACGCATAGCCCCTGCGGTTGGGGAGCTCCCGGTGCAGTGATGGAGGCCTCAGGTGCAATCCCACCACAGGGGTGAGTGTGGTAGTGGGGGAGGGGGTCACTTGGGCTCTAAGACGAGGAAGATGCCAACCACATAAGGAAGGTTTTACCAAAGAGCTGGTGTAGACGTTGTTCCAAACGCCGCCTTGACTCGAGAAAGGGCAACTTCAAGAGGCCTCGCGCTCTTAGTGCTGAGCACGAAGCACTAAGAAAGACCAGTGCTAGGTCGGAGGACAACAAAAGGCCAGAGGACCCCGTGAATAGGAAGGTGGCTTCCAGAGCCTCTACTGACCCCCTGGAGCAGGAGAAAAAGCCAAGTGCATGGACCAAAACTGCTCACTTGGCTGGCGGAAGATAGAAAGGCCAAGCACCCACAGAGCATTCAGAATCCTTCTGTCTCAGGGATCCCGCCTTCGTGGCCCCGAAGCTGGGAAAGGAAACTGGACTCCATGGGAGCCAGGGCACGTGTGGGCAGCCAGATGGCTCGGATGTTCCCCCCTCTCCTCTACTGTACCCCAGAGAACGTGGGGAGGGAGCGGCCAGCGCGCTTGTGTGGAACTCAGACTCCTGACCTCAGCTCGGCCTTGCCCTTGCCTGACCTTGGCCAGAGTGCTCCTTGCCTGCTCTGGCTGGGGTGGACGTTCTCAGCCTGCTTTCTCCTGGGCCCAGTAAACCTGGGCTTTGAGGTCCTGCTGGGCAGAGAGAGCAGGCCTGAGGGACCAAGGGTCCCAGTCCAATCACAGAGCAGAGGGGGAAAGGGGCGTGTGGGGGTGTGGGTTTGCTCTCCCAGGGGAAGCATTTCAGAGTCAGGACGGAAGTGCGAGAGACTCCGCCCCCCGCCGGCTCCACCGGGCAGCCCGGGAACCCTCCAGCTGCTGGTAAATTGAGCCATTCTCCTCTCTCCACGTGCTCACCTCTGGCCTGGAGGAGAATTGATTTGGGGAGTTGAAGGCACACAGCCCCTCCAGGCCCTCGGTGAGCCCAGGATCCAGGTCCGCTACAGGGGACCCTTTTCTGAACACATCAGCTCTTCTGATGTGTTCCATCTTCACTTTATGAAATGAATTCCCTCTCTCCCCTCCACCTTCCACTTTGCTCAAGTTGTACAGCAGCCTGAAAATGCTGATGGCTCACTGGTTTAATTTTTTTTTCCCCAGCAGCCCTGAGGGGTTTTAACTCTTTCCTCCTGCAGAAACCCTGCTTTTGGAGTTGAATGTTTAAACTCTCACTGGGAGACTCATAAATATTCGGAGTCACTCTCTCCCTCTCTGTTTGATTAGGAAATGAGCCTTTAACTCAATGTAATCCCCAAGCCATTAACAAAAAAGCCCTCAACAGCTCCACTATTAGAATTTCACTCTTAACCCGCAGAGGATTGAATTAGATTAACATAACTACCCACAATCTGAGTTTATTTTCTGTGCCAGATAGAAATGTGTTTTGCAGGGAAGGCGAGAAGGGGGAGGAGCGGGAGGAGGGAGAGAGAGCAAGAGCGCAGGAGGATAATGAAATGTAAAAATAGAGATAAGAAAAAGATGGACAGATACACTGCAGAGGTGAAGCGATGGGGAGAAAGACGGCACACAGTCTCTGGTTGACTAATCCTGCCAGATGCCATTTTTGATTTGCGGGGTATTTGGAGAGACCTCAGCTCTGGACAATTGTTTGAATGAGGGGAGCGCTTTCCAGGTATTTTGATTCCACACTCCTGGAGATTTGATGTCCTGCACCTGAGCTCTCTGTATTCCAAAGCACCTGCTTACCGGCCCCACTGTCCCCAGTTTGGAAGGAGGTTGGGGCTGGGTTTCCACAAGCTCGCGGGAGGGGGGACCCATACGACAACAGCATGTACACAGGCAACTGTGAATTTATATAAAAAAAAAAATCAACAACGAGGAGGATGGAAAGGGTTCGATTTAACAGACCTGAAGTCACACACAGCGCTGTGACCAATTGCATTTAAGAAATCAGTTTGAGAAAAAAAAAATGAGTTGGAAGGGAGCTTGAGCCACATAAAATTAATCGTTACTGAAGCAGAAACTAAATAATGAGAGGCTGCCTTATGCACATACATTGACGGTTTCCCCAACTCCATCTCTACAAAGAAGCCCAAAGGGGAAAAACCGCATTGTGAACTGGAGGATGAAAGCCAGGTTTACATCACACTGCCAAACAAGCCCCCATCCGCCTCAGAGCATCCACAGGTGGCCAAAGGAAGGAGCAGAACTTGTCTAAATGTTCCAACAAATATTCTTCCCTCACCACTGTTAACGCTAATGAGAACATAGGATTTGCTCAGAAGTGCAGAACTCTCTTTCCGCCTGCATTTAATCATAGGCCAGCAGGCTCCCTTGTGCCTGGAGGAGGGGAGGGAGGGGTTTGCTTTTGTCTGGAAAGGTTAAAAACATGTCACACTCTTCCTAAAAAGCCACGGAGATCAGAAAGTCCTAGAAGTTCAATTTTGCAAGCAGCTGACTGCTGAGATTTCTGAATGCAATGTCTCAATCACCGGATTCACTTGAGCTTTAATTAACAATCACCCACCAAATCCCATTTCAGCGTTATTGTGGGAAACCTTCGCAGGATATGTTTATCTAAGTAGATTCCTTGGAATAGAGAAAATAATAATGCTACATATATAGTATGCTCAATTACTATTTTTTTTCTTGATTTCTGGGATTTGACTTTCCCTGTTAGGTTTTAAATAGTGACATTCCCCCCCACCCAACTCTGGGATTCAACTTTCTCTGTTAGGTTTGAAATACTGACATTTCCCTGCATTTTACCTCAAACTCCTCATTCTGAATTTCTCTGCCAACAAATGTGGTAAACACCTGAAGTTTACTTTCTAATTTCTTATTCCTTCCTGATCCCCATTCTGTCCTCCAAAATAATAAATGAATGAATTACAGACCTTACGAACCTTAAATAAAGACTGATTAAAAATAAAGAACCAAGAGAAGGAAAGTGAAACTTTCATAAAGGTCAAAATAAAAATGAGATCCAATTGCCTCTCTAAACACATGTATGTGAGGGTTTGGGACGGAAATCCTATCAAATTGAGTTGTGATGATTTTTATACACCTATAATTGTAATAAAAATCATTAAGCAGTGGAAAAAAATTAAATAAAAATTAAAAAACAAACAACAACAAAAAACATATGTATGTGTTCGCATTATTTAACTTTCCGCAGGTTAGATCTGCTACTAAAACAATTTTGTTTTTAATCAAAAATAATCCAGACATATATGTTTGGTTTAATGTTTTTAAATTGTTGGGAGGATAGATTTGTTCGGATATTGTTTCCCAAGTAAACCAAGAAGTGCTCCTTTGCAATAGAATATATGGTAAGCATTGCATTAGCAAAGAGAAACCCAGGCATTATTTGCCTCGTAAAAAGAAAGAAATGTCTTTCAAAAATTACAAATAATATACATTCAGCATCATCGTAATTTAAGGCTACTATTTCTTTGTACATAATATACAGCAAATCTCCCCAAGAACAGCATTTTTAGTTAACACTATGCATTCTCCAGAAACTCGAGTCCCATGTGTCCTGTAGGAAGCTGATGGCATGGTAGCTGTGTGGACCAGCGGATAGTGCCTGGGGGCTGCTCTCCCTGGGGACCACCTGTGCTCTGATTGTCTGAAACGAGCCCGGCTTGGACGAGGACCGTGATATTAAGTTTCTTCCTTCTGGAAGGCTAGCTACAGAGCGATGGCTCAAAGGCACCCCACACCTGGCTTCTGTCCTTTCAGACACTCTTCCTCTCCCAGCACCCCGCCTCAAGTTCTCCTTTCAGGATGAGGACAATGCACCCCAAAGAGTGAGCCAACGAAAGTCTGGGAGGCAAGGCAAATTGTCGGCTCTCATCCCGACTTCTCGTGATGGCCCCAGAATCTGGAAACTCCCGGCTGAGCCCAGAGCTGCCAGGAGCCCTCCATCATCACCTGTCCTGGGTGAATCAGGTCTCCCTCTGTAACCTTCCCAGCTCACCCAGCTGCCAGCGTATAAAAGTTTTCATGCTGGGAGACAAAACCACCCCGCTGAGTCACCTGTAAACTTTCCTTTGCCCTTTTGATTTAGTTACTTTTCCCAGCGAAAACGATCCAACAAACAAACAAATAAAAGGGAACCTACTGATTCCAAAGGAATTTGTGTAACCATCCCACCCAGCTCTGCCTGGTCCCTCTGACCTTCCCGTGACAGCCCGTGAGAGGCAACATTTTCCTCTGGGCCATCCAGAGATGCTCGACTGTGCCGAGATCCAGGATGAAAGAGCAGGCGTGGGGAGATATTTTTATCCATTAAAAAAAGAGAGAGAGGGAGGGAAAGAGAGCGGGGGGGGGGGTGGCGTGGGGAAAAGGACAGGAAGGTACAGGGCAGAGTATGGGGCAGAGAGAAGGGACCAGTCCGGTACTCACATGCTTGGGGCTTGGGAGAGGGCCGGGCTGGCGGGGAAGGGTCTCCCCCTTAGTTGTTTCCAGTTGCTGATGGCTCGTCGCTCAGCTCCTCCGGCACCAGCTGACAGTCCCCTGTCTGTGTCTCTTTGTGACTAAGGACACAGTACTCCCAACCTATAAATAGATCCCGACTCCGTGATTGATATAACAGGCAGCTGACAAAAAAAAAAAAAAAAATCCCACAACCATAACCAGGTCTTAAACAAAACAGCAAAAAGCTCTGGACTTTCAACTCCACCAAGCCCCGTGCAGACGACACAGACGCAGGTGTGGGAACGAGGGGAAGAGAAATAGACAATCAAGGGCCGGAGGAAGTGGAGGGAGGACAAAAAAAGAGGGAAAGTGGGGAAGACTTACTTCTCGAGGGGGTGGAGCAGTCACTTGGGGTCACCGGAGAGCCCAGGAGTGATGGTCCACAGGGAGAGCAAGGGGGGACGGGCAGGAGGTCCTGAACCCCGAGGAAAGGCTCCCCATCCCCCGCCCCGATCCTGAGCCCCTGGCCTGGTCAGGGCTGGAGTCAAAGTCCTGACTTGGGAGCGTTCGTCAGCGCAAGTGCTTTCCACGAAAGTTTCCATGCCTCCTGCCAGATCAAGGAAGGGAGGGAGCAGACAGAGCTTTCCTAGCTCGGGGGCCAGGCAGGCTTCTTGGGGGACCTGCAGGAGGCTCCTGGAGGCTGGCGGAGGACATGCAGGTGAGGCGTTGGGAAGGGAGACGCTTGTGCTTGGTGAGAGAGGGCCCAGCGGACCCTGTCGCAGCATGTGTCGTGGGTTTTTACAAGGACAGGGGTGACGTTCCAGACAGAAGAACTGCCCGAGGTTGAAAGGCCATGGGGGAGTCCTTCCAGAAACATTTCCTAGGAGACCCAGTTGTCTGAAAAATTTCTTCTTGGGGAAACGAGCCCCAGTCTTTGGGACACTGAGGGATCGCTAGGAAAACACTGGCTGCCCCAGTGTCTGCAAAGGTAGGGCAGCCTCCCCAGGGTGGTTCAGCCCGACTCTGAAAGCTAAGCCTCGTAGCAAAGTTTCCAGAAGATGGGAGAGCTGTGGAGAAACAAGAGAAGGGCAGCCTGTCCAACAACCAACCAGGTGAGCTCCTGGCCACCTGGGCGCCACGACTTTCTCGTCTCACATTGTCGCTTCCTTTGATCACACAGGGTCCTCTGCCTCGATGATCTGCTTTCCCGTACGCACCGACTTAGGTGGGATTTCAGGTGAGGCTCCGCCTTCAAGGAGGGTCCTGGATGGGCCCAGCCCCTTGCCGTGAGGTCAGGGATTGGTACGTTATTATCCTTAAAACTTCCTGAACACTAGCTTTGTAAAAAATGAAGTGGAATTTCCTTTTCATGTTGGATCTAATTCTTTACTCTCCCAGTTAACAGAAGCTTTGAGGCTGGGGTTACCCAGGATGTTGAAGTTTAATATGCAGGACGTGGAATACTCTGGTGGCCTAGTGATTAAGGATTCAGCCTTGTCGCTGATGCTCGGGTTCAATCCCAGGCCTGGGAACTTCCAGATGCCATGGGTACAGCCCAAAAAAAAATTTACAGGACCTTGAACATTTCCACAAATAGCCTGCCGTTGGAGTATAAACTCCCAGAGGGCAAAGACGTGTTTTTGTCATTCACCACTGCATCGCATCTGCAGTGCTACCATGTCACCTGACGCCTGGGAAGACTTTCCTGAGTGTGGATTGACTGACTCACTGATTGAATAAGTGAATGAGTGATGCCTGAGGTACCCACCATTTGAGTCATTCCTTTGGGCTAAGATGTTCTCTCTAGAAATGTCTGTATTGTGAGAGTGCCCCAGGAAGGGAAAGAATTAGAAGTGGGTCTTTAGGCAGAAATAGTCTGACTCACCATGATCCATGGTTTCATCTGAGAACTTCTGTGCTCTGGGTACCAGGCCAGTGTGGCCACCAGGCACTTCCCAGGCTCTTCTCCTGTTCATGGGGAGAGCAGGGCTCTGAACCAATTCCCAGGCTGATGCCTGGGGGTACGGCTAGTTGGGCACACATTCTCCGCCAGGCACCTGCCCAGGTGCAAACCTTTCTCTTCTGATGCAGACCCAAGACTCACCTGCTTTCTCTTCGTGTTCTCCAGCTGCGCCTGTTGGGATTCTCGCTGACCCTCCCTCCACAACTTCAGGCAGAAATCACGCAAGTCTTTCTCTGTGGCTGCAGCCTCTCCTAGAGCCTCCCGTGGCCTCCTCCTAACCTCCTGCCCCTGCGTGCCTGGAGCTGACCCTTTGGCAGCGCTTCTTGTACATGGCCCACCAGCTTCCATCTCTCTGCCTCCGCCCTGGCCCGGCCCCCTGTGAGCACCCATGATGTGCCAGCTGCCTCCCCGGGGGTTCCCGAGACCTCCTCATGCAAACCCATGGGGAGAATTTTTACTCCCCTATATTAATTTGCTAGAGCTGCCATAATAAATCCCCCAAACCGGGTGCTTTGCAACAGAAATTTATTGTCCCACATTCCTGGAAGTTAGAAGTCCAAGATCAAGACGTTGGCAGGTTGGTTCCTCCGGAGAGAAGGAGGGGGACCCTGTCTCAGGCCTCTCTCCTAGTTTCTGGTCTTTGGCTGGGAAACGCTGGCATCCCTTTGGCTCCCCTCCATCTCTGCCTTCACGTTCCTACGGCATTCACCCTGTGTGTGTGTCTGCTTTGGGGTCCAAAGTTCCCCTCTTTTTTTGGCCATGCCCACAGCATGCAGCAATTCCCAGGCCCAGGGATCGAAACCATGCCACAGCAGTATCCTGAGCTACGGCAGTGATAATGCCAGAGCCTTAACCCACTGAGCCACCAGGGAACTCCAAACACCCCCTCTTTATAAGGACACAGCCCTGAGGGATTGGATTAGGATCCACCCTAATGATCTCGCCTGAACTTGATCGTCCTCAAAGACCCTATTTCCAAATAAGGTCATGTTCACAGGTATTGAGGGTTAGGACTTAACACGATCTGATCTGGGGGAAAACCGTTCAAACCAGAACATCACCTTTTACAGAGGAAGCAGCTGAAAATCCAGGAGGTCTTGCATTCCTTGGTATGGGACAGAGCTGCGGGAGTGTCACTATGGAAAAGACACAGGCAGAGGGAGATGAGGTCTTCTTGTTTTTCTTCTTCTTTTTTTTTTTTTTTTTTTGCTTTTTAGTGCTGCCCTGCAACATATGGACGTTCCCAGGTTAGGGGTCGGAATCGGAGCTGCAGCTGCCAGCCTACACCACAGCCACTGCAGTGAGGGATCCAAGCTGTGTCTGTGACCTACAGCACAGCTCACAGCGATAGCAGATCCTTAACCCCCTGAGTGAGGCTAGGGATCGAACCCTCATCCTCCTGGATTCTAGTCAGATTCGTTTCCTCTGAGCCATGAAGGGAACTCCTGGGAGATGAGGTCTTGACAGCCGCTCTCCGTGCCATATGCATGTGGGCTCCTGTCCTGGCTCACTGCCACCGGACCCCACTTGGTTTGCTCCAGCGTCATTAGTCCTGGCACATCAAGGAGACTTTACACTGTTTACAAGGGCCACTGAAGGAGCAGTCAACCATGCCCCCACTGGCTTATCAACTGACTTACCTTTCAGAGTCCCTAACAGACTGCAGTCAGGAGCGGTGGGCTGGGACCGGCAGCCCGAGAAGGGCCCGCCTTCACCTGAGCTGGAAAGAAAGATCTATCTTCTCAGGAATAGACCTAAATACAACACATCGGTGTGGCTGGGTTATTAATCATCTCCCGCCGAGACACAGGAGACCAGGGAGCAGCCATCACGGGCACCAGCGTTACACACAAGGACTGGGTGGAGCTGGGGACACTACTGGCTCTTTCCTCGGGGCAGGGGGTGCATGCCACAGGGATGCAGGCTGGGGACGTCTTGCACAGGAGGAGCAGTCAAACTATTCCTAAAAGGTCAGGCATGAGAGGAGGTGCTTCCTCTGAAATAAATACTCATCCCCTTCAGGGGACACTGAACGCCTCATGACCAGGAACCCCACTTGCCTGGGAACTGCCAGGCCCATCAACGTGACACCTGCCTGCAATCTTCTGAGGCGTGGGTGGTCCTTCATTCTTAGAGGAAAGGGTGGTACCAGAACAGACACAGAGGAAAAAATAGGAGAACTAACATGGGGCCAGGTCAACAAATCAAAGACCCCCAGGCCCAGCATCCCCTCTCCCAATTTCTTCCCTTCCTGTGCCCCGAGACCCCTCCCCATTGCCCATCTAGGCTGTTGGGCATCCCAGCAACAAGCCATCCCTGCCAGGTACGTTCCTAGCTCCACTGCCTTCCTTCTCTCTTCCCTAATTTCTCTTCACTCTTCACCGTCCAACTCAAGTGTGACGTCTACCTGTCCACCCGCTGCCCACCAGGGTCCCACCTACAGATCTCCCCCCACCAGCGGTACATCCCTTCCAGCCACACACTACATCCCGCTTTGCCTTGAGTTGTGCGCGGTCTTCTCTTGTGTTTTTGCTGCGTGCACAACAAAGCGGTGATAATGGAGATGAGGCAACATGCACCGAGCGCCTACTGTGTGCCAGGGTCGGTAGAACACCTGATCTACATTGCTGCATTTATTTTTAATTTAATTTTATTTTTTTGCTTTTTTAGGGCCGCACCTGAGGCATATGGAGGTTCCCAGGCTACGGGTTGAATCGGAACTATAGCTGCCAGTCTATGCCACAGCCACAGCAATGCAGAATCTGAGCCCATCTGTGACCTACATCACAGCTCACGGCAACGCCAGATCCTTAACCTAGTGAGCAAGGCCAGGGATCGAACCTGCAGCCTTATGCTTCCCCTTTGGATTCTTTTCCACTGCTCCACAATGGGAACTCCTACGTTGCCACATTTAATCCTTACAACTGCCTAGCAGGCAGGGATATTTTCCCTTAATTCATCATCCAGGAAAATTCATCCTCCAGAGAATGGAGTGAGGTTACACCGTGGGAGTCAGGATTTGAACCCACATCTGCCTAACTGGAAAGGCTGAGCTCCTGGCCGCCGTTGAACCATCTCCACCATGGCCATGCATTGTCATGGCTCTCTACGTTCCAGGGGATAAAATCCACATCCTTTGCCTGGCTCTAAGCTATACCAAATAATTCTGCTCGGGCCTATATTCCTGGTCACATCTCTCACTGCACCCTGCCACGTGGGGCTTTTTCCCCTATGACACTGCATTCTCTTCCATCCCTCTACCTGGAACATACCATTCAACCTTCAAAACCCAACCCCAATGTCACCTCCTCTGGAAGCCCTTCCCAATTTCAGCCACTCGTTCGTCTGTACTCCTACAGGACCGTGCAGCACGCCCAGCTACAGCACTTATCGCACGGTATTACAAATATTTGCTCACATATCGATCATCATTCCTGGGATATAGCTGCTGGAGGATGAGGACTTGCTTTTTGCATGTTTATTTCATCTTCTGTCTCACCACCAACAAATGCCTTTCCCAGGTCCTGGCATTTACTGGGTAACCAAGAATGTTTATTGACCGACTGAATGAAAACTAATGAATTAGGAAATAGAGAGTAAGAAGGTGAAGGGTGAGGTAAGAGATCGGTGTAGGATGAATGAGAAATGGTCCGTGGGGCTGCTGGTTGAGTAGGAGGTGCACTGCACAACGCCAGAAAGCATCACTCCTGGGATGATCCACGCGAACTTCTCAGGATCAGGCACCTCACCACCTTCACAGGTGTATACAGCAAGCCCATAAATAGAACAGACTTAGGAAGGCATAGACCTTCTTCCAGGAAAAAAAGAGCCAGCCCAAGTTAATGTGGGTTGGAAGGGACTTTGGGCAAAGAGAACATAGATGAGAATTCTAGAAGAGGAGCTTGAGCAAGTTAGCCACCGTGACTGGCTAGCCACTCTACAGTCTTCTCCCGTGGCACTTCCTGGCCGGCGGGGCCCATCACATACTATACAGCCTGAAAATGCCACTTATGTTCCTTACCTCCCTTCTGGTTGGAGGTTGCCCTGTGTCCCAGTTAGACAATGAGAGTTAAGGGGAAGTCTGGGGAGAACGGAGAGAGAGAAACATGAGAAATGCTGCAGAAGCCATCTTACAACCATGAAGAAAGCAGCTTGGAGAAGAAAAAGCAAAATGCAGAGGGTGATAGAGCACCAGAGGGGAAAAGGCTTGAGTCCTTGATGGCATCAGTGCCCCGCTGAACCAAATCAACCCTGGAACTGTATACTCTTGTTATAGGAGATGATGCCTGTTTTAATTGCTGAAATCACTATCAGTTATTTTTACATTACTTACATCTCAAAGCATTCTAAGTGATATATTGGAGGGGCCAGGTATCATGCTAAATATCGCAATGCAAGCTGGGAGCCAGCCAATTAATGAAAAGTGGATGTAAATGACCAAAAGACTCCTGAAACCTCACAGGTTAAGAATCCCTAAATACAAACAGTAGTCAACATCCATGGTCTGAATTTGATTTCACAGTTTTGGTTATTCCATTTCTCTCTGACTTAAGTATGGTTGATTGGTACTGTCTCTTCTTAACTGCAGTCTAAGCCCCCTGCCTCCACTTGCTCCAAAACGGTTAGTCTTTGGGCCAGAAGAACAAATGCTGTATATTTTTATGGCATTTTTCAAAATAATATTCATTTTGTTAAGTTACAACAGCCCCTAGGCAGATGGGATGGGGTGAAGAAATAGCCGAAGGACAAGTGGCAGTAATGAAGATCACCCTCTTCCTCTAAATCCCTTGGGCTTCATCAAGGAGTTTCTTGAAGAGTTCCTTTTGCACCTGATCACTTACCATGTGCCCTGTTCTAAGTACTTTACATGCATGACATCAGATCCTCACAGCACCCTGTGAAGAGGAGACATCATTCTCATCCCCATTTTACAGGTGAGAAAACTGAGGCAGCAGGAGGTCCTATAACATTCCCACCTTGAAAGAGGCAGAGCTGGGATATGAACCAAGTCAGTCCCATTCCAAACCTACACTTCCCCTCCGATCTGCTCAATGATGGAGGCAACTCCTTACTAGAATGAAAAGAAAGCTGTTCTGTGTTTATGAATCCGTGATCCTCCAGGAAGAACCCTGCACTTTGGGGAGGAGCTGAGCACCCCTTTGTCTTGGCTGGCCTATGTATAAGGGTTCTGCCATCCTCCTGCTGGCTGAAGTCCTCCAGAATTTTCCATTTGGGTTTCCTTCCTAGTGCTGACACCCAAGGGGTGGGTGTGAGGGGTGGGTTTAGCATTGCTACCACAGGATTACATGAGGATTACTTAATAAATAACCTAGAACTCCATAATCTTCCCCCGTAGATTGCTTGGTATTTGCCTTCGGTAGGTTCAGAAGTAATTAAATTACTATGCAACCAGCCTGCAAGTCTCAGGAAAAGACATGAACTAAAGTAAAGCTTTACTAATTCAGACAAATGGAAGGAGAGAGGAGGGAAAACCAGAAGGAACTATGGCTTTCCTTTTAAAAGAAACACATTTTTTACATTTCTAGTACTTAAAGTAAATCACACTAAACATTAACAGCAGCTAAATGGGGTTCTTGCTGAGTTTGTGGGAATGAATAAATAAAACTAATTTTAATTAGCATATTCCTTGTATGCAAATATCTTCTATTAATACTCTTTTGAGAGCTTGTTGCTTGAAGGTTAAACATTCATTCATTCATCCAAGAGGCATCATGGAGAATCATTACTGAGAATCTACAATGCGCTACTATATGTTCTGTGCTCTAAGCCAAGGATAAAGAGTTGAATGAGATTCAGATGCCTTGGAAAAATCTATATATGCAAACAAATAAACTATGATACAACATGCTAAGATTTATTGGAAATACATAAGCAGTGTATTGAGCAACCATAATCCATAGAACATCTGACTCTCCTTAAGAGGAGGTAAAAGAAGGCTTCACTGAGAAGGTGATATTTAAGCTGGGTTTTGAAGCATGAAGAAGAGTCTGCCACGAAGAAAAAAGGAGAAAGGCATGGGTGGCCATAAGACAAGGGTCAGAAAACTATTCAGGAGACCAGCGATAATGTTCCAAGACAGCTATTTTTCATTCAGATGACCTATGGCTCCATGTCACAAATTGTGAGTTGTTGGAGTAGAACTTCCCAATGAGATGATTTAGGCAGAAAAAAAAATTTTAATAAAGAAAAGTGCAAAGGGTAATAAGTACTCATGTATTTGTCACCAAAATGAAGAAGTGTCAACCTTATGTCATGAGCTATAGATTTTTTTTTAGGAAACAAAATTTTATATCATTAAGACATTGATGCTGCTTGTCAAGTATTCTGTCCCCTCATCCGACAGCCCCTTCCCTGACTGCCCTCTGCAGAGCAGACCCCTCTCCACTCCTTTTCATTGGGAGCCTCTACTTACTTTCCTTAGAGCATTTTTCAAAGTCTGAGGTCACCTCCTTGATTCTTTGACTCGCCCCCCACTCTGAGGTCATCTCCGTGAAAGAGATAGCTGGGCTGCCTTATTTCCCATGGGCCCTTCTGTGCCTAACCTATATTAGGTGCTCAATTAGTATTTGTAGAAGAAAGGAAAGGGAGAAGGAAAAGAGGGTGAGCTTCTAGGGTATCATAAACTCTTTGAGGAGACAGAAACCTTCTTCAAATGAAGGACACATAGCAGAAGAAGGGAAAGCAATTTGGCCTAATTCTGCTGATATTCTTTGACCACCTCCAAGGTGCAGGCTGGGGATGGGAAGCACAGGACAGGCCCTTCCTCTAAGGCTCTCACCCTCAAGGCTCCTAGGAGCTGTCCCCTGGTGGCGGGGGATGGGGGTGGGGCTGGGGGAGTTGGGGTGGGTAAAGGGGATTGGGGTGTGTCTGGAGGATTTGAGAAGTCTAGCCCTGGTCAGGCCACTGGGGCTGCAGGCAAGGTGTCCAAGCCCCTGCCGATCAGCATGGAGCAGAGGTGGCCAGGCTCATGGAGAGCCTGCCGTAGGACTGGAACTGTGCATTGTAACCAAGGAGACGAAGCAAGGTGAATGTGTTACAGGCAAATAAAAGAAACTGACATTCAGGAAAGGTGACCAGTTACACATTAAACCATGGAATGGGAGAGGGCCAAACCTCCCTCACGGTGTATCCCCAAAGACCTGCCTTTGTGTTGCTTGGCACAAAGAAGTCTTTTCCTTTCAGAAATTATTATTGTTATTATTTTTATTTTTATTTATTTTTTTATTTTTTTGCCGCACCTGCAGCATGCGGGAAGTGTTGGGGCCAGGGATCGAACCTGAGCCACAGCAATGACAATGCCAGATCCTTAACCTGCTAAGTCACCAGGGAACTCCAGACATTTTACACATTTCCCTTCCTGGTACTGCTGGGGAGGAGGTGTTGGGCTGGGGGTGTGGTGGTGGTGGTGAGAACTTGGTACCCATGACTTAGGAACAGGAGCCAGCCCTGGCTCATTATCCTGACTACCTGCCCTTCCCTGCCCAGCCCACTGATATCATTTGTGGAGCAAATGTTGATTGAGCAGCTACTATGAGTCAGGCATTGGACTAAGGACTAGAGAACCAGAAATGAGCAAGGCTTCCTAAGAAGGCAAACATAAAGAGTCAAAATATAACACAACATAGTAAATACAAAGGCAGAAGCAGGGAGTGTCCTAGATGCTCAGAGGACTCCAGTGAAGTTGTTGAAAGGGGTTAATGAGGAAGTGGGATATTTGAGCTGGGCTTTGAAGCCCAAAGAGGAGCCTGCAGGCACATTGGCAGGTGAGAATTGTTTTCCTGGGAGACAAAGACAAAGGAAAAGCAGAAAGGGCTCTGGAAGAAGGAGTGGTCGGGTGGTGGTGGGGAGTGGCAGGAGCTGGTACCTGTGTCTAAAACATCCAGCCTTGCCTGGTGGGCTCCTTCTTGTCATTCAGATCTCAGCTTTATGGTCACCTCTGAGACACCTCCCCTGACCGCTCACCTGAGTGTCTGTAACTTACCTTAAAAGACCCCAACATGTAAGTGTGGTGTTATGTGTGTGTGACTTAGGTTAAGCTGTAACCTAGGGACTGCTAGCATTTCAATTAAAAATGCACAGTGCAGAGTGAGGGTTGTCCATTAGCTGGGAGGCCCATGGCCAGAGCCTATGGTATTTATGTCTAGATCAACCAGCAACACTTGGCTAAAGCTGCACAGTCAGAAATGGAATATTATTAGTAAATTAGAAATGAATTCCCCTGTGAAAATTTCAAGATCTCTGCCCATCTGGGTTCACCTGCATTTGAGGTGAACAGTTGACAGTGGCCATTGGCTTGGCCACTCCCACCTCCAGCCCCTGTGTCTTCTCTCTTTTCTGCCTGACTCTTTTCTCGGCCGACCCTAGAGCTTGCTCAGCTAAAAGCCGGTGCATCCAGGAGGGCTGGTGCTCCCAGGGGCGGAAATCTTCAGCTGATAGGAGATGGGAGTCGCTGATAAATACCCCAGTCTCCCAGCCCTTTGGTGAAAAGATTCTGCACTTTGCTCTGCGTGGCGCCCCAGAGGGTCCTCTATGAATTAAGGTCCAAACGCTCACAGCAATAACTCCCTCCTTAGTCAAACCTTTGCTGTCTTTTCTCTTCCCTGTTCTGCTTTCCCTGCTCCCTCACATGTGCTTCCTGAAATTATCTCTGAAATATCCCAGCTGTACCCACGGTTTCATCTCAGGCCCGCCTCTGGAGAACCCAGTGTAAAACAACGGCTGGGCTAAAACTTTCTGATAAATATTGAGGCATGACAGCAGGTACAACTGAAGTCAAATAATGGGGGCCTTGTTCCCTAAGAAGGGAGAGTACATGTTACCCTTCAAACCTGCTCTTCTTAGGCTGTCGAGGTCATGGACACAGCTTTTTTTTTTTTGTAAGGGCTGCAGGTGCAACATATGGAAGTTCCCAGACAAGGGGTCGAATCGGAGCTGTAGCTACCGGCCTACACCACAGCCACAGCAACGCCAGGTATGAGCCACATCAGTGACCTATATCACAGGTCATAGCAATGTTGAATTCTTAACCCGCAGAGCAAGGCCAGGGACCGAACCCTCATCCTCATGAATATTAGTTGGATTCATTTCCACGGAGCCACAATGGCAAGTTCCCAGCTTTGTTTTTTAAGAGGATAACTCTAGTGGCCCTATAATGACGGGGAAGCAGAGAGCAGGAGGCGGGGGACCAGTAGAAGGCTTTGAGATAGAAACAGAGGAAGCGGTGGGTGGAGATTTCGGCAGTGCTGAGGGAACGGAGAAGAATGGGGATTTGGAGTCAACATCTCAGAGACAGAAATTATAAGATTTGATCACTGACTAGTTGGTCGGGGTGACAGAGGGAGAAGAGGCAAAGCAGCTGTGAGAGTTCTGGCCTGGGGCCCTCCCGGGTGGTGATGGCCCGAGCCAGGGCAGAGAGGGGCCGATCCGCCATAGTATGTATGTGTGCAGGGAGTGGGGACGGGGTGGTGGCTGGACCTTCAGGGCCGAGTCATAACTGCAGACTTCAGTTTCCCCTCAGGCTGCCCTGCAGTTCCTGAGAAACAGCCTGAACCAAAGGGCCCGGGGTAGGGGAGAAAGAACCCGCTGCTTCTCTTTCTGAAGGTGCCACTTCCCCTTGGCACTAGCTTTTCCCCCTTTTGCTGAATCTTTGTTGGAGGAGCCAACTGTTTCGTGTCGAAATACAAGTAAAATATGGCGGCCAGGGGAGGAACAGGTCAAAAACCTTATTCTTCTCGGCATCTGTGACCGAAAGCAGACTTTGGCTCACACTGTTGTTGAACTGTCTGCCTTCCCGGCTGAGCTCCCCGGACGTGTACAAGTGTGCGCAGCCCCTGTCACCCACTCAAGGACGTGGCTCCTGCCATTTTCCCTCTTTCTCCTGCATCATTAGTTTCCTCCTCCACTGGACCATCCCAGCCATCAGAGCAAACATGCCATCATTTCTCCATTTGAAAACACCTTCTCTGACCTCTCTTCCCACTGCAGCTTCTGCCCGTCTTCCTTGTCCCACATCACTGCGAAGTTCTTTAAAAGAGGCGTTCCTATTTGCTGCCTACAATTTCTCTTCTGCTGAGCTCTATTGAACCCGTGTACAAGAGGCTTTCCTTCCTACCACGACACTGAAAGGCCCTTATCAGATACACTAATTGCCTCCACGCCATTAAATCCAGTGGTCAGTTGCCCGTCATTTTCTTTTCTTTTTTTTTTTGGCTATTTTTTTAAAATAAATTTTATTGGAGCATAGTTGACTTAGAAAGTTGTTAGTTTCAGGTGTATTGCAAAGTAAATCAGTTATACATATACCCCTATCAGTACTTTTTCAGATTCTTTTCCCATATAAGTTATTACACAGTATCGAGTAGATTATCCTGTGCTTGGGACTGACTTATACACACTACTATATATAAAATGGTAGGTAACAAGCCCATCGCTTTCCAGTTGGGCCTCAGGGCAACACACTTCACATAGCTGGTCACTCCCTCCTGGGCATCTTTCTCCTAACATGTTTCTAGGTGTTCCTTCCTAGTCTCCTTTGCTGGCTTTTCCTCATCTTCTGGACCTCTAACTGTTGGAGGAGCCTGGGGATCGGTCCCAGCCCTTACTTTTCCACCTGCATCTCTCTCAGAAACATCCTCAGGTCTCATAGCTTTAAATACTAGCTATATTCTGATGCCTCCTAAATTTACATTTCCAGCCCAACCGTCTCCCTTGAATTGCACATTTTTGTATCTAGCCCTTTGATTCCACCTGAATATCTAATAGTCATTTTCAGTTATCATTCAAAGTTGAGCTTCAACAATTCCCTTTCCTGCCTCTACAAGCCTGCTCTTCCCATCTTAGCAAATAGTTTTTCCATTCTTCCAATTGCTCAGGCCAAAACCCTTGAACATCCTTCATCCCCCTCTTTCTCACCCAATATCTGGTCCTGTGGGCTCCATCTTTGCACTTCCTCTGTTTACGCCTTGACCCAAGACCCTACATAGTAATCAGAGCAAACCTGTGAAATCATAAGTCGGTCATGTCATTCTTATGCTTAGAACTCTCCTATGGCTTCTCATCTCATTTAGAGTAAAAGTCAAACTCCTTACAATGACCTCCAACTCCTTCATAAGTTGCCCCATTTCCTCTCTGACCTGACCTACTACTTTCCCATCACTCATTGCTCCAGCCACACTGGGCTCCTTGCTCTTCCTTAGACGTCCTAGGTGTCCCTGCCTCATGACTTTGCATTTACTATTCCATCTGCCTGGAATGCTTATCCCCCAGATATCTGCATGACTTGCTCTCTCACCTCCTGCAGGTCTTCATGTTTGTGTCACCTTCCCAGGGAGACTTTAGCTGGTTATGTTGTATAAAATTACAGTTCTTTCCCCAAAACATTTTCTATTCCCCTTTCTTCAGGTATTTTCCCTAACACTTCATTATTGAACACACTACATATTTTACTTCATCATTTTGTCAGCTTTCAAGCTTTCCCATTAAAATGCAAGCACCACATGGACGGGTATACCTCATTTTATTGTGCTTCACCTTATCACATTTCGCAGATATTTCGTTTTTTGCAAATGGAGGGTTTGTGGCAACTGGGCGTTGAACAAATCTATCAGTGCCAGTTTTTTCCAACAGCATTTGTTCACTTTGTGTCTCTCTGTCACATTTTAGTAACTCTTGCAATATTTCAAATCTTTTCACTATTACATTTGTTGTGATGACCTGGGATCTTTAATGTTACTGTTGTAATTGTTTGGGGGCACCAGGAATCCCACAAATGTAAGCCAGAGAACTTAAATACTGTGGTGTGGACTGCACCACAGCCAGGCCATTCCCCCTCCATAACTGTTGAGAGACAATATAGAAATTAGGCCAGTTATTAAGCCTACAATGGCCTCTAAGTGTTCAAGCAAAAGCAAGAGTCACATGCCTCTTAACTTTAAATCAAAAGTCAGAAATGATTAAGCTTAGTAAGCATAGCATGTTGAAAGCTGAGACAGGCCAAAACCAGGCCTCTTGCACCCAACAGGTAGACAAGTTATGAGTGCAAAGGAAAAGTTCTTGAAGGAAATCAAAAGTGCTAGTGAACACACAGATGATGAGAAAGAGAAACAGCTTTCTTGCTGATATGGAGAAAGTCTGAGTGGTCTGGATAGAAGACCACTCCAGCCACAACATTCCCTCAGACCAAAGCCTAAAACCCAGAGCAAATCTTTGACCCTCTTCAGTCTCTGAAGGCTGAGAAAGATGAGGAAGCTGCAGAAGAAAAGCTCAAGGGTAGCAGAGGCTGGTTCGTGAAGTTTAAGGATAAAAATGCAAGGTGAAACAGCAAGTGCTGATGTAGAAGCTGCAGCAAGTTATCAAGATCCAGCTAGGATAATGAAGCTATGCCAAATAACAGATTTCACTGTGGACCAAACAGCCTTACGGTGGAAGATGCCATCTAGGACTTTCACAGCTAGAGGGGAGAAGTCAGTGTCTGGCTCCAAAGCTTCAAACAGGCTGTCTTTCTTGTTAGAACCCTTAAGAATTATGGTAAATACAATACAGAGCTGCCTGTGCTCTATAAACGGAACAACAAAACCCGGATGAGAGCACATATCTTTGCAACATGGTGTATTGAATTCTTTTTTTTTTTCTTTTTTTCTTTTTTTTGCTTTTTAGGGCCACACCCACAGCATATGGAGGTTTCCAGGTTAGGGGTTGAATCAGAGCTGCAGATGCTGGCCTACACCACAGCCACAGCCACAGCAATTCAAGATCCAAACTGAGTCTGTGACTTATACCACAGCTCATGGCCACGCCGGATCCTTAACCCACTGAGTGAGGCCAGGGATTGAACCTGCATCCTCATGGATCGTAGTCAGTTTCATTAACCACTGAGTCATGAAGCGAACCCTGGGTGTACTGAATATTTTAAGCCCACCGTTGAGACTTACTGAACAGATAAAAGATTCCCCCTCAAATTTTATTGCTCATTGACAATGCACCTGGTCATCCAAGAGCTCTGATGAATGTACAACTAGATTAATATTCTCGTACCTGCTAATACAATATCCATTCTGCAGCCATGGATCAAGGAGCAATTTTGACTTTTAAGTCTTATTATTTAAGGTTACATTTAATGAGGCTATAGCTGCCATGGATAGTGATTTTTCTGATGGATCTCTGTAAAGTAAGCAGAAAACCTTCTAGAAAAGTCTCACCATTCCAGATGCTAAGAAGAACATTTGTGATTCATGGGGAAAGGTCAAAATACCAATATTAGCAGGACTTTGGAAGAAGCTGATTCCAGCCCTCATGGGCAGCTTTGAGGCTTTTAAGACTTCGGTGGAGAAAGAAACTGCAGATGTGGTAGAAAAAGCAAGGGGAAGTTCCCATTGTGGCTCAGCAGTAACAAACTGGAGTAGTATCCATTAGGACATGGGTTTGATCCCTGGCCTCACTCAGTGGGTTAAGGATCCAGCGTTGCTGTGAGCTGTGGTGTAGTTGCTGACATAGCTTGGATCCCGCGTTGCTATTGCTGTGGCTATGACCGGCAGCTGTAGCTGCCATTCGACCCCTAGCCTGGGAACTTCCATATGCTGCAGGTGTGGCCCTAAAAAGAAAAGCGTTGATAAATCAGTGGCAGGGTTTGAGAGAACTGACTCCAATTTTAAAGTTGTAATGTGGGGAAAATATGATCTAGTGGCATTGCAAGCTACAGAGAAGTCATTAGTGGAAGGGT
Organism: Catagonus wagneri; assembly: GCA_004024745.2. NCBI lineage: Eukaryota > Metazoa > Chordata > Mammalia > Artiodactyla > Tayassuidae > Catagonus > Catagonus wagneri. The sequence goes on along the minus strand of PVHT021183631.1, from coordinate 8,847,503 downwards.
CAGTGAAGCAAACTTCATTGTTGTCTTGTTTTAAGAAATTGCCACAGCTGCCCCATCTTTAGCAAGACCACCCTGATCAGTTAGCAGACATCAACATCAGAGAAAGACCTTCTGCCAGCAAAAAGATTATGACTGGCTGAAGACTCAGATAATGGTTAGCATTTTTTAGCAAGGATGTATTTATTTATTTATGTATTTATTACTTTTCTCTTTCCCTTTTTTTTTCTTTTTCCTTTTCTGACTGCACTTTTGGCATATGGAATTTCCTGGGCTAGGGGTCAAATCGAAGTTGCAGGTGCCTGCCCACACCACAGCCACAGCAACACTAGATCCAAGCCAAAGCTTGTGGCAGTGGCAGATCCTTAACCCCACTGAGCAAGGCCAGGGGTTGAACCTACATCCTCACGGACACTATATCAGGTTCTTCACCTACTGAGCCACAGTGGGAACTCCAACAATGAAGTATTTTTAAATTAAGGTATGTACATTGGCTTTTTAAAGACGTAATGGTATTGCATACTTAATATCTACATTATAGTGTAAACGTGAATTTTATTGCACTGGAAAACCAAAAAATGCAGGTACTTGCTTTATTGTAATACTAGCTGTATTGTGGAGGTCTGGAACTGAACCCACTGTATCTCTGAGGTGTGCCTGTACAGTGATTTTTGATGTTTATTTACTACTGTGTATTTAACACCAAAACCACGCCCACGGAATTCTTGCTGTGACACAGCAGGATCCATGGCATCTCTGCAGCCCCAGTTCGATCCCTGGCCTGGCACAGTGGGTTAATGATATTCTGCTTCTGCATCTTTTTGCGTGCTTATTGGCCATTTGTATATCATCTTTTGTCTGTTTGAATCTTTTGTAAACTTTTAAATTGGGTTGTTTGTCTTATTATTGAGCTGTAAGACCGTTTTTTTTTTTTTTGAGGTTTTTAGTGCTGCACTTGCAGCATATGGAATTTCCCAGGCTAGGGGTGCAATCAGAGCTACAGCTGCCGGCCACAGCCACAGCCACAGCCACAGCCACAGCAATGCAGGATCCAAACCGCGTCTGCGACCTACACCACAGCTCAGGGCAACACCCGATCCTTAACCCATTGAGCCAGGCCAGGGATCAAATCCACATCTTCATGGATGCTAGTCAGATTTGTTTCTGCTGCGCCACGACAGGAACTCCCTTTTCATGTATTCTTGGTGCAAGTCGTGTGTGTGTGTGTGTGTGTGTGTGTGTGTGTGTGTATTCTTAATAGTGTCTGTATGCGTTTCCTATTGTGCTGTAACTAGTTATCACAAACTTAGTGGCTAAAAACAACACAAATGTATTGTTTTATAGTTCAGGGAGTCAGTCAGTTTCACGGGGCTAAAATCAAAGTTTTGGCAGGGCAGCACTCTCCTGGAGGCTGGAGAGGAGAATCGATTCTCTTGCCTTTTCTAGTGACTAGAGGCTGCATACACTTCTGGGCTGGTGGCTCTGCATCGTTTCAACCTCTGTTTCCATCATGGCTTCTCCTCTCTGACCCTGACCCTCCCGCCTCCCTTTTAAAACGTCCTTTTGTGATTATGATTATATTAGGCCACCGGCTAGCCCAGGAAAATATCCCAAGATCTTTGACTTGATCACACCTGCAACGTCTCTGTTACTATGTAAGGTAACAGGTTCCAAGATGAGAACGTGGACATTTGGTGGAGACCAATATCCAATCTACTGCTATGTCTTTCAATGAACAAAATTCTAGTCTGTATTAGTCATCATTCTTCTGAGAAAGAATGCCAGTAGGAGACATGTCAATATCTTTATGGAAAGAGATTTATTGTAAGGAACTGGTTTCTGTGATTATGGAAACTGACAAGTCTGAGATCTGCAGAGCGAGCTGGCAAACTGGAAGAGCTGTTAGTGTGGTTCTCATCTGAAAGTTGGTAGGCTTCAGACCCAGGAAAAGCTGATGTTTCAGTTTAAGTCTGAAGGCAAGAAAAAACCAATGTCCCAGCTCAAGGGCAAACCAGCAGGAGGAATCCTTTCTTACTCAAGGGAGCACCAGCATTTTTGTTCTTCGCAGGCCTTCGATTGATAGGATGAGGCCCCCCAACGTTAACAAGGGTCATCTACTTTATTCAGTCTGTTGATTTAAAGGTTAATTTCATTCACAAAACACCCTCATAGATGTGGGTTCCATGCCTGGCCTCGGTCAGTGGGTCAGGGATCCCGCGTTGCCATGGCTGTGGTGTAGGCCAGCAGCTGCAGCTCTGATGCGACCCCTAGCCTGGAAACTTCCATAAGCCATGGGTGTGGCCCTAAAAAGACAAATAAATAGATAAATAAATAAACATGCTAGTACTTTATTGCTGTAGCTTTTAGGTCTTGAAATGTGGTAGGATAACTTTGTTCCAACTTTGTTCTTTTAAGGAATATTTTGGTTTACTATGAAACCTTTGCATTTCCATAGCAATTTTAGAGTATGCTTGTCATCTATTTTTTTTTACTTGATTTTGATTGGAACTTAAAATCTATAGATCAATCTGGGGAAAACTGACTTCTTTGACTTGAGTTCTTTTTAAAAGTAATATCCTGTTAAGAACCTGAGGATCCTCACTGATGATATTTATAACAAATAATAATAAAAAGAAAAATAGCTCTAATTTTTTGAACTCTGCCTTATGTAGGTACTGTCCATATATAATTTCATGTAATAACACCAGAAATCCTGTTGGATAGGTATTATCACCCCTTTTAAAAAATGTATAGGAGTTCCCGTTGTGGCTCAGTGATTATTGAACCCTATGAGTATCCATGAGGACGTGAGTTCAATCCCTGGCCTTGCTCAGTGGGTTAAGGATCTGGCATTGCCGTGAGCTGTAGTGTAGGTTGCAGATGTGGCTTAGATCCAGCATGGCTGTGGCTGTGGCGTCGGCCGGCAGATGTAACTCGGATTCAACTCCTAGCCTGTGAACCTCCATATGCTGCGGGTGCGGCCCTAAAAAGACAGAAGACAAAAACAAAAAAAATTTTAAAAAGGAAAAAAATGTATCGATGAGGACTAAGATTCTGAAAGGTGAAGTAACTTGCCTGAGGTTACAATGTTAGCAAACAGCAGAGTTAGGATTTGAAGCTCTGGCTTCCTGACTCCAAAAACCCATCGCTTTTCTTCAGAAATCCCACAGCTCTTTTACATTATGTTTCTCGTCCCCTGCCTCCTCCTGCCCTGATTTCAACTCCCACTTAAATGACTCCCTTGTTAACATTTATTAAACACCTACTATGTGTGCCTGAGGCTGGGCGAGGCGCCTCAGTCACAGCATCTCCTTTACTCCCTCAGAGACACACATGCGTGCAGATCTACGGGCACTCGTGTGGAGACATGTGCCTTTTCCACAGAAGCCCCACCCATCATCGGCTGTGCCATAAAAGCAGGAACCAGCTGAGGGCAGCTCCCAGGCCTGTCTGCCCACCCCCAGCAAGTAGTACGCCTCCTGGGTTCTGCCAGCCTCTCACTCAGCCCTGCCAGCCTGCTTGCTCCTTGTGGAGGCGTGGCAGATTTCCATTCTGGGGTGACTGGTTTGCTCCTTTTCTCTGACTCTCAATAAATAAGCAAATTTGCACAAACCAGCCCAGACGAACCGCAGAGGACTCATCTCTGAACGTGGGAAAGCGGCACTGCTATTTTTAGGTAACCCACTTGCTCCACTACCTCACCCATCTGTGCGCAGCTTCCTTCTGCTCACACAGGGCTTGCGCCAAGGAAGCAGGTTTTCCGGACACTCTTTCCTTCCCGGCCTCTCTGATGCATCTCCCGACCGCATCCATCAGCCTCCCGTGGCCCCGGCCCTCAGGTCTGGATCTGCCTTTCCAAGGCCTGCGAGGGCCGGCGGCAGTGCCTGGGCCCCAGTTACCGTCTGGAGCAGTAGCAACACCTCTGTACAAAGTCCCCACTCTTTCAATGTTAAGAAGGAACCTGGAGGCTCCCGGGGGGGGGGGGGAGTGCCATCTTGGGAGCACTGTCATCTTTCCACCATACTTAGCAGGGAATATTTAGACTCCAGGACTGCAGTGGGGGTGTCTGGTGCAATATGCAAAATGAGGGAAATCTTTAGAGGCAGGCTGGATGGGAGCCAAAGAGAGTTGTTCAGGCATTTATTCCCTGATTCAGCAACCATTCATGCAACACTCATCACAGAGTCCCCAGTACGATATTAAGTCCAGGGGACACAAAGGTGAACATGACATAGTCTTTGGCCTCGAGAAACTTGTGATCTCGTGCACGGGCTACAAAGAGCTACTTCCACAGCAGGAGGAGCGCTGAGGGAAGAAACACAGAAACAACAGGGTAGAAAGGACTCTTCGGGCAGGAGGCTCTCCCCAGAGAGCAGTGGGGTATCCTGGGCTCCAATTCTGCTTGGAGCAGAAAAGGATGGAGGATGGAGGATGGACCGGCCCGGGAGAAGGCACAGCCATGAGCCACTTCACCCAGTAGCTGAGCCACTCCCGGCCCTGTCTGCGATGAAGACAGAACGTAAGGAAATCGGCAAACTCCATAATGCACAATGTAGACGGCTTAATGGTGCTGCTTGTGGGCTGGGTGGTCTGACCGTCACTATTTAGTTGTCTAAACTGAGGAGGTGGATAGTGGCCTCAGACCTCAGGAAATACGGTGGTGCCCCTCCTGCGATACAGTAAAGTTCCTGCACGTGACACACTGAAAAATATGCCTTGAGAACTGTAGGGCAGAGTTAGGGAACTCAGGCAAAGGAAGACAATACATTTGTTGAATGTGCATTATCCACTGAGCCATGATTAAGGGCAGACAGGGCTGGAGTTAGGATTACCTCGTGTTCGGTTTTGCTACTTCTTATTGCTTTGTGACTATGAGTGAATTATTTAACCTCTCTGAGCCCCAATTTCCTTATCTATAGAAAAGGACTAAAATACCCTCTTCTTAGTTATGAGAAAGGAGGAGGTAACTAACGTTAATCACCCACCCTCCCCCACCCTCATCTCATCCTTGTTAAGTGAATGAATGAAATGCTACTGACAGGTAGCAAACACTCAAGAATCACCCATTGTCATTATTATCATCATTCAAATTTCCACCCAGGGTTTCTCAGTGACTGGCCATTCTACGCATATTTCCAGCACATTTGTAGAAAGCCGAGCAATGAAAGCACGAGTGAGTGCAGGTCTTGCCCAAAGACAGCCCACTAACTGCAATGTTGCTTCTCTCTGTCATCTCCCCTTTGGGCTTTGGACCCAGGTCTCCCTCCTAATCCCAGCCAAGAATTTTCTGCAGTGTGCAGAGAGGATCCTGGCCTGTACCTCTCTCTCTGTCTCTGTTCTTCTCCCCCCTCCCCCTTTTTATTTTGGCCCAGGAACATGTCCCCAGCATGTCAACAGCAGTGGGAAGTAACCTAATTAGTAGTTATTTGATAGACTGCCCACCCTCCTGTCCCACTGGCAATCCAGCAGCCTTTTTCTGCAGACAGGAAAATATTTCCTTGCTAATTAATCTGAGCACAGGGATTTGAGTTTGGACCAAGGCAGGGAAATCCATCTCCACGAGTCTTGTTCAATTGCATCTGTTTCTCCGGCAATCATTTCCTTCTCTCCAGATCCCCCTGCTCCAACCCACCCCTCTCGCATTTCATCTTCTACCTTTATTAAGGCTGGTTACCCTGATGACTTCCCGCTTGCCCCCCGTGGCCCCTCTCATGAAGAGGCTGCTTGCTCTCCAAGGACTTGCTTGAGGTTGATTTTCCTCCAGCACCAGGTGCTGCCCAAGGATGGGAGGGTTCACGCTCCTCGGCTTGGGACGGATGAGATATCCATGGCCCCCCGTTTGTTCTGCTCCTAGGCCCCATCAGAGAAGCAGACACCTCACTGCGGTGCCCCCTGCCCCCGCAATCCACACTGCCAAACAAATACAGACATCTACTGCCATTTTAAATAAGGCTCAGCTTCTGTCCCTGGGCCCTGCCCTGGTCCTCTGCAGAATCATCTATTTGCATCTGAAGCACTTCCTAAGAAAGGGGTAACCGTACACATTATTTGCATGTGTTTCCTCCCTGGTCCCTTCTGCCTGGTCCCATTATGGCTCCAGGACACACAGAGGACACAGGTGGTAGGAAGGGGACTTGGGTGTGGATGGGAGTCTGTGAAGGGAGGGAGAGCTGTGCACGACACAATGGTGATGAGCTGATGTCTATCAGGTGAGCCTGGGCTCCAATTTAAGTGAGGTTGAAAGCCAGATCATTTTCCCATTGTGAACAAGCCCTACCAGACCTTGAACCCTCGTTTTCTCCCTCAGGAGGCTTGGAGCCTTCTTGAGGACACTATAAAAAATCCTTCTCACCCATTCAGACTAAGCTCCTCAAGACCTAAAAGACATGTATTTCTCCTCTTCCTGTTGGACAGGCCTAAATTAATCCTAAGGGAGAAGTACATCATCCAGATCATGTTTGCAAGTCACCTCTCATCAGGCTGTGTCTGAATCTGTACCTAAGGTGACAACGTGAGAAGCCATCTAAGCTCGCTTTCGCATCTCAGACAGGATTGAAGAACCGAGTGGCTGAGCCTCAGCAGGTGCCTCAGGTGCCAGGGAGCAAAGCAGTCAAGAGCACAGGCTCTAGGGTCCAGCCGTCTAGGCCAAATCCTGGCTAGGCTATTATGTGCTGTATCGCACAGCTATTGCTGTGTAACAAATTCCCCCCCGAACTCAGCAGCTTAAAATGCTTCTTATCTGATTGCTTTTGTGAGTCTGGGACCTGCCTGGCTGGATCCTCTGAATCAGCATCTCTCACAAGGTGACAATCAAGGTGTGCCCAACAAGGTACTGTGGTCACCTCGAGGCCCCACTGGGGAACGATTCGCCTCCATACTCACTCCCAGGGGTATTGCAGGTTGTGGTTCCTCAGGGGCTGCTGACCAGAGGCTGCCCTCAATTCTCTGAAGCTTCTCCACAGGGCAGCTCACAACCCGGCAGCTTGTTTCACCAGAGCCAGGAGAAGAGAGACCGAGCAAGACAGTTGTCACTGTCTTCTGGGACCTTAGCTCTGAAGTGCTATCCATGACATTTGTCAGACTCTGTTCATGAGAAGTGAGTCACTAGGTCCAGCCCACACCCAAGGCCAGAGAAGGACACATGGGTGTGAACATTAGAGGGTAGAGACCAGTAAGGGCATCTTAGAGGCTGCCCGTCACATTTGCCATGCAGCTTTGACAAGTGATCTAATCTCCCAGGGCCTCAGGTTCCTCATCTGTAAAATGGGGATGTCACTACTTAATAGCATGTAGCCCATGGAGATATTATACGGATTATATGCAGGTAAGGAACTTAGAACAGTGCCTGCAAAGAGTATGTTCAATACATGTTAGCAGTTATAAGGAGCCGAGGACAGGAGAAATACCAGAAAGTGGTTCTGAGATCCTAGCCTACACCCATCAAACCAAGCACCTGTCTGTTTTCTGCAGCCACAGATGACAACCCACTGCTGTGACTGGGGGCGGGTGGGGAGAGGAGGAGGAGGCTGTAGATGGATAGGTCAGTGAGATGAAGATGCCAATGGTGGGAAAGGAACCTGGCAAGCAGGGCTCTTCCTGGAGCCCACGTCTTTGTTTCCTAAAGGGGCCCAGGGTTCAGGTTTACCTCATCTATGGCAACTATGTATATCGGGCCTTTCCTGTATACAAGGAGTTGTGCAAAGCACCCTGCATGCCTTATCTCATTTAATCTTTGTAATTTCCCTGTGAAGAAGGTACTGTTACCACCCTCGGTTTATAGATTGTGCACAATCTTAGGGAGAGAATTGTAGATCAGGGATTTATAGAGATTGAAAATTGTCCAGTCTCTTGGCATAGAACATGATGGGGGATGATACTGAAAAAAAGAATATATATATAGAGAGAGATAGCTGGGTGACTTTGCTGTACAGCAGAAATTGGCACAACATCGTAAATCAGCTGTACTTTAATTTTAAAAAAGGAAAAAAAACAATACAAAGAAAATTGAAGCTCCAGAGAGGTTAAGAAATATGCCTGGGATCACACAGCTTGGAATGGGCAGAGTGAGGCGTCAAATGGAGGTCCGTCTGACCCAGTATCCACGGTACAAACAGACGGGGGCCTGCAGAGAACAAAGAACACACAGAGTCTCCACTCTCTCAAGCTTTGAATCCCACTGCCTGGCCTCCCCAGACCTGCCCAAGCTGTTGTGCGGCCTCCCCTCCCTCCCCTCTGCAACACCGCGAGGGGCGGGGGGCTTAATAAGGTCCAGCTCCAGACCACCTGACTCAGCAACCTGGCCCCTCGGTCTAGCAACAATCTCAGCGTCATTCTCAGAGCCCTATTCTGCTCCGGTAGATGCCCCATAGATGGCACAACCTGATTCCACCTGCTTCCCAAAGTCACCTTTCTTCTCCACTCTCATATTACCCTTTCTGCAGATTGTATTCATCTGTCTTGAGCTCACAAGCACCCTCGCTGACCCCTGCTTCTTCTGACATCACTGAGACGCTCCCTCCCACCAACCGGAGGTCCAGACCCTTCACCCCCGCGCCCCGCCTCCCGCCGCCCCCGCCCGCACGATGCCCACCCCGCCCCGACAAGAAGCCCTCCCTGGAAGAGATGAGAATTTTCCCTGCCCGTCACCAAGACGGAAGAGAAGGCCAAAGGCCCAGAGGAGGGACGAGAGAATGATGGAGCCCGAGGTGTAGATGCGAGGGGAGACAGCGTGCTCCGGGGGGACTATAAATTCCCTTCTAATTCCAAATAATTCCGATTACACGGATGAGTAGTTTTCAATCAGGAAGATAATCTCAGAGATAGATGGTAGGATAATTGTTCGTAGCGCCGACGTAAATATTGTGTCGTTTCTATTAATCTCCGCGAATCGGCTGTCAGAGGTGTCACTCATTCATCACAACAAATTAAAAATAAAATTTTAAGAGAGAAAATCACGCCTGGGGGTGGGGTGGAAGAGGCTGGGGTTGCTGCGGGAACTGCGAATAAGAGGGGGAGGTGTAGCCTCCAAGCTGTTGCCGGAAATAAATTTGACTTACCTACTTAACATATTTATTTATGAAAGCAAATGGTAACGAGGGCTGTAGATCTCTATTAACCTCTCTGGAGGGTGTGCACACGTGAGGCTGTGCGTGGGTGCACACTCGTGGGGGCCGCCCCTCTGGACCGGAGCGTGGCCCTCCTAGAGGCGGGTCACCTGTGCTCTGCGCACCCCCACTCCACTCAGCCAGCAAGGGGGGGTGGTAGTGGGGGCGCCAACTGGGCAGTAAGACCCCCCGCTGATCACAACAAAGATCGGCCATTGAGAGAAGCAGTAAACGGACCCAAGTTGGTGTTCCTGAAACTGGCTGGCGATTTTCTGTAACACTGGTCTGGCAGGGTTGTTCAGGCACCTAAGAGCATACATTCAGAGTAAAGACTCTTTTGAGAGATACCTGAGAGATAAGGGTAGGAGCTCATTCCCTTACTTAAATTCCTCAAGGTGTGGGGTCCCTCCAGGAGAAGGCGCACATTTTCCAGAACCTTCCCTGCTACACTGTGCCCCCTCTGTGACTAACCATCCGTGGCGGCAGATGTACTAAGACGCTGCTGGGGTTTAGCGCCTGCAATGAGGCATATTCTCCAGCATCACAGTGGGATAATCAGCTCTACTCCTTGTATATTTATATCAGCCTTAAAATGGTTACACCCACATATACTTCCTGAACGCATGCAGTGCTAGCCTGTATAGTCTTTGGGAATAAGTCCATGGACCCCAACACGGAGCCAACTGCTAGCACACCAAGTGCATTCTCTCCACCCATGTTTGCTGAAGAGTGAATGTGAGTGGATTCAATGGGTGGAAATCAGGGTGAAATTAAAATAAGGTGGCATCATAAAGACAGGAATAAATTCAGTGCCCAGAACTTTATACCAGAATATTCCACACAACTTCTTGAGCTGAGCAGAACATCTGGAGTTACGTTTCCTAAAGACAAAGCAAAGAAGCAAGGTCCCTAGCTAACAAGATCCCCAAGGTTCCCAAGATGGTGTTCCTTGGCTGTTCAACAGAAGGAACCAAGGTCTGAGAGAGGGCGCCTTGCGATAAAGGAAAGATCAAGCTCCTGGGGGTCTTTTCTCTTGGTTTCATGGGTTTCCTCACTCCCACTCTCCAGCTTGAGTTACATGATAAATCTGACTGCTGCAGTTCTGGGAGCCCAGTGGGGAGGGGCTAGAGGGAACGAGCTCTCTGTGCAGACTGGCACTTACTGCTCCTGTTGTCCACACGGGGTCCCTGCCCTCAGGGGTGTCCAGAGACACCAGTCCAGAGCCTTCCTGGCTCAGTTTCTCTAGAAAATAAACCTCTCTTCTTTTGCTGGGGTGGGGTAAAGAAATTGGTTGTCCATGTGTAAGGGAGGGTGTGGGATGGCCTAAAGGCTCCTTTTCCAAACTGAAGCCAGTCCTTCTATGTTTAGTATCACCTATCTGCTCATTTGCCAAATGCTACCTGGTGCCTCTAACGCCTAAGCCTTTCTGGGATTCTGCCTAACCCACCTCCATCCCCACTCCTGACTGAGGCTTCTGCTTTCCCAGAAGTGGTCAGTAACCACTTGTTCATTCATCTTCCAACATCCAAAATTTAATTGTTACCATCTCCTTCTCTTTATCCTCATGGGCTCGTGCCTTTTGAAAATCCATTTACCGTCCTTTTAACTGGGGTTGGGGAAGGAACGTTAGTAAAGGCATGTGTTTCCCTCTTCTATACTTAATCCCATGTCTCAGCAGCCTTCTAATAACAAAGAGGCTTGTGTTTTTCCTACAACCAATGTGGCAGAGACCATGCTGTGGATTCACCAGTCTGTTTTCTCTTTAGGGGCCCTCAGGGAAATGATACTTCCCAGACCCCCTTTTGGTTTGAGATCATGTTGCTGAAATTTCAGGAAAGAGAAAGTAAATGTCAAAGAATTCTGCTCACTGGTTTCCTTCCCCCTAACTTGTCCGTCCTCAAGAGTGAAAGTAGAACTCAAAAGACAGCTGAGGAGCCAGGTGGAAGCACTCTAGATTCCGGAGTGTCTTTCAGAGGAGAACCACCTGACCTACAACAGACGCAAGGTGAACGCAAAGTCAACCTTTATTGTGTTAAACCCCTGAGAAATCAGGGTTTGTTTGTTGTTGCATCATGGCCTGGAACATCCTGACTAATACAACTGCATTTTATAGCACATTTCAGGAAAAACCAAGAGTGGTGTCCCAAGAGATGGTTCATGGGGGGTGGTGTGCAAAGCCATACAGTCGTAATACCCATATGGTTCTTGCATAGTTCTGGTTTGACCCAGCGTTGTGGTCTGGAATATCTGGAGAAATGACCCCACCGTTAGTGTTCCAGGTAACCTCCTTGAGAATTACATCTTGAAGTCCAAATTTTTATGAATTGGCCAGTTTAAACCTTTGGGGTCATAGTCCTTATCAAGAATTTATAACACAGATAGTGTGTTTCCAGTTAAGTGCTGAAACCTATGCTTTGAAAATGAGCTGGCTGGAAGGTGTGATTAACATTCTCTTATGAGAAGTTCCCCTTGGGGCTCAGTGGAAACAAATCTGACTAGCATCCATGAGGATGCAGTTTCGATCCCCGGCCTCACTTAGTGGGTTAAGAATCCAGTGTTGCCATGAGCTGTGGTGTAGGTCACAGATGCGGCTCGGATCTGGCATTGCTGTGGCTGTCGTGTAGTCTACAGTGCTAGCTCCGATTCTACCCCTAGCCTGAGAACCTCCATATGCTGCGTGTGCGCCCCCCCCAAAAAAAAAACCCAAACAAACAAACAAATTCTCTTATGAAAGTGATGTTGCTAACCAGTACTCAGGCTTGAATAGACAGATAGCTTTGGGGCCTCTGGAAAACAGAAGACTAAGGGGATCCATCAAACAGGGCCAAGGCATTCGCTAAATAACTGTCCTAAAATTCCTCCGAGACCTGCACAAGAAGGTAGAGGCCCCAAGATGAATGGTCAGAGTAGCTATCTGTTGTATCTGCCTGTTTGTTATTATCTCTTTCCCTGGTAAGAATCTCTTAATTTCCCTCTGGAGGACCTCCCCTCCTTCCCTTTCCATCAGTGTGTGTTAGGTGGGGCTGACCTCACCTGCACAAGGACATGTGACCCTGGTCTGGCCAATCAGCGTGCTGTGTTCTCCAGGCCACAGTGACTGGTTCAGGATGAGCATGAGAGCTAGGTACAGTGAAGGAGAGTAAACCCTAGGGGTTTTGCTGAAATTATTGGGAAGGGATTGTTGTTTTCCTGGGGTTGTTGAGCTGAATGAACATGACCCTGGGGTTGCTGACAGCCCTGTTGTCATCCACGAGGGGAGCAAGTTTCCTGGGAATAAAATTAACCCAGAGGAAAGCCAAGCTGAGAGACAGAGGGACCAGAATCAATCTCCTTTGAGACCGCGGAGCCAGACAAACTGAAGTCCCATTCTTTTTCTGGATCTGGGGGTTATATTTCCTTCTTTTCCTTGGCCAGTCTGTGTTGTGTTTTTGCACTTGCAACGAGAAGAGTTTTGACTCACAGAAAGATCTTTCAGTTCACTCGTGGCTCACAGTAATCTCCAAAGACATTCCCAGATTCATTAACAGGAATGAAGAGCTGGAATAGGAAGGTGTACTAGTCACCATCTGGAACCCAAGGATTTTCTTTACTTTTTCTTCAGCATAATTCATCCTCCTTGCTGTCAGTATTGATAATAAAACACACATCTTCATTGTGCTTTTGGGGGAAGGGTGTAAAGGGCAGGGTGGAGGGCTGACAGATACCTGTTGTCATGGGCTGTCAAAACAATGCTGACAATAAGCCGTTCTCCCTGGGTCTGTTTCTGCTCTACCACTGCTGCTTCTGCATGTGGTGATCAGCTCTCAGTGGAGTCTTTTGATGAGCAGCCCAGCATTTGTCTTCATGGTGCCTGTCCTGTGAGGAGGACCCAGAGGCTGTAAGCACCAGGGGTGTGTAGGAGCTAAAAGCACAGATGATTCGGGGTGCAGGGAGCTATAGAAGAGAATGGTTTGTCTTCCTCATCAGACTGTAAGCTTCTCGAGAGCAAGGATTTCTTGCCAAGCCAGCAGGGACTGCATGGTACCTGGTACATAGCGGGTGTAAGTAAATATTCGTGGGATGATGCAGTGGGGGAGGGAATGAGTCATTATTTGGATAGCTTCAGCAAGGATAGTGTAGGAAACTCAGCAGAGAAGGTGGTCACTATCCAAATAGTCATGGTCACTCTCCAGTTAGGTGGAGATGTCCTAGCCTCAGGACAGGGTATCTCTTAAGAACACACAAAACACGGGGAGTTCCCACTGTGGCTCAGCATGTAAAGGACCCAGTGTTGTCTCTCTGGGGATGTGGGTTTAATCCCTGTTTTCCAATCAGTGGGTAAAGGATCCAGCGTTGCCAGAAGCTATAGTGTATGTTACAGATATGGCTCAGATCTGGCGTTGCTACGGCTGTGGCATAGTCTGGCAGCTGCAGCTCCAATTTGACCCCTTGCCCAGGAACTTCCATATGCCACAGGTGCGGCTGTAAAAAGGAAAACAAAAAAACAAACAAAAAATCATAGGAAGCTGGGGGTGGAGGGATCAGCCATTTTTCTGCTCATAGACCCCAAGGTGAAGAAGACTGGACCACCACTGAAATCCACGCCTCTCTGCAGCTCTCCCGGGGCTGTTTGCTTAGAAAAAGGGGACTCAGTGGCTTAAGTGCCTACCAGCACTCATCCATCCTCCCTCCTCCCCCTTCTCTTCTCCTTGACAAGAAGCAGCTGGACCATCTGCCTAGGAGCAGCCATCAGTGTGGTGGGGAGAAGACTCCGTGCCCTCCTCTGCCATCAGGAAAGATCTGCCTTGAGAACCTGAGAGCTGAGGGCAGCCAGGACATGTCAGTGATCATCAAGAGCCAGCAAAACACAAAGGTGTTGGAGTTCCCTGGTGGCTCAGTGAATTAAGGATCCAATATTGTCACTGCTGCAGTGCAGGTTCAAACCCTGGCCCCAGAACTTCCACATGCCAGCCAAAAAAAAAAAAAAAAAAAAAATGGAGAGGTACCAAGGATCTCGTCTTTTGGCTGGCTGGTAGTTTTCCTCCTATGGATTCCAGATCTAAAATGTCCTAGGATTTCCTTCGGAACTTCTAGCCCCACAGCGCTCCATCTAAGTAAGACCACGAGGCAACTTAGATGGCCTCCCTGAGCTCAGTTTCTTCATGAGTAAATGGGAATAATACCTATTACACCCAGCTGTGGGGGGGTTAAACGAGTTGACGTAGGTAAGTGCCAAGCACGAGGCCTGACTAATATTTGGACCTTCCCTCCCCGCCCACAAGGCTGACCTTCTTTCTTTAGGAACTGGGAACTCAATGCTCACCCTATACTTACCCCCCAACCCTACCGCGTGGCACCCCACCATAGAGTGTGCAGTGCATTCTTCTTAGCATCTGTGCCTCTCCAGAAACTTGGTCTTGTATTCTTCGGCCCCACCCTGCCCCCACGGTTAGTATCGGGTGCCAGTGAGGTTTGCAACAGCGATGCTTGCGATGCTGAAGCTCTAAGTCAAAACTTCGGCTCTTCCCCAGAGCATCCTCGAATCAGCCCTGCTCACCACCGTGATTGTTACTATTTCCACAGTTTCTCAGGCACGTCTCACTCTGCTGTGCTAACAGTCATTAATGTGAGGGAGAAATCTTTTAGAAGTCGGCAGGCAGCTCTCCCAGAACGCAAGTGGCATCTCTTAGGGTGATCATGCCTTTTTAAAATAACAATGAATGAGTGTTTTTCTGAATACCAAAGTGGGAAAGGACGAGGTCGAGGTGTGCCCTGCTCTGTGTGAGGATCTTTGTCCCTGCATCAGTTTGAGAGAAGTCTTGGCAGCCCAGGCTCCTGCATTTTTAAGGCTTGGTTCACCCAGCGATGAGGACTGCTGGCAACACATTTGAGCCTTTTCCACTCCTCAAAACTGACCTGAATAAAGGATTCATCCTTTCGATAGCTGTCCAGACTATAATCCCCCTTCCTGTTACTGTCCCAATATGGGAAATCCCCATTGGGTGGCTTCTTGGGAGCACCCGGCCGTCATTTACAGGGACTTCCCCAGGCAGTGCCTTCTTGGAAAAGAGAGCTCCTGCCCACGATAATGGAGAAACTCCCATGGGGTGACATCCTGGAGTACGGAGGGCCTCCCCATCATTAAGAAACTCAATCCTGACTCTTTGGACCCATCCCCAAAAGTAGGCAAGAACGTGAGTTCAACTTGGCTAATTGGACATTCTCTCCCTGGAGCAAGGGAGACAAAGATGTGGGAGAGTTGGAGGCCATATTTATGTGGGACAGTTGGAGGCCATACTTATCTCAGCTGTCACTGCAGGGCACAGACCAGTCTGTTCCTGTTCAGGTGGCTTTGGCTGAAGTTCCTGCAGCATAATCCTCAAAACAGTCCCCCTGGCCTTTGTTCCTGACGTCCCTGAGCCTGGCTCTCCTATCTCCTAACTAGTTTGTGAACCTTGCATATCCCTTTAGAAAATTTCCTTTTACCTATAAGAGAGCCAGAGTCAGTTTCTGTTGCATGCCATCAGGTCTCTTGCCTGATACAATTTGCCTTATAATAGTTACCATTCATTTAGCACCTGCAAATATGGAATACCGTTAGCTTGTGGTATGGCCACAGCTCCCTCTGTATGAATTAAAGATGCCCCCTCTAGGTAGGAAAACTTGAAAATTTCCCCTCTGGCAGACAGATGATGTCCCTCCGTCCTTGACCACCCAGCCCCACATGAAGACACGGAGCTCTGCAGCAGGGCGTGCATGAGTCCCTTTTGGCTTGAGCAACATGCATGGTCATACCTGGCAGCTGTGGTGTAATTCAACTACGTAATTCCTGCAACTACTCCTCCAGATAGTTGTTTTCAACAGTTTCCAGGAAACCGAGGCTCAGAGACATGAAGTAATTGCTCATTTCACTAGCTACTAAGTGGCAGAGCCAGGAGAGAGAGCAAACCTGCCTGACTCCAAAGCTTACCGATTATACAACAGTCACTTCCTGCCGCAAGAGGAGAAGACACACAGAGATTGACATACCCACTGGAGTCAGAGAAGGAAGAGAGGACAGGAAATGAAGCCAAGGAAAGACGATTTTAGGGTGAGAGCCAGAAGGGGCACCCTGCTGAGCACTGTCCACAAGCATTTGTTCAGGTCTGTCTGATCAGCACCAGAGTCAGCGCTGGATGTAAATATGCTGCACTCACTGAAGTTCATCAGAAAAGACAGCAAAACCATGAGCAGGTAAGATTCCATCTCCCCACTGCTTCTCTTCCCAATAGAAGCCATGCTAAAGGTACATAAGGTACAACTTTCCTAGGACCCAGCACATCCACTCCTGGATATCCACCCCAAAGAAATGAAAACACATCTCTATAAAAAGATTTTGACACAATCATAGCAGTGTTTTCATTTGCTATGAGAAACAATTCAAATGTCCACCAACTAAAACCAGATAAACTAATGATGATATATCCATACAATGGAATTCTGTTTGGCAACAAAGAGGAAGAAACTGCTGATACAGGCAACAAATTGGATGCATCTCATAAACGTTAGGTGAGTGATAGAAGCCAGATAGGAAAGACTCCACAGTGCATGACTCCATGTAACTGAAATCCAAGAACAGACACAACTAACTTATGGCAATGGAAGTCAGAACACCAGTTGTCTCTGCTGGGGTGAGGGCATGGGAATAAGAGAACTTTCTGGAGTGATGGAAGTATTCTACGTTTGGGGTCGCAAATTCACAGGCGTAGACATTGTCATAATCTGTGGAGCTGAGCTTGAGATCTGCTCATTTTATCATATATAAATTATACTTGACTTTTTTTTTTCCCCAATGGAGGTTAAAAAGGAAAAAAGAATAAAGGCCAAAAGCTTCTCTTCTCTGGGGCTTAGAATGCCACATGTCTCCCTTCCCCTACAGGTGTGGCCTCCTCCAGGTGACACCTGGCCCTCTCCTACCTGCTCTCTGTACTCAGGCAAATCCACGCATCCTCAGCCTCCAGTCTTATCAGTCTTCCCCCAGCTGGTGATGGAGTTATCTCCACAGGCCTCTTAGCTGGGAAGAAAGGCGCTCAGGAAAGCTCTCAACATCCACTGGAACTCCCCGGCTTTGGTTACAATTGTCCCATTCAAGCCGCCCATCGGTCAGAGCCACAGACACACATAGCCCCAGTGGCGGAAGTGAGAGCTCAGGTCTTCTGGTCCAGGGCACTCCTCTGGGTAAGAGAAGGACCCCTTGTTCTAACCCAAACCGAAGAAGGCAGGTGAAATTCCAACCGCCTGCTGAGAAGCCCTGGATGAAGTGCTGGGGATTTAAGTGAGCGAGAAGGCTCCTCTTTTCTTGAGAGGCTTTGTAGCATGAGAGGAAGGCCATGTACTCTGAGGCAGACACGTGGGTTCAAACCCCAGCTGTGCCACTTTCAGGGAGTGTGGCCGGGAGCAGGTGACAGCCTCTCTGGACTAAGATACGCACTTAGAATCCTAGCTATAAAGGCCCTCGCCCTCCGCCCCAAGCTAATCACGTGATGCGCTGAGGCTCCTTGCGACCTTCCCGCTTTGTTTCCACAGACAAAGAATAACACGCGTGTAGGGAGGTGACCTGTGTGTGCGTCAACACGCAAAGTGCTCTCATTTCTTCAGATCTCAGGATAAATGGCAGTTCCTCAGAGAGGCCTTCTCAGACCTCTTGCCAACCCAGTTAAACACTCCTCCCAAAAATTCACTCTCAAGCACATGTAACCCAAATTGTTATGGTTATTTTTATTTTATTAGTTTTTATTTATATTGGAGTGAGTTGATTTACAATGTTGTGTTAGTTTCAGGTGTACAGCAAAGGGATTCAATTATATATACACATATTTATTTTTCAGATTCCTTTCCTTTATAGGTTATCACAGAATATTGAGTAGAGTTCCCTGTGCTATACACAGGGTCCCTGTTGATTATCTATTTTATAAAGAATAGTGTGTATATGTCAATCCCAAACTCCTAATTTATCCCTCTCCCACTTCCCCTTTGGTAACCATAAGTTTGTTTTCCAAGACAAATTATTATTATTATATTTTCATTTTGGGCTCATTTCTCTCATCTCCCCCCCCCCGCTGCTATTTTCATGAAGACAGAGAGTCTGCTCTCTTTACCCATGATTTTCAGTAAACACATAACAGTGCAGAGCACACAGTGAGGCCTCAATACACATTTGCGAATGAACAAATTCAGATTTGGATGGTTTGAAATTTATTCTCCCCAGAATCTGGAATGTGAGAAAACCTGGTAGGTAGCTGCACATTGCTAGAGATATGAGATGTCTCTGCACAAAGACATGTGTTCGTAGAGATTATCGTTAAAGTGAAACCCACAAAACTTTATCCTGGGTTGGGATCCAGCCATAAACTAGCATCTGGCAAAAGCATCATTTTTCATTCAAACAACCTGCGTCTATGTGGCACGTGCCCATAACAGGGCATAGGCTTTTTCACTTTTAAAAGCTCAGTAAATCATTTGTGATATCTTTAATGCAGACGAAATTAAATTGAAACTATCAGCTTTTATTTTTTATGCAGTTCACACTTTCACCATTTATTTTAGAGTAGTTCAAGATCAGTAAAAACCCAGTGCTTTGCAATGATCTGGGGTTTCAGGGTTAATTCCCATAACAATTTAAACTACAAACATGATTAGAAAGTAAATCTACTGCCAAAAGTACATATAAATGCATTCTGAAATCAAAGGTGCATTTGGGATTATCAATGGACAGAAATTTCCAAGGCAAAGGAACCCTCAATTCATGGGGGGGGGAGTGATGTAAGATGACTCCTTTTTTACTAGTTAAATTTTTATAGAGATCAGCTTTTTGAAATTTCATACCACCCTATTAATCAACAAGTTATTGATCCCCCCCTCTTTTTTTGTCTTTTGTCCTTTTTAGGGCCGCATCGCGGCATGTGGAGGTTCCCAGGCTAGGAGTCAAATCGGAGCTGTTGCTGCTGGCCTACGCCAGAGCCACTGCAACACCAGATTTGAGCCACATCTGCAAACTACACCACAGATCACAGCAATGCCGGATCCTTAACCCACTGAGCGAGGGCAGGGATCAAACACACAACCTCATGGTTCCTAGTCGGATTGAATAAGTGGTGCTGGGTCAATTCAATATCAATAATGAAAATAAAAAGAAAGACAGCTCTTACCTCATATCATACACAAAAATCAACTCCAAGTGGGCTACAGCTCTACAACGAAAACAGAACAGTAAACCTCCTAGAGGTCGGTGAGACAAAAAGCACTACCAACAGAGGAAGAGATTGATATATTTAATTTCATTAAAATATAAGAACTCTAGTTCATTAAAGACCCCATCAAGACAGTGAAAAATGGAATTCCCTTGTGATGCAGCAGGTTAAGGAACTGGCATTGTCATTGCAGCAGCTCAGGCTGCTACTGTGGCATGGGTTCAATCCCTGACTCAGGGACTTCCACATTCCTCAGAAGCCAAAAAAAAAAAAAAGATGGTGAAAAGCAAGCAACAGATGATTATATTTACCAAACATATAACCAGAATAGGACTTATATTCAAATGTATAACTCTCCCCAATCAGCTTTTTTTTTTTCTTTTTAGGGCCATACCTCTAGTCATATGGAAGTTTCTGGGCTGGGGTGGAATTGGAGCTGGAGCTGAGAGCTTACACTATAGCCACAACAACGTGGGATCCGAGCCATGTCTGTGACCTATACCACAGCTCTCAACAAAGCCGGATCCCGGATCCACTGAGCGAGGCCAAGGATCGAACCCGCATCCTCATGGGTACTAGTCAGATTCGTTTCTGCTGCACCACAATGGCAACTCCCAAATCATTTTTTTAAAGGCAAACACAAGAAAGAAAAATGGGTAAGAAGCTTGAACAGGCAACTCAAAAAGAGGATTTCAAAGAATCAGCAAACCTGAAAATGTCAACCTCATTATGAATCAGCAAGATGCAAATCCAGAAATGAGTCACCACATCTCTAACTACGTATCTGCTACCTGCGCAAGTGACGTGGAAAGGAACAGAGGCTCTCATGTGCTGCTGGGGGAGGGAAACTTGTAAAAACAAAGAGAACGCTTTGACCCTGAAAATCCACTCTTAGATCTACATCCAAAAAAAAAAAAAAGGTGTGTACGGGAACACCAAAAGACATGGACACAAATGATTATAGTTTACAGCAAGACTTTTCAGAATACTCAAAAGCTAGAAACTGCCCAAATGTCCATCAACGATAGTCTAGATAAAACTGACAAATTCCTCCAATGAGGAATGAAAATACACAAATCACAGCTATATGAAACAACATCAAGCTGGGCAAGAGAGGTCAGACACAAAAGAGAATTTACATAATGATCCCAAGTAGTCAAGGGAATTGTTACTTGATGGGGGAAAGGGAGGGGGTGAGGATTGAGAGGGGGAGGGGAGGAATGTTCTGGGGTGCTAGCCATGTCTGGGCAGTGAAGACACAGAATTTTGTTCTACAGTAATTTATTGAACTTCACACTTTATGTTCTATGCAATTTTCTCTATACGTGCTCTACCTTACAATATAAATTGTTTTCTAAGTTAATTTTTAAACCACCAACAAATTCATGATCCAGTTGGGAAAGCGGTAATGTAAACAGACACTTATACCACAGTGAGATAAATGCGACGACAAGCCAGAAGGCCTGGCTTCTCCTCCCAGCTCTGCTACAGCCTAGCTGTGATGACAAGTGAATTAGACTCTGTTGGCTTTTTCCTCGTGTGTGAACGGGAATGATGATCATACCTGCCTCATGGGGTTGTTGTGGGAACTGAGTAAATATAGGCACTAAGTCACTGACTGATGTCTTTGTTAGCCACTAGTATCATCACTGCCAGGTCCACCTCCACTAGTATCACAAAAGCTCAACAAGGAGCGCATAACTCATACGAGACACAGTAGAATTTCCTCCATTTATACTGTCTGCTCTTTTTTTTTCTTTTTTTTTTCTTTTTTGGTCCTGGCTGCAGCATGCAAAAGTTCCTGGTTCAGAGATCAAACCCACAGCATAGCAATAACCTGAGCCACGCAGTGTTAATGCCAAACCCTCAACCTCTAGGCCACCAGGGAACTCCTGTTGTGTCTGCTCTTAACCATTCTCCAGCCAGCTATTGTACCCAGGAAGGCAGAAAAGGAAGGCACTGTGTTATTCCGACCTCCAACGTCCTGGACTCAGCCATAGCAATCAATTCTGAAACCTCACTTTGCTCGGCATCAGGCAAAGGAAACCAGAGCCACTGCTAATGCCTGGGACATCATGCCAGTGCCCTGAACACAGTAGGTGCTCAACAAATGTTACTGAAATGACTGTAAAATAAGGGAATGAGGACTAACGAGAACGTGGGCGAGTGGGTGAGTGAGCTGAGCAAACTGAAAAGCAGGTGAGCAACCCACATGCACCAACGACTGGGAATAGAAGCTCAGTGGGGTTTTGGTTGCCTCCGTTTCCTTCCCTGTGGTCAGAATCTGTTCTTTCCTGTTTCTCATCCAGCTCAGACCTGCTGCTCACCCAGACGAGGGGTCACATCTTGATCCCCTGAGCCACCTACTGCTCAGATGGCCATGTGAGGGAGTCGCTATTTATCTTTGTTACTGCTGCAAGTGTCCGAGAAAAAACAGCTTCAAAGATCACGTCTGTTGGGATAACCTATTGATTTGTGTCACATTTCTCCCAATCCCCATTTTATTGTTGTTCAAGACGGGGTCAGGGTAGGTCAAAAATAACTCTTTCCAATGGAGGCAACAGACTGGGGGATTCTGAATTCTCTAAAAGGCGTGGGCTGGGGAAGTAATGGAAGACCAAGGTAGCCCAACCCCAAGCTGGAGAACGTGGGGAGGGAGGGTCAGATGAGGCCTGTGACATTCAATCTTGGGGAGAAAAGAAAAAATTAACCAGGAAGAGAGGATGGATTATAACTTAAGACTGACACTCAAACTTTTAGCTTTTCAAAAATTAGTTCTTCATATTGGCCAAACCAGTTTGCTTAATATAGTCTAACCATATCAGCCAACCATTCTATGATCAATGAAAGAGAAGGCATTTCATATTTATGAATTTCAGATCATCTGCCAAGTACTTCATCTACAGCAGCAGTCAGCGAAATACAGCCAGATCCAGCCACTAGATATTTTTGTAAAGTTTTATTGGACCATCGCCATGTCCATTTATTTATGTATTATCTATGGCTGGGTTTGTTTGTTGTTTTTCAGGGCCACATCTGTGGTATATGGAGGTTCCCAGGCTAGGGGTCGAATCAGAGCTACAGCTGCTGGCCTACGCCACAGCCACAGCAATGTGGGATCTGAGCTGCATCTGTGACCTATGCCACAGCTCACGGCAATGCCAGATCCTTAACCCACTGAGCAAGGCCAGGTAACCTGTGTCCTCACAGATGCTGGTCAGATTTGTCTCTGCTGAACCACGACTAGAAGGACTCCTATCTATGGCTGTTTTGCTACAGTGGAGTTGTGTACTGGCCTCAGAGATCACATGGCCAGCAAAGCCGTAAATATTTATCATCTGGCCTGTTGCAAAAAAAAAAAAAGTCTGTTGGACCTTAGTTAATTGCCACATCTCCATTTCACACAAGGAAACTTTAACTCCTAAGGGTTAAATAACTGGTTCAAGATCAGATTTAAGGACAGTACTGGGATTTGAATATAAGTCTGCTTGATGCAAAAAATGTCCCCTAGATGTGTGCCACTTTCCAAAGGAGAAGATATTATGTTCACCCTTAACAATGCCATCTAGGGCAGTCAAATATCTGTACAAATCACATCTGTACAAGTCCAGTTTGGTCCAATGACTGCTCAGACCCCACTGTCTCACTAAAATGTCATTCAGCTGAGCAGTGTTTGAAGTTAAGCTAACAGCTTAGGTTTTCAAAGCTTTTGATTACGCTGAGATTCCAGGCTAAGGGCCTTTGTCATGGAGTTAACTTCTGGTCCATTTCATCTTAATAGATCCAAAGTCCTCCTCAGTCTGAACCAATACCAGTGAGTTGGACGGGAGAACAAATGCAAGCCCCCTCTTTCAGGAGGCTAAGTAGAGGCATGAAAAAGCGACAAGGAGGCATAATTAGTAGTGATTTGGGGATAATTCAAGTCTTCTACGTGTTTATCTTTCATCTTCTCTCCCTTCCCTGGCAGTCGAGTCATTCTCTTAGACCCAGGGCACAGTTGTCACGATACTCAGGATGCGGGAGGTGGAAAACTGTGAAACTATTCAGAATATAGTGATTTCCAAAACTCTCTGATTCTCTCAGATGACCGATAGGAACATATAGAATAACTTGTAGAAATAGAAAACTGATAACTCAGGACAGAAACCTCATTGTGGTCACAATGGCAGGAGGAAATATGCTAACGTTTGAAAGAAATAATTATTAACTGAGGGGAAAAGAAACTACAGAGGGATTCACAAAGGATGTGACATTACATCAACATCTTTTTCTTCTTCTTTTTTTTTTTAGGGCTGCACCTGTGGCATATGGAAGTTCCCAGGCTAAGGGTCAAATCAGAACTGCAACTGAGGCCTACGCCACAGCCACAGCAACACCAGATCCAAACTGCATCTGTGACTTACACCACAGCTTGCAGCAATGCCAGATCCTTAACCCACTGAGCGAGGCTGGAGACTGAACCCGCATCTTCATGGATACTAGTCAGGTTCATTATGACTAAGCCACAAAGGAACTCCAGTTTTTTCAGGTTTTTTTTTTGCTAGCCCCAAGACCATGCTACACACAGCCACAGCTGCGATTCAATCCTTAGTCTGGGAACTTTTGTATGCCATGAGTGTGGCCCTAAAAAAAAAAAAGAGAGAGAGAGAAGAAAGAAAGAAAAGAAAAAAGAAATAATAATGATGCCTGGGAATTGCAGAAGGACCTCAGAGGTAAAGAATGACCATGGGCACATCTCATTGGAGGATGTGGAATAAAATTCATCAATGCAAAATGATGACAGTTCCCCATCGCTGCCCACCCTAATTCTGAAGCAAAATACCTGTGGGAATGTGACTCTATTCAGTCATCCTGGGGACCCCTAAGGGACACTAACCTTACCTGTCTTTGGGGTAGGGATGCTCCTGATTCAGCCTGCCCTCTTTCATCCGTCCCTGACACCCTGGCTCTCTTCCCCAAATCCGATCCCGCCCTCACGTGATCCTGGATGAGGTTTCTCTTCCCACCCCCTCGCTGGCTTGCGGGCACGGGCTGTACGACCGGGCGCACTCCCGGTTCTTGCCATACAGCTAGCTGCCCATTACAGGATCACCTGCCGGAGAACCGCCCTGGCATCTCTGCCCTTTTAGGACCCCAGGGAAAGTTTAGTTACAGCCGTGGGAAAACCAGGAAGGCCCAGGCCTGGGCGAAGCCCATGAAACTGACAAGTCCACAAGGAAAGACACAGGGATGGGAACACAGAAAGCAGCACGGAAAAACCTCAGCTTACTTTGTCTCTTCAAATTTCCCACCTACATGCTAAAAGGGAAATGAGGGAGAAAAAGAAATGCAAGACACACTAAAAAAGATGGAAAATGATATACCCCTTTAATATCAAATTTAACTCCATTTTCTCTTCCCTTCAAGACCACCTTTTCCAAGGAGGACACTCAGCCCCATCCTGTCTTGGAATGCTGCTGGCGGTGTGCAACCTCAGGCCGGAACCACTCGGATCCCAGGCAGAGGCACCTCAGGAGTTAACCCGGGGTGTGTATTTACAGGTTAAAGAGGCCGGCTCCGGCTCCGGAGCGAGCGCGCTGTGCTGAGAAGACGCTCTCTCTAGCGGCATTCTGGGCGATTACTCCCGAGCACCCAGCCATACCAAAATCAATAAACAATTTCAGCGCAGCCCAGGGAACTTTGCCACACTTAATAAAAGTCTCCAGCTGCAGTTATGGCTTCATTTCACCTTAACGTCTTCTTTAACTGTCCCTTCTTTTCAAGATCAATTAGAGGTACATGCAAAGAGAATAAAGAAATCCGCACGTGCGGGCGCACACACGCTAACACGGATACCGCAAGCAAACAAGGTCAAAACTAGTCACGTGTGTGGGTGGGCTCTCCCCTCCCACTCGTAATTTCCACTTTAGGGTGACCAACTGTGGAGACGTTGGGGAAGTGGAATTGGGTTTAGGGGGCTAAAGGAAAAGGAGGAGATTGGCCCCGTGTTTCCTAAGTGCCTATTACTAGTCCCGATGTGCAAGACACGCCTCCTCTGTTTATAGATTTCCAAGGAGCTCTTCTTCTCTGAAAATCACTCATGGAATTTTACCTTTGACTGTTTCCTGACTCCTCAGAGTCCCCATTTAAGAACAGATAGAGAGGAAACGAGGCCAAAATGGGTTGATGTTATTGTGCCTTGAATTAAAGAGTTGGGAGACGTTGCCTGGGGTAGGGAAGCTGGAGGAAGAAGAGGAGAAAAGCTTGTCTGTTGGCTGAAATGATGTGTGTTGTTGGGCTGTTTGTACGTTTGTCTCCGCACAGCTTAGGAGTCCACCGTCCACACTGGCTCTGGCAATGGCACTGGTGCTCATTTAAATGACCAGTCTCATTAGCCGTTTTCCAGGCTTGATTGGATATGTGACGAAACTAAATGAGAATCTCTTTAATTTTTTAACAATGGTCCCAGTGTGTGTTACAGTCTATACATTTGAAAGTTCATTACACATGCACATCTCTAGGTGCACAAACCCTTTCCTCTCGCTTTAGAAAATTACTGGACTCTCTGAGATGAACCGCTCACCCTTTTAGGAGGTCAATAATACTAATTAATTCATCATCTTTCTTGGATTCTTTGCCACTAAAGTGTGGTTAGAAATGAGTAGAAAGCTCTCTCTGCAAGAAGCATGAAAATAAAGATCTTCCGTGAAACACACACACTTTACAAAAACAAAAGGAGTCACTCAGCTGATGGGAACAGAGATAGAATTTGGACATTCAGAGTGGATATAGAAATGGTGACACTCTCACTCCTTATTTGCCTTTCTCCACTGCAACCAGCTCTGAGCGGTGAATCCAAGAAAGCACCAAGCCGGCTATCTTCCTTCAGGTAGAGAAGTCCTTCTGGGGGAGGAGAGAGTGACTTTAAGTGTTTAATTAATGCTCTCTCTTTTCCCTAGACTGCAAAGGCACCCTTGCCCTTGGGCACATGAAAAGTGGACGCACACAGTTAAGGGGAAGGCTTTCACCAAGGGCTCTTCATCCCAGAATCCTCTCTGCCTCAAGGTGTGTCCGTACATCAATTCTCTGAGCTATGGGCTTTCTCCAGCTTTCTGAGGACTTGACTCTATCTTTAAGATAGCTGCATATGTTACTCAATCCTCTGCCTGCTTCCTTCAACTCCAAGTGTTCTCTCTCTCACCTGCCACTCCCAGTAGACTCTCACACCTCACCAGGTGTTTTCCAATCAAGCGTGGGGAGACACCAAGCCTTTGGGAGGATACAAGACATCAGAGTCCCAATTGTAGCTAAGTTCACACTTCCCTCTGCTAGTATAGAAAGTGGCTCTGTGTAAAAGTTCCAATCCTGCAGGTAGAAAGACAACTGCTGTTACAATGGATTGGAATGCTAAAATTTAGATTGGGAGAATATTATTTAGCACTTCAGAGTAAAGAATAAAGACCTACCAACCAAAGAAATAAAGCAGACTTTCTAAACTTGTCTGTTTTTTTTCCAAGACCAAACTAGATATGTGGACAAGTCAACTACAGAACTGTGCACTAGGCACTTCCATTGTTTACTAGCGTGACATGTTCCTGACACCTAGGTAACACATTAGGCAGGAAGTCTTAAGCCTACTGGTAGCTACCATGGGATAAACCACAGGAACACCTACCTTTCTGAAACTCAGTCAATAAACACATCTGTAAAAATATTCCACAAAATGAAGACTGATCTGCAGGTTCCAGTGGAAAAACCTGACTACAAAGCTATGTGTTCTTGTGCCTTCCTCATGCCTCCGTCCTATTTAATATTTTCATGGTGAGCACAGAAGGGAAGGCTCACGTCTAATTCTGTCTTTTGATGGCCTACAGGAGAGCAGGATGTGCAACTATCTTTATAAGCAACCTCCACAAGCACACTCGTTTTAAAAAAAAATAATCAACTGAGCATCTGGTTAGAGTAATGCTTAGCTGTTGAGGACTAAGAAAGGCCAAGTGGAGATTAATACAAAACCTATTTGGCAGCTAAAAAGGAAAGCAGTTGGACCCCTGTGTATCTGAAGACCTCTTTTATTTTGAGAAATACATAAGTCTTGTAGGACAACACACCTTCAAGTGGTGATGCAAGTGGTATACTATACCAAATTTGCAAATGACAAGATCTGATCTTTGTATGCTTTCTGATCTCTCTCTGGTTCCATACATCATGCAGAGCTTTGAAATATATATTTGGAACCAAACAACATAGAAACTGACTTCAGCTATGAATCAATTCCTGGCTTACCGATAACATTTTAAGGAAATTGACAATTAAGCAAATATATAAGCCATGAGAGGTGACTGAAAATCTTTCCGTGGTTAAAGAGACTAGAAATAATCAGACAATGTACTGACCTGGCCTCTCCCAATCGGGCTACCTCCATCACCTCATCATAACACGCATGGTGACTGACCACCTCACACCCAAGTGTCAACTAAACTCACTCAGTGGCTAAAACTGGGATTCTGAGTAGCCATGGCTAGCACTGCAGTCCATGCTCCTTCGGGGCATGCCTCTTAACTCATCCCATATCCTCCGAGTCCTGCAGGAAGAGGTAAATATCCACACAAAGAGGATTGGGGCCTTCATCCTTATTTACCACAGTAGTACAGAACTCTGGTTCTCAGCCCTTCTACATCCCACTGGTGGGTTGTGCAGGGTCCCCTGGGAGCCAAGAACTAGCATGGATCCTTTCTCCTTCTCAGCGCAAATGATAACCAATTACAAAGACCTTCTTTTTTCTTTCTTTTTTCTTTTCTTTTTTTTTGATATGACTAAGGTTTTTTGTTTGTTTGTTTGTTTGTTTGTTTGTTTGCTTTGCTTTTTAGGACTCAACCTGTGGCTATGGAGGTTCCCAGGCTAGGGGTCTAATCAGAGCTACAGCTGCTGGCCTATGCCACAGCCACAGCAATGCAGGATCTGAGCTGTGTCTGTGACCTACACTTCAGCTCACAGTAATGCTGGATCCTTAACCCACTGGGCGAGGCCAGGGATCAAACCCGCAACCTCATGGTTCCTAGTCGGATTCGTTTCCGCTGCGCCACTATGGGAATTCCCACAGGCTTACATTAGCATGTTCCCAGGGTTCACTGAGGACTTCTAGTCCTGTGTCTTATATGCCATCTGGCTTCCACACAGTCCTTGGCTACCCTGTGGAGCAACTCCGGATATGCAGGCATAGACTCAAGTTTCCCACTGCTTTGGAAAAGGAAAATTTATTATCAGTGTGCCTTCAGTCATCAGTGTTATCCTGAGTTGGGGATTTTTTTTTTTTTGTCTTTTTGCCTTTTATGTAGAGCCGCACCCGAGGCATATGGAGGTTCTCAGGCTAGGGGTCTAACAGGAGCTGTAGCCGCCGGCCTTCGCCACAGCCACAGCAACGCGGGATCCGAGCCACGTCTGCAAACTTCACCACAGCTCACGGCAACGCCGGATCCTTAACCCACTGAGCAAGGCCAGGGATCGAACCCGCAACCTCATGGTTCTTAGTCGGATTCGTTAACCACTGAGCCACGAAGGGAACTCCCTGAGTTGGGGATTTTAATACTTATCATTCTTTAACTATTAGTTACTCTTGTTTTGGCTTCAAAAATATCAACTTAATTTATTACGGAATCTGTAGTATTTTCTGATACATATGTGTAAATCTACTTGGAATCTGCAGCTCTTGCAATTATGTGGCATAGAGACCTGTGATTTTGCCATTCAAAAGTGAATCCACACACACACCTCATGATAAAAGACTGGTGAATCTCTGCCACACACATAATTTCACTGAAAGAGACTCTGGATTGCAATCACTGAGTTGTTTTTTCCACTGGAAAATGAAAACAGGTAGGTAGGTAGCCAAAGTCACAGATTCTGCACCTTTCCTTGAGCACATGGGGTACCTGGATGTCAACAGTTTAACATAGAAATTTAACACCGTGGGATATTATGTTTCTTAGTGACATTAAATTTGCACATGAGGAGTTCCTGTCATGGCTCAGTGAAGCCGACTAGCATTCATGAGGACGTGGGTTCAATCCCTGGCATCGCTCAGTGGGTTAAGGATTCTGTGTTGCCGTGAGCTCTGGTGTAGGTCACAGATGTGGTTTGGATCCAGCATTGCTGTGGCTGTGGCTGTGGCCGGCAGCTACAGCTCCAATTGGACCCCTAGCCTGGGAGCCTCCTTATGCCACGGGTGTGGCCCTAAAAAAACAATAAAATAAAATAAAATAAAATATTTGCAGATGAGACCAATCAAAGTTTAAGCAAATCACAGTATAAATTTTAGAGTTCCCCTGTGATCTAGGAGAAAAAAAAAGAAAACCAACGCTGCAATGTTTCAGTTTATAAAGAAAGTTGTTCCTAGTTTTGAGAGATGGTTCACAGAAGAGCTGTGCTAATATCACTATGCAAACCAAGTCTTTTCTAAAGATTGAATGAGAAAAAAACATTCAAGAAAGGGTAGTTTGATGCAATGAAAACGATTCTAAGAAAATCAGCAGTACATCTAAGAGCCTTGGCCTGATAGCTTTTACTGGACTGATCCCACACCAAAAATCTCATTCCTCTTCTCCAAGCATCCTAACATGGTTTCATCCTTCCCCATCCAATACTATGGAAGAAAGATAACTTTTGTCTTAATACCCATTCCTTACAAAGGCTTGCTTCCATTTTATGAACTGCTGCAAGAAAGAAGTTGTAGCAACTTCCAGAATTCAGACAAAAGGCAACTGCAATACACCAATGGATGAATCAATCCTTGACTGACCCAGATTTCAGGTGGGAATAGGGACTCTCCAGCTGATCTCATACCCTTTGTGACCCCAGAATAGCACGGTATGTTTGACTGTTGGCTTACTAGGGTTGTTAGTACATTTAATTCTATTATATACAGCATGGAGAAACACAGATATAGATATAGACATAGACAAAAATATTGATATAGACACACACATATCATATATGTTGCATGTGTATATGAAATATATATAAAATTATGTAATGATTCTTTGTTATGTACAAAGTAGGTTCTTTGAAAGGAAAAAGACAAGTGGGTAGGGAATGTGAGTAGATGACTAAGAAGACAACATCTGAAAGAATTTTGGCAATATGTATATCAAAACTGAATGCACACCTACTCTATGACCCATCAATCCAGCCCCTAGATATGTGTACATATGGTCACCAAAAGAATGTACAAGAATGTTCATAGCAACACTTTCATAACAGCCTCAAAGTGGAAACAACCTAGATGTCCATCAACAGTCAAGTGAATACATAGATTGTGGTATATTTATACAATGAAATGCTATCACAATGAGAATGAACAGACTATTGATATATACAACAGACACAATAATAAGCAAAAGAAGCCAGATCAAAAAAAGTATCAGTGCATGCTCCCTTGTGCATGAAATTTAAAAACAGGCAAAACTGGCCTAGGTCCTTAGAAGTAAGGATGGTGGTTTCCCTTGAGAGGGGCTATAATTAAAAGAGGGTAGGGAAGAGAATGAGAAAGGGAAAGGGAAAGGGAAAGGAAAAACTTTACTTTTTAAAAATAAAAACTGAATATATTTAAGATGTACAACATGATGCTTTGATATACATGTACATAGTGGTACGATTACTATAGTCAAGCTAATTAACATATTCATCTCTTCCCAAAGTTACCTCTTTTTTAATATGGTGAAAGTGCCTGAAAGTACTCTTTTAGCAAATTTCCAGTATATAGTACAGTATTAACTATAGTCATCACGCTGTACATCAGATCTCTAGACTTACTCACCATATATAACTACAACTTTGTGCCCTTTGACCGGCATCTCTCAGTTTCCCCTGGAAACCACAGTTCTAATCTCTGCTTCTTTGTATTCAACTTTTTTAGATTCTGTATATAAGTGAAATCATGCAGTATTTTTCTTTCTGTGTCTGGCTTATTGCACTTAGCAGTAATGTCTTGTTTCATCCACGATGTAGCAAATGGATATATACACATTATATATATATATATATATATATATATATATATATATATATGCATTTATTAATCCACTCATCTGCTTATGGTCAGTTTTTTCCATATCTTGGATACTGTGAATAATGCTGTAATGAACATGAGAGTGCAGACCTCTTTAAGGTACTGATTTCATTTCCTGTTGGTGTGTACCCAAAAG
This sequence comes from Catagonus wagneri, assembly GCA_004024745.2. Classification (NCBI taxonomy): domain Eukaryota; kingdom Metazoa; phylum Chordata; class Mammalia; order Artiodactyla; family Tayassuidae; genus Catagonus; species Catagonus wagneri. Next base: position 8,816,012 of record PVHT021183631.1, on the reverse strand, counting down.
AGGATTGCTGGATCCTATGGTAGTTCTATTTTTAATTTTTTGAGGAAACTGCATATTGTTTTCTGCAATGATTGTACCAATTTTTACTCTATCAACAGTGTACAAGGGTTCCCTTTTCTTCACATCCTTACCAACACTTATCTTTTAGAGAATAACCATCCTAACAGGTGTGAGGTGATAGTTCACTGTGGTGTTGATTTGCATCTCCCTGATGATCATTGATATTAACCACCTTTTCATGTATCTGTTGCCCATTTGCAAGTCTTCTTTGGAAAAATGTCTATTAAGGTCAGGTATGGTCAGGCCGCTCAAGCTGGCTGCTCCCTTACTCTCCATACATCTGCTTGCCCAGTCCCTGCTTCCCCTCCACCTACTCAACGAATGTGCTTGCCCCCTGCCCCAGCTAGTGATTGTTCTAATCCTTAGGCCAGGATGGCCCCACCTGCTAATTTCTTAATAGGAAATATCTGACCTCATGATGGTCGGTAACCTGAAGGGCTGTTAAAAGCCTGCCCCCCAGCTGGTTTCCCTGGTAACTAATGAGCGAAGCTTACGTCATTCCCCCTATTAATTGTACCTTCCGCCCCCGCCCCAAGTAGTGAAGATGGCTGCCGTGCTCTGTCCGCTGGCCGCTCACGGCTGGGTGTTTCTCCGGGACCGTTTGCTGCGGACACGTAAGCTCCCCCGTCCAATAAGTTGACGTCTCTGTAGCTGTCTCCGGGCTATTTCTTCGGTCTTGAGGCTGGGCAACTACAAGGCTCACAGGCCTGCAGGGTGCAGCTCGACCACTGAAGAGCCAGCCAAGAGGCCGAGGAAATCCCGGTGATTGCCAAGATGTCGGGAAAGTAGAGTGGGGAATGGAAATTTGTAAGGGTGCTTCCAGGGTGGCATCTGCTACCAACACGTTGGGCCTTGTGGCAGCTGACTGCCATGAGAGGTGTTTTTCTCTTCCATTGCATTGGTGATATCCTGTTAAACCTCATTGTGAGTCTCTTTTTAGTTTAAAAGCAGCCCAATGCTCATGGTTCTTCATCTGACCACTCAGGGATCCCTGGCGAGTAGAGACAAAGACGCAAGGCCCTGGGTTATCTGTGAAATACAAGCATACTCCCCACCCACACCCCCTGAACAATTACAGACACAGGCTCTAGAGATGATAACTCAGGGACAGATTTGGAAATTGGATGTGGCCAGTTACCCCCAAGGATTTGCTTGGGGCCTGTGGCAATGGCAAAATAATAAGCATGCCCTTGGGCTTCTCGTCCCAGCTGTGGAAGTGGGCAGAGCAACCACGAAGTGTGACGGAACAACGGCTATGTGCAGTCGACAAAGCGTTACAGCAGGTGAAAGACATTACACGAGGGCTATCTAGGTCATTGAGCAACGCAGAAAATCACTACTGAGTCTAGAACAGCTGTGTGCAATATACAGGCCCCCCACGGACATCGGGCAGCAACCGGGGAGTCCACTCTACCATCCATGAAGTTCAAGAATGGGTCCTTACAAATGACATACGCTGGCATTTCCATCTGCCCTGCACCCCCACTGCTGCCTGCCCTGCTGATTGAAAGGGTGGGTGGACTACTTAAACTTTTAACAGCTGAGACTAGAAACCTGCTCTCTCAACTTGTGGACCAGGAGGCCAACTTGAGCCCTGTGTTCTATACCTGAATCTCCCAGGAGCAATCATCCCAGCATCTAAGCCATGTTAACCCAGAGTCAACTAGTCAGCACCACCAGAGTTCAACTAATAGTCCCCGAAGAACCACTGACAACTATCAGTCAGGACGATAACTCATTTTTGCCCTTGCCACAGGATCTATCCCCAGGGGAACACGTTATAAAATGGCCCTGGAATTGGCATGTAAGTCCCCAATGGTTTGGGTTTGCCGCCTGTGGGGAATAGGCTTACAGATTTCACCTGCCTTCTACCTGCCCCACTTAAGACTACTAAAATAATTAATCCAGGCCCCTAATGGAGAAAGGCACCATTTATTAACCCGTTGTCCATTGTTATACCACCTGGCCAGTATTCAACACTGGCTGTGGGCACTGATGGTGGACAGGCTATGTGGACTCCAGGCCAGTCCAGAAACCACAGGCAGAGGGGTATTATCTTAGAATGCTACTGTTGCTTGTATTTGCTTAATGGTCGTGATCTTCCCTGTATTATGCCTGTTAAATGTCTTTCATTGCATCCCTAGTCTGAGCAGAGGGAATCTGTTCGTGGACTGGGCGATGGTGGTCTCACTATGAAGTGAGTCTACACCGAGGTGCTCTTGTCGTTCTCTTCTGGACTTCCATGGAAAAGTCACCTGATAGCACCTGGCTTACTCTTTAGCTGCTGTTGTCTGTATTGCATTTGTGTTGTTCGGCTGCCGTGCACCTCTAAATGTCCTCGAGGATATTGCAAAATGGGAGTGGACCAAGATTGCAAGGGTCGTGCAGGGAATGAAGGGGTGGCGTTTGCGATCAGGCTGCTCAGGATGGCTTTTGTCTTTCTTTTTTGGCCATGCCTGCATTATTGGAAGTTCCCAGGTCAGGGATCAAACCTGTGCCATGGCAGTGACCTAAGCAGCTGCAGTGACAAGGCTGGATCCTTAACCTGCTGCACCACAAAGGAACTCCAAGATGGATGTTTTCTTGTTTTTCGTACATCACCTGATCCATCAGTCCCTGCTTCATCTACACCTACTCAAGGAACCTACTTGCCCCCTCCCCCAATTAGTGATTGTTCTGGTCCTTAGGCCAGAATGGCTCTACCTGGTGGTTTATTAAAGGGAAACACCTGATCCCATGATGGTTGTTAACCTGAAGGGCTGTGAGGGGCATGCCCCGTACTCATTTCCCTAGTAACCAAAGAGCCAAGCTAACCATCAATTCCACTATAAATAGTAGCCTCCTCCCCCACCAAGATGGCTGCAGGCTGCTGTACAGAGTGGTGTATTGCTCGAAGACCTTTTGTTGAGAACAGGTAAGATTCCTCCATCAAGGTCCCTGGGCTCTTTCTTTGGTTTCAAGGCTGGGCAACTAGAAGGCCTGCAGGTTGCAGCCCAGCAGGTCCTTTGCCCATTTTTTTAATTTGGGTTTGGTTTTTTGTTATTGAGTTGTATGAGTTCCTTATACTTTGTGGGTATTAACTCTTTATTACATAGTGTTTGCAAATATTTTCTCCCAATCCATTGTGTTTTTTCCTTTGCAAATGTTTTTAGTTTGATGTAGTCTCATTTGTTTATATTCACTTTTGTTGCCTGAGCTTTTGATGTCGTATCTAAAAAAATCATTGCCAAGGCCAATGTTAAGAAGTTTTCCCCCTATGTTTGCTTATAGGAGTTTTATGTTTCAAGTCTTAAGTTTTCTGTTGTTTTTAAATTTGTTTTATAGTTCATCTAGAATGCTCCTGTCAATTTCTGCTGTATAGCAAAGTGACCCAGCTATACATATATCTACATTCTTTTTCTCATGGTATCTTCCATTATGTTCCATCACGAGTGATTGGATATAGCTCCCTGTGCTATACAGCAGGTCAAGTCTTAAGTTTTTAATCCATTTTAAGTTGATCTTTGTTTATGAGGTAAGAGATTGCATTCTTTCTATGAATATCCAATTTTCCCATCTCCACTTAGTGAAGACATTATCCTTTCACCATTGTGTATTCCTGGTGCCTTTGTTGAAAAATAGTTTACTGTATATGCTTGGGTTTATTTCTGGACTCTTCTGTTCCATTGATCTATGTATCTGATTTTATGCAGCACCACACTTTTTTTGAGGGGGTGGTGGTGGTACAGTGATGGGTATGTGTTTATTTAGAAATCAGTATCTTTCATCAATACAAACAAGACTACATAGAAAGATATAAAGGGAGGGGAAACAACAATAGCAACAGAATTCATAAAATACTTAGGAATATGATTATAAACATTTTGCACAATCCTATGAAAGATGTAAAACACTAGGAAGACACAATGACTTGAACTGGAAAGACATACCATCGTTGGAGAAGAAGAAATTTTCCTCTACCCTTCTAGGTTCTTCTGGCTGGTCTAAGAATTAATTGACATAAAACAAATTAACAAGAGAAAAATCAAACTCTTAATAGCGTGTACTTGAGAGAGACCCAGAAAGACCAAGTAACTCACCAAAAGGGCTGAAATTCTCATCCTTAAAGATCCTTTTCAGCTGAAAACAAAAGAGGCTGTAGAGAGTAGTGATTTGGGACTTCAAAGGAATTCACCTGAAGATGAAAAAGCAAGTGTTAAACTTCTGCTGGGCCAGGCAGAGACAATGGAGCAGAGTGAACCCTTATCTAAGTTTCCTGACCACACCTAGCCCATATTCATTGCAAATATCTCTGGTGATTGTTCTGTTCCTATAATAAGCCCACTATCTCAATTCTTTATGCAGTCGGGGGAAAGTTAAGTTTCTTTCTTTTTTTTTTTGTCTTTTTGCCTTTTATCTAGAGCCAAACCCGAGGCATATGGAGGTTCCCAGGCTAGGGGTCTAACAGGAGCTGTAGCTGCCGGCCTTCGCCACAGCCTCAGCAACACGGGATCCGAGCCACGTCTAGCAACCTACACCACAGCTCACGGCAAAGCCGGATCCTTAACCCACTGAGCAAGGCCAGGGATCGAACCCGCAACCTCATGGTTCTTAGTCGGATTCGTTAACCACTGAGCCACAACGGGAACTCCGGGAAAGTCAAGTTTTTTAGAGGCTTTTTTTTCCTTTTTTAGCTCAAAATAATCCACATGCTAAAGACATTTGGGAGGGGGGGGCAAATTTTTTTCCTTTACAGTCTAGCTTCTAGAAATTTCAAAGGTAGAATTGGTAGATTGTTCCATCTCAAAAAAAAGTCTTTGTGCTGACAATAGGTCAAATTCTATTAAATTCAAGAGCCAGCACCATGTGATTTTGATTACTGTATCTTTGTAATGTAACTTGAAATTAAGTAGTATGATGTTCATCTAACTTAGTTCTTAAGATTGCTTTGGCTATTTGGGGTCTCTGTGGTTCCATACAAGTTTTAGAATTTCTTCTATTTCCACGAAAAAATGCCGTTGGTGTTTTGATGGGGATTGCATTGAATGTGTATGTCAATTTGGGTAGTATGGACATTTTAACAAAATTCTTCCAATCCCTGAAGCTGGGATATTGTAACTGACTTGTTTGTATCTTTGACTTCTTTTAATGTTTCTGTCAGTATATGGAGCTTCTCCCTCAGTTTTATTTCTAAATATTCTTTGATGCAAATGGGATTGTTTCCTTTTTTTTTTTCTATTTTGGGATAGATCATTGTTGGTGTAAAGAAACGTGACCAATTTCTATATGTTGATTTTTATATATCATGTAATTTTACTGATTAACAGTTTAATGTGGTCCTTAGTGTTTTCTATATAATGGATCATGTCATCTACAAACAGATAATTTTACTTCTAATTTAGATTCCTTTTATTTTTTTTAGTCTGATTGCTCTATTGCTTCTAGTCTTATGTTGAATAGAAGTGGCAGGAGTGGGAATCTTTGCCTTACACTGAACTTTAGAAGAAAAGCTTTAACTCTTTCATCAGTGATTGAGTTTAGCTGTAGGCTTTTCATAAATGGCCTCATTTGTGTCAGGGAAATTTCCTTTTATACCTATCTGATTGACAGTCTTTATCATGAGTGAATGATGAATTTCGTTTCCTCTGCATATATTGAGATGTATTTTTAAATTTTTTTATTTTTTATTGGAGAGTAGTTGACTTACAATGTTTGTTTCAGGTATACAAAAAAATCATTCAGTTATAGACATACATATATCCATTCTTTTCCACGTGTTTTTCCCACTTTTTTATTTTTATTTTTTAGGGCCACATCCATGGCATATGGAAGTTCTGAGGCTAGGGGTCGAATTGGAGCTGTAGCCGCCAGCCTATACCACAGCCACAGCAACGCAGGATCCGAGCCATGTCTGCGACCTACACCACACCTCACAGCCTCATAAAATGAGTTTGGAAGTATTCCCTCTATTTCTTAGAAGAATTTAAGAGGGGTTAGTAGTAATTCTTTGAACGTATGTTAGAATTCAGCTATGAAGCTATGAAGTCCTGAGCTTGCTTTGCTGGAAAGTTTTTGATAAAACTACAATCTCCTACCTGGTTATAGGTCTGTTCAATTTTCTGTTTCTTCTTGATTGTCTTTTTTTTTTGATCTTTTAAAAATTTTATTGTAATTGATTAATAACATTTTGTTAATTTCTACTGTACAGCGAAGTTGATTATCTTGGTATGTTCATGCTTTTTATTTCTTCTTGATTCAGTGTTGGTAGATTATGTTTCTAGTTTATCCATATCTTCTAGGTTATCCAATTTGTTGGCATGTAATTGTTGATAATAGTCCCTTGTGCTCCTTTTTTATTTCTGAGGCATCCTTTGTCTCCTCTTTATGGAGTTTGTCTTTTTCTTAGTTAGCATAAAGGCTTGTCAATTTTGTTTTCAAAAAACACTTTCGTTCCATTTTTCTGTTCTGTTTGATTTCCCTTATTTTTGTTCTCTTTCTAGTTCCTTGAGACGTAAAGTTTGATTGTTAGACATCTTTTTTAATATAGGTGTTTATAACTATAAAATTCCTTAGCGTGTCTGCTGCATCCCATGTATTTTGGTAAGTTGTGTTCATTTTTGTTCACCTTGAATTTTTTTTTATTCTCTTTGATTTCCTCTTTGACTCAGCAGTTGTTCAAGAATATGTAATTTAGTTTACACATCTTTATGAATCTTCCCATTTTTGCTGTATTTTATTGAAGTATTGTTGATGTACAATGTTGTGTAAATTTCTAAGCAGCAAAGTGATTCAAAGTGTATACACACACAATATTTTCCTATTCTTTTCCATTATGGTTTCTCAGTATATTGAATATAGTTCCCTGTGCTATACAGTAGTACTTTATCCACTTTATATGTGATAGTTTGTATCTACTAACTCAACTCCTTGTCCATCCCTCACTCACCTTCCTCCCCCTTGACAACCACAATTCTATTTTCTGTGAGTCTGTTTCTATTTCATAGATAGGTTCATTTGTCACATTTTTACTTCCATATATAATATTATATGGTATTTGTCTCTTTCAGATTTAGTATGCTAATCTTTAGTTTCATTCATGTTGCTGCAAATGGCATAATTTCATTCTTTTTAAGGCTGCGAGGTATCCCATTGTAAATATATATACCACATCTTCCTTATCCATTCCCCTGTTGATGGACATTTAGGATGTTTCCATGTCTAGTTTATTGTGAATAGTGCTGCTGTCAATATAAGGGTGCGTGTATCTTTTTGGATTATAATTTTGTCCAAATAATATGCCCAGAGGAGGGATTTCTGGGTTATATATGGTAATTCTGCATTTTTAGGGTTGTTTTCCAGAGTGGTTGCACCATTCCCACCAGTATTGTAGAAGTGCTTTCCTTTTCTCCACACCCTCTCTAGCATTTGTTATTTGTAGACTTTTAAAAGATGGCCACTCTGACCAGTATGAGGTGGTACCTCATTGTAATTTTGATTTGCATTTCCCTAATAGTGACGTTGAGCATCTTTTCATGTACCTATTGGCCACCTGTATCTCTTCTTTGGAGATATGTCTGTTTAAGTCTTCTGCTCACTTTTCAGTTGGGTGGTTTGGGGTTTTTTTGTTGTTGTTGAGTTGTATAAGCACTTTGTATATTTTGGAAATTAATCCCTTGTTGGTCACATCATTTGCAAATATTTTCTCCAATTCTGTAGGTTGTTACTTCATTTTGTTTGATTTCCTGATTTCCTTTGCTGTGCAAATGCTTATGAATTTGATTAGGTGCAATTTGTTTATAAATTTTTATTTTTTCCGTTATAGTTAGCAACCTATTTATTTTTGCTTTTATTTCTATTGCCCTGGGAGACTGACCTAAGAAAACGCTAGTATGACTTATGTTAAGAATATTTTACCTGTGATCTCTTCTAAGAGTTTATTGTGTCATGTCATAAGACTTCAAGTCATTGTGAGTTTACTTTTGTGCACAGTGTGAGGGCATGTTGTGAGGGTATGTTCTAACTTCATTGGTTTACAGCAGCTGTCCAACTCTCCCAGCACCACTCACTGAAGAGACTTTTTCCCATTGTATATTCTTTTAAAATGTTTTTATTATAGTTGATCTACAATGGTCTGTCAATTTCTGCTCTACAGTAAAGTGACCCAGTTATACATACATACATATTTTTTCCACAATATCCTCCATGGTGTTCCATCACAAGTGATTAGATATAGTTCCAGTGCTATACAGTAGGATCTCATTGTTTATCCACTCCACATGCAATGGTTTACATCTACTAACAAACTCCCAGTCCATACCACTCACTCCCCCTCCCCCTTGGCAACCACAAGTCTGTTCTCCATGTCCATGAGTTTATTTTCTGTAGATGGGTTCATTTTGTGCCATATATTAGATTTCATATATAAGTGATGTGATAATGGTATTTGTCTTTCTCTTTCTTTCTTTTTTTTATTTATTTTTTATTT